>CM053028.1:416666532-417266532 GCA_028564925.1 Lithobates sylvaticus | reverse complement strand
GGTGTGGACAACCACAGTTATAGTACGTTTTAACAAGGGGGTCAATCACTTTTTCACACAGGGCCATGATGGTTTGGATTTTTTTTCACCTTTAATAATAAACACCTTCATTTACAAATTGCATTTTGTGTTTACTTGTGTTGTCCTTGACTATTGTTTAAATTGGTTTGATGTTTCGAAACACTTAAGTGTGACAAACATGCAAAGGAACAGGAAATGAGGAAGGGGGCAAACAATTTTTCACACCACTGTATGCCAAAGCATCTGATTTAGGTGTAGTTTGGTACAATGTGCTGCAGTGCAATTCAATATGAATGGCACCCCAATGCACTGTACAGTAGAGTGCAATGCACATAGCACAGGACTGCACCAAAACATAATGTGATGCATGTTGAAAAAAGGGTTGTGCACATTTTTTTAACTATTGTGGTGCTTTGTCAGCCTATTCATGGTGAATGGCTACCCTACGCAACATATTATTTAAAGCATAGCATATTGCATGTTAATGCACATGCAATAATGCACCACAGATGACCATGTTAATCAGCATAAGCCCTTAAGCCCCATACACACGCACGGATTATCCGAGGACCAGGTCCGTCGAATCATGTCTGTCATACTTTGTCCGATGTTGGTTTTGCGTACACACGGTCGGACAAAGTTGTCGGAAAATCCGATCATTCTGAACGTGGTGACGTTTGTTGCCTACGACGGGACTACGTAGAGGCTAGTAGCCAATAGCTTTGGTCTTGTAATGTGATCTGAGCATGCGTAGCACTTTGTCTGTCCGAATTCTCTACACACGATCGGATTTGGTGTGATCGGACTTTGTTGTCAAAAAATCTATCCAGCAGGAGATAGGATTTTGTCCGTCGGACAATCCGATGGAAACTGTCCGATGGTGCCTACACACGGTCGGAATTTCCGACAACATTGTCTGATAGGACAGAATCCATCGGAAAATCCGACCGTGTGTATGGGGCTTTAGAGGTTTCATCAGAGATCTCCTTGACTGCCTTCCATATTCTTGCAGACTGGTATGAAGTAAAATTATGTGGGAACAAGGATTGCAGAGGTATGGCTGCTACTGGTCTACTGTTCTTGGATGACTTGCAGCAATATGGTTCTACCATGCTACATAGTTAGTCTGGTTGAAAAAAGTCCATCTAGTTCAACCAATAGAGCCTACAGCACCTGGTATTCCCAGGTGGTCTCCCATCCAAGTACTAACCAGGTCCAACCCTCCAGCCTCTGAGGTCAGACAAGACGTTCAGGGGGATGTGGCTGTAGGCTAGTAATTTAAGGATTTTGATGCAAATTTTTACAGATGATTGGGGACCATGTCACTGATTAATTTTAGAGCAAAGATGCTTTTGCAATTACATCATGATGTGCAACATACTTTGGCTACTTCACTGGAACTGCTTTTCCAAGTTAAGTCTTCTTACCAGATTAAAGCGGAGTTCCGCTGAAAAAAAAAAATTAAAAGTCAGCAGCTACAAAAAGTGTAGCTGCTGACTTTTAATAATCAGACACTCACCTGTCCCACGGTCCATGGATGTGGGCATACAAAGCCCCGCTCATCTCCCCCTCCTCTCCATGGGGCCGGCATTCTTACTGTGGGAGCACAGCTGGGCACGCACTGCGCATGCGTGAGCCCTGCTGCGCGTTGTGAATGGCCAGGCAATCTTCTGGGACCTGTGACATGTCCCAGAAGATTGCAGGGAGGGAGGGGGGAGAGGTGAACTTACTTCCAGTGCCGCAGAGCCCCGGGAGGAAGTGGGAGCTGGATGCCTCTAAAAAGAGGGTATCCACTCCCTCCCCAAAAAATGACATGCCTTATGTGGCATGTCAGGGGGTCACCATCACTTAAAGTGGAAGTTCCATTTTTGGGTGGAACTCTGCTTTAAGGCATGCCACATACTAAATGTATTTGTACAATTCATAACAAAAGAATACAACTATTCCAAAATGTTACCTATACCCAATCTGTAGATGGAAAACAGCCAACAGGTCTGTCTTTTGTGAATTAGCTCACATTACAGTACTATTCATATGCTTGAAATATATGGTTGTACTCGATAGAAGCTTCGACAACCTGATCTATCTGCAATCAGATGCTTTTCCAAACCTGGAAATTAATTTCCATACATCATTTTGCTCATTGTACTATATGCTTTTTAACACGGGCCTTTTGTGACTATTATGACCCAGGGTCTTGTTGTATTTGTACCTTGGTCACTTTTTATTTTACTTTGCGCAGATTTTTGCATTTTTTTTCTATAAATGTGCTTATTGTAATTATATAAGATACAAAGGTGTGTAAAAGTCCACAAAATTAAGCTCACAGTCTTTCTGATGGGAATTATATTATCAGTAAATTGCATACAAACAACACCTACATAGCTATATAGGAAATGATTCACACAGCAGGATATCCTTTTCAGTGTACCCCATAATCTTTACAATTAGCATTCAAATAATGGACGATTTGTTCTGTAATCATAGGGAACACTCAGTATTCAATCTAATATATGGATAATTACCTCTTACAATATGCTTTAGTTACATTTTATAATAACAATTTGAACTTATTGCAAAATGAATCCCATGGCACAATATAACATTTAGTTGGAATGACTGGCTTTTATTTCAAGTTACGATGACACAGGTTTCTGTGCTTATGCGCTAATTGGTAATTATGCTGTCGGTCAATTTGATATGTGGTTCACAAATAGTCACAATGTTCATTTTATGTCCATTTGACAATATTTTTTTCCTGAGTGACTTTATCTAAATGAAAAATGGTAAGGTAATGCAATCATCTTTGGTTAAAAGTGATGGATGAATTGAAACGTTTCTGAATCAGGTCACTGGTACTCATGATTAGTGCATTGTTAATCAAGTCCCTGAGATTGCTATCAAAAGCTTTATCTCTGTTATTGAAGCTGGTGAGAGCATCATGAATATTAAAGAGATTCAAAAGGATTTCAACACATAATATAGAGTACTACAAATGAAAAGGCTAAATGAACTCAGACTGTGACTTTCTGGTCTTCTGCATCCTCAAAATTAAAGTCTTCACTTTTGAACATTTATGTATGGGTTTATATGGGAAGTGTGGGATTCTTTACAAATATCCTACTAGGAATTAGAAAAAAGATCAGAGATACAGTATATGTGGATACACAGATAAAACTACAGCTCCCAGTTTTATCTTAATATGGTATAGTTTTAAATAAAAACTAAAAGAAAAATATGTTTTTGCAATGGAATGTGCTAGACTAGCCATGTGTGCCCCCATAGTAAACTCCTTACTATGGGGGAACATGCAGAAGAGGAGGAGCAGAGAGTTCCAGCAAGGGACCCTAGAAGAGGCAGTAAAGAGCAGCTTTATGTAATATCTTTGCACAGAGCAGGTAAGTATAAACCTGTTTAATATTTTAATTACAAAAAATTAGACTTTACAACCACTTGAAAAAAGGACTTTGTGTTAGTATTGAATCTTTATTATACTTGATTCAACAATTAATTTTATTTTAAAAATTTGGGTTGTTGGTAATGCGTATAATTACACTACTAGACAGGTCCTAAAAAAACTAAATTTTAAAAACTTCAGGTCCAATTCAAAAAGTTATTTATCTGTTTCGCTGAAAACAAGAAACATTAATTATCTTGCTTAGTTAGTCTTTATGGTATAGTTCGAGTCTCAACTCTATTTCATTTTTGAAACATGCAATAGAAAAAAATAACTGGTATTTGCTGGAAAACATTTAAAGGAGATTTTTGTCATTAGCAACCACTGTGTTGTGGGGAATCCAGAGAAAAATTTGACTTAACTCCTATGGGTAACTTTTATCTAAAATCCAACTCTTTATTTTGCTAGTTAAGGCAATGAACATGTTTGCTTTAGGTGTTAGTATTAAAGCGACAATAATACAGAGGTATGGGTAGGATTTCCTTTATCTACGGTAGTCTCCACATCTACTCATAAATGCCGCCTCCTTGGCTACAGGGCAGACTTCGTAACCTACCCTCAAACTGATACGGCTAACACAGTTAAAGTATTACAGTTGATATTTAATTAAGTTTATGCTGTTACACATTGTTTGTTTTGCTTCTGGTTAGTGAACCACATAGAATTTGTGCCTGTCTTGTTCGGAGAAGCCCTATGCAACTTCTTCACATAAGGCCACTCGCATTCACCCTCAGAGACCTCGATGGACCGCCCACTCACAACTTGCCATCACTCTGAGAGGGGCTGCGCTAGATCCCCTCCCCCCTTCCCCTTACTCACTACTGCAAACTGCGGGCTGTCGAATCGCCAGGTGCGGAAGTTGCATACGGAAAAAAGAAAAGTCACAGATAATTGTTTCATAGTTAACACCTATTGTCTTTCTTATCCCCCTCTATTTCTTTCCCCTCCCCCAGAGAAGGAAAGGTTCACCTGAACGCAAAGCCAAAGACCAACTTCTAAATATACTTTTTTGCTTATTTCTCTTGGCCTTAGTCAACCATCGAAAGGTAAGACACACTAACATCGCTAGACGACCTACTTTTCCCACTTGAGCAATGCAACCCATAAATATATCATCCTGGAATGTGAAAGGGCTACGCTCCCTGGGAAAACGCATGCCGATTCTTCGTTGGCTAAAAAGGTTAAAAGTTGATATAGCCTTAATTCAGGAATCTCACCTGGAGGAACATGACTTCTCACGTATGCAGAAGCTGTGTGTAGGGACCGTGCTAGGTTCGGCTTCTAAAGGCCGAAAGGCAGGCACTCTCATTCTTTTGCATAAAAACTTAACATATGACCTACTTTCTATCGATAAAGATACGGAAGGCAGATTTATATCTATCCACCTCAAATTCGCTTCTGGCGAACTCAGACTGACCAATATTTATGCCCCAAATTCCCCAGACAAGTCCTATTTTAGTGATCTGTCAACAAAGCTGGCGAAAGACCTCCACACTCCACACCTCATAGGAGGCGACTTCAACTCGACCGTCAACGGCGGCGAAGATAGATCAAACTCGACATATCGCCAAAAACTACCCTCACCGACCCAACACACTCACCTCTACCACATGATACAGGCCCTCGGGTTACTAGATACTTGGAGACTATCCTACCCCTTAGGGAAAGAATACACTTTCTTTTCTCCAGTCCACAAATCTTTTGCAAGACTTGATTATTTATTTTGCTCTCACTCTCTGATACACACAGTCAGGGAAACCAGTATACACAAATTAGTCATTTCTGACCATTCACCTATCACTCTTGATAACCTGAGACCCAGCCCGGAACATAGGCAATGAAGATTCCCCACATATCTCACACAAGACGATAACTTCCACCAGATGCTCAACGCAGCGTGGCTGGATTATGTACACAATAACAACATGCATATGGAGAATCCTAACTTGTTTTGGGAAGCAGGCAAAGTGTTTATGCGGGGAAAGATAATATCTTATACTTCAGCGCACAGAAAAAATGCACTAAAAAAATACTTATAAGCTAGTTTACTGGTACAAAAGACCCAATCACAACTGCAGGCGCAGAACACTGACGACAATCATAGAGCATGGCAACACGCTAGGAATCTCTTCAATACATGGGCTAACAACATAGAACAGATGAAAATGTCATACACACAACTACAATACCATAAACAAGGGAACAAAGCAGGAAAGTTACTAGCCAGACTTACCAAAGGTATCTATACACTTACTCACATAGCGACCCTACGCAATCCAGATGGCACTCTGTCCACATCTCCCAAAGATATCAACAACACGTTGGAAAAATTTTACGCAGATCTTTATGCCCAGGAACCTATTAACCCTGCTACAGCATCAAAATGGCTTGATTCTACTCCACTTCCCCAGATCGACCCTACCCACCTGGAAAGACTAAACGCCCCAATCACTGAAGTAGAAATCACACAAACCATCAGTGGCTTAACGAATGGCAAATCCCCAGGCCCCGACGGTTACACGCCCAAATTTTATAAGATTTTAAAAACTAACCTTACCCCCACGCTACTTACGGTTTACAACACAATTTGGACGGGGGGCCCATACCTCCCGACTGGGCACCAAGCTCACATTAAACTTATAGCTAAGAAAGGTAAGGACCCACAGGATCCTGGATCCTACTGCCCCATATCCTTGTTGAACCTAGACTCCAAAATCTTATCCAAAATTCTAGCCACGTGATTAGCAACCATCATGCCATCACTTATACACCATGCACAATCAGGCTTTACCAAAGGCAGGTCCGCAGCGTTTAACATTAGGAAAGTACTAACCGCCCTTGAATATGCCAAACACCATCCTACGGAAGACATAGCGATCCTGACGTTGGATGCGGAAAAAGGCCTTTGATAACGTAAACTTTCAATGGTTATCCCTGGTAATGCAAAAATTTGGAATCACAGGACCCTTTTTGCAATTCATTCACAGCCTTTACTCTACCCCCACAGCCACAGAAATAGCTGCGGGAGTGCAATCTAACCCAATACATCTATATAAGGGAACGAGACAGGGCTGCCCTCTTTCCCCCCTGCTTTTCAACCTAGCCATAGAGCCCCTGTCACGACACCTTAACAGCACATCCTCCATCCACGGAATTCCACTAGGCCCAGAAAATCTGCGTGTTGCCCTATTCGCAGATGACATTATAATTTTCACCTCCTCACTGCTCTCAGATATACCTGCCATCCAAGAAGTTTTTGAATCATACCGTCAATGCTCGGGCCTGAAACTAAACTTCACTAAAAGCGAAATTCTCCCTTTAGGGCTCAAACCACCAGAATCATGGCAACTATCGTCCCCCTTCTGCATTAATAATAAACACATTACCTATCTGGGTATACAGATCGGCAAAGAACCTTCCTCTCTCTACTCTTTAAATTATATTCCGCTGTTCGCTAGAATATTGGGAGAGTTGGAGGCTTGGGCGAAACTGCCGCTGTCGCTCTTTGGGAGATGTACTCTATTCAAAATGGTTAGTTTTGCACTACTATTGTACCCCCTCCAAACTTTACCGTTGCTATTGAAACATAAAGATGTACAAACTCTTAACAGGGCCATTACAAATTTCCTCTGGAAAGGAGGTAAACCAAGGATAGCCCTAACCAAACTATACCTCCCAAAGAGGGACGGCGGAGCTAACCTCCCCAACATTAGAGCATATAACATTGCATGTCTGCTAAAAAATGGGATAGACTGGATTCTCAAAGCATCATGATACTCCAACTATGTTCTAGAGTCAGCGGTGGCATATCCATATGATTTGGCCGCTCTCCTCCACAGTAATCTACGAAAGACTCCAAACCATATCAAACAGAATCTCCTACTCAGAGACACGATAGTGGCCTGGAGAGAAGCGAGGAAAAAAACTAGGATTATCCCCATTAGTCTCAAAATTCCTACCAATACAGAATAACCCTATGTTCCCTTTGAACTTACTATACGAACCATTCTCTAAATGGAGGGACAAAGGCCTATACATGGCTTACTCTCTATACCAGGGAGCAGATCACACCATCCTCAAACCATTTGCAACTATCGCCAAAGAATACAATCTGCCTCCCCATCACTTCATAAACGTCATGCAATATGCAGACTTTATCAGCAAGTCCTGCCCTAATAAATCACTAAGATTCAAGACCTCCTTCATCGATACCCTGATCACCGGAAAACGATACTCCATCTCGGACATATATCACCCTCTAAACAAAAAGTATACCAGACCATTGCATCTCACCTCGATGGCATCCTGGTTGTCTGACTTCCCGGAAAAAGGACTTAAACAACATCCTCGAAGGTTATCGGATAACCATGAAAAGTACCTGCTGTGAGACCTGGAGGGAAACTCAGTTAAGGATAATGCATAGAGCCTACTATCCCTTCTCTACTTCTCTCCCCCCCCCCCGGCAGGTCCCTTCTGCCCATGGTGCCTTCTCCACACAAACCTTCTCTTCTGCATCGACTATGGTCCTGCCCACAAATGAATACTTACTGGTCCTCCATCCTCCAATTCATCTGAGATGTAACCAACTTCACACCCGAAAAGGAACCAATGCTTCTGTTATTTGGCTTCCCTCCTCAAAGGAACACAGCTGCTTCTTTCGACAAAGTAATCCCACAAGAACATTTTCAATGGATACTTCTCACTTTACTTGTAGCCCGGAGAGCTATCTTTAAGCACTGGATCTCCAACTCACCTTCAGGATTAACCGAGATTATCAATGGACTCAAATCAGTACTTTACCAGGAGCAACTAGACACCACAACCCATGAACGACAATCCACAAAACTTCAACACATGAAGTGGTCCTCTTTCATCGCACATTGCCTAACAGCCCAGGAACAACGTCAGTTACCCAACAACTCAGGCCTCTTTCCAGCCTGAGGAGCTTCACATAGTCACACTTTCCAAACTCCTATGCAAACCCACGTCCCAGCTACTATGACCATTTGAAGCACCATATTAGAATTCCACCCTTAAGTCATCCTCTGAACCTAGTGAATCTACGTAGATGCACAAAATGTGTATATTTTTGGACTTGTAGCTTGTGTACATAATACTAAACCTTCTTTTCTTCACGTGCTACCATGTAAGAGTTAGAGGACCAACGTCAAATTCCTTGCCGAACTTAAACCTAGACATTTGCCCTCTATCTCCTCCACCACCTCACCCCCCCCCATTCCCTCCTTCTATACTTTCCTCCTATCTTAGGAAAAAATCTTACCAAAGGTCAGGCAAGCCAGGTCAGCTCTCGCTGCTTTCAGTCTGCCAAGGAAGGAGGGAGGCAGCGGCGAGAGCTGCTACTCTGGTGCACATCACTGGATCGGGTTTGGGTAATCAAAAGGGGGCTGGGGGAATTCTGCAGCACAGAAGGTTTTCCACCTTAATGTATAGACGTTAATGCCAAACGTTAATGCTTTAGAACAACTTTAAGGGTTAAAGTAATATAAGAGGTACTTCTTTAAAAATAACAAACATGTCATTCTTACCTGGATCCTCCTCTTCTCAGGTCCTCTGCCAGCACTCCTGCCCCCCCCCTACTGAGTGGCCGCATAGCAAGCCACTTGCTATGGTGGCACTAGGGCATGCTGGCTCTGCGCTCTGCTCTGTGTCCTCGGCATTGACTCTGATTGACTGCAACGGGAGCCAATGTGTCACATACCTGGAGATGGAGCCTGACATGGAGAGGAAGGCGGTCTCTTACACTTCTGGCCTGGTACACCTAATAAAGTAAACAGGAGGCACGGAAGCCTGGAGTGACACGAGTGACACAGAGCAGGGTCAGGCAAGCCAGGTCAGTCATTAGCAGGCACGTCAGGAACAGAGCAGTAGGCAGCAGAGTAGTCAGGTTCAAGCTGGAGTTGGCAATGGCAAACAGGCAGACAGAGGGCCAAAGCAGAGACGTTGTCAAAGTGCAATCCAGGGGTCAGTTCAGGTAGAGTACAAGCATGGGCAGATGGATCAGAATGGCAGCCGGAGATCAAACACAAGGAACAGGTAACAGGTAGCAGAATGCTATAGACCATAAGGCAAAGTCCTAGTGCAACAGAGGTGTTTTTATAGTCCACTTGGCACCACTCTAGTGGCAGGTTGCGTGTGCACATGCATGTGTGTACGGCTAACGGAGATTCTCTGTCCATAGGTTTGGCTAATAGGATTTCTCTGTCTATGGATTTGGCTAACAGAAATTCTCCTTCTGCCCATAACTATGTGCATAGGAATATTTCTCCTTTCCTGACGCAATGGGGGTTATTTACGAAAGGCAAATCCACTTTGCACTGCAAGTGCGCTTGAAAGTGCACTGAAAATGCACATGGAAGTGCAGTCGCTCTAAATCTAAGGGGTAGATCTGAAATGAGTGGAAGCTCTGCTCATTTTATCATCCAATCATGTGCAAGCTAAAATGATGTTTTTTATTTTCCTTGCATGTCCCCTCGGATCTACAGGGACTTTACTTCCAAGTGCACTTGTAGTGCAAAGTGGATTTTCCTTTAGTAAATAACCCCCAATATCTCTTGCTGCTGTTTCTGAGCCAATGAGGAGCAAGAGACCCGAATGAGTATTGGCTCTCGCGCACATAGCTGGATCGAGATCGGGTTCAGGTAAGTAAAAGGGAAGGTTGCCGGGGAGGTTGCATGCAGGTTTTTTACTTTAATGCATTGAATGCAGTAAGATAAATACCTTCTGCCTTTACAACCACTTTAAGGTTTAATTTGCATGAAATGGTTAAAGCTAAAGCTTAGGAGCTGGGGGAGTGTTATAGGCTCATTAATTTTTGGGGTTAGTATAATTTTTTGCCTTCAGGTGAGAAAGGATATGGTTAAGGGTTAACTTAAGGTCAGGGGTCCGGGACATTTAAGTATACAGCTTTTTCTCTCTTACTTTTGTTGCTAAAAGCTCTAAACTGAGTGCCACTTATGTGTCAGCCTAGGGGTGTTTTACATTGTAGTTTCTATTTTCTACACCCTGTAATAACATGATCAAGGCAGAGGAAAAAAGGGAGGTGGAAAAGCCATGGTAAGTAAAATTAGCAATATGCATCCTTTAGTTTTTGTTATTTTTCAGCCTTTTAGGAGGGCCTTGCTAAGCTAGCTCCCACACTCATACAAGTTCCATTTCTTAAGCCCTAGGTCTGGGTATGGGTACTTGGTATACATTATATGACAGGCCCCTACTACACCCCTGGTTCCAAATTCAGTCCCTAGGGGGTCATGTCCCACACCTGGGGCCAATGCTACACGGGTGCCCAGGCAATGCAGCAGGTGCACCGGAGGGACCTTTACAGTCACCAATCGACCCACCATCACCGAACCATCACCCCCACCCTGAAATAGGGGACTCCCCAGGTATTGGGTGTGTGCTAAATTTTATTGAGACCACAGGAAACCAATCATAAAGTAAGGCTTACCTTTGTCCAACTACCTGCAGCCATGCGGCATGTACACCTTCTTTATCTGATATTATTGTTACCACACATAAAAGGGTAGTATCCCCTATTACAAGCCCATTAATGGCAGAGTGAAACCACAAGTTTGAAATCAGCTGTTTATGGCCTGCCTCGTATGGCTATGAAAGCAGATTGTGACCCTTTTTTATTTCACACTAGTGTTTGGAGACATTAAGTCAAAGCTGCGTTTGAGCAAAATAAAACATGCAGATATGGAAAAAAAATCTCATAATAACATTTACTTTGACTATAGCTTTTTTCTAGACTTTAACTCATGTCAGCAGCTGATCTCAAGAAACAAAGTCAACATACTTGTTTGTTTGTTCCAACTTACTGCCTATTTATGTAGAATAAGAGAATGAACTTGTTTTTAAACAGAGAATTTCACCCCCAAAATAACATTCTGTCTGTATTAATTTTCTTTCTGGTGAACTCATGTGCATGAAATATCTTTCTTTTTTTCTTACCACAGCAGATCGCCCACCCAGCAAATTACAGCTTCTTTAAGAAACAGAAATGAAATCAAACCAATTATTTCCTTAAGCCTTTTGTTAGTGATTTAGAGTTGCTGGACTGTAAAGGATTTCCTGTCAGCTTTGGCAGACCCATAAAAGCAAAAGCTTTCACATTCAAAAGTAAAAGACCTAATAAGTCTTAATCTGACAAAATGAAAACAATAATGGCACCGTGCAAAAAAATATATGATATTTATATATTAAAAAAAATATATATCTATATAAAGTAAGTTCAGGCTACATTTCAGTTTTCAGATTTGCTTTATAAAACCTATAAAACAGGAGGAATGAAATTCTGAGTCACAAAAGCACATCACAATTCTCTGTCATATATGTTCTCCTTTTCGAATTCCTGAGTCATTCCGAGTGTTGAAAAGTGGAGTTTAAAAGTCCATTTTGTATATAATACAGTATATTGTTATAGAAAACATAAAGCAAATTACCAACACAATATTGTGATTGAGAACGAAGAATCTGAAAACTTGATGTATTATATGTTATAGATTTATTCCACATATTGGGCCAATAGTTCTTGTCTGAGAAATCATTTGTTCAAGCTTTGATTAAGCAAGTCTTCAAATGCTGCAGCTGCCTTTGAGACTAAAGGTTCCTTGCGCACTTCAATAATGACATCTAATACTAGTCTTTCAGCTTGTCTTCCTCCCAAAGAAGTTCAATAACACTGGATTACTCCCGAATCCTGATGGATCTATCGTCAATTCCTTCACTAAATTCTTGGATAGGGTTGTATTTAAAGTTCAAACAGCTCTAGGTATATGTTAGTGATAATATTCAGTCTAGAAAACTAACATAAAAATGCTAATGTATGCTCAAACATATACTGTAGTTGTGCAACAGAAACTCACAGGTTGCCAACTTCTAGTGTAAAGGAGATCACATACCATTAGCAGGTCGTAGCATCCATTATCACATTTGTTATGCTTTATGCAGTAGCCAAGGTCACCAGAAGGGAAAAGATAGACATTGTGGAATGAATGAATAAAATAAAATAAACCCTGGTTATAAATATAAATATGGCATTCACTGCAACTTAAATCACTGTTATTTACAACATATGCACCAGGAAGATTCACTTACAGTGAATGTCACATTTACTGCTTTAGATTGTTATTGTTATTTACTTGCAGACTTTTTCCTTACAATCCACACATACAGTAAGTGTTTTTTGTGGTGGTTCTGTTAGAGTTCTTTGGTGTTTTTTTGATGGTTTTAAGAGTATGTAATATACTGTATGTAAATTTTTGTATTAGGGTGTTGGTATATGTGTGTGGGGATTCAATTATTATATTTTTATTATAAGAAACGCTCAAAAAACAATTCAACTGGAAAGATCTAACAAATATTTAAGAACCACAAACAAACAAGTGATAGCTACAAAGTCATAGGACTACATCAATGATACCCAGATCTATCTCTCTACTGCCCAGCTCACCCCCTGCATATGACATCACAAATTTACTGATCGACATATCAGTATGGATGTCATACCACTTCCTCAAATGCAATCTTTCTAAAACTTAGCTTGTAATTTTTCCTCCTGCCCAACAACCCCCCCCCCCATGAATTTGCAATTGAGATCAACAGCACCACCATTGGTCCCTCCGCACATGCTAGGGTGCTAGGTGTAATCCTAGACTATGACCTCTCTTTCAGGCCTCACATCCAATTACTGGCTAAATCTTGCCCGCCTCCTTCGTTGTCCTGCTTCTTAGAAGAGGTGGGTCTTGAGTTTTTTTCTGAAGGCCTGATGGTTTTCTTCCATGCGGATGTTCGTGGGTAGAACGTTCCATAGCCGTGGTCCTTGGAATGCGAATCTTCGTTCTCCCTTTGATTTGTCACGGGACTTGGGGATGAGGAGGCGATTTTGGTTAGTTGATCGGAGGTTGCGATGAGGGGCGTTTCCTTGTGTGCATTTGTGAGTGAGGCAGAGGATCTTGAATGTGATCCTATCCTTTACCGGTAGCCAATGTAGAGTCCTCAGGGATGGGGAGATGGATTCCCAGGTTTTTTTTCCCGTAACTAGTCTTGCTGCTGTGTTTTGCAAAGTGAACAGCCCAGTTACCTTTAGTAAGTGAAAGCCAATTAGTACATACTATATGAGTTCCAAGGAGTTGATTTACTAAAATCAAAAAGGGCTGTTCACTTTGAAAGGGAATTTCAAATGAGGTGAATCTCTGCTGAATTCCATCATCCAATCATGTGCAGGCAAAAATGTTTTTGTTTTTTCTCCTTGTACATCAGTTAATATTTGCAAATTTAGAATTTGCCACATTCACTAAGCTATGATGAAAATTCCCTTTGCAAAATTGTACTTCCCTTGCAAAGTAAACAACCTATTTTCTTTTAGTAAACCAACCCCACATGTAATACTGACTACTGTGCATCAGTGTTTGTAAACTCAGATTCAAATTCTGTTTTTGACCTAATTTTCCTGACTTGTCTACGTACATTTTGTATCTTTGGTAATGTCATTGGAGCCTTTTAACAGTTCTAGTTCCTAAGTAAGCAAGTACTGTCTATAAAGCTGTTTGGACTTACCCTTACCTGAATTCTGATTTTGGTTTTGTCTGTACATTCTGTACTAGTTTACCAAATTTGATTTGCTAAAACTGGAGCAAGCAAAATCTGGTGCAGCTCTGCATGGTAGCCAGTTGATTGGTTTCTATGTAGAGCATCAGCAGATTTTACACTCCCCAGGTTTAGTAAATCAATCCCTTAGAGTCTTGGGTTTAGGGGGCCTCTGTAGGTGAAGCAGACACTAGTCTGGATTTATGGTACCCACAGAAATACAAATGAAAGAAACATTGAATGGTTAGACTGCCAAACCTCCATCAGTGGCTGTTCTTTCTTTTGGAAATAAGCAGCACAGAAGACTCTGCTTGCAATACTCGTTCCCTACACTAGTGGTTCTCAACCCTGCCCTCGAGTACCCCCAACAGGCCATGTTTTTGGAGTTTCTCTTAGATAAAATAGCTGTTCAAAATACCAAGTCATTGACTCTGATTTAAAGCGCCTGTGCAAGATAAAGTAAAACATGCCCTGTTGGGGGTTCTTGAGGACAGGGTTGAGAACCATTGCCCTACACCTTCCCCTTTGTGAGGGGACAATTCATAAAATCAATAAATCGCATTAAAACTGACACCAAGGCATGGGAGATGACGGTGCGCGGGATGGTCTCCATTGGGGGCACAATCAATGTCCAAGCAGCTGCCCTACACCTTCCTTCATCTCTCCATTCAAATTAATAGGAATGTTTTCCCAAACAAAGCATTCATGGTGACTTCTACCACTGCTTGAGGGAGGCTAAACTGTGCAAAAATCACAAGAAAAGGTGTATCTAGTGTTTCTGTGACCACAATACCAGATCACAGTGTGGAAATATAAGTACAGTATATGTACAAATTAAAACTAAATTAATGAATTAAAAAAAGGTCCTTTTATATTTGCATTTCCAAAGTTCACTCACCAGATTTTCCTGACCATTTATTTCTAAGTGTGTCTAAAGCGTGTCAGATTTTCAGACAACCATTCGTCCGTTTTTTGTTGCATGCTAGTCTCATGTCAAAAGTGATGAGGTTACTCACCATACAAAAATTCTCATACAACAGAACTTAACTTCAGAAGTGAGGTAATATGTTGAATAGTTTTGTATGTATTCTTTCATTTCTGAGCATGCGTAGCTTTTAAGATTTTTTTTTTGTATGAAAACCATACTAATTAAACAAAAATCGAATGTTGAGTTTGTGTACGACAAAGATTTTATAGTCTGCACATCCAGCTTTTGTCTGACGAAAAAACGTAATCGGCTGCCGAAGGCACCATACTAACGATCCGAAAATCGTCAGATCGTTCGTCTGACTAAATTCTACTTCTGATTTTCGTATCATGCCTGAAATGTGCATTACATATGGGTAACTCCACATCTACTGTTCTGATAAACACTGCTCAGATTACACCTTATCAGACGTCCATGGCCCTTTATACATAAATAGGTCCAAATAGACTCCAATAATCACTGCCCTGCTGTCCCTCATATGCAAGAGCTCTGTAACTCTACAGCATGAAAATTCAGCCACAGTGACCCCTGTGGTGGGATGACTATTGCACAACATAACTGAACCTGAACTTGCAGCAGACTTGCATAATGTTTGCAAAAAAGTTGATCTGCAGTCATGCAATGCGGACTTGCTTCAATTATGCAACAAAATTGTGAAGCCTGGCAAGTCTAGCAATAGCTTAACGAGTCATTTTCAAACTTGCAGCTCGATTGTTTGCTATTTGGGTATGTTCATCCGCATCGATGCTTGTCCGGTAAGGCTGTTTTTTGTACATGGGGCGGATGGGAAGTCGTTAGTTTGACAGATTCAGATTTCATTTATTTCAATGAAGTTCAGGTTCAAATCCATGTCGAGCCAAACTCAGTGCAGTTTGGCTCATTACTAACCACACTCTTCTGCAACAGTTCTTTAACAAGTAGGATTTATGCTCCCTTTCTTTATCCCAGTGTTATATGCCAATTATGCCCACAAACTGATCACAATCAACAACCCAGATAGCAAGAATAACTTGCCACAAATTTGTGGCAGTGTTGAATTTTAAGTCTGGTTAATTTGCTGCACATTTTCACTGGGAACTTGTACACTTGCAAAGCACTTGAAGCACAAGTTCTAATTGACACTTTTCCAATTTTGCAGCAAATTTGCGTGGTAAGTCTCTAGCAAAAGCAAAGTTGCATTGGCGAGTCTACAGCAAGAGCTCTGCAAGCCTACAGCATGAAAGTTCAGCCACAGTGACCCCCGTGGAGGGATAACTATTGCCCAACATAACTGAACCAGAACTTGCAGCAGACTTGCAGAATGTTTGCAAAGAAAGTTCATCTGGAGTCACGCAATGCAGTAATTAATGTAAGCAATGAAAATAATGAGAATAGTAAAAACATATATATAAAAAATCAGACATTAATGGTGGGTGATAATATGTTAAAGTATACCTAAAGGTAAAGTTTTTTTTTTTTTTCCTTAGTTTTGGAGAGAGAGATTAGAACATCTATCAGGTTTTTATTGCTCTCTGCACCGCTATTAGGGAGATTGCTCATCTATATTTGTCATGTTTACCATTACCCTTGAAAGTGAAAAACAAAAATTCCAAATTGTAGGTTGTCCACATAGAAGTAAGTGGGGAAATTTTCCAATGGGGACATTAGTACTGATGACCCTGGTGAAAACTAGGGATTTCATCTCACTTCCTGTTCTGGCCATGGAACAAGAAGTGAGGAGAAATCTCCCCAACGGGACACGGAGGGCAAAAAAAAAAAAACCCTGACAGATGTTATAACCCTCTACCTCTATTACTATATCTAAAATTGAAAAAAAAAAAGCTTTGTCTTTTGTTTTACTTTAATGTGGGACCACCCAGGCCAGAAACTAATAAAATATGTGAGGAGTTGCAAGAAAATTTTTTTTTAGTGATCTCATCCATTAGGCCACATAATGTGGCACAATGCCACACAATAGGTGTACACAAGGGATTGTGTCACTAATTGCCTCATTCGAGCTCTTTATTTTAGTTGCCTCTTCAAGAGTGGCAAAAAGTGAGAACTCACACTTTTTAGAGTAAGATGTGACCACCTGCGTGGTAAACTCTGGGCTGGGGCAAGGATTTTTGACACCCTAGGTGAAACCTCATTTTGTTGCCCCCCGGCTACACCTCTGATTCCACCCCCTTTGCCCTGCCAATGTATACCCCACCTTTTTAATAAAGCACCCATCAAATGCAGCCCACCAGCACCCATCAAATTCAGCCTACCAGCGCTCATCAATGAATGTGTGCTTGCTTTCATTCATTCGGGAGTCAGGACACAGACACAGTCCTCCACCGCCACTGCGCCTCTGACACTATGTGCGAATGGAGCGGCGGCTGCCTGCTGATACTGAGACTTAGTTGCTTGCTGCAGACAGAAGAGAGTAGGAACACCAGTGGCCAGGTGCCCTAGTCAGCAATGCACTCTAAGGCGGCTGCCTAGTAGGGATGAGCCGAACACCCCCCTGTTCGGTTCGCACCAGAACCTGCGAACAGACCTAAAGCTCGTGTGAACTTTAGAACCCTATTAAAGTCTATGGAACGCGAACGTTCAAAATCAAAAGTGCTAATTTTAAAGGCTAATATGCAAGTTATTGTCATAAAAAAGTTTGGGGACCTGCCCCAGGGGTCATGTATCAATGCAAAAAAAGTTTTAAAAACTGACGTTTTTTCAGGAGCAGTGATTTTAATAATGCTTAAAGTGAAACAATAAAAGTGTAATATTCCTTTAAATTTCGTACCTGGGGGGTGTGTATAGTATGCCGGTAAAGGGGCACATGTTTCCCGTGCTTAGAACTGTCCCTGCACAAAGTGTAATTTTTGCAGGAAAAAAAGCTATTTAAAATGACTCGCGGCTATAATGAATTGACGGCTCCTGTAATACAGAGAACAGAGTCATTGATAAAAAAAAAAAAAAAAGTGTGGGGGTCCTACCCCAAATTCAATTACCAGGCCCTTCGACTCGAACATTGCCTGTTTGCCTGTTTAGCGAACAGCGAACAATTTGGGGTGTTCACGGCAAATTCGAAAAGCCGCACCCTGTAAAAGTCTATGGGAGAAATCACAAGTGCTAATTTTAAAAGCCTATATGCAAGTTATTGTCATAAAATGACATTCATTCGTTACATTACGGGAGTCGGCAATTCATTAGCCGCGAGTGATTTTAAATAGCTTTTTTTCCTGCAAAAATTACACTTTGTGCAGGGACAGTTCTAAGCATGGGAAACATGCACCCCTTCACAGGCATACTATATACACTCCCCAGGTATGAACTTTAAAGGAATATTACACTTTTATTGTTTCGCTTTAAGCATTATTAAAATCACTGCTCCTGAAAAAACGTCAGTTTAAAAAAAAAAAAATTGCATTGATACATGTCCCCTGGTGCAGGACCCAGGTCCCCAAACACTTTTTATGACTATAACTTGCATATAAGCCTTTAAAATTAGCACTTTTGATTTTGAACGTTCGAGTCCCATAGACTTTAATAGGGTTCTAAAGTTCACACGAGCTTTAGGCCTGTTCGCAGGTTCTGGTGTGAACTGAACAGGGGGGTGTTCGGCTCATCCCTACTTGTGGGATATCTTTTATCTTGCTAAATATCATAGAAGTGTATGGGGGATGTATATTTACTCAACAATGGCAGTTTGTAGGCTTAGTGCTATACATATTTTTTTGATTAACACTGTTCTGTGTGACAGTTTGTTGTTTTGTACATAACATTTTTTAAATAAAATTTGATTATAAAAGGGGCCAAAATGGTTTAGGCATCTTAGATGATGTCAGAGATCTTGTGCAGCAAGTGCTCATTCTTATGTGCATGTGCAAAGTTGTGAGCATTGAAGCCTGAGACGAGCAAGAACTATAATGTGGGCATGTGCACAGACACGTAGGCATGTGCACGCATCCACAGATTCTGGTGCCCAGCAGCCTATTTAAACTGAGAGTTTGCCTGGCCTCAGTGTTGAATTGTCTTCAGCTCTGGTTCCTGTGTTCCTGATTCTAGAAAGTCTGCCAACCTTGGTTCTGACCCAGCTATGTCTGATACCTCTCTTGGATCACCCCTGCATGTTATGTGTGCTGCTCGCTTGTGTTACTGACCTCAACTTGGATTTCTGACTACGTCTCTGCTAGCACATTACCAACCTCCGCCTGTTCCTGATGTTGAACCTGATCCTGATCCTGACCCTGCACCTGTCTGCCTGGCTGCCGCTGAACAAGGCTTGTGACCAGACTTCATACCTCCACTGGAAGGACTCCCATGTCTCCAAGCTTCAGCTTACTACTACAGCTTTCTGGCACCTGCACCCTTCCACTGCCTTAACATTCCCTGTCTCCACTACCAGGGGTGATTGAACGGGAATTGCTCAAGAGACCACCCTCATCGTCTTTGGCTCCACAGTCAGGTATGTGACAGATAATAAGCCACTGGCTGGATGAAAAACTCCCCGGAGTATATCTTTGTGCCATAATCACATAGAACTGGATGAGGAGATAGGGGTAAAGGAGGAAGGGGAGGGGGAGTAGAGGGGAAGGAAGTGCAGGAGGGAAAGGAGATAGGAAGAGGTGAAGTATGAGGTCAAGGAAGAGGAAGAGGTGAAGGTAGAAGAGGATTAGGACTAGAGTTAAGAAGAGTTAAATGTAAAGGAGTGGGAAAGGGAGGTGGGAAAGGGAGGTGGAGGAGGCCAGGGAGGAGAAGGGTTGATAGTTGACTGAGCTGTCACCATTGGACAACACACATGGTAGATGCACCACCAGCTTCAACAGTACATCCCATCCTTCCTCTTTCCCAGCCACCAGAAGATTTACACAGTGCACTGTGATGGATATGTAGCCTCCCTACCTATGCTTACCAGACCACAGTCCTGTCAGCAGAAAATAGGTTAAAAATGGCCCACACTTCAGAGCTTTGTAGACTGGACCGAGGGATATAAGGGGTCTGTACCTGTGAGGCAGTGATGCTAGATGGATTAGGATTGTTACTCCCTTTAGATCTTTGCAATATGCCCTATTCCAGCAAAAAAATCATCCCTAATTGATGTTCTGCATCTCCCTCAGAACTTTCCTGCTCTCCAATTGTTGGCATCTATGAAAAGTCTGGCACCTTCTTATATCACTGCCTCTTGATGCTCCTTGCCTGATTAGGGATGAGCCGAACACCCTCCTGTTTGGTTCACAGCAGAACATGTGAACAGGCAAAAAATTTGACAGAACACGCATACACAGCTAAAGTCTATGGGACACGAACATGAATAATCAAAAGTGATAATTTTAAAGGCTTATATAGAAAGTCATTTTCATAAAGAATGTTGAGGACCGGGTCCTGCCCCAGGGGACATGTATCAATGCAATTTTTTTTTTTTTAAAAAATGGCCATTTTTTTGGGAGCAGTGATTTTTTTTTTTATGCTTAAAGTGAAACAATAAAAATGTATTATTCCTTTAAATATTGTGCCTGTCTATAGTATGCCTGCAAAGTGGTGCGTATTTCCTGTGTTTAGAACAGTACCACAGGAAAAAGACATTTCTAAAGAGAAAATTGTAATTTAAAACTGATCACAGCTGTAATGAATTGTCGGGTCTTGACAATATAGATAAAACTCATTGAAAAAAAGAGCATAGGATCCTCTCCCCCCAGTCCATTACCAGGCCCTTCGGGTCTGATAGGGAAATTAAGGGGAACCCTGTGCCAAATAAAAAAAAATTACTTAGGGGTCCCCCAAAATCCATACCAGACCTGAGGGGTCTGGTATGGATTTTAAGGGTACCCTGAGACAAATAAAAAAAATAAAAAAATGGTGTAGGGGTCCCCCCAAAATCCATACCAGACCCTTATCCAAGCGCGCAACCTGGCAGGCTGCAGGAAAAAGAGGGGGGACGAGAGAGCATCCCACCTCCTGAACCGTACCAGGCCACAAGCCCTCAACATGGGGAGGGTTCTTTGGGGTAGCCCCCCAAAGCACCATTTCCCCATATTGATGGGGACAAGGGCCTCATCCCCACAACCCTTGCCGGTGGTTCTGTGGGTCTGCGGGCGGGGGACTTATTGGAATCTGGTAGCTCCCTTTAACAAGGGGACCCCCAGCACCCCCTGTGTGAATTGGTAACAGGGTACATTTTACCCCTACCATTTCACAAAAAAGTGTCAAAATGGGAAAAAAGACAAGAGACAGCTTGGAACAAGTTCTTTATTAAAAAAAATAAAAATGTCCCACGATGTAAGTTCACGCCGCCCGATGGGCCGGAGCCCCAGTAGCATCAGAGGGGGCGGGGTCACCCATTTACATCACCGGGTGGCCCCGCCCTCAGTTATATAAGAGCTGTCACAGAGAAGACGCATCAGTCAGTCGTTTGCAGCTTTTTTTTTTTTTCGATCCATCGGGCGGTGTGAACTTACATCGTGGGACATTTTTATTTTTTATTTTTCAATAAAGGACTTGTCCCAAGCTGTCTCTTGTATTTTTTTACCATTTTGACACTTGTTGTGAAATAGTAGGGGTACAATGTACTCTGTTACCAATTCACACAGGGGGAGGCGGGGATCTGTTAAAGGGGGCTTCCAGATTCCAGTAAGACCCCAGCCCACAGACCCCCACAACCACCAGGCAAGGGTTGTGGGGATGAGGCCCCCATCCCCATCAACATGGGGACAAGGTGCTTTGGGGGGCTACCCCAAAGCACCCTCCCCATGTTGAGGACATGTGGCCTGGTACGGTTCAGGAGGGGGGGGCGCTCTCTCGTGTGGCCTGCCAGGTTGCGTGCTCAGATAAGGGTCTGGTATGGATTTTGGGGGACCCCTACGCCATTTTTTTTAAAGAATTTAGCGCAGGGTTCCCCTTAATTTCCATATCAGACCTGAAGGGCCTGGTATGGATTTTAGGGGGATCCCCGCGCAATTTTTATTTTTTATTTTGATTCTGGGTTCCCCTTAATGTTCATACCAGACCCAAAGGGCCTGGTAATGGACTGGGAGGATCCTATGCTCTTTTTTCAAGCATTATCTATATTGCCGAGAGCCGACAATTCATTAAAGCCGCAATCAGTTTTAAATGACAATTTTTCCTTTAGAAATGTCATTTTGCTGTGGTACTGTTCAAAACACGGGAAACATTTGCCACTTTACAGGCATACTATAGACACCCCCAGGCATGATATTTAAAGGAATATTACATTTTTATTGTTTCACTTTAAGCATTAAAAAAATCACTGCTCCTGAAAAAACGTCAGTTAAAAAAAAAAAAAATTGCATTTATACATGTCCCCTGGGGCAGGACCCAGGTCCCCAAACACTTTGTATGACAATAACTTGCATATAAGCCTTTAAAATTAGCACTTTTGATTTTTCATGTTAGTGTCCCATAGACTTTAACGGTGTTCCGGCAGCTTTCGAATTTGCTGCGAATACCGCATATTGTTCACTGTTCGGCGAACAGGCGAACACCTGATGTTCAAGTCGAACTTACATTCTACTCGAACATACCCATGCCTGATGTTCCCTGACTGAAGTTTGACTGAACCCTCTTCTTCCTCTATTGTCATGGCACTATCTTTCTCGTCACCACATCTGAAAGGAGGAATGCTTGTGCATGATCAAGATCATCAACTTGCAGCAAGTCTTGATCAGGTGAGCAAATAATTCCACAAACCTTTCATAGCCTGTTTGTGTGCCAATGGAGGGATTAGTGAATGAGAAGGTGGAGTAGAAAATTGGCACACTAGCAGTACTTGCAGACAATTGGCTGCTCTGATCTAGGAAGAAAAAGAGAAAGACTTTGTCAGCCTCTCTATTGTCTCTCGTATGTGCTGTGGCTGTATAGCATTGTCCCCCACTAAAATGTAAAAATGGGAAATGAAAGAAAAGAAACCCAATAAAACAACATAAACAACAAACAGCAACTACACCCTGTTCCAAATTATTATGCCAATGATATTTTTCTCATTTACCTAAATAATTGATGTAAACAACAGTCAGCATAATTCTCATGTTATCAACTATTAAGAGTATAATTCAAATTTTATTGAACAAACCTCCTAATGATAACAGTTTTTTTTTTCTAAATAAAAAACTTACAATGCACTGTTCCAAATTATTATGCACAGTACGTTTCAAAACACTTTATAGGGTGTAAAGAACTGAAAATTGTCATTTGTTGTGTTTGCAGCATATTTACTGAAATCAAAAGCTATTTCAATCAAACTTTGAACAACATTTTAACTTTTTAAACATTTAAACAGGTCATGTTACATTTTAACATAGAACACCTTATTTGATAGCAGCTTCACAAGTCTTGTAGCCATTGAACTTGTGAGTTTTTGGACAGTTTCTGCTTGAATTTGTTTGCAAGATGTCAGAATAGCCTCCCAGAGCTGCTGTTTGGATGTAAACTGCCTCCCACCCTCAAAGATCTTTTGCTTGAGGATGCTCCGAAGGCTCTCCTTTTATCCCCATAGCAGCCATTGATGCAGAGGTATTCTTTGCAACATGAGATGGTGCATTGTCATGCATGAAGATGATTTTATTATGGAAAGCATAGTTATTCCTTCTGTACCAGGGAAGGAAGTGGTCAGTCAGGAACTCCACATACTTTGCAGAAGTCATCTTTACACCTTCGGGGACCCTAAAGGGGCCGTCCAGCTCTCTTCCCATGATTCCGGCCCAAAACATGACTCCACCACTGCCTTGTTGACGTCACAGCCTTGTTGGACTGGGTGGCCGTCCACCACTACTTCATCCATCTGGACCATCCAGGGTTGCACGGCACTCATCAGTGAACAGGACTGTTTGAAAATTAGTCTTCATGTATTTTTCTGCCCAATGCAGCTGTTTCTGCTTGTGAGCATTGGTTAGTGGTGGCCGAATGGAAGGTTTATGCACAGTTGCAAGACTCTGGAGGACTCTACACCTTGATGTCCGTGGGACTCCAGAGACACCAGCAGCTTCAAATATCTGTTTGCTGCTATGTTATGGTGTATTAGCAGCTGCTCTCTTGATCTGATGCATGAATCTTGCAGAAATTTTCCTCAATGTGCCTTTATCTGCAAGAAACCCATCAAACTCTGAATCAGCCACAAATATCTTAATAGTGCGATGATCACGCTTACGTTTTCGTGAAATATCGAATGTTTTCATACCTCGTCCAAGGCATTGAACTATTTCACTCTTTTCGGCAGCAGAGAGATCCTTTTTCTTCCCCATATTGCTTGAAAATGGTGCTCTTCTTAATAATGTGGAACACCCTCCTTTAATAGTTTTTCCTTTAATTGGGCTTACCTGGCAATCTAATTATCACAGGTTTCCGAGATTGTTTTCAGTGATCAAAAGAGCCCTGAGACACAATGCCATCCATGAGTTAAACTGAAAAACAAAATATTTAATCTTTGTGACACTGAAATAGAATTTGCATAGTAATTTGGAACAGGGTGTACAATTGTTGCTGACACACACAAAATGGTAGTCCTAAAAAGGACAGTCAGGTTGGTGCTCATGTGCGGCGCGAAGCTGTGCGGTCACTAGTGTTCGTAGCTCCGAGCGCAGTGGGGACTTCCGCACCTTCCCTGGAGCTATTAAGCTGCAATTTTGTTCTTTCAGACACCCGCACCCCTGGGGAAAGAGTGGTGCATGCCGAAATCCAGGTCCCACCACAGGAAACCAGCACAAAGGTCCTTAACCAACTACCTTCTCCGGGTCCAGGAGCAGACCAGGATGCCTCAAGATGATGCCCAGTCACTGTGTGCGCAGGCCTCAACACGCAGCCCAGCGTCCTCTCCTGCTCACTCATCTGGTGAAAGTGAGTACCTGGTCCAGCCCACAAAAGCGGACCTAGAAGATAGCTTAGCGGCTATGTACTCTAAACTGGCAGGAAAGTTCCAGACAGAACTTTTTAAATCCGCCAACACTCTGCAGCAGGAGCTGGCAGTTTTAGAGGGCAGAACAGACCTCCCGGAAACTAAACATGACAAGCTCCAGCTGGCATACACTGATCTCTGCAGGGACCATGAGTCACTTACAGATTCTGTATCTCAGCTCCAGGCCCACATGGAAGATTTAGAAAACAGAAACAGATGCAATAACCTGAGAGTGAGGGGGGTCCCTGATTTAGTTACTGATTTACTCCCAGTGGTTCAAAGACCGTTTCAGTCCCTGAGGCCAGAATACCCTGTGGCTGCTTTCTCTTGTGACAGGATCCATAGTGCACTTCATCCCAAGCCACCTGAAGATAAACCACCAAGAGACATTATACTGTGTCTTAAGGACTATCTGGTAAAGGAGAAGAAAATCAGGACCTCCCGTAATACCCCCAACATCCTGCTAGATGTGACCAAGATACAGATATACCCAGCTATTTCTCCCGCCACACTTGATAAGCGCTGCAAGATGAAAGAGATCACTGCAGTTCTCCAATCTGCGAGGATTTGCTACAGATGGGGATTCCCCTTCAAACTCCAGGTCCCCCACAACGGAACGACGTACAATGCCACTACTGTCCTGGAGGTTAAAGAGCTCCTTGTCAAGCTGAGCTTACTGGCATGAGGATTATTCACCCCTCGCCCGTCGGCCATCTGGGCAACAACTTTTACCACAAAGGGGGTGCAGAAGACAAAGACAAGACTTCAGGGACCCGCTGAACTGACCCAATGGATTTCTCCTTAATGCAGATCCAAATCCTATTTGGCAACATACCTTGCCAGTCGGCATAATATCAGATCCATACCAGGTGGCACTACACCCCTTCAAAATTAAACAGGTTCTACCCCACGGTTCCAGAACTTTGCTTCAGGAGCTGCCCAGAAAGGGGGGGACACTTACACATTTTTTGTAGCTGTGGGGCACTTAAACAGATCTGGCAGAAAGTATCTTCCAAAGTTGCTATGATCACAGGTATGCACTGACACATCAGATGTGTCTTTTTTTTTGCAGACTTACCTGAAGTCTCCCCTGTTCAGAGCTGTCCACTGGGCAATTGCTCTGTTCTGGCGCACCCCTGGGGTCCTCTGTGATCCAATCCTTAACCGTATGGCGGCAATACAGCTCATGGAAAAGGTGCATCACACTATCATGGATAACATGCACATTTACAACAGAAAATGGGAGTCCCAGACAGCATATGGAATGATGGGGGCAACAGGTTTTCTTTGCTATGTTTTGCTTGGTTTTAAGCACAATACATAGGGGGAATTCTTTGCCGCGAATAGTACCTATTGCAATCTGCAATGATTCAGTTAGAAAGTCCTTGATTGGACAACTGACCATATTGTGTAATGGAATGCACTATATCCAGATAGATTGTAAAGATTCGACATATACTATGTACAAGAGTTTGTATATGTTCTTCTTGTCATTTCTTCATAATAAAATCATTTGTATTAAAAAAGAACAGTCAGGCCTCTGAACTGTGCTGCCCCTGGCCAACTTATACAAAGTTGAGGGCTTTAGCTTTATTATATGTTAAGCATAAGCTTTCCTATAACTTTTAGATCTGTTGTGGCTGCTACTTTCAACGATCAGTTCAAACCTATCACTGCTTGATTAAAAAAAGTTTTGACAACCAAATCTATCTAAAAAAAACTTTGTTTTCAAGTTGAAAGTTTTCAAATTGGGGTGCTGTAGCTGAATTTATGACAAGCTAAATGTAAAAGGTAATTATACATCCATGAAAATTGTACTGCTCTATAAGACCACATAACGCTTAAAAGTATCTTTCAAGCATGTAATTTAAAGCATTGGTGTTTTTTCTTGTCACCCTCATAGTCGCTTTTCCCTGCTGTACAGTATTTTTTTAAGTTTTTTGCTTTGTTAAATGTCTCTCATAGCAGTGCCCAGCTCTCTATACCATTATTTGTCAATAGCTTGTCTATTAGCCTTGAAAATTGCCAGGATTTATTAGCAAGATTCACTCCATAGACGTCAATAGTATTTGCTCCTAATTTTTAGTTTATAAAATTTCAGACAGGATTCAACACAGCACTTCTATTTAAATTTGAGCAGATTTACTCATCCCTACATGCAATGGTAGTGCTCTAATATGCTTGATAAAGCTGATAAATTTCTTCTGCATATTAGTGAAGCTCTTTCAAATTTGCCTTTTGATAACGACTCCCCATTGTGCCTGTATTGTATATTACACATTACCACTCTGAATCAAAATGAAATAGAGCTATTGAGATTCATGGAAAAATGCCATTACCATCACCAATGGTTCATCTTCAGATGAAAGTCATTACCTGTTTTCTCTTTGCATCTGTTACCATGAAGTTTCGACTTTTGACATATCTTTTTCAGAGCTTGCCCATGTCTCTGGTTCCTGCCATCTGCTCGATATTATTACTTGGCTACTAAATTAAGTAACCTCTTCACAAAAAAAGTTGATCCCCCCAACCCCCTGTTGTTTTCTGGAGCGCAGACATTTTTGTGTGAAGGGGCATCACTCATACGAAGAGACATTGTGTCAGCAGAGACAGAAGCCACCAGTGGTTTTTAAGTTCATGCAGTGACTAAGCAACCTTTGAAATTACTCAATATATCAATATATCATGTCTACACATTAAAAATTTGGAAAAAAAATGTCATCTTTCATTGACAGGTTAAATGCTTAAAAAAAAACTGTGTTTTAAAAGCATGAATTATTATTATTATTACAACATAATATTATTATACAGGATTTATATAGTACAGTTTGTGCAGAACTTTACAACATGAGGGCAGACAGTACAGTTACAATACAATTCAATATAGAAGGAATCAGAAGGCCCTGCTTGTTAGAGCTTAAAATTTAAAAAGGAGGGTCAAGTGATACAAAAAATAATAACTCTGGGGGATGATTTGATGGAGAAAATAAAAGTACATTTGGTAGGTGGAGACAGGATAGACTTCTCTGAACAGAAGGGTTTTCAGGGATCACCTAAAAGTGGACAGGAGTAGGAGACAGATTAGGGTAAGGATTTCCAGAAATATTTAACATACCCTACAAAGTTTAAAAAAAAATGCATATTATTTCATATGCTCAATTAAAACATTTGACTTTATTACTCACAAGAATCTGTGTATGTCTATATGACACTTTTACCCACCTGGCAGCCCAAGGGACAAAGTCCCTCTTCCTCTATCTCTGTCTCCCTGTTTTCTTTCTATCTTTTTTCACCATTTTCGAATGTGGTCTTTCTAGACAGTAATGAAGATGTAAATATTTAGCAAATTTGAAGAGTATAGAATGACAACTGGTTATTTTGTACCGGAACTACAATTTCCTTGTTTAGTGGACTCGTTTCAGATAATACCTAAGAGCGAAGATATAGCACGAGAGTGATTGTGAGATTACATGTTTGAAGTTGATGTGGGAAAACAGAACACACAGCTGTGATACCCACTGTACTAACAGTGTGTTGTACAGCGGTATAGCAGATTAGGGAGAGATTTTAAGAGTGTTTCCAGGGACAGTTAGGTGCTGGTGGTTATTATGGTACACATTTAAATTGAGTCACAAACATTCTGTTTTGCACACTACTTTAGCAGATTTTGAGGATGTTACAGAGTGTTTTTAGAGGGAGAAATACCATTTTGGATGTGTCTCAGCAACAACTTTAGATTCTCTTTGGCTGCTGTATCCCCTCATCTTATCTTATTTTTGGGGATACTTTTTTATTCCAGATTTTCTTTTTCTTTCAGTTAGGTTAAAAAGGTAGCGTTTAGTGCATAGTAAAATTGTTTAAAGAACACATACTCACTAGAACATTTTATATATATTTTTTTTTTTCATTAAAATAAACACATACAGTGGTGTGAAAAAGTGTTTGCCCCCTTCCTCATTTCCTGTTCCTTTGCATGTTTGTCACACTTAAGTGTTTCGGAACATCAAACCAATTTAAACAATAGTCAAGAACAACACAAGTAAACACAAAATGCAATTTGTAAATGAAGGTGTTTATTATTAAAGGTGAAAAAAAATCCAAACTATCATGGCCCTGTGTGAAAAAGTGATTGCCCCCCTTGTTAAAACATACTATAACTGTGGTTGTCCACACCTGAGTTCAATTTCTCTAGCCACACCCAGGCCTGATTATTGCCACACCTGTTCACAATCAAGGCATCACTTAAATAGGAGCTGCTTGACACAGTAAGGTCCACCAGAAGATCCTTAAAAGCTACACATCATGCCGAGACCCAAAGAAATTCAGGAACAATTGAGAAAGAAAGTAATTGAGATCTATCAGTCTGGAAAGGGTTATAAAGCCATTTCCAAAGCTTTGGGAATCCAGTGAACCACAGTGAGAGCCATTATCCACAAATGGCGAAGACATGGAACAGTGGTGAACCTTCCCAGGAGTGGCCGGCCGCCCAAAATTACCCCAAGAGCTCAGCGACGACTCATCCAAGAGGTCACAAAAGACCCCACAACAACGTCCAAGGAACTGCAGGCCTCACTTGCCTCAGTTAAGGTCAGCGTTCATGCCTCCACCATCAGGAAAAGACTGGGCAAAAATGGCCTGCATGGCAGAGTTCCAAGGAGAAAACCACTGCTGAGCAAAAAGAACATCAAAGCTCGTCTCAATTTCTCCACAACACATCTTGATGATCCCCAAGACTTTTGGGACAACATTCTGTGGACCGATGAGACAAAAGTGGAACTCTTTGGAAGGTGTGTGTCCAAGTATATCTGGCATAGAAGGAACACTGCATTTCAGAAAAAGAACATTATACCAACAGTAAAATATGGTGGTGGTAGTGTGATGGTCTGGGGCTGTTTTGCTGCTTCAGGACCTGGAAGACTTGCCGTGATAAAAGGAACTATGAATTCTGCTGTCTACCAAGAGATCCTGAAGGAGAATGTCCGACCATCTGTTTGTGTACTCAAGCTGAAACGAACTTGGGTTCTGCAGCAGGACAATGATCCTAAACACACCAGCAAGTCCACCACTGAATGGCTGAAGAAAAACAAAATGAAGACTTTGGAGTGGCCTAGCCAAAGTCCTGACCTGAATCCTATTGAGATGTTGTGGTATGACCTTAAAAAGGCCGTTCATGCTCGAAAACCCTCTAATGTAACTGAATTAGGACAATTCTGCAAAGATGAGTGGGCCAAAATTCCTCCAGGACGCTGTAAAAGCCTCATTGCACGTTATCGCAAATGCTTGGTTGCAGTTGTTGCTGCTAAGGGTGGCCCAACCAGTTATTAGGTTTAGGGGGCAATCACTTTTTCACACAGGGCCATGATGGTTTGGATTTTTTTTCACCTTTAATAATAAACACCTTCATTTGCAAATTGCATTTTGTGTTTACTTGTGTTGTCCTTGACTATTGTTTAAATTGGTTTGATGTTCCGAAACACTTAAGTGTGACAAACATGCAAAGGAACAGGAAATGAGGAAGGGGGCAAACACTTTTTCACACCACTGTATAATGTCACTTATTTTATTAAAATCTGGCTAGTGTGGGTCCTGTTAACAAAGGGACTGAGTTATTGTTTTTAAAGACAGTGCATGTACTCATTTCAATGTTATAGGAGCTTTGCTCTTCCTCATCGGGTCTGCGGCGAATTTACAAGGTGTCCATCGCCAACATCTAAAACTCCACAACGGGAAAGGAAAAGACACACATCAACATCGTCGTCATTGGACACGTAGATTCTGGCAAGTCCACAACAACTGGGCATCTCATCTACAAATGTGGTTGGATTGACAAGCATAGTACCCATTTACCCATTTTATATGTTCATTAAATTTTAACTTGCTTGACGGTATTACGCTATGGTCTCATTTTCTCTTTATTGGTAATACCATTGGGGGATGAGCCACATACTATACCTGCCTACCACTCCTACTTTCCATCAACCACTCAACGCATAGTCTTGTCGTCGGTTACCAGACATCACAAATTGGAACAACTGCCCACATCGGTGTATTGCAAACACCATACAGCAATTTTGACTCATATGACGTAATCGGTAAGCGATAGTCGGTAAGCCTTCCATTAATCGGTGACGGAGTACATCAGACAAGCCGCACAAGTCACTTTATGTTTTACTGTATTCACTTAAGTCACTATTATGGTGTAATATTGATTTTTATAACAATTATTTTTAAATTTTGAGACACTATACTGTTTATTTGTGATGGTCTCAATTCAGTCACGTTTTGTCTGTAATCAGTAGATTTCACCATTTGTAATTTAATGGATATTCTATATGGAATATAGTTCCACTATTGGTCACTTATATTTATTTATTTTGGTGATATATAATTTTTAAATAATTTTTTCTATTATTATATATTATTTCACAGTATATGTTTAATAATCACTATTGAACACTTTGAGCGCCGCACTATATACTTATTCACGCCCTGTGGATTGACAAGCATACCATCGAAAAATTCAAGAAGGAAGCTGCTGAGATGGGAAAGGGCTCCTTCAAATATGCTTGGGTGTTGGACAAACTGAAGGCTGAGCGTGAACGTGGTATTACCATTGACATTTCCCTGTGGAAATTTGAGACCAGCAGGTACTATGTCACCATTATTGATGCCCCTGGCCACAGAGACTTCATCAAGAACATGATCGCTGGTACTTCTCAGGCTGACTGCGCTGTGCTTATTGTTGCTGCTGGTGTTGGTGAGTTTGAGGCTGGTATCTCAAAGAATGGACAAACTCGTGAACATGCTCTTCTGGCCTACACTCTGGGTGTGAAGAAGCTTATCATTGGTGTTAACAAAATGGATTCTACTGAGCCACCGTACAGCCAGAAGAGATACGAGCAAATTGTAAAGGAAGTCAGCACTTACATCAAGAAAATTGGTTACAACCCAGATACCGTTGCCTTTGTGCCAATCTCTGGTTGGAACGGTGACAACATTGTGAAACCCAGTAGCAACATGCCATGGTTCAAGGGATGGAACATCACTCACAAAGAGGGAAAAGCCAGTGGAACCACTCTGCTGGAAGCTCTTGATAGCATTCTGCCTCCTAGCCGCCCCACTGACAAGCTTCTTCTGCCTCTACAGAATGTGTACAAGATTGGTGGTATTGGTACAGTACCAGTTGGCCGTGTTGAAACTGGTCTCCTGAAACCAGGTATGGTGGTTAACTTTGCTCCAGTCAATGTAACAACTGAAGTCAAGTCTGTGGAAATGCACCATGAAGCTTTGACCAAGGCTTGTCCCGGTGACAACGTTGGTTTCAACGTAAAGAACGTTTCCGTGAAGGATATAGGTCGTGGTAATGTTGCTGGTGATAGCAAGAACGACCCACCATTGGAAGCTGGTCAATTCACTGCACAGGTCATTATTCTGAACCACCCATAACAGATCAGTGCTGGCTATGCACCTGTGCTGGATTGCCATAATGCTCACATTGCCTGCAAGTTTGCAGAGCTGAAGGAGAAGATTGACCGTCGTTCTGGTAAGAAACTGGAAGAAAATCCCAAGTCCCTGAAATCTGGTGATGCTGCCATCGTTAATATGGTCCCTGGCAAGCCCATGTGTGTGTAGAGCTTCTCTGACTATCCTACCCTTGGTCGCTTTGCTGTGCGTGACATGAGGCAGACTGTTGCTGTTGGTGTCATCAAGGCTGTTGAAAAGAAGGCAGCAGGTACTGACAAGGTCACAAAGTCTGCTCAGAAAGCCCAGATAACTAAATGAATATATAAACTTGACCATTTAAGTTTAATAGTAAAATACTGGCTAATGATAACAATGCATCCATCGTAAAAGCTTCAGAAGGAAAGGAATATTTTGTGGACCTTTTGTTTGTGGCAGTTTTAAGTTATTAGTGTTTATAAATCAGTGATTTTTAAGTGGGAACAACTTGACCAAAAAACCTGTCACCAAATTTTTTGAGACCATTAAACAAAGTTAATGAGGAAAAAAAAATTATTATAGGAGCTTTTACAGTGAAATACATAGATACAAATAAAACAAATTGTTTACAAAGCAGCCTAGTAAAAGTATTCAAAGACTGCAAAAACAAATTAAAATATTTTGGCGGGCATTTTTTTTGTTGCAAATAATCATGGCGATTTCTTGATTTTAAAATGGCTGGTGGGAATCCTGTTTAAAATGGGCCTAGTACAAGTGATTTAATATTTTTCCTGTATTTTGGGGCTTTTTTGAAGACTAAATTACACTCCAATGTTAATTTCAAAATGTAAAAATGGCTGTTAGATGTATTGTTTAAAATGCAGCCTAACACAAGTGATTTAGTATCACTATTTATGGGAATAAAGTATACTCTGCTGTTGATTTCTTCAAATATTAAATTGGCTCCTGTTTTAAATGGGGCCTAGTAAAAGTGATTTAATTTTGTGAACCTATGTAATGTACTAAAATATTTTTTTTTCTGTGAATAGATTACACTCTACAGGACGCAACCTGGCCTGCATTCATAAAAGACATTTAATCCCAAAGCTCTGGTATCACTGTGGGACCAAACACTTTTCTACCAGCCACATATACCAAATGGGGAAATCATTTGAATGTCCTTGGCGTCTATGCACCCCAGGTATTCCCACAACCTGACTCAAATGAAGACAAACAGTTGTCTATCTCTGAAGTAAGGAAAACCCAGGATACCTATTTCTGCAGGCCACAACAATAGCTACAAACTCTATCTGATACGACCCTCATTGTAGCTGACATTAAAATCATGCTCCCAGTAGCTATTACGAAACTCAAATCTGACCTGCAAGCAATATCTTCTGTTTACACTGGAGTGATCTTCAATGCACCAGAGACAACTATATTTGAGATATAATAGCTTGCAATCATCAGCTGGAAGATCTTGACAATCGGGGTCGTGGGCACAATATAAGAGTAAGGAGTCTCCCTGAAACTCTTCCACAGGACAAACTGAAACCCACAGTCCAATTGATTTTAAGAACTTTTCTTTAAGGTTTGATTAAATCTCCTGTGAAATTTGATCAGATCCACAAAACACTTCAACCTAAAGGACTGCCAGCTGCTTCCTGGAGATGCTTTATTTGCTGTCTCGCTAGTTTTAATTTTTAACAAAGCAAGAGGAAATGAACAGATTTCTTTTAATGAACTAGACATCCAACTCTTTCAGGATTTCTCCCCCACAGCTCTGCAGCACAGAAGGGCACTGAAACTGCTTCTATCTATTCAAAAAAAAAAGGGTGTTGCATACAAGTGACGTTTTCTTGTTTGCCTTAGAGCAGCCTTCCAGAACAAGATATGTAACCTGTGTATACCTGATGACCTCTCCACCTTTTGTGAAAATCTTCAAATTGAAGCCATCAATCTTCCAGATTGGTACTAGGATTTTCAACACTGCGCAATTCTCTCACAGCTAAGCCCTGCTTTTTCTGCTCAAAAACCTCTGCATAAAAGAGGAAGTTGCCCAGACCCTCATCTGCCAAGGAACCTTCCAGCTTAGAGAGCCTCTTCCCCTTCCGTTAAGCAACTGCAGCAATGCCACTGATTTAACAATATACTGCTTGCACTCTGGTATGACTTTATTTAAATGCTTCTTTGTACCTGGTGAGCTAAAGCTTCATTTACAAAAATGATTAGCGTATTAATGCTGTTTTCTTTTAATGGGGATTGTACTGGATCTCTACTCACAATTCTTGTTGAGTAGTCACTGTGGTATTAGTCATGGGAGATAAACTGGAATGACCATTCACAGATTATCTTGGGATATTGAAGCTCACATTCCACCAATTTTGGGCACTTGTCCAACAGTGGTGGCTGGTGAAATTTTAGGATGGGGGGACGGCAGACCTCGCCCTTCCTTTTTGACCCATCCCACTTCCCATAAGCCCCACCCCTTATAGAATACACCCACTCAGTCCCCTGTATTTTACTTTCTTCCACCTATAGTGTTAGGAGCAGTGGCCTAGGGGGCGCTTAAGTTGTTAAAAAGAAAAAAATTGTCAATTTAAGAGTGACCAGGAGCCGGACATGCAGCGGTCTATGGGAAGCTTCCCAGCCTTCAATCAGCTGATTGCAGGCTGGGAAGCTGATTTTTCTGTGTTTAGGGTGTGGTCGTGGCAAGCGCAATGCGCCCGCAAACACCCCCACTCTCTTCTGATTTGTTAATATGCCAGATTAACTGGCTAGGATTGGCACAGTGGGCGGTGTTTGTTTCCTCACTGAGATGTGGGGGTGGAGTCGACTCTGGGACCGGAGGAGAGGACACTCGTCACTTCTGGTTTCCCGGCCACAGTGGGGGTGGAGTTCTTGCTGAATTTCAAAGTTCTCTGACTTCTTGTTTCCTTCCTTTTCCAGTGCTAAAATGACCCATGCAGGGCTGCTGATAGAAATTGCGGGGACCCATACAGACTACCTGACAGCCCCCCCAAGAAGATATTAAAGCTATATTTCGCTAAAAATACAATAAATTTATTAGCAGACACAAATACAACATACCTCACAGGTTTCCTACTAAATCTAAAAGATAAATCTGAGTTAATAAATAAAAATCAGGATCAGAGACACAGAGACAGAGAGAAAACAAAGTTAGGCTTCATGCACACTGGGCTTAAAAAAACTCCAGTTCACTTGGCAGAAAAAAAACCCTGATATAGAATGTTTTTTGTACAAATTTTAGACAAGTTTAGGGGAGTTTTACATTTTTTCTGCCAGTAAGCTCCAATCAGAAATGCAAACCAGAAGGTTTTTTTTTCCTGCCTCTAAATGTTGAGCTCAAAATATGCCTGTAATCTTCCTAATGGACACATAGGATATCAATGAGCCGTTTCTACAGACAAAATACAAAACTGCTGTAGAAGCAATGATTTTTAAGCCAGTGTGCATTGAGTATTACAGAGATAACAAACTCACGAGCACACCTAACATTAGAGCTAGTGCTGAGAGGGTGGGGGATTCATGACAGACCACTGTCTCAGCAGATAAAAGCTGATAGCAGGGAGAGGGGGAGAGACCAGCTTTCAGCTGCTGGAGGAAGAGAGATACAATTGTCGTCCATCATTATTTCCCCTCCCTGTGTGAGCTCCCATCAGGGTTACCACCCATCCGGTTTTGACCTGGACAGTCTGGGTTTTAACACATGTGCTTGGGTTTCCACCCACCTGAAACCTGGACACATACCAGCAGTCCAACCATCCTGTGACCAGTGGCATAGCGTGGGGCAACCGGATCTCTGGCCCCGGGCCGCAACATCTAGAGGGGCGCATCCCATGCCCGCCACCACTCTCACACACTGCTGGAACACCGGCGTACTCTGAGCCCAGCTCAGCGATGGGCAGCGGGCGCCCTGTGATTGGCTGAATGGGTCATGTTCGGGCAGCAGACATGAGGGTCTGTAATTGGCCTGGTGGAGCTGAAGGCGGGGCTGGACTGTGGGTGATCGCGGCCGCTTGCTCCCGGAGTCCCGCCTCACTGCCTGGTGTGCGCTGTGTGCCTCCTGAGGTCTCTCTCTTCTGCTCTGTCAACCCCCTCCTCTGTGTCAGACCCCATCCTCTGTCAGCCCCCCTCTGTCAGCCCCTCCCCTTTGTGTCAGCCCCTCTCCTTTGTGTCAGCCCCCATCCTCTGTGTCAGCCTGCATCCTCTGTGTCAGCCACATTCCTCTGTCAGCCCCCCTCCTCTGTGTCAGCAACCTTCCTCAGTAAGCTCCCCTCTTTCAGCCCCCCTTCTCTGTGTCAGCCCCCTCCTCTGTGTCTGCCCCCTCCTCTGTGTCAGCCCCCATCCTCTGTCAGACACCCTCTGTCAACCCCCTCCTCGTTGTCAGCCCCCCACTCTGTCAGCCACCCTCCATCATTCCCCCCTCTGTTAGCTACCCTCCCCTGTCAGCCCTCCTCCTCTTACCCCCCCCTCCTCTGTCTGCCCCCCTCCTTTGTGTCAGCCACATCCTCTGTGTCAGCCCACATCCTCTGTCAGTAACCTTCCTCTGTCAGCCCCCCTCCTCTGTGTCAGTCCCCCTCCTCTGTGTCAGCCACATTCCTCTGTCAGCCCCCCTCCTCTGTGTCAGCCATATCCTCCATGTCAGCCCACATCCTCTGTCAGCCCCCCTCTGTCAGCCCCCCTCCTCTGTGTCAGCCCCATCCTCTGTGTCAGCCCCATCCTCTGTCTCGCACCTTCCTCTGTCAGCCCCCCTCCTCTGTGTCATCCACCTTCCTCAGTCAGCCCCCCTCTTTCAGTCCCCCTCTTCTGTGTCAGCCCCCTCCTCTGTGTCAGCCCCCATCCTCTGTGTCAGCCCCATCCTCTGTCTCGCACCTTCCTCTGTCAGCCCCCCTCCTCTGTGTCAGCCACCTTCCTCAGTCAGCCCCCTCTTTCAGTCCCCCTCTTCTGTGTCAGCCCCCTCCTCTGTGTCAGCCCCCATCCTCTGTCAGCCAACCTCCTCTGTGTCAGCCACCTTCCTCTGTCAGCCACCCTTTGTCAGCCCCCTTCTCTTTGTCAGCCCCCCTTCTCTGTATCAGCCCCATCCTCTGTCAGCCACCTTCCTCTCTTAGTCCCCCGTCAGCCCCCTCCTCTGTCACAGCCACCTTCCTCTGTCAGACACCCTCCTCTGTGTCAGCCCCCCACTCTGTCAGCCACCCTACATCATTCCCCCCTCTGTCAGCCCCCCTCTGTTAGCCACCCTCCCCTGTCACCCCCTCCTCTTAACCCCCCCCCCCTCCTATGTCAGCCATCCCCTCTGTCAGACCCCGCTCTGTCAGCCCCCTCCTTTGTGTCAGCCACATCCTCTGTGTCAGCCTGCATCCTCTGTCAGTCACCTTCCTCTGTTAGACCCCCTCTGTGTCAGACACCCTCCTCTGTCAGCCCCCTCCTTTGTCAGCACCCCTACCCCCTCTGTCAGCCCCATCCTCTGTCAGCCCCCCTCTGCTGTCATTCCCCCCTCATCTGTCAGCCCCTCTCCTCTGTCAGCCCCCCTCCTCTGTCAGCCCCCATCCTCAGGTCAGCCCCCCTCTCTCTGTCAGCCCCCTCTTTCTGTCAGCCACTCCCTCTCTGCCAGCCACACCCTATCTGTCAGCCCCCCTCTCTCTCTCATCTCTCTCCCCTCTCACCCCCTCCCTCTCAGCCCCTTCTCTCTCTGCCTCTTCCTTCTCGCTCTCTGCTCCTTCTCTCTCCCTCTGCCCTTCTCTCTCAGGCCCCTTCTCACCCCCTCTCTCTTACCCACCTCTTTCTCTCACCCCCCTTCTCACCCATCTCTCTCTCAACCCTCCTTCTCACCCACCTCTCTCACCCTCTCTCACCCCACCACTCTCTATCTCACTCCCTCTCTCTCACCCCCCTCTCTCTCCTACCCCCTTTTGCTTACCCCCTCACCTTCTCCTCTCTCTCACCCCCACCTCCTCCTCTCTCTCACCTCCTCCTCACACTTCCCCCTTTCTCACCTCCCTCCCCCCACCTCTTTCCCCCCTCAGGGGGTTGAGCCCCATGAGGTAGGCTGTACAGGCCCCCATGATTCCTAACAGCAGCCCTTTGAGTGAGTGCACCAGTTCGGATGTGTCTTGATTCCTGTGTCTTGCCGACACACTGGGCACAGGGATGCAGCACCTGCCTCTTCTTTGCCTTCTTCCCAAGCCCCCACCCCCCACACAATGGGAGGAAGGAAGAAAAATAGCACTACGGTAGATCATCTCTGCCCCCAAACTCCGGCTCCCACACTTCCTGTCTCGATAGGGCAGTCTAATGGGTGGTCTTAAGGGGCAGGGGACACTGATGGGGGGGTCCCCTGATCTAATAAAGGTCACTAAGGAGGCACTTATATATGGGGACACTGAGCTAATGGGGGGAGTCTGTGGGGAGACCTCTATTAGATAAGGGGAACTCTCCTTATATCAGCACCCCCCTTAGTAACCCACAATAGATCAGTGTGTCCTTATATCACCCCCTCCTTAGAGACACCCATTATATCACAGTCCCTTTATATCAGCACCCCCCCCCCCCCCCAATTGTGATTGATGGTGGAAATCCCCAAGGGTAATCCAAGTATTAATACACTCCAATCTTATTTAAACATATATATATATATATATATAATTTACATAAAGGGGCTCATTTTATTGGTCACAGAGAGAGAAGCTACCAGAGGGTGAGAGGGCAGAAGGTGATAGATCTGTTAGGGTCAGGTGTCCTTGGAACCTTCTGGAAGCTGTTTGGAGGGATATTTATAGAACCCCTCTGACTGGAATGTATGCCATCAAACCGATACATACCTTGGATGCCACCTTCCAATTCAACATGACAAAATGAGAAACCTAAATCTGGAACCATGAATTTTTCCATAGCTCTATTAACTCGCTTTCAAACTTTCTCTAATGCCGCGTACACAAGGTAAGATTTTCTGACTGAAATGTTCGATGTGAGCTTGTTGTCGGAAAGTCCAACCGTGTGTATGCTCCATTGAACATTTGCTGTCGGACTTTCCACCAACAAATGTTTGATAGCAGGTTCTCAAATTTTCCGCCAACAAAACGTTGTTGTCGGAATCAAGTACGAGCCGGAAGTGCTCGGTCTTGTAAAACTTGCTTTCGTAATGGAGATAGCACATTAGTCACGCGGCAAATTTTAAAATCTCTCAATGTAGCACATTCTCTTCTTTATAATGCTAGAATAATGATTTTTTACATTACCGCTGATATTCAGTTCGTTCTGACAAACGGATTTTTAATTATTTATTGTGATCTCATGAATAATCTTTGTTTGTTTTTTCTGGTGATCTGTTTGTGATAAATGTTTTATAACTTTGTATATGTACTGAAAGTTTTTTTGGCCCCACCTACTACTGTATTCTTGCTGCACACCCTGCGGGACTTTTATGGCTCAGAACAAGCAATCCAGTTATACTAGTTATATTTCCTTGATCAAACTGTTGGCACAAATTGGTGACTTGGAATGTCAAGGGATTGAATGTCCCTGAAAAGAGGTCTTAGAGGTTGTGGTCCTTGTGGAGAAGCAGGTTCATGTTGCCTTCCTGCAGGAATTTGTTTTTTAAATTAACAAAATTCCCAATCTCTCTAACTATAGGTATTCTTTCTCATACCATTGCCCTTCACTAGACTCATGGGGTGCAAGCATAGTTATTCATCATAAAGTTAACTGGAGAAATCAGGACCAGTTACTAGACAAGGAGTGCAGATGCTATACTTGTTTCTTAAGGGATCCCTCAGAAGCCAATTGGTCACTTTTGCCAGTGTTTACACTCCACACATCAGCAACTTTAATTAACAACTTCTCAGAGGCTTATTTTGCAAAACGTTTTAGAGGTTGTGGTCCTTGTGGAGAAGCAGGTTCATGTTGCCTTCCTGCAGGAATTTGTTTTTTAAATTAACAAAATTCCCAATCTCTCTAACTATAGGTATTCTTTCTCATACCATTGCCCTTCACTAGACTCATGAGGTGCAAGCATAGTTATTCATCATAAAGTTAACTGGAGAAATCAGGACCAGTTACTAGACAAGGAGTGCAGATGCTATACTTGTTTCTTAAGGGATCCCTCAGAAGCCAATTGGTCACTTTTGCCAGTGTTTACACTCCACACATCAGCAACTTTAATTAACAACTTCTCAGAGGCTTATTTTGCAAAACGTTTGGACTTCACCAATGGTGGGTGATATCAATTTAGCTTTAGGTCTCATTTTGGACATATCCCTGACCGCATATCATTCAAAAGGCTCTTATTTTTAGAAGGCTTCATGCACGTTTAATGTTTTGCTCACAACAATGACAGAGATTATACCTCCTACTCAGCAACCCATCAATCCTACTCAAAGAATCATTACTTCAATGTGAAGCAGGCAGACCTTCAGAATATGAGCTCAGTAGACATGGTGGGGCTGCTGGATATCAGAATCCGGTACGATTTTCCAAAGTCTTGGCACTGGACCCTAAACAGATCACTCCTTCAAGGACCTCCAAATCAGCTCTGTGATCACACAGACAATTCAGAACTTCTGATACTTCTCCACTGAAGGAGTGGATAACTCATTTATGTGTAATAAGGGGTCTTCTGACAGGGGAACTAACCTAAAGCAGCCAGGGTTAAAAAGATTATGGAACTACTGAAAAAAACATATTCAAAGTAAAAGCACACCAAACAAAAATCTGTAGGTCATTCTATGTATTTGGGGATAAACCAGGTAGGGCCCTGACCTGAGCCTTACAGTAAATCTGCTTCAACTTATTAATTCAACAGCTGGAAAATAAACTTGACAACTATGGTATCTTATGGTATTATGGTAAATAAGCACAAGGACATGATCTTGTGCATTAATGACTATTACAAGGCACTTTACAACTTAGACATCCCTACAATGTACCATATACTGAACCCAGATACATTTAATTTAGCCCATAAACCCCTGAGCCTTCATTATGCTTTTATACAGTAATATAAAAAATTCCAGTACCCTTTTAACCAACATTTTCTGGAGTTCTATGACTCAATTTTAGATGGCCACCTGTTCCCGTCTCACTCTCTCCTGGGTCTCATTTCAGTTATACCTGAAGACGGGAAAGGCTTTTCCCAATGTGCCAGCTATGGGTCAATCTTTTTTTTTTTTTTTCTCCAAAACGTTTTTATTATATATTTTAAACAGCATACATAGTATAAGCGTAGACATAGCATACAGTGACAATATTCAGTAGTCAATATGGCTTATGGTTAAAGGGGAGTTTCAGCTGAAAAACATATTTTTTAAAAGTCAGCAGCTAAAAAAAAGTAGCTGCTGACTTTTAATAAGTACACTTACCCTCCCAGGGCACCCGCGATGTCAGCCGTGGAGGCCGAGATGTCCCTCCGCGCTCCGGTCCCAGCACCACCATCCTCAGTAAGGGAAACAGGCAGTGGAGACTACGGCTTCACTGCCCGTTTCCTATTGCGCATGCGCGAGTCGTGCTGCGCTTTGTGAATGGGATGCGCTGTTTTAGGGAACACACAGTTCCCATAACACAGCGCGCCCCATTACCCAGAAGACAACGTGGCAGAGGACAGAAGAACGAAGATCACCGCGGAGTAGGAAGGAGGCAGATTAGGAAGACTGACTAGCAACAGGGATTTCGGATCAGGTAAAAATTATTATTTTTTTTTCCAAAATATTAATGCTCTTTTTAAGGGTGGCCCTCCAGTTTAAGTACTTGTGCAACATTAATTAAGGGGAATAGATTCTGTGTCATAAGAAACATACGGAGGTAAACCTATGAAGCGGCCTACCTGTAAGGCCATACTTCCCTGAAGTAGTATGGATGGCTTCAATCGCTTTGTTGTTCGGAAGTTGACTTAACTCTATTCTCCACGTACACTGAGTGTAAGTCTCAGCGACCTCTATGGCCAATGTTATCGGTTCCGCTCCTTTTTTCTACTCACTTGTTGCCTTACCCTGCAGCTCCTGAAGGGTACAAAGGTATGCAGATAAAAGGTAAAATAAAAATAAACCCAAGTAGAAAGCCAGTTTCTACCCAGGTAGAAAGAGGGTGAAGTGGAGGGGGAGGGGAGAGAGAAGAGGGGTGAGGCAAAAAAAAAAGGATGGGGGAAGACAAAAAAAAAAAAAAAAGGGAAAAGAGAGAGGGGGGTATATGAACATATCTGTAAGCTGTCAGACAGAGTGGGGGTGGGGAGTCCCACCAGCTACCCTCTCCATCTATAGTTAGCATAGTATTACTATGAACCAGGGCTACCAGGTATTCCAGGTATGCCAGGTACGATGAGATATGTGGCATGTTCCTTAAGTCGGGTATCAATCACAGCGGCAGTGCTTATAGGTCAAGAATCAATCGCTACTCTGTAGCAATGCTTGATATTGTTGTGATTTTTTGAAGGTGAGCCACGTCTCCCAGGTAGTTGCAAAGCTTGTTATTCTATCCTGTGAAGTGTGAATCAACTCCTCCATTGTCTCTATGCGGTTGATACGATGTATCCAATTTTTGGTTGAGGGGGGGGGATTTGGACCTCCAATGTACCAGAATACACAGCCTGGCCGCGTTGATCATTTGCATGGCCAATGACTTAAAGTATTTATTTTGGGGAATTTTGGATAAATGAAGAAGATATAGCTCTGAAGAGAATTCCAAGGGTAGTAAGGAGGTGGCAGTTGTCAGATTGTGTACTTTCCTCCAATACGGCTGGATTAGTGTGCACGTCCACCATATGTGGAGGAAAGTCCCAGTTTCCTTTTCACATCTCCAACATTGATCCGATACTGTCGGGAATATTTTATGAAGTAGTTCAGGGGTTTTATACCACCTTGTTTTAATTTTTTATCCATTTTCCTGGGTGTTCACATTGAGAGACCCTTTGTGAATGAATAAGTGATCTCCAATCTTTCGGGATTCGAATGTAGTACAGCATAAGGTTCTCCAAACATGGAGGAGTAAAGTGTTGAGATTATATGATTCTGGGGAGCCGAGCTCGAGCAAAGAGATTCGAACACTGTGGGTATTTTCGTGTAGCCCTTCCTTCTTTCCGGGTCATCTAAGAAATGTTTTAGCTGGATGTATGACCAGAAAGGAAATGATTTGGTGTTGGACATTGCTGCTAGATCTTGTTGTCGGACAAACTTGCCCCTATGAAAGAAATGTTTTCCAAGCACCTCTGTATATGGCCATTCCTGTGCTAGATAGGTACTCTCTAGTCCTGGGGGGAAGTCAGGGTTGCCTCTAATCGGGGTAATTGAGCACTCAGGGGTCGACAGTGCATGTACTTTACAGGCCCTATTAAATTCATGGAGGGTTGCTCCAATGAGGGGGTGTGAGTGAAGTTGGGAACTTATGTGTTTCTTGGAGAACCAAGGGAGAAGGCGAAGATCGTGCCCGAATCCCGCTCACTCGAGATCTACCCAATCTTTATAGTGGGCATGAATTTTCCAATCTACCACCCTAGTAACATGGGTCGCCCAGTAATAGCGCAGTAGGTCAGGGAGGCCAATTCCGCCCTTGGCCTTGGGTAGGACCAGCTTCGCCCACCCGACGCGTGCCTGTTTGGAACCCCATAGGAACGATCTACACATCCTCTTGTAGGCTGCAAGTAAGGTGGTAAGCGTATTGGTATAGTTTGCATTTTATATAGTATGCGGGGGAGGACTGTCATTTTCAGAGCAGAGGCCCGTCCGAACCAGGATAGGGTAGGAACATCCCATCTTTGTAAGTCTTGTTGTAAGCTTTTTAGTTCAGCTGAAAAATTCAGCTATGGGTCCATCTTATTGCTAAATGCTAACTGAAATCTCATTTAACCATATCTTCACCTTTATTCTACACATTATCTACCCAGACCAGGTAGGATTTGTACCCAATGGAGAGGCTAAAGACAATGCTACCAAAGCCCTGAATGTAATTCACCTAGCCCACACCCTGAAATTCTTAACATTATTGTTTTTGACAGATTATGAAAAGGCCTTAAGTCAGTTTAATTTGACATCCTTAAAAGTGACTCTGTGGCATATTTGCCTGGGTAGTAACATGTAGACATGTTCAATTTGTTTTGTTTTTATTCGTTTTCCGTTAAAATTCATTATATTCGTTATCGTACGAATGAACGAATGATTCGCTAAAAATTTTAACGAATAACGAATTATCGAATCGAACGAATATGAAAAACAACGAAAATCCGAAATAACCAAATTAGAAACAACGAAACTACGAAAGAAGAAAATGCGAAAAAACGAAAACAGGAACAACGAAAATCAAAATGAACGAAAAAATTTGTACATTCGTAACTTTTTTTTTGTGGAATAGGTAATTTTCCGTGTCCCTTACAATGGCGCTGCTTAACGTGCTTCGAATGGATTGAACGAAAAAAATGTGTACATTCGTAACTTTTTTTTTTTTTTTCGATTCGTAATTTTCCGTGTCTCTTACAATGGGGCTGCTTAACGTGCTTCGAATGGATTGAACGAAAAAATTCGTACATTCGTAACTTTTTTTTTTTGCGATTCGTAATTTTCCGTGTCTCTTACAATGGCGCTGCTTAACGTTCTTCGAATGGATTGAACAAAAAAATTCGTACATTTGTAACTTTTTTTTTCGGTTCGTAATTTTCCGTGTCTCTTACAATGTAATAATAGCATACACATTACATAAAATTATGAATTATGCTCCGATTACGAATCTATGAAAACAATGTTACGAAAGTACGAATAAATCAATCTTACTAAAGTATGAATGTAACTAAATCTACGAAAATACGAATGGGTCCGAATTTCGAATAAACGAAAATTCGAATCAACGAAAAAAATAACTCTTCCGAAAATACGAATCGTTACGAATACGAACACCGACAACTTACGAATTTACGAATCATTGCGAATACGAACACCGACGACTTACGAAATTACGAATCGTTACGAATCAACGGAAACGAACAGAAACGAAACAAAACTAAACAAATTTTTCTATTGTGCACATGTCTAGTAACATGACAAAATGGATTGGAACTATTTATTCTTCCACCTCTGTCAAAGTCAGAATTATTAATTATTTTTCTGTTCTTTTTCTGATTCCTTCTGCATGGAACATGCGTAAGCAGAGTGGGACTAGTTAATACCCAATCAGTTATTGCAGACTGCGTCAAAATGGCATGTCAAAGCTAGGTATTAGAAAAATTGCTTGTTTGGTAAACCAAATTCCATACGCAGAGACTGAAAAACTTCCAAGAGGCTTCCCTGATATAACTGTGAAATATACATTATACCACATCTAGTACTATCCTCTCTAACCCCAACATTTAAGGGCTACAAGATGATTCAATACAAAGGAAAGGTGCAAGTTTTGTGAATGACCTGACTTTTTCCTAAAAAAACCTAAGATTTCTATGTCTAATTTGCTCCAATTTTAAGATCAACATGTAAAAATCAGAGGCTATAAATGTCAAATTCCCACAAGCTAGACTTTCATTATAGCAATTCTTTCATTTAGGTTGACCTCTCACCACATTAGGTGCACTATATTACCAAAAGTATTGGAACGCCTGAGTTTACACGCACAGTTTGCACTCTAATTCATTCCAAAGGTGATCTATCAGGTTGAGGTCAGGACTCTGTGCAGGCCAGTCAAGTTCTTTCACCCCAAACTTGCTCATCCATGTCTTAATAGACCTTGCTTTCTCTCTTTCTCATGCTAAACTTCATTTTCATGCATCTAATTTATTGTTTCCCACATAGACACTGGATTCAATAAATGACTGGAGATGCATGTCAACAAATCTTTGATAGTAAATATTCCTTACTTGTAGATGACAAAAATGTTTTCCTCTTTTGTGTTGCTCCAGTCATTTCTAAGTGCATTTGCAAAACATGCATTTAGTGCACTTTATGAAACCTCCTTTTATTGCCAGTGTAGTGCCTGCTCTTTTCTTAATTTTTTTCTGCACAGTGGGGGCAAGTTTGAGAGAAAAATTTGAGTGCCTTCATGAAAATAAAGTGTGGTCTCTCAGGAAGTATTCGACCCAATATGTAGCCCCCCTTCAGGAGGTTCCAGCGTTTTTTTTTACAATAATCTGGACTTTGTACACATGCGAATTATAGTTCAGCAGCAAACTGAATTCTGCATATACTCTACTTTTTACTGTTACTGTTTGTACCCGATTTCAGTAGTTCATTCCTGTCCATATTGTGGATTTCTTCCACATTTTTCAATTGTAATTCTTTGGACACTTTTTCTCTTTAAACTGATTGGTTAGTCTTAGGAGTTGATTTGCTAAACCTGGAGAGTGACTGGTGCAGATCTGCATAGAAACCAATCAGTTTCCTGTTTTCTTGTCAAAGCTTAACCACTTGCCAACTGCGCTATAGCCGAATGAAGGCTACAGCACCGCTGGCTAGTTCTGGGATTCCATCATATGATGGCATCTGGAGGACACCGCTGACACACAGAGCTTCATGCTGACAGCACGAGGAGAGGAGAAGAGAGCCGATAACCGGCTTCTCTAAAAGTGGAACGTACACTGATAATCAGGGCACTGATTATCAGTGTTCTGATTATCAGTGCAGTCACAACAGTGCCCACTAGTGCTGCTAATCAGTGTCCATTAGTGCTGCCAATCAGTGCCCATCAGTGCCTCCTCATCAGGGTTACCTATCAGTGCTGCCTACCAGTTGTACTTACCAGTGCCCATCAGTGTCGTGTGCCATCAGTACGCCTATCAGTACCGCCTATCAGTGCTGCCTATCAGTGTCTATCAGTGCTGCCTATCAGTGTCTATCAGTGCTGCCTATCTGTGCCACATATAAGTGCCCATCAGTGCCCATCATGTCCGCCTAACATTGCAGTCTCATCAGTGCCTCCTCATTAGTGCCCACCAGTGCCGCCTCATCAGTGCCCATCAGTGTAGTCTTTCAGTGCCCATCAATGCAGCCTATCAATGCCCATCCATGCACCCTCGTCAGCGCATATCCGTGAAGGTAAAAAAATACCTGTTTGCAAAATTGTTTAACAAACTATGAAAAAGTTGTTGTTTTTTTCAAAAGTTTTCGGTCTTTATTTATTTATTTAGCATAAAATAAAAACCTATTGTTCATTAAATACCACCAAAAGAAAGCTCTATTTGTGTGAAACATAAAATGATAAAAATGTTGTTTGGGTAGAGTGTTGCATGACCGCGTAATTGTCATTCAAAGTGTGACAGCGCTGAAAACTGAAAATTGGGCTTTTTCTTTTGTAAATACATTTTTATTGATTTAAAAAAAAAATCTGAAACAAAATTATATAATACAATAGGTATAGAAAATAAAAATAAAGAAACAATATAAAATAATTGAGGAAAACACAATTACTAACAAAAGAGCTTATTTGGTCACAGCACTGACAGAAGGCTTCATATAGCATATAATTAATAATAAGCCATTGATTCCCTTTTAGGAAATGTCCTATTAATAAATTAATTAAGTTAATTAAGTTAAAAACTCTACGGTTTTAGTAAATTAAACCCTTAACGTCTTCTCCCTATAATTGCTCTCCTTGTTGCAATTTCTCTTTATTCACCTAAATTGGCTTTTAGGAACATTCCATATCCATCTTTTCCGCAGCCAACTCTCAGAGAGAAAAAAACTGTTTGTGTTACTGTATTGTGGTATGTGAAAAAATGGGGTACTTGTGCGCTACTCAAAGTGTATAATGATTAATATCTATAAAGTGTAACTCAATATGTGTACAGCTGCTGAACTTCTGAAGTGTCACCAACACCAAATATTAAAAATAATGAAGCACCGCATAAACAGTTCTCGAGAATTGACTATTTTTTTATTCCTCACTCTCAGTTACAGGCGGTTTGTGAGACCTCAATTGATAATATCACATGGTCAGATCACGCGCCGATTCAGCTCTCGTATGCACTAACTGACCACTTTATCTCTAAAACGAGAACCTGGAGACTAAATGAGAGTTTACTACAAGATGAGGAGGTAATGAGGGAAGTGACAAGTGAACTAGATTTTTTTTTTCAGACAAACGATACCCCAGAGAGCAATACAGGTATGGTATGGGAGGCTCATAAGGCAGTCATCAGAGGGATTTTGATTAAGCACGGTTCGCGAATTAAAAAACAGCGCACTAAACAACTGACTTTCCTCTTGAACGAACTAAAACTAGTAGAAGCACAATACAAACATGCTCAAACAGCTGCGCTGGAGAATGAACTAATAATCCTGCGCAAAAAAATAGTAGACCTAATGATATTCAAGGCAAAAGCACAAATACAGATCTGTCGGAGGATTTCATATGAGTCTGGGAACAAATGCGGTAGGATATTAGCTAGGACATTAAGAGAACAGAGACTCGGGAACTACATACCACATATAGTGAAGGTAAATGGACAGAAATGCTCTCTCCCTAAAGATATTGCGAGAGAGTTCCAAAGATATTACTCAGAGTTATATAATCTACAGAAAGATCCCGCCTCTCAGATCCAGATAGAAGAATATCTAAGGAAGTCTCATATGCCTAAATTAACACCGGAGATTAGCCAATCATTAGACGAACCGTTTACATTGGAAGAGATTCAAAAAGCAATGGGAAAAATTAAATTAGGGAAGGCCCCAGGCCCAGATGGTTTTACCATTTCATACTATAAGTCTCTAATAGCATCCCTGGGGAAATTTTTGGTGAAATTTTTCAATTTATTGGGACCAGAGATGAAGCTCCCCCAAGAGACCCTCATGGCTTACATAACAGTGATACACAAAGAGGGGAAAGATCCGACAGCATGTGGCAGTTACAGGCCAATTTCGCTGTTAAATACTGACCTGAAAATATTAACAAAGATGATAGCTACTAGGATCCAAGAGTACATTCCAGCCTTGATCCATTTGGACCAGGTGGGATTTGTACCTACCCGTGAGGCCAGGGATAATGTAATCAAGGTAACAAATCTGATACATGTAGTAAACAGGAAGAAAACTCCGTGTGTCCTCTTAGGAACGGACGCAGAAAAGGCCTTTGATAGGGTCGATTGGCAATTCATGATGACAGTACTAAGATATGTGGGGTTGGGGGAGGTGATGATGGACCGCATAGGGATAATATACTCGGAACCCTTGGCTCGAGTTAGAGCCAACGGTGTCCTGTCAGAGACCCTTACAATCAAGAACGGAACGAGACAAGGCTGCCCCCTATCGCCACTCCTATTTGCTTTGGTATTGGAGCCATTTTTATGCACAGTCCGGTTAAATCCGGATATTAGGGGAGTGGTGATAGGGGACACCCAACAAAAGATATCAGCATATGCAGACGACTTGATGTTTACACTCACAAACCCAATAATTTCCCTACCAATAATATTACATGAATTTCAAAAATATGGGAACATGTCAAATCTGAAGATTAATTTCAATAAATCAGAGGCAATGGGAATGAATATAAAACAATCGGAGCTTTTAAATCTCCAGTCTAGTTTTAAATTCAAGTGGACAACAACAGCATTAAGATATCTAGGGACAAATATACCCTCTAAAATCTCAAAAATATTCGAGCTAAATTTCCCACCCTTGTTAAGAGAGACGAGGGGATTACTAGATAAATGGAAGACAGGACTACACTCTTGGTTCGGGAGGTGTAACATCATTAAGATGTGTATACTTCCTAAATTCTTATATATTCTCCAAGCTTTTCCGATATATATTCCCTCCAAATATCTAGACCAGGTAACTAAAATGATCTTCGACTTTATTTGGGCATACAAACGCCCAAGATTAAATAGACAACAATTGATACTTCAAAAAAAACATGGAGGGCTAGCGGTACCGGATATCAGAAGATATCAACAGGCGATTCACCTGACAAGGCTTATAGACTGGAATCGTCATCAATTAACCAAACTATGGCCAAGCCTTGAACAGGCCCAGAGTAATATCCTGTTAGCAAGGGCACCGTGGAGTAACTCGGTAATACCAAAGGATATAAAAAATCATCCATTAATAGGAGTGACTATACAGACCTGCAAATTATTGTTTAAAAAATATCCTCTCGCGTCAGTATACTCCTTAATGTACCCAATCCTGGGGAATCCCGCGTTTCCTCCAGGATGTCAAGACGTAGTCTTCCAAGCAATAAGACAAAATGGCCATTTTCAGTTATCCCATTTTAAGCTAAACAATAATTGGTGTTCTATGCAAGAACTTACGGACAGAACAAGTATTTTTGGGCTAGACTACTGGAGAGCCCTCCAATTAACTAATTTTTTTCGATCCCTACCAGCATTGGATAGTCTTAGCACAAATCTTACCAGATATGAGACTCTCTGTTCAGAAGAGGGAACAATGCGACATGTATTATCGGCAGTATATAAAATACTGATTAGCCCACCGGAGGATTATCAGATACAATGTCTCACAGATTGGGAGGTAGATCTGGGATATAAGTTCACAGAGCCAGAGCGGCAAAATATAATAAGTTGTATACACGGAACAGCTATAAGCACCAATATACAAGAAACAAATTATAAAGTGGCGACCAGATGGTATCGAACCCCCGTAAAATTACATAAAATATACCCATTAATGACAGATCAATGTTGGAGATGCCAAGAGAGGGGTACAATCCTTCACGTATTTTGGTCATGTCCAAAATTAGACGACTATTGGAAGAGGATATATCAAATCGCTCAAAATCTTACGGAAATATCGATACCATATGATCCGGCACTTTTTTTGCTTCACGTAACTAACATACCAAGAAAAATATATAAAAAATTAGTTCTATGCCACCTCCTCAATGCTGCCAAAGCATGCATCCCCATATGCTGGAAATCCACACAGGCACCTACCATAGCTATGTGGGTTAAAAAAGTAGAAGAAATTAAGAAGATGGAGGAATTAATCCTTACGAAACGCCACCAAAAGGAACAATATACCAAAACATGGACACCCTGGAATATATTTCTCTTTTCGGATGAAGGACGGATACTGCTTGAGGGCGATGTGACAGAATGAAAAGGGAAATTGGAAATAGTTCGAGGAGGGTGCCCTCGCCGTCCTCTGTCCCCCAGACACCCCCCTCTCGCTTCATGAGGAGGAGAGAGGGAGGGGAGGTAGTCTTCCCCCCCCCTTTTTTTGTTTTTTTTTTTTTTTTTCCCTTTTTTTTTTTTTCGGGCACGAGATAGAATTTTTAATGGAGAGGAGAATAAAATGATGGGAGGAAAATCCGAGACAGGAAGGGAACGGGATACAACCCGAGGAAGATTAGTTGACCGTTGGAATTAGAACATAGGGGTTGGATGAAAGAGAGGAATCTGATCTCAGGTGAAAGTTTGATAATATGATTTATAATTGATATACCCGAAGAAGATGTTCTTTTGTGTTTTCATGTTCCTTTGTATTTTCTTGTCTTGTGAAATAAATAAAATATTTAAAAAAAAAAAAAAAAAAAAATAATGAAGCAGCACTATATATGCACACTATAAAATGCCCAATAAAATACAACAGAATATAAAGTGACTATATATATATATATATATATATATATATATATATATATATATATATATATATACATACATACATATATATACACACACACATACATAAACCAGTATAAAGTGACAATGAAATGTAATGGTGCTAATATAGAGTCACAAGTGCAAATGTGCAATAAATTGATAATTCAAAATATGCAAAATCTGTGCATTTTCATAAACAATTCATAGTCTCTTCAGCTGTGCAAATTAGTGTAAAAAGGAAGGGGAGTGGAGGAAAAAGTGTCCAAGTGCAAACCCGGGATTTAATGTGATGATAACTTGCAGATCCCTTTAAGCAATCCACACCCAGTTTGCTTATAGCCTCTCAAAATAGACCCCAATGGGTCTAGTCACGCATGAAAATGCTCACTCGGGGCAAACTGGGCCTACTCCTAAATGGTAGTTAGAAATTTTAATAGTTTTGATTCAGATTAGCAACAAATTGTTCCAGTTGTATCCGGGTGCCCTTCCAGATAAATATGACATCATCAATAAAACTTTTCCACAGGACGTGGCCCGCAATGAGCTTACCATTGGTCCAAGTGGTGTTGGACTTCCAGTGGGCCATAAAAAATTTTGTATAGCTTGGTGTGAACTTTGTTCTATAGGCTGTACCCTAGTCTGTAAATAAAATGTGTTATTCTCGCTAAAATAATTGTAGGTTAAGTTGAATTTAATTGCTTCCAATATGAAATATCTTTTTCTTGAGAGAGGGTATGGTCCATCTCTAAAGAATGTTCTAAGCTTCACATCCTCTTTCATATCATATATATTAGTGTACAGTGAGTTTACATACAGAGTACCTAGAATATAATCTGTGGAACTCGACTAGGCAGTAGATACTAAGAGCTTAATCGTGTAGGCCTTTTTAATATACAGTATCTGCTGCCAACAGCACCATTGTGATCTGCAGCCTCTGCCTGAAATGCATCAACCATGGCAAAAGTAACATCCATTTGGGTAACAATAAAGAAAGATATAACTCTGCATCACAGGACTAGTTGAGAGCATCACCTCAATGAGGGAGGTTAGAAGGAAAAGGCCTTAAGAATACATAGAAGACACTTATTTAGTGTACTGCCAATGTTCCCTTTACTTTCTCCCTCATCTAAAGAATGCATAGTATTTATTTTTATTTTTGTTGCTATTATTGCACCCCTTCCCCCTTAGGACTGCTAATATGCTCTTTTCCTTTTCTTAGTCTTTTTCTACTAATCCAACCATAGAAGAAGGAGGGTTGGGGTGCTAACAGTGAGGGGAAGGGATGTTGTTCTGGCATTGAGGAAGAGAAGTGTAGGAAAAATAAAAAAGGCCACTTGACCTCACAAAGCACAGGGGGAAGGCAGGCACCATGAAGAGGAAGGGATTAAAAATACCTCCAGCTGGAAGGACAGACAGGATTAAAAAATGACTGTATAATTCTATGGTCAGAGATTTCCTGCTATTCCTTAAATCTTCCTTCAGTAGGCAAACAGTTAATTGTAATTTTGATTGGACACTTGACTATCATAGACTAGATGTTGTGTCTGTGGTTGTTATAAGCATTTATTTTGAGCATTTTATTTAATTATTCACAAATGTTCTTTATTACTTTTTTAATAACTTCATATTTATTTTTTTACTTGTAAGGCAATCCCTGCCCATGTAAAGCAAACACGGGTAGGGGTGGTAATACAATTTTCATACACATAGCAGCCAATTTTCTTTTTAATGTTACTAATGCCCCCTTTCCCTCCTTCTCCTCAAGGGTTCATCACAGCCATTTTATTTTTAGGACTGCTAATATTCCCATTTTCTCTACTTGCTCAAAGGCTAATGTGCCTTCTCCTCAGACACTATGAACAGACTCATAGTAAGGCCTTTTCCTACTCCTCATCCTCTAGAATGCATAGCGACCATATTTGGCCTGCTAATGCAATCCCTTTCTCTCCTAATTGAAGACATACAGGAGACATTTATTTTGGGCCTGCTAATGCAACCTTTTCCTTCTCAAGGGCACATAGCAGCCATTTATTTTGGGCTTGCTAATGTGCTCTGTCCCTCATCTATAGTGGTGAAGAGCAGCCACTTGCCTTTCTAGTGCTGCACCTGTGGCCCTGGGTCCAAAGTGTCAATATTTTGGGTGGCCACCATTATTTTCCAGCACTTCCTTAACCCTCTTGGGCATGGAGTTCACCAGAGCTTTACAGGTTGCCACTGGAGTCCTCTTCCACTCCTCCATGACGACATCATGGAGCTGGTGGATGTTAGAGACCTAGCCCTCCTCCACCTTCCATTTGTCGATGCCCCACAGATGCTCAATAAGATTTAGGTCTGGAGACATGCTCAGCCAGTCCATCACCTTTACCCTCAGCCTCTTTAGCAAGGCAGTGATCATCTTGGAGGTGTGTTTGGGGTTGTTATCATATTGGAATACTGTCTCCGAAGTGAGGGGATCGTTCTCTGCTTCAGTATGTCACAGCACATGTTGGCATTCACGGTTCCCTCAATGAACTGTAGCTCCCCAGTGCCGACAGCACTCATGCAGCTCCAGACCATGACACTCCCACTGCCATGCTTGACTGTAGGCAAGACACACTTGTCTTTGTACTCCTCACCTGGTTGCCACTGTGCGGCAGCTCAGTTTCAGGGTCTTGGCAATTTTCTTATAGCCTAGGCCATCTTTATGTAGAGCAACAATTATTTTTTTAGATCCTCAGAGAGTTCTTTGCCATCAGGTGACATGTTGAACTTCCAGTGACCAGTATGATAGAGTGAGAGTGATAACACCAAATTTAACACACATGCTCCGCATTCACACCTGAGACCTTGTAACGAGTAACATGACACCAGGGAGGGAAACGGCTAATTGGGCCCAATTTGGACATTTTCACTTAGGGGTGTACTCACTTGTGTTGCCAGTGGTGTAGACATTAATGGCTATGTGTTGAGTTATTTTGAGGGGATAGCAAATTTACACTGTTATACAAGCTGTACACTCACTGCTTTACATTGTAGCAATGTGTCGTTTCTTCAGTGTTGTCACATGAAAAGATATAATAAAATATTAACAAAAAATGTGAGGGGTGTACTCACTTTTGTGACATACTTTATATGTTGGCAGTAGTGATAAATTGATTGTTAAAGGATGCAGATAGAATAAGAAAACGGGTGGGCCGTGGCCTGACTCCATTCTAAGATGGACGCTTAACCTCAGTGCTCCTGTTTCACGAGGTCCAGCTATCTGACTACCGCAGCCATCCAGCGGATTTACAATGGGGAGCACAACTCGGAGTATGTATTTTATTCAGTTCTAGAGATTAATGAAACTGAGAGTTTTTTTTTAAAATGTTGGCAAAAATCAGAAAATTGGGGTATTTCGGTAGTTTTTGAAATGCATTAAGAGCATTAGAGCCAATAGGCAAGGCAAAATTATGGTATTTTGGTAGTTTTAGGGGGCAATTGGATTTGAATGGCTACTGAATGTTACAGAAGCTAATTTCACTATTCTGGACCTGTTCCTATGTTTGATAGCTTAGAATAAATTGTATTATATTAGTACTTTCAGGAGTTTTGCATGCAAACTTTGAGAAACTTTTCTTGTTCTGTTATTCAAATGAATGATTCTGAACCTAATTTCCCTTTAACTTATAGTAGTTAGTTATTTGGTTGGTTAGTTAGTTATCAAATGCTGAATCCCTTGAGATAAAAACGTTCTATGATATTATTCTCATTATTAATACAAAAGGAGAAGCAGATGTCATATGATTCAAGACATGCTTCTCTCTTCTCCCTCTTACCATCAACAGAAAAGGTTTGGTATGCTATGTGAATAATTTATTGTAAATACTGTATTTGTGCTTACAATGAGGTGTTATAAGGCTTTGTAATTGTTCTCATGCTACAAATTAGTTGATACCCTTAGTTGTTAACATTTTTTATTTATTTACTTGTTTATGTTTGGCCATGTCATGTTTTGTTGTATTATAGCATTAAAGAAAAAAAAAAAAAAAAAAAAAGAAAGAAAAGGAATAAGAACGATCTTCAATAAAAACTAAGATGAAAGTGTTACTTTCTGCTAGTCGAGAGCAGCCTAAACTGTCATTTTCACAATGTGTTTGTGTGATTCTTTTGTAATCACTCACTTCTCCCACCCCTGTATACACAAATTTTCATCCCAAGTGTCTTCTTTTCATACATGACAATGACCACCACAACATTTTACAGTTTTCTTTTAGATGTCTTGTTTTTCATCTTTTTTTTACAAGTAGAAGATGCAGAATGGCAAAGCATTGATGTGATAAATGAAGCATTAGCTGCTTGTTAGAGCCAAGTTTAACTCACGTGTTAAAATGACACCCTAAGTCATTAAATCTCATCATCACACTTAAAGTTGCACGTATGTGCTAACTGTAATTACATGCTCATTTAAAACCTGCCACCAAATTAAATAAGCCCCACCTAAACCAACAATCATTTCACACCAAACTTCAGAGGTGAGGCTAGGCTTTGAAACTCACAATTTAGTTGCAGTTACAAGTGGGTAATGTGACACAGGTTTGTAAAAAGAATTGTTTTGCTGCAATCTGCATAATACTGTTTAAAAATTATTATTTTCTGTGTGCTTTTATTTACATACTTACCTATTCAGGTTTTAAACAATTTATTAGACTGAATAGACTATGAAAAAAATGCTGCTCTATTTTTGCCACATCCTTGACACTATGCTACACGTATTGATAAATCAATGTGTACATTTGAAGATATGGCATGGCAAACAGCAAAAAAAGAAGAAACAAAAACTGGTAAAAAAAGGAGGGGAAAAATCATCCTAAGTTTTTCTATAAGTACTTTCTAACATATGCATATTCTCGTGGTTTTGATATTGCATGTCGGCCATAGTAGTTCTAGTGCTATATGTACTGTATCTTAGGAATTATCTGGAAAAACATACAGTCTAGTCCTTAGCCAAAGCCAAATCTTATTTTTGTAATTGTTTAGATTTTTTTTTTTAATTTTTAAATTTTTATTGCATTCTGTGTCCCTGCTGCAGAGATTTCCCCTCTCTTTTTGTCCCAGTGACCATTGTCACCAGGACAGAAAATGATGGAGAATCAAAAATTGTACAATTGTCACTGAAACAAGAGTAGCAGGGAAATCATGCAGTAGGGACATAGGTTCTTGTGACAATGGTCTAAGATAGGATTTCCCCTCACACAAAAGATTTCTTTTCACCTCCTGTTGAGCCTCCAGGATGGAAATTGAAGGTAAATCTCCTATTGGGACAAAAATAGCCACAACAAAAATAATAAAAAAAATTGACATACATAAACAATAACAGGGGTTTAACCTACTCTATTCAATTGTTTAAATGGCTTTTATGTTTTTAAAGTAAAAGGTAACTTTTAGGTAAATTTAGGTCTTAAAAGTCAATTCCTTGCTTTCACTATTGCATTCGATTCTTGGACAATTGTTGAGATTTGTCATGTGATTAATCTTATGAGATCAGTTTCACTGAAGAAAAAATATAGAACAAAGGCTCAAGAGTGGATTTGAATTAGCCAGGTGTATATTGGTCATTGTTGCTATTGTTCTTGTTCTTCTTCTTTCTTATCACACTATCTGTAAGGCATTGTATGATATCTTCGTGAATGAAGAAAAACTTGGATTTGATAGTCAACTCAGCAAGGTTACAAAGAGGATGCTGCTTGATATTGTGATATACAAGTGTCATCACCCTGTCAAAGCAGAAGTCTAATGATGACAATCAGGCGTAAACAACATATGCTGCCTGAGAGATCCTCTGCTACAAAAGCCTAATGACCCTATTACAGCTTCTGTATTGCAATAAATGCGCAGACCCCTAACATGCCATCTTCTCGCCTAAAACAATGTTTTTGTGCAAACCTATTCCGAAAAATAAGCATATCTCTAATATATATATTTTCTAAACCGCAGGGGTTCCTAGTCACAGTTGAAGCATTTTGGTATTCCAAAAGTAATTGAAACTGATGACAGAAGCATATTGGGAAATCCAGAAACAGAATGAGTTTAGGAATCCAGGAGTAAGGGTCTAAGCAAATAAAATCAATATAGTCCCAGTATACCACCAGTGGTAAACATGGACTCCAAATTGGAGGGTTCATCAGGCAGCCCCTGCATGAAAAGTTGACCTGTATCAAGTGACATTGCCAAGTGTCTGCTTTGGTTCTGCCTCCATGATGACATTGGAATGGTAGGCAGGTAAACCAAAGTGAAGTGTACATTCATCAGGCATAAGTATAAACCATGGACTAAAAGGTCAAGGCATTAAGCTAGGAGAATATAAAACCAAGGTCATTACAAGGTAGCAGAAAATATACAGTAAGACAGATGCACTAGTCTAGAAATACAGGTCAGGATACAGTCATGAACATATAGTTCAAGACTTGAAGGTGAACACAGGGCAAGGCAGGACATTTTGGACAGAAGTACAATGTCTAATCATGACAGTCAAGTTTAGAAGGCTAAACCCCAATGTGGAGATCATGAAAACAACACAGAAACAAAGGCTTGTAGCACACAAATTAATACCCTAGATCAGCCCTCAAAAATTACACTCGCACACTCGCATTTTGCGAGTGATTTTTGAGGGCTGGCGAGGAGAAGAGAGGAGAGCCGCCTCTGGGAGATCACAGCAGGGAACATCACTGCTTTCGTTTCATCATAAGCTGTGTGTTCCCCCGCCGCGCGCCGTCACATAAGCCCCTCCCCTTTTCCGGGACTTTGATAGACAGATCACCCGTCCAATCCTAGGACGGGTGACATGTATCAAAGTTCCCCGGACAAGGGGAGGGGCTTATGTGACGGCGCGCGGCGGGGGAACACACAGCTTATGATGAAACGAAAGCAGTGATGTTCCCTGCTGTGATCTCCCAGAGGCGGCTCTCCTCTCTTCTCCACAGGTAGGCAGCACATGGGGGACACAGGCTGCACATGGGGGGAGGGGGGGGGGGGGGGGGGGGGGGGGGGGGGGGGGGGGGGGGGGGGGGGGGGGGGGACACAGCCTGCATATAGGGGGGGGACACAGCCTGCACATGGGGGGGGACACAGCCTGCACATAGGGGGGGGGGACACAGCCTGCACATAGGGGGGGGACACAGCCTGCACATAGGGGGGGGACACAGGCTGCACATGGGGGACACAGCCTGCACATAGGGGGGGACACAGGCTGCACATGGGGGGGGGACAGGCTGCACATGGGGGGGGACACAGCCTGCACATAGGGGGGGGGACACAGCCTGCACATAGGGGGGGGCACAGGCTGCACATGGGGGACACAGGCTGCACATGGGGGACACAGCCTGCACATGGGGGGACACAGGCTGCACATGGGGGACACAGGCTGCACATGGGGGGGGGGACACAGCCTGCACATGGGGGGGGGACACAGCCTGCACATGGGGGGGGACACAGCCTGCACATGGGGGGGGGACACAGCCTGCACATGGGGGGGGGGCGGGCTGCACATGGGGGACACGGGCTGCACATGGGGGACACGGGCTGCACATGGGGGACACGGGCTGCACATGGGGGACACGGGCTGCACATGGGGGACACGGGCTGCACATGGGGGACACGGGCTGCACATGGGGGACACGGGCTGCACATGGGGGACACGGGCTGCACATGGGGGACACAGGCTGCACATGGGGGGGGGACACAGGCTGCACATGGGGGGGGGGACACAGGCTGCACATGGGGGGGGCACAGGCTGAACATGGGGGGGGGGCACAGGCTGAACATGGGGGGGGGACACAGGCTGCACATGGGGGACACAGGCTGCACATGGGGGACACAGGCTGCACATGGGGGGGGGGACACAGGCTGCACATGGGGGGGACACAGGCTGCACATGGGGGGGGACACAGGCTGCACATGGGGGGGAGGCTGCAAATGGGGGGGACACAGGCTGCACATGGGGGGGACACAGGCTGCATTAACATTAAAGTTGTTAATATTTTTATAACTTAATTGCATAAAACATTAAAGGTGTCATTTAATGAGATAATTTGAGGGCGGGTTTAGGGGCGGGGCAGGGTAGGGGTTGGGCGGGGCAACTGGTGGCGAGTAACCCTTGAGGCCTGGCTAGTAGCTCAGGACTTGAAATTTTGAGCCCTGCCCTAGATCACACAATGCACCAAAAGTCAGTTAGAGGGCATGGAGTCCTAAAATAACTTTATACATTGCTGAGAACAGGGCGGGTGAGCAGGGGACAGAGACAAAGGCTAGTCAGGCAGAAAGTGAGGGCTAATACAAAAAAGACAACAACAGTAGTATGACCCGATAACATAAGCAAAGAGAGGGTGGAAAATACAACAAGCAGATACATGGCAATGGCTTTGCTCATATATATTTGCGCTATTTAATGAAATATGTTTTCTAAGACATTATAGGTCACATCTGTATTTTTTTGCAGTAGCTTCTGAGTTGTATTTTTAATTAACCACTAGCTTACTGGGCACATTTACCCCCTTCTTGCCCAGGCCAATTTTCAGCTTTCAGTGCTGTTGCACTTTGAATGGCAATTGCATGGTCATGAAGCACTGTACCCAACCAATTTTTTTATAATTTTTTCACACAAATAGATATTTCTTTTGGGGGTACTTAGTAATCACTGGGTTTTTTATTTATCACTAAATAAACAAAAAAAAAGACTGGCGATTTTGAAAAAACAAAAACGTTTTCATAGTTTGTTATAACATTTTGCAAACCGGTCATTCTTCTCCTTCACTGATGTGCGCTAATGAGGCTGGACTGATGGGCACTGATAAAGAAACACTGATGAGGTGGCATTGATGGGCACTGATAGGTTGCACTGATGGGCACTGGTGAGGTTACACTTATAGGCAGCACTGATGGGCGCTGATAGGCGGCACTGATGGGCACTGGTGAGGTGCCAATGGTGGGCACACAGCGGGAGCCTCCCATGGAGGTGGATCAGTGGCAGGGGTTTTTTTTCTTTTTCAGTCCATCGGCGGAGCAATATAAGAAGACATCGTGGGACATTTTTATTTTTTAATAAAGGACTTGTCCCAAGTCTTGTTTTTTTTTTTTAATTTTGACACTTTTTTGTGAAATGGTAGGGGTACATTTGTACCCCGTTACCATTTCACACAGGGGGGACCCCGGCATCTGGGGGTCCCCTTGTTAAAGGTGGCTTCCAGATTCCAATAAGCCCCCTGCCTGCAGACCCCCACAACCACCGGGCAAAGGTTGTGGGGATAAGGCCCTTGTCCCCAACAACATGGAGACAAGGTGTTTTGCGGGGCTAGCCCAAAGCACCCTCCCCATGTTGAGGGCATGTGGCCTGATATGGTTCAGGAGGGGGGGCGGCTCTCTCACCCCCCCCTTTCACTGTGGCCTGCCAGATTGCGTGCATGAATAAGGGTCTGGTATGCATTTAGGAGGGACCCCTACGCCAATTTTTTTTTTATTTTGGCGCAGGGTTCCCCTTAAAATCCATACCAGACCTGAAGGGTCTGGTATAGATTTATGGGGGACCTCTACGCCGTTTTTTTTAAATTTGGTGCAGGGTTCCCCTTAATTTCCATATCAGACCCGAAGGGCCTGGTATGGATTTAAGGGGGACCCTCACGCAATTATTTTTTTTAATATCCATACCAGACCCAAAAAGCCTGGTAATGGACTGGGGGGGATCCCATGCTCTTTTTTCAATGAGTTTTATCTATATTGCCGAGACCCGACAATTCATTACAGCAGTGACCAGTTTTAAATGACAATTTTTTTCTTTAGAAATTTCATTTTGATGCGGTACTGTTCTAAACACGGGAAAAATGTGCCACTTTCCAGGCACAATATTTAACCACTACAATACTGGGCACTTTCGCCCCCTTCCTTCCCAGACCAATTTTCAGCTTTGAGCGCTCTTGCTCTTTCAATGACAATTGCGCGGTCATGCAATGCTGTACCCAAATGAAATTTTTTTATAATTTTGTTCGCACAAATAGAGATTTAGTTTGGTGGTATTTATTTACGACTCCGTTTTTAATTTTTTTGCGATATAAGCGAAAAAATTGCGGAAATTTTGAAAAAAAAAAAAAAACAATATTTCTCCTTTCTTTTTTAAACAAAATCCAATAAAATCAAATTTTGTCATAAATTTAAGCCAAAATGTATTCTGCTACATGTTTTTAGTAAAAAAAATTCCGTTAAGTGTATAATAATTGGTTTCCGTGATCAAGGACATATGTACGCAAATGATCATGTACAGATGTGTGCAGGTGATCACGGACATATGTGTGCAGATAATCATTGACACATGTGATTTTACTGGGATATATGTGGGGGACATGTGTTTTTATTATTTGGGGACATGTGTTTTTATTTGGGGACATGTGTGTTTTGGGGACATGTGTGGGGACATGTGTGTTTTACAGTGTTTTACAGGTGTTGGTGACACTAAACTGGTGATCAGTGAGTAAAAAAACAGCTAATACTCACTGATCACCAGCCGGCTGCAACGATCAGCTCTCCTCTCCTCACCGACGACTTCCGTGTGAGGAGAGGAGAGCCGGTTGCCTAGCAACCGGCTGTTTGCTTACATCACATGACGGCTGTGATTGGACACGGCCGTCATGTGATCAGGAGGGCCAATCACAGAGCCCTCCTGCCGATCCGAGATGCGCTGTGTCCGGGTGACACGAGCGCATCAGGGCTGCGCGGGCACGCGCGCGATCCCCCTACTTCTGATGGACGTTCAGGAACGTCCGATCAAAAGTAGGCGGCTCCCACCCGGCCGTATATATACAGTGGCCGGGTGGGAAGTAGTTAAAGGAATATTTAATTTTTTATTGTTTCACTTGAAGCATTAAAAAATTACTGCTCCCGAAAAAACATCCATTTTTAAAGAAAATGTTTGCATTAATACATGTCCCCTGTGGCAGGACCCAGGTCCCCAAACACTTTTTATGACAATAACTTACATATAAGCTTTTAAAATGAGCACTTTTGATTATTCATGTTCGTGTCCCATAGACTTTAACCGCTTGCCGGCCGGCGCACGACCATGTACGTCGACAGAATGGCACGGACAGGCATAAGGGCGTACAGGTACGTCCCCTTTAAGATGCCGCCGTGCCATCGGTCGTGCCGGTCGGGACCCCCGTGAGGCCGGTCGTGGGTCCCGTGGACTCGATCGCCGCGGAGATACCCGCGATCGTCTCACGGGAAGGCTGAACGGGGAGATGCGGAAATAAACAGCATCTCCCCGTTCTGCCTAGCAACTAGTGACGCAGATATCTGCTCCCTGTGATTGGAGCAGAGATCAGCATTCACTAGCTGACAGCCACGTCCCCCCACAGTAAGAAACACACCTCTAGGAACATGTAACCCCTACACTGCCACCTAGTGGTTAACCCCTTCACTGCCAGTGTCATTTACACAGGAATCAATGCATTTAAATAGCATTGATTGCTGTATAAATGACAATGGTCCCAAAAATGTGTCAAAAATGTCCGCCATAATGTCGCAGTCACAATAAAAATCACTGATCGCTGCCATTACTAATAAAAAAAATTATTAATAAAAATGCTATCTTGTAAACGCTATAACTTCTGCGCAAACCAATCAATAATCGCTTATTGCAATTTTTTTTACCAAAAATATGTAGAAGAATACGTATCGGCCTAAACTGAGGAAAAATAACGTTTTTTTATATATTTTTGGGGGATATTTATTATAGCAAAAAATAAAAAAGAATGCGTTTTTTTCAAAATGGACGCTCTTTTTTGTTTATAGTGCAAAAAATAAAAACCGCAGGGGCGATAAAATACCACCAAAAGAAAGCTATTTGTGGGGAAAAAAGGACGTCAATTTTGTTTGGGAGCCACGTCGCACAATTGTCAGTTAAAGCGACGCAGTGCCGAATCGCAAAAAGGGGCCTGGTCCTTTGGCTGCAAACTGGTCCGGTCTGAAAGTGGTTAATGGTGTTCGTGTGGTCTGCCAAATGTTTTGCCTGTTGTGGTATGTTCTGGTGCGAAGCGAATCGGGGGGTGTTCGGCCCATCCCTAGTAAACAGATGCTGATTGGCTCTTTATCTCAATCTGCGATCAGCAGTGTCTGGAGGATTCTATGATCGCAGAGCATGCTGCCCACACCCCACAGTTGGCACACAGTGGGTACGATTATGGGAGGTCATCATAGAACTGGCTGTCCATGCTGTAGCCGTCATTCTGCAAGTGGTTAAGCGTCTTAGGTCTGGGTCTATGGGGTTATTTTATTAAGATAAATAGGCTGTTCACTTTGAAAGGGAGTTATCACTTTGGAAGGGAATTATGATGACTTCCATTATTCAATCATGTGCAAACAGAAATCCTTTTTTTTTTCCTGCTGGTGATTGGATAGTTTTCCCAAATGTGCTTTTAGTAAAGCAAACTTATAGGTCTGTGACCCGAGAGGCACTTGCACATGGGACATCCTATATTATTCACCTTTCTTTAATACTAAAATATAATTGTCACCTCATTCAGCAGTGGAAGTGGAGGCATTGCAATTTTCCTAAATGTTTTTGTTATCAAAAGTACTATTTTTCAGTGATAATATTTGTCCCACAGCAGAAGTTATCAGTCATAGATAGTTATTGACCAGTCCACTACTGCACCTAAGTAAACAACTATTGAAGCAGATTAATTGTAAAATAAAATAGCACACTTTACATTTTTAAATGCTGCCTCAAATATTTAAAATGTAAAAATGCACTTCTTTTGCTGTAATTATTACATTCCAACTAGAGTTGTTCCCTGCAGTACTTCTTCTTTGCCACTACATGTCTTTAGTCCTCTGGGTTAAATGATGGCCATCATAAATTAAGGAACTTCTTGGGAGCCATGGAAGTCATTGACTCGCTTCTTGAGGGGACAGAATCCTGCAGCTTGGGTGTACAGCACTCCTGAAATGAGAAGCACTTACAGATCTTTACTTTACTGGTAAATCAAGAGAAAAGAACCACTCAATTCTGTGAATAGCAACTAATCAAATTTCACCTTTCATTTCTCAGAATAAAATGCAATAAGAAATGGAAGGATCTGTAATATAACTTGACTAGTCTGAAGACTGCAGGTTCAGGTACATATAGAGCATTTTTAGAAAACACTATCCTGTGTGGCTCCAGTGAGGGGGGGGGGGGGGGGTGAGTTTTGGGCAAGCTACTCTCCATATTTAATAGTTACTTGAGTGGAGCATTATATCTTTAGTACTATCACTTAATGTGTGGCTTAGATGAGATTATTTTCTCACTGTCGTTGCCTCACCCAGCATTTTGGCTATTTGCCATTATGTGGTGTTTCACGAGGATACGACATTAGATATATTATCAAGTTATCACTATATGCACCATTATTTGCCCCCTACATTATGCCATCTAGGGGCTGTTATTTCAGCGCCTATTAGCATTCATATGGTCCCGGGACCTGGGCATAATGGGCTTTTCATGCTATCCGTCCTTTTGTTATTATTTTTCGATCATCGGTCAATATTTTTTCGATCATCGGTTGTCATCTTTAATATACTTATTTTTTACAATATTTCCTTATATTATTTTACTTGTGTCACTATCATATGATGCATGTACTAATTAGTCACTTGTGCGCCCTAAGGGACGTTTTTTGTGCGCCGTCAGCCATGTGTACGTACACTTGGTGGCCGTTTGGCACAGTGGTACCCGGGGGCTATCACATTGAGTATGTGTGTGGGCTGTTTGGGTGCGAGGCCATCACGTGTACTTTTGCACCAATCCATAGGTATTTCCGTTGTTGGTGTTCCTCCCCGCGGTTACCCTGATTCTGTTTTCGTATCCTGGGGATGAGCTCACTTCCGGTAACTTGGGCCGGAAGCGGCCGGGCCCTGTTGTTCATACGTACAATGCTTCTGTGCCGCCGCACACCTTTTGCGCTCTGCCGTACGTCGCGCCGTAGCGACGCGATGACGTCACTGCGCATTGAGGGTGCCGTTGCGACGCGGCGACGTGATGACGTCGCCGCGTACGTAATGACGCCACCACGTTTAGAGCGTCCATCCGGATGTCCTGTCGGTGGACAGCGTGATTGGACACCCATTTAGGCGCCATTCTCTGTCAGGATATCCTGCGGACGTGGGAATATGATTGGATACCTCCGGTTTGGTGGGATTTGTAGTCCTTGACTGGGATTGGCCATGATTTTTAAGGCCTGGATCGGTCCATTAATGGGGGTTTATATTACAACAATGATTCATGAAACAGCGTTCATGACTTCCGATCCCTCACAATACCCATCTCACAATCAGGATGTATACTAATATGCCTGTTCTGTATGTAATATGTCTATAAACATGAAGATGCAATTATTATGTTCAGACAAATTGGAACTCATTCTCCCCATTTGCATTTAGTAGGGCCTGTAGCGCTCACTTCCTGTTTAGACCAGGTGGGCGGCTACATTCTTAGTTGCATGTTTATAAATAGTTGGAGGCAATATGGAGGGGTTAGAGATATGCCCCTGTGGAAGACTTTTAGTCGAAACGCGTCGGGCCAGCTATCCTATGCCCCTCATATTGCCAGAATTTTACATTTTATACTTTGTCTCGAGATTTTTATTTTCGTTCACATGCATATGTGAATAAATTGTTACTTTTTGACCTGCACCATTGGAGTGGTCTCCACTTTTTATTCCCTTCCCCGGTCTTCATCATCCTTTTTGGGAACATTGGATAATCGCGAGCCGGGCCCATTCATCCCGCTGACGGACCCAGCATACAGCTCCAGAGATCGTCGGAGTTCCAGTCCGAGGTGATTTCCCATAGGATGCAAGACCCACTATCCTCAAAGCTTGTCTGATGTGTATGCCGTACGGTAGTCACATCCACCGACTCTGGTAAGCGTACCCACGCCTTATTTTCTACATCAGTCAAGTATACAATCTGTCTTCATTGAGTGGACCAACAAGATCTACACTTTGATGTTATCCCTATATGGACTATATAATTTCTTTGTAATTCTGTTATACTGGAATCAACACCAGCACTAGGAGTTACTACCCCATTAAGATATATTGATTTTAGAGTGTTGGAATATTTACACTTATCTTATACATTAGCGCTACAATTTTGGATCCATACGTATTTTGACTTTGTTTGTTTTGTTTGTTGGCAGCTTTTGTATAGCCCAATTGAATAGCGCGGTGTTTTCCCAATTTCATTGGCTTAGATGAGGCCTACTTATGCACATGGGATTTGTTACCTTCTAAGCTTCTGCAAAAATTGAACAATTAGCAACTAATTCATAATTTTTTTCAAACACTTTTTTTTACAAACTAATGAGAGATCAATTCTGTATGATAGGAGAACCTGCCTGAATCACCAAATTAACTAATAAAAATGTCTGTAACAGCTAACTTTATTGGTGGGGTGTTCATATGTACTACAAGCTGCTTCAAATGGTTTGATATTTAAGTGATTGTAAAGGATTGTTTTTTTTTTCAATACCAAACATGTCTATACTTACCTGCTTTGTGCAAAAGAATTTCACAGAACGGTCCTGATTCTCCTTTTTTTGGATCCCCCACCTGTCCTCCTGGCTCCTCTTGCCAGTGCCCCTCAATAAAAAACTGACTGCCATGGAGGCACTCGTCCAGGTTTGCTCCTGAGCCCCACTGCTGCATCCATTGATTGAAACAGACAGCTGGACTTGGCCCTGCCCCCCAGCTCCCTCATCACTGGAGTTGATTGACAGGATCTCCAATGTCTCCCGCTGCTATCAATCTGCCCAGGGAGGAGGGACAAAGCCAGGAAAGCTGCTGCCCTCATCTACAGCACTGGATCACGATGGGGTTCAGGTAAAGTATAAGGGGGGTCGAGTCTGTGACACAAAAGTTTTTTTCCTTAATGCATAGAATACATTAAGGTGAAAAACCTTGAGGCTTTAGAACCACTTTAAGCAGGGATGAGATATCCTGAAAATGGTTTGATAGTTTGGATCTGGGTACATAGATGAATGTATCTAACATGTCTCTCATTTAGCATACTGAGTTGTATTAAAGCAGAACAAGGATAGGCAGTAACAGTTTCATCTGATACCTATCAGCCCAACATAAATCTTTTCTAAACATGCTGTTTAACACTGTTTGCTCTTGCTTAAATATATTTGATAAATATATATTTTAGCTGAACCAATCTAACTGATATTTCTTTTCAACCTAATATACAGTGCTGTTTATACAATTTGTTAATTTAATTATCAGGTACACCCCTCCAGGGGTTCAGTAAAATTCCTGGACAGAAGTTAGGCAACATCCAATGGGGTCATTACTATCTCTTTAACTAGTTAATGACCACCTGCCGCAGTTGTACTGAGGCAGGCTGGGGCAGGCTGGCTCTCCTGCATGAATCGCGGTCATTGTACATCGGGCGCGCGGCTGCCTAGGGGGTGCGCAAGCACCTGTAGCGATCAGGTTTGTTCAAGAACCGATCGGTCTCCAGGCCCAGGCCAATGATTTCTGGCCTGGACCTGGTGATCAGTTCTGGCGAATGAAAAGCCTCCTATGCCTGTGTAATGTAAACACAGGCAGAGGAAATTATATCCCCCCCCCTTGTGGAGCCCTTTTTGATTCCAGAGAGAGAAGAGAGGACATCTAACCATGAGTTGCACCAACACTACACTAACACCAGTACACATAGGCACACTTGTCACCCCCTAATCGCCCCCCCAGTTAACAATTTCACTCCCTGTCACAATTTCACCAAGTGCAGTTTTCAGATTTTTCTCTGATCACTGTACTGGTTTCACTTGTGACACTAATCAGCATTAGGGCAGTTAATAGTAGGCCCAGGTGCAAACCTTCTGCGCAAACCAATCAATAATCGCTTATTGCAATTTTTTTTACCAAAAATATGTAGAAGAATACATATCGGCCTAAACTGAGGGAAAAAAGTTTTATTATATATTTTTGGGGGATATTTATTATAGCAAAAAATAAAAAAGAATGCGTTTTTTCAAAATTGTCGCTCTTTTTTGTTTATAGCGCAAAAAATTAAAAACGCAGGGGCGATCAAATACCACCAAAAGAAAGCTCTATTTGTGGGGAAAAAAGGACGTCAATTTTGTTTGGGAGCCACGTCGCACAATTGTCAGTTAAAGCGAAGCAGTGCCGAATCGCAAAAAGGGGCCTGGTCCTTTGGCTGCAAATTGGTCCGGTCTGAAAGTGGTTAATGGTGTTCGTGTGGTCTGCCAAATGTTTTGCCTGTTGTGGTATGTTCTGGTGCGAACCAAATCAGGGGGTGTTCGGCCCATCCCTAGTAAACAGATGCTGATTGGCTCTTTATCTCAATCCGCGATCAGCAGTGTCTGGAGGATTCTATGATCGCAGAGCATGCTGCCCACACCCCACAGTGGGCACACAGTGGGTATGATTATGGGAGGCCATCATAGAACTGGCTGTCCATGCTGTAGCCATAATTCTGCAAGTGGTTAAGCATCTTAGGTCTGGGTCTATGGGGTTATTTTATTAAAATAAATAGGCTGTTCACTTTGAAAGGGAGTTATCACTTTGGAAGGGAATTATGATGACTTCCATCATGCAATCATGTGCAAACAGAAATCCTTTTTTTTCCTGCTGGTGATTGGATAGTTTTCCCAAATGTGCTTTTAGTAAAGCAAACTTATAGGTTTCTGACCCGAGAGGCACTTGCACGTGGGACATCCTATATTATTCACCTTTCTTTAATACTAAAATATAATTGTCACCTCATTCAGCAGTGGAAGTGGAGGCATTGCAATTTTCCTAAATGTTTTTGTTATCAAAAGTACTATTTTTCAGTGATAATATTTGTCCCACAGCAGAAGTTATCAGTCATAGATAATTATTGACCAGTCCACTACTGCACCTAAGTAAATAACTATTGAAGCAGATTAATTGTAAAATAAAATAGCACACTTTACATTTTTAAATGCTGCCTCAAATATTTAAAATGTAAAAATGCAATTCTTTTGCTGTAATTATTACATTCCAACTAGAGTTGTTCCCTGCAGTACTTCTTCTTTGCGACTACATGTCTTTAGTCCTCTGGGTTAAATGATGGCCATCATAAATTAAGGCACTTCTTGGGAGCCATGGAAGTCATTGACTCGCTTCTTGAGGGGACAGAATCCTGCAGCTTGGGTGTACAGCACTCCTGAAATGAGAAGCACTTACAGATCTTTACTTTACTGGTAAATCAAGAGAAAAGAACCACTCAATTCTGTGAATAGCAACTAATCAGATTTCACCTTTCATTTCTCAGAATAAAATGCAATAAGAAATGGAAGGATCTGTAATATAACTTGACTAGTCTGAAGACTGCAGGTTCAGGTACATATAGAGCATTTTTAGAAAACACTATCCTGTGTGGCTCCAGTGAGGGGGTGGGGGGGTGAGTTTTGGGCAAGCTACTCTCCATATTTAATAGTTACTTGAGTGGAGCATTATATCTTTAGTACTATCACTTAATGTGTGGCTTAGATGAGGCCTACTTATGCACATGGGATTTGTTACCTTCTAAGCTTCTGCAAAAATTGAACAATTAGCAACTAATTCATAATTTTTTTCAAACACTTTTTTTTACAAACTAATGAGAGATCAATTCTGTATGATAGGAGAACCTGCCTGAATCACCAAATTAACTAATAAAAATGTCTGTAACAGCTAACTTTATTGGTGGGGTGTTCATATGTACTACAAGCTGCTTCAAATGGTTTGTTATTTAAGTGATTGTAAAGGATTGTTTTTTTTTTCAATACCAAACATGTCTATACTTACCTGCTTTGTGCAAAAGAATTTCACAGAACGGTCCTGATTCTCCTTTTTTTGGATCCCCCACCTGTCCTCCTGGCTCCTCTTGCCAGTGCCCCTCAATAAAAAACTGACTGCCATGGAGGCACTCGTCCAGGTTTGCTCCTGAGCCCCACTGCTGCATCCATTGATTGAAACAGACAGCTGGACTTGGCCCTGCCCCCCAGCTCCCTCATCACTGGAGTTGATTGACAGGATCTCCAATGTCTCCCGCTGCTATCAATCTGCCCAGGGAGGAGGGACAAAGCCAGGAAAGCTGCTGCCCTCATCTACAGCACTGGATCACGATGGGGTTCAGGTAAAGTATAAGGGGGGTCGAGTCTGTGACACAAAAGTTTTTTTCCTTAATGCATAGAATACATTAAGGTGAAAAACCTTGAGGCTTTAGAACCACTTTAAGCAGGGATGAGATATCCTGAAAATGGTTTGATAGTTTGGATCTGGGTACATAGATGAATGTATCTAACATGTCTCTCATTTAGCATACTGAGTTGTATTAAAGCAGAACAAGGATAGGCAGTAACAGTTTCATCTGATACCTATCAGCCCAACATAAATCTTTTCTAAACATGCTGTTTAACACTGTTTGCTCTTGCTTAAATATATTTGATAAATATATATTTTAGCTGAACCAATCTAACTGATATTTCTTTTCAACCTAATATACAGTGCTGTTTATACAATTTGTTAATTTAATTATCAGGTACACCCCTCCAGGGGTTCAGTAAAATTCCTGGACAGAAGTTAGGCAACATCCAATGGGGTCATTACTATCTCTTTAACTAGTTAATGACCACCTGCCGCAGTTGTACTGAGGCAGGCTGGGGCAGGCTGGGGCAGGCTGGCTCTCCTGCATGAATCGCGGTCATTGTACATCGGGCGCGCGGCTGCCTAGGGGGTGCGCAAGCACCTGTAGCGATCAGGTTTGTTCAAGAATCGATCGGTCTCCAGGCCCAGGCCAATGATTTCTGGCCTGGACCTGGTGATCAGTTCTGGCGAATGAAAAGCCTCCTATGCCTGTGTAATGTAAACACAGGCAGAGGAAATTATATCCCCCCCCCCCCCTTGTGGAGCCCTTTTTGATTCCAGAGAGAGAAGAGAGGACATCTAACCATGAGTTGCACCAACACTACACTAACACCAGTACACATAGGCACACTTGTCACCCCCTAATCGCCCCCCCCCCCCCCCAGTTAACAATTTCACTCCCTGTCACAATTTCACCAAGTGCAGTTTTCAGATTTTTCTCTGATCACTGTACTGGTTTCACTTGTGACACTAATCAGCATTAGGGCAGTTAGTAGTAGGCCCAGGTGGGTTTAGGGTACTCCCCATTAACCCCCTAATAAAGGTTTAACCCTCTGATCCCCCCAGTTAACCCTTTCACCCCATGTCACCAGTGTCACTAATATAGTGTACAGATCTCTTTTCTGATCACTGTATTTAGTGTCACGGGTGACGCTAGTTAGCCAATTAGCTACTTACTGTCACCGTAAGTTTTTTATAGCGCCAGGGTACACGCCATATATTACCTAATAAAGGTTTAACCCCCTGATTGCCCCAAGAACAGGTTTTAGTGTCAGTTAGAGTCAGCGTCAATCCTAGGCAGTGTCAGATTAGTGCCAGTAGCGCTAACACCCACGCACACACCATAGACCTCCCTTACTAGTATAGTGTTTGAACAGATCAAAATATTTGATCTGATCAGAACTATATTAGTGTCCCCGGTAGTATAGTGTTCCCAAAAATGCAGCGTTAGCAGGATCAGCCCAGAAACCTTCTAGCACCTGCGTTTAGCCCCTCCGACCAGCCCAGCCCAGCCCAGCCTAGCCCACCCATGTGCAGTATCAATAGATCACTGTCACTTACAAAACACAACACACAAAACTGCAGCATTAGCAGACTCATGCTTGATCCCTGCGAACGCTAACAGATAATTGTTTTGGTAGCAATTGAAGCAGGCACTGACAACCAGATGCTCTTTTGCCTGTGAGTCGCATTAGTTATACCTGTAAATTTAGAGGCCAAGATGTCCAAACATAGGTACACTAGTGAAGAGGCCTACACGTTGCTGACCATGACAGATGAGAGCAAAGGGGAAGCCTCACTGTCAGATTCAGGCTCAGTATACAAACCGATAGAGAGCAGCAGCAGCCTGAAAGATAGCTCTGATGACGGAGTAGTGGTCTCTGTTAAGGTCAGGCATACCCAATCCCATTCTTCTGTTGTTGAGGTGCAAGAACCACAGGGCTCTCATATGGAGCAGAGAGACAGTACTTGTACCACTTATCCTTCTGGTGAACTGGCAAGCACCATCGGCCTAGTACATTCTGGTCGTAGACAAACCAACACTGCAGTAACATTTGGTGACATGGTGAGTCCCATAAGTGCAGTTCAAGGTGGTGTGGTGGCTAGCACAAGTAGTGCCCCGCAGCCACCAAGAGTTGGAACACAGGCTTGTAGAGCCCATAGTGCCATTCCAGCTGCATATGCCAATCCTGATTGGGAGCGCACCACTTAAATACTTTCTTCAGCTCTGTGTATACAAAGGAGCATGGGGGAGGTCATGTCCATATCGGGGGTGATAGTGACACAGCCCCAAATCCAAAATGGCTCAAAAGTGATATGGTCCAGAAATATTTAGACAGAATAAAGGTGGATAAAGCACCTGGACCTGATGGCATCCACCCACGGATCCTAAAATAATTGAGCTCTGTAATTTCAAAGCCATTGTATCTAATTTTTAGGGACTCGTTAATGACAGGAATAGTACCACTGGATTGGCGCAGGGCAAACGTGGTGCCTATATTTAAAAAGGGAACAAAGTCTTTACCAAGTACCTATAGGCCTGTTAGTTTAACTTCTATAGTTGGGAAGATACTGGAGAGATTAATAAAAGACCACATAGACGAGTTCTTGCAGGAAAAAAATATTTTAAGCAACAGACAGCATGGATTCATGAAAGACAGAAGTTGTCAGACAAACCTAATTTCTTTTTATGAGGTGGTAAGTAAAACCTTGGACAGAGGCCTGGCTGTGGCTGTGGCTGTGGCTGTGGTATGCTTGGATTTTGCAAAAGCGTTCGATACAGTTCCCCACACATGGCTCATGTGTAAGGTAAGGTCTACAGGTTTGGAATTATCGGTTTGTAAATGGATAGAAAACTGGCTAAAAGACAGAATTCAGAGAGTAGTTGTTAATGATTCTTACTCTGAATGGTCTAAGGTTATCAGTGGTGTACCCCAAGGTTCAGTGTTGGGACCCTTACTTTTTAATATCTTTATTAATGATATTGGGTCTGGGATCAAAAGTAACATTTCTGTCTTTGCAGATGACACCAAGCTATGCAGTGGAATAACGTCCTTACAGGAGGTCTCCAATTTACAAGCCAACCTCAATGCTCTGTCTAATTGGGCGACTATGTGGCAGATGAGGTTTAATGTTGATAAATGTAAAGTTATGCACTTGGGGGCTAAGAATATGCATGCATCATATATACTAGGGGGAGTACAACTGGGGGAATCCGTAGTGGAGAAGGATCTGGGGGTTTTGGTAGATCATAAGCTCAATAATAGCATGCAATGCCAAGCTGCGGTTTCCAAAGCGAGCAAAGTCCTTTCTTGTATTAAGAGAGGTATGGACTCCAGAGAGAGAGATATAATTTTGCCCCTGTTCAAATCATTAGTAAGACCTCATCTGGAATATGCAGTTCAGTTTTGGGCACCAGTTCTCAAGAAGGATATTGGGGAACTGGAGAAAGTGCAGAGAAGGGCAACCAAACTGATAAGAGGCATGGAGGAGCTCAGGTATGAGGAAAGATTAGAGGAACTGAATTTATTCACCCTTGATAAGAGGAGATTAAGGGGGGATATGATCAACATGTATAAATATATAAGGGGTCCATATAGTGAACTTGGTGTTGAGTTATTCACTTTACAGTCAACAAAGAGGACAAGGGGGGCACTCCTTACGTCTAGAGGAAAAGAGATTTCATCTCCAAATACAGAAAGGTTTCTTCACAGTAAGAGCTGGGAAAATGTGGAATAGACTCCCTGCAGAGGTGGTTCTGGCCAGCTCAGTAGATTGCTTTAAGAAAGGCCTGGATACTTTCCTAAATGTACATAATATAACTGGGTACTGACATTTATAGGTAAAGTTAATCTGGGGAAAATCCGATTGCCTCTCGGGGGATCAGGAAGGAATTTTTTCCCCTGCTTTAGCAAATTGGAGCACGCTCTACTGGGGTTTTTATGCCTTCCTCTGGATCAACTGTGGGTATAGAATGGGGTATATGGGATTGTATGATATATATATATATATATATATATATATATATATATATATATATATATATATATTTTTTTTTTTTTTTTATTTGTGGTTGAACTGGATGGACTTGTGTCTTTTTTCAACCTAACTAACTATGTAACTATGTAACTTCTGCAGCAACCGTACTTCCCCCATTGTAAAGTGATTTTAAATGAATAAAACAGCAGCGCTAATAATCACAGTGTGTAAACTAAATATTTAACCTGTGTAAACAATACTGAAAAATAATCACCCTGTATAAACAGTGCTAAAAAAACAACAACACAATTAATCACCTATATACATAAAGTGAAAAATTTAAGTGAAGTGTGATTATATATTTCTTGCAGGTGTCCAAAAAAGGAAAACAAATCCAAACAAAAGTCCATAACTGTTACTTGTAGTGATAATGTTTCAAAAAGTGACAGAAAAGTGAATGAAAAATCCTGAAGCAAATAAAGTTTTGAAGTGTCTTTAAACAAAGTTCTTGAAGTGACTTGAAAAAATATCTTCCACCACACCACCTGTGTTCAGCGCTACCGCACCCTAAGGAAACGCACTCACCAGCAGTATATGCCTTGCACTCTCATGCTCGGCCAACTCGCTTAATAGCTCCACATGGGTCACAGATGGATCCAGACAGAATGTTAGATAGTTGCACTCCACATACAAGGAAAAAAGAGATGCTTCCAATAGTGAAGTATAGTAAACCATTTATTTCAACAGCACACAAAATTCCTCAACCATTGTACTCACATCCTTCATATAAAAATAAGGCACTTCAGCATAATCTTTTCAACAGGAAACAAGGACCCAGCAGTGGTGACCCGATATATTATGGTCTCGGCGGACCCGGCGTTAATACCAATATGTCTCACCCTCCACGCTGTCTCCTTTTTCTTTCACTTCACTTCAAACGGCACAGCACACCCAGTAACTGGAACGTTGAATGTTAAATGCTCCTCACAGTTGCCATGTAACCATACCCAGACATGTTTCGCCGAAGTGACTTAATCATTGATTAAGTAACCAATGATTAAGTCACTTTGGCGAAACATGTCTGAGTATGGTTACATGGCAACTGTGAGGGGCATTTAACATTCAACGTTCCAGTTACTTTATGTATATAGGTGATTAATTGTGTTGTTGTTTTTTTTAGCACTGTTTATACAGGGTGATTATTTTTCAGTATTGTTTACACAGGTTAAATATTTAGTTTATTCACAGACACTGTGATTATTAGCGCTGCTGTTTTATTCATTTAACATCACTTTACATTATTTATCTATTTAAGTAGCTGCTTAGTTTATTTTTATACACATAGGTGTTTTAATTAATTTTTCTTTGTGCGCAGTGGTGGTGTGGAATAATAGGAGGGCGAACGATTTTCATACCAGTTTATTTTGATGTACTTTCCCCATTCACTGGCCAACCCGTAATTCAGGTGGAAACAGCTGATTTTACATCACTTAATTTTTATTCACAGTTTTTCACGCAAGATCTCTATAGCTCTATTATGGACCAAGGCAATTTGTATGCTGGTCAATTAAATGCTGCAAATCCCCATTTGACCCTTGCCAGAGAATGGAAACCTATTACGGTTTCCGAATTTAAGACCTTTCTGGGCCTATCCCTCCTCATGGGCATTACTAAAAAGAGTGAGTTGTGGTCATATTGGTCCACTGACCCAATTCACCATATGCCCGTGTTCTCTGCTTCCATGGCCAGGACTAGATATGAGAAGATCTTGCGGTTCATGCATTTTAATGACAATTTTTGGCACTGCTTTTACTGGTAATTGCGAGGTCATGCAATGCTGTACCCAAACAAAATGTGCGTCCTTTTTTTCTCACAAATAGAGCTTTCTTTTGATGGTATTTGATTGCCTCTACAATTTTGATTTTTTTGCGATATAAATGCAAAAATACCTGAAAATTTGGAAAATAAATTATATTTTCTACTTTTTGTTATAAAAAAAATCCATTAAACTCAATTTTAGTCATACATTTAGGCCGGAATGTATTCAGCCACATGTCTTTGGTAAAAAAAAAGTCCATAAGTGTATATTTATTGTGCCTACAAACTAGGGTACATTTTCTGGAATTTTCTCAGCTTTTAGTTTATGACTGCCCGTCTCATTTCTTGAGGTGCTAAAATGGCAGGGCAGTACAACCAACCCCCCCCCCCCAAATGACCCCATTTTGGAAAGTAGACACCCCTAGGAAATTGATGAGAGGCATGTTGAGCCCATTGAATATTTTTTTTTTAGTCACAAGTGATTGTAAAGTGACATAAAATAAATTAACACAAAGTTGTCACTAAATGATATGCTCATGGCTCATGAATGCCATGGTTATATGTGGAATTACACCCCAAAATAAATTTTGATGCTTCTCCTGAGTATGGGGATACCACATGTGTGAGACATCTTGGGAGCCTGACCTGCATACAGGACCCTGAAAACCAAGCACCGCCTTCAGGATTTCTAAGGGCGTACATTTTTTATTTCACTCCTCACAACCTATCACAGTTTCAAAGGCCATAAAATGCCAAGATAGCACAACCACCCACCCCCCCCCAAGTAGACCCCCCCAAGCTATTTACTGAGAGGCGTATTGAGTCCATGGAATATTTTATATTTTGCCACAAGTTTTGGGAAAATTACAAACTTTTATTTTCTATTTTAATTTTTTGCAAAAAGTTGTCACTAAATGATATATAGTTCAAACATGCCATGGGAATGTGAAATGACACCCCAAAATACATTCTGCTGCTTCTCCTGAGAACGGGGATACCACATGTGTGAGACTTTTTGGGAGCCTAGCCGTGTACAGGACCCCAAAAACCAATCACTGCCTTCAGGCTTTCCAAGGGCTTAAAATGGTGATTTCACTTCCTCACTACCTATAACAGTTTCGAAGGTCCTGAAATGTCAAGATAGCACAACCCCCCCCCCCCCCCCCAAATGACCCCATTTTAGAAAGAAGACCCTTTAAGCTATGCTATCTTGACATTTCATGGCCTGAGAAACTGCGATAGGTAGTGAGGAAGTAAAATCACCATTTTATGCCCTTAGAAAGCCTGAAGGCGTGATTGGTTTTGTGGTCCTGTACACGGCTAGGCTTCCAAAAAGTTTCACACATGTGGTATTCCCATACTCAGGAGAAGCAGCATAATGTATTTTGGGGTGTAATTTCACATATACCCATGGCATGCTTGAGCAATATATCATTAAGTGACAACTTTGTGCAAGAAATAAAAAAGTTTTAAATTTTCTGAAAACGTGTGGCAAAATATAACATATTCAATGGACTCAACGTGCCTATCAGCAAATAGCTTGGGGTGTCTACTTTCCAAAATGGGGTTATTTGGGGGGGTTGAACTTTACTGGCATTTTATGCACAACATTGGAAGCTTATGTCACACATCACCCACTCTTCTGACCACTTGAAGACAAAGCCCTTTCTGACACTTTTTGTTTACGTGAAAAAATATTAATTTTTTGCTAGAAAATTACTTTGAACCCCAAACATTATATTTTTTTAAAAGCAAAGACCCTACAGATTAAAATGGTGGGTGTCGCAATTTTTTGGGAAAAAAACACTTTTTTAAATTTTAATGCACTAAACCAGACTATATTGCCCAAATGTTTGATGAAATAAAAAAAGATGATTTTATGCCGAGTACATGGATACCAAACACGACATGCTTTAAAATTGCGTACAAACGTGCAGCGGCAACAAACTACATACATTTTTTAAAAGCCTTTAAAGCCTTTACAGGTTACCCCTTTAGATTTACAGAGGAGGTCTACTGCTAAAATGACTGCCCTTGATCTAACTTTGCGATGATACCTCACATGCATGGTGAAATTGTTGTTTACATATGACACGAGACCGACGCTTGCCTTTGCGTGTGATTACAGGGGGACAGGGTGCTTTTTTTTCTTTTGCCTTTTTTTTTTTCTTTTTTTTTATTAACTGTTCCTTTCATTTATTTATTTTTTTTTTATAATTTTTATTGTTATCTCAGGGAATGTAAATATCCCCTATGATAGCAACAGGTAGTGGCAGGTATTCTTTTTTGAAAAATTGGGAAAAATTAGACCCTAGTTCTTTCCTCTGCCCTCAAAGCATCTGACCACACCAAGATCGGTGTGATAAAATGCTTTCCCAATTTCCCAATTGCACTGTTTATATCCGGCGAAACCCAAGTCATGAAATGCTCATAGCGTCCAGTTTCTTAGGCCATAGAGATGATTGGAGCCATTCTGGTCTTCAAACAGCTCTATGGTCAGCTGGCGGGATCAATGGCTGCATTCTTGGGTTCCCTGGTGGGACAGGAGAGCCAGAGAAAACCATAGAACACGGCGGGAGGGGGAGCCGTTCCCTCCTACTGCTTGTTAAAGCAGTCTAGAGGCATCATTCTGGTATAACCACTCAAAGTCCAGCAACATACCAGTATGATGCTGGTCCTTGTTGGGCATATATTGTAATGTTATTTTTTTCATGCAGCCTGTGGGTTGCATGAAAAAAAGAGATTGATCAGTGGGTTTGCCCACCATTAGAATACCACTCTTCATCCACCCACTTCTAATGATGGGCATACATTATTTTTACCTGTGGTGGTAAAGTCGCTGATTTATGTATCATGAAAGCAAACTCTGTTGCTGTCAAGATAAATAAATCAGTGCTGCAGCTGAATGACGTAACTGAAAAGCAAACAATGGTAACAATAAAACATTAGGTATGTGTACTTAAGCGCTAGAATGGGTGTTAGAAGACAGAACAGCAACAGTGTTTTAAGATAGCCAAATGATGATGCTGCAACCCATATATTAGTGTTCTCACACGTGAAAAAAATAGTTTTTAAAATACACAAAAAATGTTAATATTTATGTGCAATGGGTGCGCTTTCAATCAACCTTAAAATAAGTGTAGATATGATTAATAATTGCTTGTTTAAGTGGTGTGTAAAACCTCCTTAAAATCCGTGCACTGTGTATGTATAAATAAATACATAAAACCAAATATAAATATATAAATAAATAAGTGGATGCTCTTCCTAATTGTGGTACCAGTGATTATGTGATATTGTGAAATGGTGCTGTGAGTAAAAACTCGTTAAAAGGGGTAAAACAGCGTTTAATTTCAAACCCTTAAAAGATTCATGAGTTTAAACTGGGAAAAAAACGCATTTAGTTGTGCGATTTGTTTTTGGACAAAAATATTTCGTTATGCGATTGTATGGGGAAAAAAACCGCATGTGTTTTTAGGACCCTTTAATAGTCCAAGCATCTGGCAGATGTCTTCCTTAGGTGTTTAATTACGGTTGCTTGACAGGTGTTGTTCCTAATTAGTTAGTGCTGAGGCATTTTACTAACTAATTGCCCTTTGATGTTGAGCATAGATTTAAAACTTAAAAGTTAAAAGGATAAAAAATATATACACCATCAATAAGAAAGATAAGCACCATTAGTGAATGTATATTTGAACAAATGTATACATAACACTTTCACTTATCTTTAGTTGCGGTGTCTTCTTTCCTGCTGGTCAAGTCCTTGCTATCTTCGCCGTGTTTGCATGGGGATAAAAGACAGATACAAAACAATTGCGCAATATTGTTACACTTTAGGTAGTGTGCATGTGTTGTGGCTGAAGCCCATCTACTTACACAGCACCCTACGAACGAAGCGCGGTGATAAGAATTGTGTCAGGCACTGTTTGGGCTCCCTGCCCTGCTAGTCTCAGTAGCGTCACTTAGCTCCTCCTCCCTAAGGAGGGAGGAGGAGCTAAGTGACGCTACTGAGACTAGCAGGGCAGGGAGCCCAAACAGTGCCTGACACAATTCTTATCACCGCGCTTCGTTCGTAGGGTGCTGTGTAAGTAGATGGGCTTCAGCCACAACACATGCACACTACCTAAAGTGTAACAATATTGCGCAATTGTTTTGTATCTGTCTTTTATCCCCATGCAAACACGGCGAAGATAGCAAGGACTTGACCAGCAGGAAAGAAGACACCGCAACTAAAGATAAGTGAAAGTGTTATGTATACATTTGTTCAAATATACATTCACTAATGGTGCTTATCTTTCTTATTGATGGTGTATATATTTTTTATCCTTTTAACTTTTAAGTTTTAAATCTATGCTCAACATCAAAGGGCAATTAGTTAGTAAAATGCCTCAGCACTAACTAATTAGGAACAACACCTGTCAAGCAACCGTAATTAAACACCTAAGGAAGACATCTGCCAGATGCTTGGACTATTAAAGGGTCCTAAAAACACATGCGGTTTTTTTCCCCATACAATCGCATAACGAAATATTTTTGTCCAAAAACAAATCGCACAACTAAATGCGTTTTTCTCCCAGTTTAAACGCATGAATCTTTTAAGGGTTTGAAATTAAACGCTGTTTTACCCCTTTTAACGAGTTTTTACTCACAGCACCATTTCACAATATCACATAATCACTGGTACCACAATTAGGAAGAGCATCCACTTATTTATTTATATATTTATATTTGGTTTTATGTATTTATTTATACATACACAGTGCACGGATTTTAAGGAGGTTTTACACACCACTTAAACAAGCAATTTTTAATCATATCTACACTTATTTTAAGGTTGATTGAAAGCGCACCCATTGCACATAAATATTAACAATAAAACATTAACTCAAAAAAGCAACTTATTCTGTGCCTAAACAATATATGCCAAAGCATGGAGGCAATCCACCCCTAATGTTTGGAGCAGATTGCCCCCATCACCCCTCCACCCAGTGATCGATTGATGCTGCACTTGGGAGGGGCTTAATGAATGTGCTAGCAGGTATCAGGGCTGATAGCATTTTTGGGAACCCTAAACTACTGGGGATGCTAGTATAGATCTGATCAGATCAAATATATTGATTAATTCACACTATACTACTAAGGGAGGTGTATGATGCGTGCTTGGGTGTTAGAGCTACTGGTACTAATTTGACGTTGTCTGGGGCTGATGTCACCTGCTGGGGGATCAGGTGGGTACCCTGACGCTATAAAAACCTGACGCTGACAGTAACTAGCTAACTGGCTAAGTACACACTGACAGGGGGTGATCAAAGGGTTAAACCTTTATTAGGGAAAAATATGAACACTGGACTGGGAGACACAGTGACAGAAAGTGTAAACTGGGGGGGGGGGGGGAAACGGGGGGTGATCAGGTTTGAAATGTGTGCCAATGTGTACTGTGTCTATAAGCTATTTACTGAAAGGCGTATTGAGTCCATGGAATATTTTATATTTTGCCACAAGTTTTGGGAAAATTACAAACTTTTATTTTTTATTTTTATTTTTTGCAAAAAGTTGTCACTAAATGAAATATAGTTCAACCATACCATGGGTATATGTGAAATGACACCCCAATATACATTCTGCTGCTTCTCCTGAGAACATGGATACCACATGTGTGAGACTTTTTGGGAGCCTAGCCGTGTACAGGACCCCAAAAACCAATCACTGCCTTCAGGCTTTCCAAGGGCTTAAAATGGTGATTTCACTTCCTCACTACCTATAACAGTTTCGAAGGCCCTGAAATGTCAAGATAGCACAACCTACCCCCCCAAATGACCCCATTTTGGAAAGAAGACCCTTCAAGCTATTTGCTGAGAGCCATGTTGAGTCCATGGAATAATTTATTTTTTTCCACATGTTATTTTGGTGGGGGGGGGTTGTGCTATCTTGACATTTCATGGACTGAGAAACTGTGATAGGTAGTGAGGAAGTAAAATCACCATTTTATGCCCTTAGAAAGCCTGAAGGCGTGATTGGTTTTGTGGTCCTGTACACGGCTAGGCTTCCAAAAAGTCTCACACATGTGGTATCCCCATACTCAGGAGAAGCAGCATAATGTATTTTGGGGTGTAATTTCACATATACCCATGGCATGCTTGAGCAATATATCATTAAGTGACAACTTTGTGCAAAAAATAAAGAAGTTTTAAATTTTCTGGAAACGTGTGGCAAAATATAAAATATTCAATGGACTCAACGTGCCTATCAGCAAATAGCTTGGGGTGTCTACTTTCCAAAATGGGGTCATTTGGGGGGTTGAACTTTACTGGCATTTTATGCACAACATTGGAAGCTTATGTCACACATCACCCACTCTTCTGACCACTTGAAGACAAAGCCCTTTCTGACACTTTTTGTTTACGTGAAAATTATTATTTTTTTTGCTAGAAAATTACTTTGAACCCCAAACATTATATTTTTTTTAAAAAGCAAAGACCCTACAGATTAAAATGGTGGGTGTCACAATTTTTTGGGAAAAAAACACTTTTTTAAATTTTAATGCACTAAACCAGACTATATTGCCCAAATGTTTGATGAAATAAAAAAGATGATTTTATGCCGAGTACATGGATACCAAACACAACATGCTTTAAAATTGCACACAAACGTGCAGCGGCAACAAACTACATACATTTTTTAAAAGCCTTTAAAGCCTTTACAGGTTACCCCTTTAGATTTACAGAGGAGGTCTACTGCTAAAATGACTGCCCTCGATCTAACTTTGCGATGATACCTCGCATGCATGGTGAAATTGTTGTTTACATATGACACGAGACCGACGCTTGCCTTTGCGTGTGATTACAGGGGGACAGGGTGCTTTTTTTTCTTTTGCCTTTTTTTTTTTTTTTTTTTTTTTTATTAACTGTTCCTTTCATTTATTTTTTTATAATTTTTATTGTTATCTCAGGGAATGTAAATATCCCCTATGATAGCAACAGGTAGTGGCAGGTATTCTTTTTTGAAAAATTGGGGAAAATTAGACCCTAGATCTTTCCTCTGCCCTCAAAGCATCTGACCACACCAAGATCAGTGTGATAAAATGCTTTACCAATTTCCCAATTGCACTGTTTATATCCAGCGAAACACAAGTCATGAAATGCTCATAGCTTCCAGTTTCTTAGGCCATAGAGATGATTGGAGCCATTCTGGTCTTCAAACAGCTCTATGGTCAGCTGGTGGAACCAATGGCTGCATTCTTGGGTTCCCTGGTGGGACAGGAGAGCCAGAGAAAACCATAGAAGACGGTGGAGGCGTTCCCTCCTACTGCTTGTTAAAGCAGTCTAGAGGCATCATTCTGGTATAACCACTCAAAGTCCAGCAACATACCAGTATGATGCTGGTCCTTGTTGGGCATATATTGTAATGTTATTTTTTTTCATGCAGCCTGTGGGTTGAATGAAAAAAAAGAGATTGATCAGTGGGTTTGCCCACCATTAGAATACCACTCTTCATTCACCCACTTCTAATGATGGGCATACATGCACCACTTTTTTTAACTGTGGTGGTAAAGTCGCTGATTTATGTATCATGAAAGCAAACTCTGTTGCTGTCAAGATAAATAAATCAGTGCTGCAGCTGAATGACATAACTGAAAAGCAAACAATGGTAACAATAAAACATTAACTCAAAAAAGCAACTTATTCTGTGCCTAAAAAATATATGCCAAAGCATGGAGGCAATCCACCCCTAATGTTTGGAGCAGATTGCCCCCATCACCCCTCCACCCAGTGAGTGATCGATTGATGCTGCACTTGGGAGGGGCTTAATGAATGTCCTAGCAGGTATCAGGGCTGATAGCCTTTTTGGGAACCCTAAACTACTGGGGATGCTAGTATAGATCTGATCAGATCAAATATATTGATTAATTCACACTATACTACTAAGGGAGGTGTATGACGCGCGCTTGGGTGTTAGAGCTACTGGCAATAATTTGACGTTGTCTGGGGCTGATGTCACCTGCTGGGGGATCAGGTGGGTACCCTGACGCTATAAAAACCTGACGCTGACAGTAACTAGCTAACTGGCTAAGTACACACTGACAGGGGGTGATCAAAGGGTTCAACCTTTATTAGGGGGGTCTCTAGACCTATCTGTGCCTACTACTAAGTACCCTAACGCTGATTACTGTCATAAATGACACCAGTACGGTGATAAAAGAAAAATATGAACACTGGACTGGGAGACACAGTGACAGAAAGTGTAAACTGGGGGGGGGGGGGCAATCGGGGGGTGATCAGGTTTGAAATGTGTGCCAATGTGTACTGTGTCTGTGTAGTGTTGGTGCAACCCACATTTAGCTGTCCTCTCTCCTCTCTCTGGAACAGAAAAGAATTCCAGGGAGGGAGATGACATCACTTCCCCTGCCTGTGTTTACACTTACAGGCAGGGAACAGTCTCACATTCGCCAGAACCGATCACCAGGTCCAGGCCAAAAATCATTGGCCTGGGCCTAGAGAATGATCGGTTCTGAAGCGAATCCAATTGCCATGGGTGCGCCGGGTGCCACATATGGGGTCAAGTTGTATAAGCTCTGCAACAGTGCAACAGGCTATACATATAGATTTAGGGTTTACGAGGGAAAAGACAGCACTGTGGAGCCCCCCAACCTAGATTACATAGGGAGTGCTGGTAAGATTGTTTGGGACTTGGTGTCACCCTTATTCAGAAAGGGGTACCACTTGTATGTGGACAATTATTAAGCAAACGTGCCCCTTTTTAGTCACCATTTTGAATGTGAAATTGGCGCATGTGGCACTGTGCGATCTAATCACCGGGGCTTCCCCCCAATGGCTTGTAGGTTCCTGACTTAGACAGGGGGAGAGAGCCTGCTTGAGATGTAAAAATTAGCTCTCAGTGAAGTGGAGGGATACACGGAATGACTTGGTTCTGTCCTCCCTTCACGTAGAAATGGCTGTCAAAATTCCAACGGTGACTGGTGTTGTTGTAAAGCCAGCAAATTCCGCCAGCAAAAGTTCAATGAGAGCTTTTGGTCTGAAAATGTGTGTATGCTCCATGGGACTTTTGCTGGTGGAATTCCAGCCAGCAAAAGATTGAGAACATGTTCTCAATTTTTCAATTGTCTGTACCAATTCCAACACGCAAAATTGCTAAGCATGCTCGGAAACAATTAGACGCATGCTTGGAAGCATTGGACTTAATTTTCTCGGCTTGTCGTAGTGTTGTATGTCACTGCGTTCTTGATGGTCGAAAGTTCAGCAAACTTTTGTGTGACCGTGTATATGCAAGCCAAGCTTGAGCGGAATTCCGTCGGAAAAACCATCCAAGATTTTCCCTACGGAAATTCCGCTCGTGTGTACGCGGCATTAGAAAGCCTGAATGCGATGATTGGTTTTTGGGGTCCTGTACGCGGTTAGGCTCCCAAAAAGTCTCACACATGGGGTATCCCCATACTCAGGAGAGTATTTTGGGGTGTAATTTCACATATACCCATGGCATGTGTGAGCAATATATAATTTCAGCGACAACTTTGTGTAATTTATTTTTTGTCATTTTACAATCACTTGTGACAAAAAAAAAATATTCAATGGGCTCAACATGCCTGTCAGAAAATTTCTTGGGGTGTCAACTTTCCAAAACTGGGTCATTTGGAGGGGGGGGGGGTTGTATTGCCCTGTCATTTTAGCACCTCAAGAAATTAGATAGGCAGCCATAAACTAAAAGCTGCGTAAATTCCAGAAAATGGACCATAGTTTGTAGACGCTATAACTTTTGTGCAAAACAATAAATATATGCTTTCTGAATTTTTTTTACCCAAGACATGGGGCTGGATAAATGTTGGTCTAAAAGTATATCTAAAATTGAGTTTATTGGATTTTTTTAATAACAAAAAGTAGAAAATATATATTTTTTTCAAAATATTTGGTCTTTTTTCATTTATATTGCAAAAAAATAAAAATCTCAGAGGTGATCAAATACCACCAAAAGAAAGCTCTGTTTGTGGAAATAAGGACGCAAATTTTATTTGTGTACAACATTGCATGACAGCGCAATTACCAGTTAAAGCAACACAGTCCCAAATTGTAAAAAGTGCTCTGGTCATTAATGGGGAAAATCTAAAGTGGGTAAAATTGAACACATTTAGACCCCTTTCACACTGGGGCTGCGGCCACATCAGTGCTAAAGTGCTGCTCGTTTTAGCAGCGATTTACCTCTGATTAAGCACCGCTTATGCGCCACTTTTCGGGCACTAGTGGGGCGATTTGAACCCCAAAAAAGGGGTTTTGCAGCACTTTCAAAGCACTGCCCATTCATTCCAATGGGCAGGGGAATTTGGGAGCGCTGTATACAGCACTCTCAACCCGCCCCAAAGATGCTGCTTGCAGGCCTTTTTTTTCCCGTCCCGCAAGTGCACCACCCCAGTGTGAAAAGGCACACTGGAATGAATGGGAGGCGGTTTTCAGGCGCTTAGTAGAGACTATTTCTAGTGCTAAAGCACCTGAAAATCGCCCCAATGTGAAAGAGGTCGTATGGTAGCAAAATCCTAGCCTAGGTTTTGACCACAGAATTGGGTAGAGAATTTGCAAGGTGAATAATAACTAAAGTACTTTACTTTGCTTGAAATAATAGCAGTGATGGAGGATACAAGAACTCCAGCTATTTTTATCCTTGGAATCTCTCAGATAAGTGTTCAGCCTACTAATTACCACAACCAATTCTATTCAGCAATTACATTTCAGTGCTGATTTTGTCTTTGACTACAACATACAGTATTTTCCTGATACGTTAAAACAAAACAAAACACTAGATGGGAAGTTAATAGAAGCTTTGCCAGTGACCTAAATCTTGCATATCTATTAATTTTTCAATATATGATACATAGACTTAGGTGGTGATCATGATTGGTGTCTTTATTTCTTGCTATGCACATAAAATAATGATGGTGAGCAATATGCAGTGTATTGTTCCCACTGTATGTTTTCACAGTGGTCTTGCATTATTCCTGCTATCATAGCTTTGCTAAATTACACACAACTGTTAATCCAGTATTCACAGAACATATTTTATAATCTTCAGTCATTTTACCAATGTCCTCTGCAGAAAATGAATCCAAATAAGAAATTATCTGAAAGGTTGCTCGGTTTTACTACTCCAGTGTAATAAGACAGCAAATGACTGTATGCCATATGCATTTATTGCTCTTCATAGCATGTGTTACTTTGATGTGCTAGGTTAGAAACCAAACTCTTTTCTTGTGTAGCCTTCCTCCTGGGTCTTTATACTGCTTAGCAGCTGAGTCCAGACTTTGAAACACAGCCTAATTTGGAGGCAGATGCTGCAGCTGCTGCTGTCATTTCAGCTGAATTTTTCACTTTGATGTTGCCTTAAAATCCTGCAAGCTGCATTAGACAAGCAACCTGTACTACTGGCCAGAAAAAGCCCATTGCTTTAGACAGTTTAAGAAAAATCATATTCTCTTACGTGTGATAATGGAATGGGCTATAACCATACAATATACAACTTTAATATCAATAAAAACAATAAAATTAAATCTTTGGCTTTTATTGTTGCTCATATCAACAGGCTTATAGGGAGATCAGACAAGGCAAATAAATAATTCATAATTGAATTACTTTCAATTAGCACAACGTCTTATTTTGATATAGCATTTCAAGTGTTAGTTGCAGGATATTCAGTGAATGTCAACAAATGTTGGAATTTAGATTCTTGCACAATATATTATTTAAATTAAAATAAAATACTTAACTTATACAAAAACAGTTTACATGCAATTATGGCCAAAATATAGCTAATGAGGTCCATAACACAATCATAATATGGGCCGCTGTCTCTGCATTTTCACACTTCAAAGCAATCTCTTGATAGATAACTGTGCCATTTAAAGAGGAAGTAAACCCTGATGGGTTTACTTCCTCTTTGTTTCCCTGCAAAGGTAAAGCATAATGGACAACTATGCATCGCATAGTAGCCCATTATGTGTCACTTACCTGATACAGGAGCCAGCAATGTCACCGATGTTCCCTCTTCCACGGAGTGTTCATCTTCTTTCCGGGTATCGCGGCTCCAGCGCTGTGACTGTCCGGAGCCACAATGACGTCACTCCCGCGCATTGTGCATGGGAGCCGCCACTAGCAGCATATCGCCATTAGCAGCGGTGTGCTCAGTGCGCCTGTGCGGGTGCTGTCTACGGCGCATGCGCCGTAGACAGCGGTGCCTGTCTTTTTGCAAATATCTCCTAAGCCGTGTAGGTTTAGGAGATATTTCTTGGACCTACAGGTAAGCCTTAATCTAGGCTTACCTGTAGGTCAAAGTGGTCTGTAAGGGTTTACAACCACTTTAAAAAACATAGCCTGTGATAACTGTATCATGATAATTGCTTATAGGTTCCTGAACTGTATATGTATTAATTTGTCTTAAACCAGACAAATGTTATTGATGTATTAATGGACCATTATACCGCTAGACAGAACCCCCCACCCCATGCTGTTGGGCTCTGTAGTAGTTTCATGGTTTTCAGGGGCAGATTTTACATCATGGGAACCTATACACAGAAAGTCCCAATCCCTGCCCATTAATATAGTACTTTACAGTTGTGTGTGGTATACTGCAAAGATCATTCAAAGTGGAAAAAAAAGGCAGAACAGTTGAGTTATTGCTGGTGTGATCTAATCAGATTGTGTCTTTCATTTCACAGGAAACGTAGCAATAATTCTGAAGGATCATTATGTGCCAAAAACTCACTTTATTATTTATTTAGGGTAGGTTTCTAAGTGTCTAAAAGGCTGTAAAAAACCTGACCTTTCTTAAAAGTTAATATTCTTGAACACTGCTAGGCTTCCCTATGCCTCTCATGTGATAATACTTCGGCAAATGTTCCACCCAGGACCCAGTACTGCATTCTGCCTACCTGAAAGCACAAATATTTTATGGTGGGCAACAGACTAATAACTAATAAATTAAAAGAGAAGTATGGGACTCATGAAATATACTTGCCTAGGCGGATGCAGCATCAGTCCAATGCTGCATCTCTAACCCGCTGCTGATAAGACTGAGAACTGAGTGATCAAAGACCGCTGACCTCTCAGTTCTCAGTTTTCACTGAGTAAATAAATGATGTAGGCAACTTTTTACTGAATGCCAGACACAAATTTAAAGAGAGAACCCAATGTAAAAATCAGGAAAAAAAGGATGCCCTCCCCCCTCCAAATCTACACCAGACCCTTACCTAAGCAAGCATGTGTACCCCCCCTTCTGAACAATACCAGGCCACATGTCCTCAATACAAGGGGTACCTTGCCATGGCAAAGCACTGTTCCTATGTTGATGAGGACAACAGCCTCTTCCTAATAAGCTTGGCCTGGTGGATGTGGAGGTCTGTGGGTATGTTGTTTATCAGAATCTGGAAGCTCCCTTTAACAATAGGGTGGTCTATAGTGATGGACGAACTTCTGACGGGACGTTTCGCAAACGCGATCCGCGAACGTGCCCAAATGTTCGCGAACCTCAGGTTCACGGCAGGCCCCATTCATTTTAATGGCAGGAGAACATTAAAAACCTCCAGGTCATATTTGCAGCCACAAAATACTTACTATCTGTGCACTCATAGTCCCACAACATGGACACTGACATACCAGAAGTATTAAGTGAATCTGGGATCGACAACGACAAGCATTCTTTTTTTATCTGTGAAATTTTGACAATTCAGGAGCGCACAAAGGCCATGGAGGAGAGGCAAGGTCAGGCAAGGCTATGAAGGGGGTGCAGGAGATGATCAGTGCCACAGTCAGGGCAGCGCAGTCCTGTGCCAGTGTCCCAGTGTGCCAACCTGTGCTTGAGCCCCTGACCCCTTCCTCTGCCCGGCCCTTAACCCCACCTATGCAGGGCTCTACTGCGGTGGACCGGAGGTGACAGTCCAGTGCTGATCCTCAGCTATGGTGCTGGCATTGCCTGCTGATTGGCTTCACCGCTGCTATCTCCCTCACTGACATCAGCACTGAGATAGAACACTGACACCAGCACGGAGATAGAGAGCACTGACACCAGCACGGAGATAGAGAGCACTGACACCAGCACCGAGAAAGAGAGCACTGACACCAGCAACTCTGCAGGAACCTCTTCAAACAGGAGGGTACGTGCATATAGTACGGTGTGCTTTTTTTCTACAAGTGAGCCAAAGGTAGAAAAAAGGTCTGTGTGCTAGATTATATAAATCGTTTATACAGTTATGCATATACATGGTCTACTGGTCACGTGTTGAATTCCTCCGAGATCCATGCCTCATTCATTTTTATAAATGTGAGGTAGTCAACACTGTCGTGAGCTAGGCGAGTGCGCTTATCGGCCACGATTCCCCCTGCTGCGCTGAACATCCTTTCGGACAGGACACTGGACGAGGGGCAAGCCAACAGTTCCATTGCAAATTGTGCAAGCTCTGGCCAGAGGTCAAGCCTGCCCACCCAGTAGTCCAGGGGTTCATCACTTCTCAGAGCGTCCACATCGGCCGTTAACCCGATGTAGTCGGACACCTGTCGGTCTAGGCATTCCCTGATGCTGGATCCGGATGACACCTGTCGATGGGTCGGCTGAAAGAATGATCTCATATCAGAAGTGACCAACACATCTTCAAACCGCCCTCTTCTTGCAGGCGCTGTTGGATTGGTACCCGCAACTCTTTCTCTGGGAGTGGAAATTCCTTTGCCAGCGCGCGCAAAAGCAGAATGCAGTTTTTCCCAAACAAGGCCTGGAAGTGCTCCATTCTGACAGCCCTCTGTGATGGTGGTAACATTTCCGCCATTTTTTGTTTGTACCGGGGGTCTAAGTACGTTGCCACTCAGTACTGGTCCTTGACCTTTATGCTTTTTATACAGGGGTCCCTGTTAAAACACTGGAGCATGAAGGCCCCCATTTGCACTAAACTGGAAGCGGTGTGGTGGCCTGGTTCCTGCTCATCATCCAGGATAATGTCATCCTCCTCGTTCTCCTCCCCCCATCCACGAACAACAACAGGGATCCCAGAAAGGTTTAAAGCATGCTCTTCTTGCTCCTCCTCACCCGCCCCAGCACCATCCTCCTCTGACTCCTCTTCAGACTCCTGTTGTTGACTTGTCTCAGATAGAGTAGCCCCCCTGGGAATTCATCCAGCATTGTGACTTCCTCATCTTCCTGATCCTGCTCCTCGACGGCTTGATCAATGACACAACGCAATGCACGCTCCATAAAGAAGGCGTAAGGTACGATGTCACTGATGGCGCCATGGCTGTGACTGACCAGTTTGGTGATCTCATCAAATGGCAGCAGAAGTCTGCATGCGTCGCGCATGAGCAGCCACTGGCACAGTGAAAAAAACAAGCTCCCAGAACCTGTTAGGTAGTCGTTAACTGCACGTTTTTGCTGGAGCAGCCTATGAAGCATATACAAGGTTGAGTTCCATCGCGTCGGGCAATCACAAATAAGATGTCTGACCGGCAGATTGTGTCGCCGCTGAATGTCAGCAAGGCGAGCCATGGCCGTGTAAGATCTTCTGAAATGGGCCGAGATTTTCCTTGCCTGCCGCAAGATGTCCTGGACCCCAGGGTATTTGACAACGAATCACTGCACGACCAAGTTTAAGACGTGTGCCATGCATGGCACATGTGTAATTTTGCCCTGTTTCAACACACTCAGCAGATTGGCACTGTTGTCGCACACCACTTTACCAACTGTCAAATTGAGCGGTGTTAGCCACTGATCTGCCTGTGAAAGAAAAGCTGAAAGGAGTGCAGGGCCAGTGTCGCTCTTGGCTTCCAGGCACAACAGACGCAGCACAGCATGGCAACGTCTCACCTGGCATGTCGAATAGGTTCTGGGGATCTTGAGTGGCGCAGCAGAAGAGACGGTAGCAGCGGAAAAAGAGGAGTCAGCCGAGGAGGAGAGGGAGGATGAAGTAGGAGGAGGAGAAGAAGAGGCAGGCCTGCATGCAATCCATGGCGGTAAATCCAAATCTACATGGGTGCCATGGGTTACATGCTTGACGGCTGTCAGAAGGTTCACCCAGTGGGCAGTAAAAGTTATATACCTTCCCTGCACGTGTTTGCTAGACCACGTGTCTGTGGTCAGATGTATCTTGGCACCAACACTGTGTGCCAGAGATACATTCACTTGCCACTGAACATGGCCATATAGCTCTGGGATGCTCTTCTGTGAGAAATACTTCCTTCCTGGGACCTTCCATTGTGGTGTTTCAATGGGCACAAATTTTCGAAAGGCCTCCGAGTCCACCAGTTTATATGGCAGTAGTTGGCGGGCTATCAGTTCCTGCAAGCCAGCGGTCATGCGGCTGATGAATGTGCTCAGCTTCTTCAAGAGCGGTCGCTCTCGTGTTCTGCAAGTCATGAATATCTAGCATTGCAAAATGCATAGACTGTGTTTCCTTGCTCCCACAGCAGGGCCGATCCTAGGGTAACAGACACCTGGGTGCAGAAATATTTCTGGCACCCCCCACGTGGGTGTGGTCATCTTACCATCTCCTCCCCTTTACAAATGTTTCTATGGCAACGACTCAAACACAGAGATGCTCCCCTTAGAAGTCTTTGTTACCTTGGGATCCTCCCATGATCTCTTAACAATAAAAGAAAATACAGGAAGAGAGTGCACTAATGAGACCTGGAGGGGAGTCTCTCTGATGCACACATACAGAGGGCTGTATGTTAGAAAGAGCCCCCATACATAATACAGGATACGGTCAAAGACTGCAGACATGATACAAGAGACGGTCAGAGACTGCAGACATAATACAGGAGATGGTCAGAGACTGCAGACATAATACAGTAGATGGGCAGAGACTGTAGACATGATACAAGAGACAGTCAGAGACTGTAGAAATGATACAAGAGACGGTCAGAGACTGCAGACATGGTACAGATGCTAGTCAGAGACTGCAGACATGATACAAGACATGGTCAAAGACTGCAGACATGATACAAGAGATGGTCAGAGACTGCAGACATGATACAAGAGATGGTCAGAAACTTCAGACATTATACAAGAAATGGTCAGAGCCTGCAAATATAATATAGGAGATGGTCAGAGACTGCAGATATAATACAGGAGATGGTCAGAGACTGCAGTTCCTATGTATGTTAGTAGATAATGGCCGATCGGCCCTCTCACCTGACCCAGCGATACAGCAACGGTTCCTCTGATCAGGAGTCAGCTCACTCTGAATTGCCCGTGGTGACTCCGCTGGGTAGCACCCAGATCTTTATTCTGGCAATGACTCCATTCCTTTCTCTGCCAGGAATGGCGCTAGGCTGTGTGGCTTTCCCTCTGGTGGCGCAGGGCAGCGGGGTTCTCTCTCTAATGGTGTTCTCTCAGCACTGCCCTCTCCCTCTGGAGTCCTGGGTGTACTTCCCTGAAAGCTTTCCCGTGCTCCTGGCTCTCTCTCTCTCCCATTTAGCTGAGCATGCTGTGTGGGCTGCAGTTTCCGTGTTACAGTGGGGCTGCCAGTCCTCAGGACTACATGTCCCACAATCCTCTTCTCTGCTCCTTTTTCTATTCTATTTCTTCCCTGGCTGATATGAAGGTGGGGGAAGAAACATATTGGGAGGCTGCGCCACTCACTAGTACAGCAGTGCACGTGAGGAGGAGAGGGAGGGGGAGGGGGAAAGAAGAGCCTGCAGCTGTAGTGGTGCCACCAACTATAGTCGCCCCTCAGTACAGACCCCCCTCCACTAAGTATAGACCCCTTTGTCAGTGCAAACTCCCAGGACAAAACACCCCCCTCTATTAGTACAGACCACCACCAGGACAAACCCCCCTCCATTAGTACAGATCCCCCAGGACAACCCCCCCTCCATTAGTACAGACCCCCAGGACAAACCCCCTCCATTAGTACAGACCCCCCCCCAGGACAAACCCCCCTCCATTAGTACAGACCCCCCCAGGACAAACCCCCCTCCATTAGTACAGACCCCCAGGAAAAATCCCCCCTTCATTAGTACAGACCCCCCCAGGACAAACCCCCCTCCATTAGTACAGACCCCCCCAGGACAAACCCCCCTCCATTAGTAAAACCCCCAGGACAAACCCCCCTCTATTAGTACAAACCCCCAGGACAAACCCCCCTCCATTAGTACAGACCCCCCCAGGACAAACCCCTCCTCCATTATTACAGACCCCCCCAGGACAAACACCCCTCCATTAGTACAGACCCCCCAGGACAAACCCTCCTCCATTAGTAAAGCCCCCAGGACAAACCCCCCTACATTAGTACAGACCCCCAGGACAAACCCCCCCTCCATTAATACAGACCCCCAGGACAACACCTCCTTCATTAGTACAGACCCCAGGACACCCCCCCCTCCATTAGTAGAGACCCCCCAGGACAAACCCCCCCCCCTCCATTAATACAGACCCCCAGCACAACACCTCCTTCATTAGTACAGACCCCAGGACACCCCCCCTCCATTAGTAGAGACCCCCATGACAAACCACCTCCCCTCCATTACTACAGACCCCCCACCAGGACAACCCCCCCTCCATTAGTACAGACCCCCCCAGGATAAACCCCCCCTCTATTAGTAGAGACCCCCAGGACAAACCCCCATCTATTAGTACAAAACCCCAGGACAAACCCCCCCTCCATTAGTACAGACCCCCAGGACAAACCCCCCTCCATAAGTACAGACCCCAGGACAAACCCCCCTTCATTAGTACAGACCCCCAGGACAAACCCACTCCCCCTCTATTAGTAGAGACCCCCCAGGACAAACCCCCCACTCCATTAGGGTACATAAAAAACATTTGGGTGGCAGCTAGAGAGGAGAGGATAGTTTGCAGCTGCGCCGCCTGGGTGGAGAGCAGATGGAGACAGGCTTGGGTGGGAGTGAGAGACAGAGGAGAACATGTGTCAGGCACGGTGACGGACCGCCCCCCTCCCAGTGATGTCACTGTGCGTCTCGTCTCTCTCCACACAGAGACTAGCCACTCCGATCTCCGGTGGCTGCTCTCCTTCTCTGACAGGAGGAGGGACGGGGATGGGCTTGAGCAGTGAAAAACACAGCGGCAGTGGAGACCTGCGGAGAGAGCCACCTCTGGACACAGAGAGGAGGAGGAGGAGGGGGGAGAGGAGCATTCTATCGCTTCAGCGCCCCCACCTTTCTGGCGCCCGGATGCACTGCACCCTGAGCACCCGCCTGGGATCGTCCCTGTCCCACAGTGTCTATTGTTGCTATTTATGGCGTTTTAACGATTATCAATATAATTAATGCAGTTTTCAAGTGTGCAGCCCTTTGGATCCTATTGCATTTGTTCCATCTAGAGAATGCTGATAGTGGACTCCTCCTTAAACGTACCATAAGTGCAAAAGGTTAGTTTGAGGTCATGCAATAAGGGAATTTTAAAATTTAATTTCAGGTCAAGTCCCATAATATGAAACACCTAGGGCAGATTTAGCTCACTGATGTCACACACTGTTGGCTTTAATAGAGAGACAACATCTCATGTACGATTTGTTGGCTTTTACATTTCTTATTAGCTGTTATATGTTTTTTTTTTAGTTATTAAACAATTCTGCACTATTTTCTTTGTTGTTTTTGGTGTATGCCTACAGTATATTAAATTACCGTTCTGGAGGCAGGGGTGCCCCCTGTCTCCAATGCTTTTTGTGCTCTCGTTGGAACTGCTATTGGCAACAATCAGAGCAAACAAGGATATTGGGGGAATTAAAATCGGGGGCGTCGAACATAAGGTCGCGGCCTTCGCCGACGACCTGCTGTTCTTTGTCTCTGAACCCAAATATACAATGCCACGATTGATTGATACGCTAAAACAATATGGAGAAATCGCAAATTTCAAAATTAATTTGAACAAATCGGAAATTCTAAACATAAATGTCGAATCAAAAGAGGTACACGAGCTACAAAAAGAATATCCATTTCCCTGGAAGAAGAAAGGTCTAAAATACTTAGGGATCAAATTAGCAAACTCAGTAGAACAACTATTCAGTGAGAACTATATACCATTATTAGATGAAATCAAAAACGAGACCAAAAAATTATCTCTAAGGCCCCTATCATGGTTTGGCCAGATCAACACAGTTAAAATTATGCTATTACCCAAGGTCACATATAAATTTTCAATGTTGCCAATCCCTCTCCCGGATTATTACTTCCAAACTTTAAAATTAATAATAAGCAGATTCATATGGCAAAACAAAAAACCTAGGATCTCTCGTAATATTCTGAAACATAATAAAGATCAAGGAGGATTGGGTATCCCGGACCTTAAAAAATATTATTACGCGGTCATAGTGTCACGAGCAATAGAGTGGGTACGGGAAACAGAAGACAAACACTGGGTTGAAATGGAAAGCACTATTAGCGGGACAAGCCTAAGAACGTCAATATGGATTCCTTCACATTTAAGGGGTGTGGGCACAAATACACAAAAAATAACTAAAAATGTACTAAAAATTTGGGACCTATTACACAAACAATATAAGTGGAAATATAATTCACCTTTAATGATTTTGAGTGATAATGATTTTTTCCCACCAGGAAAAAGACACGTAGGGGGCCAATGGCTAGGGGAAAACACACAATTGAAAGATATAATAGATAAAGGAAGAATAAAAACATTAGCAGAAATACAACACAATGTGGCACAAATAAGAATTAACGAGTGGCGATACCTGCAGCTGATCCATTTTGTAAGAAGCCTGCCCCAACCGATTAGAACAAAAGAAAAATATACAGCACTGGAAAAAATTTGTGTTCAAACGGAGACAAAAAAAACAATATCTCGACATTACAGTGCTTTTCTTGTAGAGGAGCAGCTGCAGATACCGCCTTTTTTCGTAAAATGGGGCACGGAATTGGGTTCACGCGATTATATGCATAAAATTAAAAATTTTTGGGAATTAACCCATAACTCAGCAACTGACACTACGACGGCGGAGATGAATTATAAATGCCTCTCCAGATGGTATACGACACCTGACAAACTTAATAAATTTTATTCTGATAATTCACAGAACTGCTGGAGGGGATGTAATAAGCTGGGCACAATGGCCCATATTTGGTGGGAATGTCCAAAAATAAAAAAAATTTGGAAAGAGATCCTGAGCCTTATAAAAGTAATCACGGATGTCACTATAAAGGAAGATCCCTGGATATGCTTATTTCACGGGACTGATGTCCCAATTAGGCAATATACTAAAACACTGATTCCCCAGATGTTGAATGCAGCTAAGGGCCTTATCCCTAAAAAATGGCAGCAGGAAGAAACACCTACTAAAGGAGAATGGGTTCTAAGGGTGGAAGAAATATACCACCTCGAAAAATTGAGATATAATGGAGAAGAAGGGGAAGAAGAAGATTTGAAAAAGTGGAAAAGGTGGCAGATATTTAAACAGACATGGAAATATGTCGAAACGATTATATAATATAAAGTGATACAAGGTATTGGGTAAATAGGGAGGGTGGGAGCAGAAAGAGGGAGGGATTGGGAGGGGGGGGGAAGACAGCAATAGGGAAAATAAAAGAAAACCTACATATCATAAAAGAGAAATACAAAATTAAAAAGGGACAACAATAACAAATATGTAAAAAGGTAAACTTTATTGTTTAAATTTTTTCTTTTTGCAACAAAATTCCACAATGATGTGAAATTTAACGAGAGATATAAATTAAGTTGAATAATAATCTCTTGAACATTGCTGAAGTGGAAAAAAAAAAAAAAAAAGAAAAAAATGAGAAAAAAAAAAAAATTACCGTTCTGGAGTGACAAGTTTTGTTTTTTTCCTGCATTCCTGGTTGCTTGGAGTTCCTAAATGCATATTGACCTCTATTGTGCAGTGAGGTCCTACATTCTCTTCCCCTGGTGATGTTTGTGTCTGTTTTCAATGGAGTTACAGGATTTATGTTTTGTGGATCATATATTTGTATGTGTATATTAGACCTATAATGGGTTGTGGTCAATACATTTGGGGAGTTGCACACGTTACCTCTAGGTGCTAACATACAGTAGTTGGGTTGGAAAGACACAAATACAATTTTGTTCTTGTTTCTTGCATGGCCTAGTATGATTTTTGGGGGGACCCTATACCATTTCATTTATGTCTTAACCCCTTTGTTTATATTTACCTGTCAAATAAGAATTTCCAGATGATTGCTGACTAAGCTGGGCAGGGCTATGTCACTGGCTGTTAGGACATTGGCGTGTGCTAGCTCCCTAACAACTAGGAACCCTGGGCAGGAAGGATTCACATTTGCCAAAAGGTAGCAATACTGCTGCTAAATGTGTCAGTTCATGTTGCAGCTGGTGGTTCAGCTAATCAGCTTGGCTTAACACTTATTTGTTCAGCAATTCACTGAACCTCCCTAAGGCCCCTTTCACACTGGGGCGTTTTTCAGGCGCTTTATCGTTAAAAAAAGCACCTGTTAAGCGCTTGAAAGAAGCCTCATCTGCAATCCCAATGTGAAAGCCCAAGTGCTTTAAGAGCCCTTTCACACTGCCAGCGCCCGAAAAAACGCTCGTAAAGCACCGCTCAAACTAGCAGCGCTTTACAAGCGCTTTTCAATCGCTTTTAACCCCTGCTAGTGGCCAAATAAAGGGTTAAAAGTGCCCACAAAGCGCTGCTGCCAAAGGCGCTTTTTGGGCGTTTTTCAGGCGCTTTTTGGGCGTTTTGCAGGCGCTTCCCATTGATTTCAATGGGAAGGGGCGCTTTAGGAGCGGTTTATTCACTGCTCCAAAAGCGCTGCAAAGAAGCTGCTTGCAGGACTTTTTTTGACGCCCTGCCAGTGCAGCGCCTCAGTGTGAAAGCACTCGGGCTTTCACATTGGGATTGCAGTTGCGGCTTCTTTCAAGCGCTTTACAGGCGCTTTTTTTAATGCTAAAATGCCCCAGTGTGAAAGGGATCTCAGTGTGAAAGCACTCGGGCTTTCACATTGGGATTGCAGATGAGGCTTCTTTCAAGCGCTTTACAGGCGCTTTTTTTAACAATAAAGCACCTGAAAAATGCCTGAAAAACGCCCCAGTGTGAAAGGGGCCTAACAGTGAACAAATCTGTAGCTCATAAACATTTTACTCTATGCTAAGACAAAATATTAGGGAATCATCACTCTATGAATGGCAATAAAAATGAACATTTCACACATATTGCAAACATTACACGTATTATTTGACACTTGAGTGCGAATGCTGAGACATTCAAAAAGCACATAAACCCCCAAGACTATGTTTAGGCAATTTAATTGATTAAGGCCTGTACATTTACTGCGGCAGAGTGGCCCTTATACGCAAAATCACATACCTGTATGTGATCTTTTTTCTGCGGCTCCGGCGCGCGTGCCATCAGAGCCCCACTTCTGCTGTGATTGGACACAGCAGGAGCCAATCAGCAGGTCTGGCGAACGCGATGCAGATCAACGTTCTACCAGACAGGAAAGTGGAGATCTTGCCTTTTCCTTTAGTGAAAGCACATTCCCCACAGTTAAAAAGCACTCATTGCAAACACACCTAAGCCTTTGATCCCCCTAATGTTAACCCCTTTCCTGCTAGTGTCATTAGTACAGTAACAGTGCATTTTTTTTAGCACTGATCACTGTATTGGTGTCACTGGTCCCCAAAAAGTGCCAAAAGTGTCTGTTAGGTGTCCGATCTGTCCGCCACAATGTCAAAGTCCCTCTAAAAAATTCTGATTGCTGCCATTACTAGTGTACACTTATTGTTTTTTTTTTTTTACCAAAAATATGTAGCATAATACATATTGGCCTAAATTGATCAAGACATTTTATTTTTCCATTTTTTTCTATTGGGTATGTTTTATAGCAGAAAGTAAAACATATTTTGTTCTTCAAAATTGGTGGACTTTTTTCGTTTATAGACAAGAAATAAAAACAGCAGAGGTGATCAAATACCCCCAAAAGAAAGCTGTATTTGTGGGAAAGAAAAGATACTAATTTTATTTGGCTACAATGTTGCATGAGCGCGCAATTGTTAGTTAAAATAATGCAGAGCCGTATTGCAAAAAATGGCTTGGTCAGGAAGGGGGTAAAACCTTCTAGAGCTGAAGTGGTTCAAGTGGAACTTCACCCTAAAGGGGAAATTCCACTGTATGTAATCCTCCTCCCTCCTTTTCCACACTTGGCACATCATATTTTTTTTAGGGAGCAGATACCTAGTTTTGATAGGTACCTATTCCTACTTCCGCATGGATTGCAGAAGATTGCAGAAGTTCACCCCCCAGGTTCCAGAAGGCTGTGTGACTATTCACAAAGCACAGCATGCCTCACACATGTGCAGCAGGAACCTGGCTGTGAAGCCACAAGGAGTCACAGCTGGCTTCCCACAGTGGACCTGAAGACAGGCGAAAAACTGGCCTGGGTGAGGACGGCACTGGATCCCTGGACAGGTAAGTGTGATTTTTTAGGATAAAGAACCTCTGTAGTGAGATAATATCCAACCAATTGCTGTGACTTTTTGCTCATTGACCAGATAGATAAAATATCCACTGATTATTGGATTATGTGATGTATTTAGAGAGGAAGCAGCTATAATAAAACTTCCTTAGACATGTTTGTCAGCTTGCTGATTGATATATTAAAACAAAATGGATAAAATGGATCTTCAAAACCAAACAGTAAACACAATTGCACATGAGTTCAAACATAGATTCTGCCTACATTACATGTTGTTTTCCTGTTAACTAGAAGCCCTATTAGCCAAACTAGCTATTAAGGGAGCCAAGCAATTTTGTATGTTGGACTATTTCCCTGTTGTACACAAACTGAATACTTTGGGACTAGATCTTAAAAGGGATCTTTCATCCTTTTTGTACTATGTGTGAATCCTTTTTATTTTAAATAAAATAAGTTAAACATTTTTTGCAGTCTGCAATAGAAACTAAACATTTCATCATAGAAACTAGGTCACAGTTTCTAGTATAGAAATAGGAAAAATAAATACGCAGGATACACACTGTTTAATTTGTCAGTACATGATGTATATAGCATATAATGGAAATGTATTGCATATACAATGTGCTGATTGTGGCTTTGTACTTAAAACAACAAATGCTTATGTCATCATATTATATGTGTTTCCTTGTAGAGTTAGAGTCTAACAAAGATAACAACTGATGTAGGTGCTTTTTAAACTCACAATATTTAAACAGCATGTACATGATTCATTTCTAGCCCTTGCCTATTCACAGCTGCAGCCAGAGATGACACCTTCCACAATGCACCCAGAGATGGTGTTAATTACGGATGATCGAATCAGGAGAATTGCTGATTCATCAATTTTTGCTTCTCCAGAATATTTACATGTAGACATGTTTGATCTGCAGGGATTCCATTTGTTTAGGAGTCCAGGGCATGACTAAAATATTTGCCAATCATGGTCCTTTACTAAACCTTTAAAATAATAACACAGACTGTACACCATGGGTTTAAACAGCCACAGCGGCCATTTTATTTACAAAAATCGAATAAATAACACTCAACATTAACATAAATAATTTTGACAATGCAAACCAAGAGTAGGTCTTTGGGTGTTTTCTAATTAATAACTAGAATCGCCCATGACCTCAGTCATGCCCAAACATGCTTTATGACATTACAAGCTCACAAACTTTTTTTCCCCAGGGGACCTAGTTCCTGGGAGAAACACCCATAACCAATCAAGTGCCATACCCCAAATGGGTCCCCAGTTTTGTAACAATTCTAGTATTAGAAAAATTGGTTTATATCACACTGACACATATCGAATAGCAGCCAGCACAACACTAAGACAAGTGTAAATCAAGAGATATGTGAAAGATAAAATTTTGTGCAGCGCTCAAAAATTCATGATAATAAAAATTCATATACAAACTAATATATACAGTGCAATGACCACAAAAAAATGTGAAACGTGATGTGAAATTCACACCCAAACTAAAGTCTATGTGCCATCATGTAAAGATTTTTAAACCATAAATATAACAGTCCTTGGATAAACAGTGAAAACAGATTATGCAGCCAAAAGTGGAATTCCACATGACATCAGTGTTGAGGTGAAGACGCAGACAATAGAACCACCACCGGTTAGCGAGGAGGCTTACCGGAGTAAGAGGACTCAAATGGGCATATGCTCAGTGAGTCAACAAGGCATATGGTGTAAACACCAAAGTATGGGACCTCCACGTCTGGGCTCCAGATCAAGATGGAGGATAGTCCAATTGGTCAAGAGATGTCACAGAGAAGCAGTCTTCAGAAGCAATCAACTTGTTAGACCAAATCCTTTCAAAGTGATTGTTTTGATCCACTTCTTTGTCTGACTACATCCATCCTGAAGCTGTTATCACTGAGGACACTAATGCCACATACACATGATCGGACTTTCTGACAGGAAATGTTCGAGGTGAGCTTGTTGTCGGAAAGTCCGACCACGTGTATGCTCCAGCAAACATTTTCTGTCGGAACTTCCGCACACACATTTTTGAGAGCAGGTTCTCAAATTTTCCGGTCTTCAAAACTTAGTTGTCGGAAAGGCTGATCGTGTGTACACAAGTCCGCGCATAAAAGTCCACGCATGCTCAGAATCAAGTACCAGACGGAAGCGCTCGGTCTTGTAAAACTAGCATTTGTAATAGAGATAGCACATTCGTCGCGCTGCAAATTTGGAAATCTTTCAATGCAGCGCATTCTCTTCTTTATAATGCTAGAATAATTAATTTGCTGCTGATATTCACACAGAGTTCTGACAAACTGATTTTTTTGTATTCCTCGTGATCTCATGAATAATCTTTGTTTTTTTTTTTTGTTTTTTTATCAAGATCTCCCGAAAAATCTTTTATTTTTTATTGTGATCTCCTTTTTTTATTTTTATTTCTCCAGATCTCCAGAATAATTATTTTTTTTATAGTGATCTCCATAATATTTTTTTTCGCTTTGTGTGTCAAGTTACCACAACACCATTATTATCTTGTATTTTTTAACCTCAAATAGGTTCGTTGCTGTTGGTGTTCCTTGTTAATTTGACATTGTATTTTTGAAATGTGACTGCCTACTCACAAACAAACTGTCCTTTTTGAAGTAAAATACATAGCCAAGTATTTGTCAAAACTAAAATTTCAAATTTATAAAATAAAAAAATAAAGAAGAAGGCAACGCTGGAGAAACAGTTGGAATTGGTGAAGCCTTTGTACCCCAGGGCAGACATCAATTATTTGACAGGCCAAATTGGTAACCTGAGGAGTCCATTAAATAGGGAGCACAATACGGTCAATGACTCCGAGAGATTGGGAGCAGCAGCAGATGACATAAATTTTCAGAAGCTGTGGTCTTACAACAGCCTGTGTCTTTTGCCAGACCACACCAAACCCAGGCCATCACTCTCAACACTTCCTTCAATGCTTCCTTCCAGGCTGCTATGGTGGGTTGGGTGGCTGTGGTGGTGGTGTTGCTGGAGGTGGTGGAGGCGTATGGTCCAACTCACACACGTGGCTTTTATTTGTGAGTTGGCCCCTCATCCCCAAGTATTACCTCCTCACAGATGAAACATTGCCCCTCCTTCATTCCTTCCAGTTTACTGGCCGTCACACAGCCAAAGGACTCGGGGCCACCAGGGGTTGTTGTGAGGACCGCAGTAGCCTGCCTAATCAAAGTAGTCACTGACTCCTCCAGGTTCCTCACCTTCCTCGTCATTTTTGTTGGAAGGCAGATGGAAGAAACCTGGGATTCGGTCAGGCTCCTGGCTGAGACTTTCCACGGCCTCCTCCTGGCTGAGACTTTCCTGTGTATGAAAATGGGACATAGTTTTAGTTTTTTGGTCATCAATCACACACAATTTTGAGCTCATGACTGTTGCAAATGGAATGTTAACAAAAAAAAAGACTATCATTCTGACCCCAGCATTTTTCATTCTTGTCCCAATCATTTTTGGCTACTACTGTCTATTGATATGTAAACCACTTTGTTAAATCAGAAATTAGTGATCAATAACTTCTAGTTAACATCATTAAATTTTTGCCAATAAATATGTTGAACAATGCTATACTTGGCTCAAGCTGGGCTCCTCCACATCTTCTTCCTGGGTGGAAGGCCTAGGTTGGACTTCTGAAGCCTCATCTGATGTGGAAGGAAGTGTGGAAGGAAGTGTAGATAGTGATGGCCTGGATTCCGTCTGTTGTAGTACCAGAGCCTGGGGACATAAACCTCATCTGCTGCTGCTCGGGATCTCATGGAATCCTGGACCTTTTTGTACTCCCTATTATATGTGCTCCTCAGGCCACCAATTTTGGCCTTCAAATAGTTGATGTCTGCCGTGGGATACACCGGCTTCACCAATTCCAAAAGTTGCTCCAGCGCTGCCTTCCTCTTTAGCTTGTTGGAGTATTCTCTGTTTTTGACTTGCCACAGACAGGGCAGCTCCCTGCACCTGTCTATAAAGTTTGGCTGGAAGTCTGGGTCAGTAGATTTATCCATTTTCTCTGCAAGACACAACACAAGACAAATCCTAATGTCAGGCTAAACTCTCCTAATCTTGTCCCAATATAGGCCTCATTCTTTAAGCAGTATAGGCAACTAACCACTGATGCCCCAAGTTAAAATTGTAACTTTGTTTGCACGATCGGCACTTACACTACTCCGTACTCCGCTCCCAGATCATACATACAATGCACGCGTGTTATGCTTTATATACACTGTGTATGCGTGAAACTCCACCCCTGACCTTCATTCTAGTGTATTCCCCGCCCCTTCTCTTTCGGCGCAGTGGGAGAGCACATGGCGGAAAGGCAGCAGGTGCATGCAGAGATCAGCAACAAGGAGGAAAGAAACATCCTGATCCAGGAGGAGATATAAGGCCTCAAATGTGTCCTTTGTAGAGATAGTGGAGATGGTGGACATCTTAAAGAGGGCCAACTATGATGGGAAGTATGGACTGTACCCAAACCCAAATTTGAGAAAGGCCAAGATCATGACTAAAGTTGTAAGAAGTCTGCACAGGAATTTTGGAGTACGGCGATCCAAGGAGCAATTGAGGAATCGCTGGTCAGACCTTAAATTGAGAGAGCACGATCAGTACAGAAGGATCAGGATTATTATTACTTCCGTGCTGCTCCGTGTGCTTTTCTTTACTGTTGTACAGTTTAAAATGGCAAGTTTGAGGTTTGTGGGCACAGTAGTCGTTCGTATTAAACATCATTCGTTCGACCACTAATACAACATTTTTGGCAGATGCAGGTTAACTACATTTGTTCATGCCTATTTCTATGGAAAGAAGTTTAGTACATTGTTGTCCATATGTGTTTGTAACTATAATGAAATGCAAACTTAATTCAGTGTAAGGAGAGGACACTCAGCAGCTGTTTACACATCTGGACGCAGGAGCACTAGTGTGGGACACCAGAACACCCTTTCCGTAAATTCGTACATTCGGGAGGATCCAAAATACGAATTACTATGCTTCTGAATTTTGTACGAAATGCAAAATTTTGTTTACAAATTTCGGATCCAAATTCCTAACGAACATTCATAATTGTTACAAAAAGTTAACAAACCTTAAAGTTAAAAACCCAGGAAGTCAGCACAGCACAGGGATGGTGGGAGCCCCTCATAATGATAAATTCATCATAACGAACATTCGCAATTGTTACAAAAAATTAACGAACCCAACGAAAATTTGTATTTCGTATGAAATTTCGGACATGAAATACAAATTAATTCTAATATGAAACGGAATGGAACAAAACAAAGCAAATTTATTGATGGCGCACATGTCTACTAGGGGTCTCTCCATGTGTGAAACATTGACAAAACAGGTAAGTATTCCAGCTTTGGAAAAAAATCATGTCTTCAGCTTGGAGCTCTGCCAAAACAGACCATTTGACGACACTTCCAAGCAATGTTTCATATTACTATTTCTTGCCTCAAATATCTGTGTGCTAAGTATACCTTTTTTGTATTCACATAGGGGAGAAAAGAATCAGGACATCTAAGGACACCACAAACCCCACACCTCCTGAAGAAGGGGAAATCCCCACACATCATGAGGATGTTGATTCCGAGGTTCAAGAAGTGGGCGAAATAGTGACCACAACAAGTCAGTGTCTGAGACCACAGCTTCAGGTAATAGATAAATGCCTGCATATTTATAATACATGGTGTGTATTTTTTTTTTTTAGGTGATGTGGATGTTGTGGAAGAAGAAACTCACTTCAACAGTGCAAGTTCACAGATCCTGATCACCGAAATATTGGTGTGCGAATGTGAATTAGAGCAGGTCAAGGAAAGCATCAATGATGTTGAAAAACGACTCACCAACATCATTGATGTTTTAGCCAAAATATAATATTTTATTTTACGTTTTTATCAAAATTTTAAAGTAATTTGAAAACCAAATTTTGAAGATGCATACAGTGTGTCAACATGTGCCATCAGCCATCATGGGATATCAATGTAGGCATTTTGTGGGTGCAACCCCTTCCTCTCATATACTTTAGTTGCGAGGAAAGGGTTGCACCCACAAAACACGTACATTGATATCCCATAATGGCAGATAGCACATGTTGACACACTGTGTGTCTTTTCCCTACATCTATCAAAATAGATGTAGGGAAAAGACACACATTTTAGGCATGGGATCATGATGTAATTCCAAATTTTTGAGTACCAATTTGTGTGGATCTTCAAAATTTGGCTTTTACAGGGGTGACATTGCCCCATCTGATGAAGGCAAAATCAATGTTATGGTTTTAAACATGCCTGTTTATTTGCAAAAAGGCTATATACTGTCACACATACATGTTATACACCAAAGATGTTGGTTTGTTAAAAAAAAAACTTTTATAAAGCGTGTGAATGTGCTTGGAGTAAAATGTTTTATACTCAACAATGTGTGGCTTCTTCTTTCAATGCTCAATACCAGTTTTTGGAGTAAGTTGGTGTAGTTACACTGACAATGGGGGTTATTTACTAAAGGCACAATACACTTTGCACTACAAGTGCACTTTCAGTGCATTTTCAGTGCACTTGTAGTGCAAAGTGAATTTGCCTTTAGTAAATAATCCCCACAGTGCTCTAAAATTTTCCCCAATAAGGCCATTTTAGGGACTCCAAACAATTAATTCATGGAATTATTATTTTTATCATTAATGCATTACACACATTAACAACAAAAACATTATGTGTGTAGCAGACCCATAGCACAACATAATAGTTAGCTGAAGAAGAATTTGTCACCTCATGTATCAAATAAGTTGCATTTTCACTATTGAAGAAAATGCCCAAAAAAAAGGCCATTGGAGAACCTAGGAGACAGATAAAAGAAACACAAGCAGTAAATCAAAAGAAATATGAGTTCAGTTTATAAAAAAATTATTTTCCGGAGTGCGCATGCGCGGGAGCTCCGACATGGCTGCCTGAGCCTGGAGCTCCGCATCACCCCTGCCCCACGATCAACACAGCGGCACAGCACCCCCTAAACGGGTTGCCGACAACCCATCCGGACAGAGGACACTACCGGGACCCCCCCTGTATGCCCGGACCGGCTGTCAGACGAAATCTGGAGATGGAATTCGACTGAGTAGGCCGAAGAGGGTGCACCAAGGAGGCATCTCCTCAGCACAGCCACACGCTGCCTACGGGGAGATTCTACAGGAATACAGGCAAGTGATATCACCTGCCACACTCACTTACCCCCAAGTGGCCCAAGGAACCCCACAATGCCCTCCAGCTCCATCCCCAGCCTCCACTGAATCCCTGCTGAGAAGAGCAATAGAGGAATACAACCTATTCCCTGCAGGGCCTGCTCCTTCATTTCTCCAAGCTTCCCTCTCCCCCTGTATGCAGGATCAGGACCAGTCCTTACCGCAGGGAGACATCTTTCATAAATTTGCTGCCCTATTGGAGAGGGAACTGGCTAACACAGCTGCCCAGATCACCAGAGACATTAAATCTGACTTTGCCAACCTCTGTACCAGAATGGAAGCCATTGAAACCAAACTGGACAATACTGTCTTACACACCAACCTGAATGATGCCCACATACCTTTAGGACCAACTAGATACTGCCCTTGCCAGGATAGATGACCTCAAGAACAGGTCCAGGAGATATAATTTCTGAGTCCAAGGTCTCCCTGAAAACATCAGGGAGCTAATTCCTAAAACGCCCCCCCCCCCCCCCACCGCCTAGAATTGGACAGGGCCCACAGAGCCCTCGGTCCCCCCCAGGCAGGATGGATCCCCAAGGGATATCGTAGTCAAGCCCCACTTCTACGCTGTGAAGGAAGAAGTTATGAGACAATCCCGCCTCAAACAGCAACTTACTTGCCGAGGTCACCAAATACACATTTTTGCGGACTTGGCCCCTCGACCATCCAGAAACGAAGAACCCTCAAACCACTCCTAACGATACTGTCCCAACAGGACATCAAATATCGCTGGACCTTCCCTTTTGGAGAGAAATTTGCCATCCAGGGAAAGACATACTCATTCTCCTCCCTCTCAGAAGGGGAGAAACTTTTCCTCCACCTTAAGCTGATATCCCAGGAAGCACCCATGGACTTTACTTCGGCACCAGGAGGATCCACCAAAAGACCCCCCCCCCCGGCAAGCCCAGTTTCCCCACTCTGGAATAAAGGCAAGACTAAGAAGCCCAAAGAAGCCAGACCCCCATAAGACGCTCTCACTAACCTATTCTATCAACTCACTCTCAATAGGGCATCCCAATCCGGGATAATAATCCCCTCTGTTGTTGGAGCTTAGGGCTCCTATTTCAACACCCATTGCCGTTCTCTAGGCTACTTATGTTTCCAACAAGTTTCTCGTTCAATACAAGTTCACCAAGTTTAAAACCTTTTTCTGACCGTGTCACTTGCCCTGGGCCTCCAAATTACTTCTATTTATGTATGTTTATGTATGGCAACCCAGTCCTTGACTTTCTGGAACTTACAAGCTTACAAACTAAGCTCTCTCTTCACGAACCCCTAGCCTCCTCCCGGGATCCCAACCTCAAGAACCAAGACTCAAAGATCATTTCGATTTCAGGGATCTTCAGCAGCACCTAGTCTAATTTCCCGACCCGGGCGTCTCCAATAACAATAAATGACTACCTTTACCCAGGGGAATTCCCCCCCAGTCTTCCTCCTCCATGCTTAGGAGGGGTAGGGCACAAGAAGAGACTCTCTGTTTAAGTACCCTTTCCAAGTTGGGCACTTTGCTCTAAGTGAACTTTAACTGTTCTAATGTGTTTTTTATTTTATTTTTCTTGTTTGATAAGTTGACTTTATGCTGTGTTAGAATTTTTCTACTGAGTTAAACATAACAGCAAGGTTCAGGGGTGACACCCTTGCGCCTCCACTCATCCCACAGACGAGGACTTCTCCCCTCTGTGGTATGGGTCTTCGGCAAAGCCAAACTGATGGTGACTGGTGGGACTTTCCCCCATTAATCATCTTCTTAGAAGACACGCTGCTCTCTGTTTTGTTCTTTTTTTTACCCCTCCCTCCCTAACTCTTTCCCTTTGTCAAGCCATTTGGCAGGTACACTGGAGCTCCAGACAACAACGCCGATCCGAACAAAGCTTTTTCAACATCTGAGGCCCCTAATGAGAAGCCTCCTAAGGGTAAATGATGGCAGCTTCAACAGCATTCCACCCCTCTCACCAAATGTCTGTGGTGAACATAACTGGCAACGATCTTAGAGTAGCCACACATAATGCTCAGGGCTTGAACTCCCCCAGAAAACACAGAATAGCCTTTGAAAACTACCGATCCCTCAAGATAGATATTGTCTTAGTTCAAGAGACGCATTTTCCGATCCGATACAACCCCAAATTCCTTCATTCACACTACCCGATATTCTATTTTGCGAACGCCACAAATAAAACTAAATAAGTAGCGATAATGTTCTCTAAGAATAGTAAGTTCTCCCATATATCTGACCACAGAGACCCTGAGGGTAGATATATCCTAGTCAAAGGTTCTATTGAAGGTAACATTTACTCCATAATTTCTTACTATGCCCCTAACAAAGGACAGACTAAATTCTTCCAATCTCTACTAAAAACCCTATCACCTCTCATAGAAGGCAAGGTCATCTTTGGTGGAGACTCAAACATAGCTTTCAACCAAGGACTCGACAAATCGAAACCCCCCAAGGCCCAACTGACATGCCCCAGCAAAGCCAGCTTGAACATAGCGAAATCCCTTCACTCACACGGGCTTGTCGACATATGGAGGGAACTCAATCCCTCAAAAAGGGATTATACCCACTTTTCAGCTGCCCATCAGTCTTACGCCAGAATAGACCATATTGTAATACCCCCTCCCTTATCCCATCCACAAACGCAAGGCGACCATAATCGACAACGCTTGGCCGGACCACTCATTAGTCCTACTTCACATGATCATTTCCCTCACTAGACCGACGGGTTCACACTGGCATCTAAACAAATCCATCTTAAGTGATGCTATTAAACAACATTTCCCCCGAGACCCTCTGGGCCACCCACAAAGCCACCATCAGGGGTAAAATCATCAGCATTGCAACTCAACAAAAGAAAGAAAGACTGATGGACATTATTAAACTTGAAAAGACCTTTGCTGCCCTAAAACTACGACACAAGCAAAACCCTTCTAAAGCCCTAATAGACCAACTGGACGCAGCTAGACTGGAACTAAATTTGGCCCTCACGGTAAAAGCGGAGAAGTACATCCGCTGGAGTGGAGCTAAATTCTACCACCAAAAAGATAAAATTGGCCCGATACTGGCCTCCAAACTATCCCCATGAACACATACACACTGTATTCCCAGAATTAGAGTAGCAGGTAATACTCCCTCGGCAGACCCCAACAAGGTTCTAGAGGCCTTCCGGGGTTTTTACACCAACCTCTATAGCAGGTCACCCACAGATAAGGACCCCTTGATAACTGGATTCATCCGAGACCTTCCGATACCAACTCTATCTGATGAACACAAGGACGTTATGAAGGCGAGCATCTCTGCTGAGGAGATAAGGGAGGTCATTAAAAACCTCAAACCAGGCTCGGCCCCTGGGTCGGACGGTCTCTCCGTGCCATACTATAAAGCCTTTGTTGACACGCTAGTGCCTCATATGGCAAGATTCTTTAACTTGAAGGCACAGGGATCCCCCTTAGATCCTCAGCTCAATACCGCCTATGTAACGGTAATTCCTAAACCTAATAAAAACCCAGAATAGGTAGAAAATTATAGACCAATCTCCCTCATAAACAACGACCTCAAAATATTGACAAAAATCATGGCCAACCGCTTATCCTCTTTCATAAATCGATACGTCCATAAGAACAAGGTAGGGTTCATCCCAGGTAGACAGGGGCCAGATCAAATCGGAAGGGCCATAGATCTAGTCTCCCTCCTACAAACCGGTTGGGATGGGGGCCCCAAACAGGAAGGGATGCTCCTTTTCTTAGATCTACATAAGGCCTTCGACACAGTTGAATGGCTATACCTTTTCTCTTTAATGGACCAGTGGGGATTTGGAAATCGCTTTTTAGGAATTCAACACTCCCTCTACTCTAAACCAACAGCACTAATCCGCCTCAGTGGACACCACTCTAGACCCTTCCAAATAGAGTGAGGCACCAGACAGGGGTGCCCCCTATCCCCTTTAATTTTTGCCATCGCCATTGAGACACTGGCAGTTGCGATTCGTTACAACCCCAATATCCAAGGAATTTCCTGTTTCCCTCAAATACACAAATGCGGCCTCTTCGCAGACTCTTCGTTACTTCACCTATCACATCCCTCCCTAACCTCTGTAAACTCCTAAATGACTTTGCCAAGGTGTCAGGTCTTAAGGTTAACTATGACAAATCTCACGCCCTCAACATATCTCTGCAACCGCCCACAGTTGAGTCGCTGAAGAGCTCCTTTAAGTTTAGATGGAACGCCTCGTCAATAGAATATCTAGGGATTCACCTCACCACTAAAATTGACCAATTGTACCCAGCAAACTCCCCACCCACATACAAGAGACTCGAGTCCGAATTGAAGACCTGGGTCTGTAAAGAACTATCCTGGCTAGACAGGATCCATTCAATAAAAATGACACTCCTCCCCAGACTGCTATACTTATTTAGAGCCATCCCGATTAACCTAAGAAGGGACCACTTGCAATCCCTCCAAGGGAAAGTCAACAAGTTTATCTGGGGAAGAAAAGGTCATAGATTACCAAAAAATACTCTATACAGAAGGCGCACACAGGGTGGTATAGGGCTACCAAGACTACTTTGATACTACCAGGTGGCGAGACTTGCCCAACTGTCAACAGTTTATGCCAGAACGGAAAAAACAGACTGGATCCATATAGAAAGACAGGCAGTCCACACCTATACCCTTGACTACTTATTATGGACCCACACCAGGGAAAGACCCCCTGATCCTCTCACAATCCCTGTCCCTTTGGGACAAATTGAAAACCCAACCTTCCCTAACCTCCGACTGTTGCCCCCTGGCCCATATCTTCAATAACCCTGACTTCACTCCCAGTCTAGACATAAGATCCTTCAAATGGTGGTTGGACAAGGTGTTGTATCGGATCAGTTATTTCTTTACAGCAACAGGCCCAATAACTTTAAAATTCTGCGAAAAACAACTGGAAATCCCAAGTGGGGAACACTTCAGGTTTCTCCAAATAAAACACTATCTCCACAAAATATGGAAAGGGAAACTCATCCCATCTAGATTCACTCCATATGAGATATGGGCTGGACAAGCCAAAGATCAGAGGGATGGAATATCTGTTATCTACAAATCTCTTGCCCAGCAGGCAGGCAAAACCCCTTACATGACCGCATGGGAAAATGATCTCCAAATTCATTGGGATCTTGAGCAATGGCAGTCATCCTTTTGCAGAGCCTATAAAGGAATGAAGAATATTTCCCTGATAGAATCTACCCTTAAAGTGATGACCAGATGGTATCGCACACCTTCTAAATTGGCCCATATGTTTCCGACTGCTAACCCCCAGTGCTTCAGGGGTTGTAAGCTAAATGGCTCCATGGCCCACATATGGTGGGAATGTCCCAAAATCAGATCATTCTGGAAAAGGATGTTTACCCTAATCCATAAGGTAACAGGGCTTCAACCACCCAGAACCCCCCGCAGTGGCCCTACTGAATGCTACTATCCCTGGGGCTTCTAAATGGAACCGCAAATTAATTCACTACTTAATACACTACACTACTTAATTCAAAATCCATACCAGACCCTTTATCCGAGCATGCAACCTGGCAGGCCGCAGAAAAACAGGGGGGGACGAGAGAGCGCCTCCTGAACCGTACCAGGCCACAGGCCCTCAACATTGGGAGGATGCTTTGGGGGTCTGTGACCCCTCAAAGCACCATGTCCCCATGTTGATGGGGACAAGGGCCTCATCTCCACAACCCTGGCCGGTGGTTGTGGGGGTCTGCGGGCGGGGGGCTTATCAGAATCTGGAAGCCCCCTTTAACAAGGGGACCCCCAGATCCCACCCCCCCTATTTGAAATGGTAAGGGGGTACAAAAGTACCCCTATCATTTCACAAAGAAAGTGTAAACAATTGTTAAAAAACACACTGACACCGTTGGGAAAAGTCTTTTATTGAAAATAACAATTTTTTTTTAAAAGATTCCAGCGGTGGTAATCCACTCTTGGTATCCAGCGATGGGTGATCTCTTCTCCGGGGTTCAGCGATGGGTGATCTATCCCGTTGGTCCAGCGCAGGGCATCCTGCCTCCACGAAGACACTGCGGGAATCCCGGTGATGGCCTGACAGGTCTTAGCTGAGGAGGACGGGGCCACCCGTCACCTGACTCCGCCCCCCTCTGACTCAAGGGGAAACCCAGGCTTTCCCAGTGATGTACGGGTGACCCCGCCCCCCTCTGATGTAACGCAGATTTCCGTTACATCATAGGGGGCGGGGACACCCGTACATCACTGGGAAAGCCTGGGTTTCCCCTTGAGACAGAGGGGGGCGGGGTCAGGTGACGGGTGGCCCCATCCTCCTCAGCTAAGACCTGTCAGGCGCCAGGATTCCCGCAGTGTCTCCATGGAGACAGGATGCGCTGCGCTGGACCATCGGGAGAGATCACCCATCGTTGGACCCCGGAGAAGAGATCAGCCATCGCTGGATAGCAAGAGTGAATTACCATCGCTGGAATCTTTTTTTTTTTTTTTTTTAATAAAGGACTTTTCCCAACGGTGTCTGTGTGTTTTTTAACATTTTTTTACACTTTCTTTGTGAAATGGTAGGGGTACTTTTGTACTCCCTTACCATTTCAAACAAGGGGGGTGGGATCTGGGGGTCCCCTTGTTAAAGGAGGCTTCCAGATTCTGATAAGCCCCCCGCCCGCAGACCCCCACAACCACCGGCCAGGGTTGTGGGGATGAGGCCCTTGTCCCCATCAACATGGGGACATGGTGCTTTGAGGGGTCACAGACCCCCAAAGCATCCTCCCAATGTTGAGGGTATGTGGCCTGGTACGGTTCAGGAGGGGGCGCTCTCTCGTCCCCCCTCTTTTCCTGTGGCCTGCCAGGTTGCATGCTCGGATAAAGGGTCTGGTATGGATTTTTGGGGGGAACTCTGCGCCATTTTTTTTTTTTATTTGGCGTGGAGTTCTCCTTAAAATCCATACCAGACCTGAAGGGCCTGGTAATTGAATTTGGCGGGAACTCCACAAATTTTTTTTTTATCAATGACTATTCTCTGTATTACGGGAGCCAACAATTCATTATAGCCGCGAGTGCTTTTAAATTACTTTTTTCCTGCAGAAATGACACTTTGTGCAGGGACAGTTCTAAGCACGGGAAACATGTGCCCCCTTACAGGCATACTATACACACCCCCCAGGTATGAAATTTAAAGTAATATTACACTTTTATTGTTTCACTTTAAGCAATCCCGAAAAAACGTCCGTTTTTAAAACTTTAATTTTGCATTGATACATGTCCATTGGGGCAGGACCCAGGTCCCCAAACACTTTTTATGACAATAACTTGCATATAAGCCTTTAAAATTAGCACTTTAGATTTCTCCCAAGACTTTTACAGGATGTTCCGCAGCTTTTCAAATTTGCAGCGAACACCCCAAATTGTTCACTGTTCGGTGAACAGGCGAACAGGCAATGTTCGAGTCAAACATGAGTTTGACTCGAACTCGAAGCTCATCGCTACTGAAAAAGAAGAAGACCATGGGACTCTGTGCTCTTGAGTGATGAGACCAAGATAATTGTTTTTGGAACTGATGGCTTCAGAACTGTATGGCAAAAGTGAGGAGTACAAAATAAAAATTCATGGCCATACAGTGAAACATGGTGGTGACAGTGTCATTCTCTAGGGCTGCATGAGTGCTGCTGGTGTCGGGGAGCTAAATTTCATTGATGCTATCATGAATTCACAGATGTACTGCTCTATATTTAAAGAGAAAATGCTACCATCACTCCGTCCCCTTGGTTGTCGTGCACTTTTCCAACATGCCAAAGATCCAAAACACACATCTAAGGCCACTGTTGCTGTTCTGAAGAAGAACTTGGTGAAAGTGATTTATGATTTAGTGGCCAAGTACTGTATGTCTCCTGATCTGAACCCAATCAAACACATATGGGGAATTCTGAAGAGACAAGTTGAGCATCACTCTCAATCCAACATCCAGGCTCTAAGGCCCCTTTCACACTGGGGCGGTTTTCAGGCGGTACAGCGCTAAAAATAGCGCCTGTATACCGCCTGAAAAAAACGGCCCCATTCACTCCAGTGTGAAAGCCGGCGGGCTTTCACACTGGAGCGGTGCGCTAGCAGGACCGCAACAAAAGTCCTGCTAGCAGCATCTTTGGAGCGGTGAAGGAGCGGTGTATTTACCGCTCCTATACCGCTCCTTCCCATTGAAATCAATGGGAAACCGCGGGGATACCGCCCGCAAACCGCAGCTGCAGCGGCGCTTTGCGGAGGTTTTTAACCCTTTTGCGGCCGCTAGCGGGGGTTAAAACCACCCCGCTAGCGGCCGCATACCGCGGGTAAAACGATGGTAAAGCAGCGCTAAATATAGCGCTGCTTTACCGTCGCCGCCCCGCACCGCCCCAGTGTGAAGCCAGCCTTAAAGAGGTGTTCTTGAAGAATGGAAAAAGATAGATGTTGCACTATGTCGCAAACGTATTCATTCCATGCCTAGAAGGCTTGGTGCTATCCTTAAAAATCATACCGACTACTAGATGTAGTTTGTTGTGGGGTGTATTCCTTTTTGCATCAACTAATTTGAGTAAAACTGAAGATTTTGTAATCTAAGTTGGATTATTAACCTTGCATTCGTTTAATAAACTAAACAGGGGCGGACTGACAACTCATGGGGCCCCCAGGCAATAGGAGATTATGGGGCCCCCAGACAATCAGAGATTATACATACATGTACACGCAGTATACACAGACATGTTTCTATTGGCTGAGAAGGTACTGGAGAGGTGGGGCAGCTATAATCTCTGGATTTTTAGACCGAAAGGATGTCGGTAAGAGACATTTTAAAAACAGATGTAAAAAAACACAGATTTTTACATACTGTCCCTGGTTTTACTGAGGCTGGCAGCCCTGATGGGGCCCCCTAGTGGCCCGGGGCCCTCGGGAAGTGCCTGAGTAGCCGAATGGTCAGTCCGCCCCTGGAGCTAAACAAATGTTCTATGAAACTCAGTTTTGTCGAAACTTTGAAAATTGTTCTTGTGCTTGTACAGGTATATATACACACACACACAGTGCATTGAAAAAGCATTCATACCCCTTGAAATGTTCCACATTTTGTCATGTTACAACCAAAAATGTAAATTTATTTTATTGGGATTTTATGTGATAGACCAACACAAATGGGCACATAATTGTGAAGTAGAAGGAAAATAATAAATTGTTTTCAAATTTTTTTTACAAATAAATATCTGAAAAGTGTGGCGTGCATTTGTATTCATCCCCCTTTATTCTGATACTCCTAACTAAAACGCAGTGGAACCAATTCCCTTCAGAAGTCACCTAATTAGTAAATAGAGTCCACCTGTGTGTAATTTAATCTCAGTATAAATACAGCTGTTCTGTTTTGTAGACACTATGTTTTGTAGAAGCTATACGCTTTTGCGCAAACCAATCAATATACGCTTATTGCTATTTTTTTTACAAAAAATATTGCATAAACTGATGAATAAATGAGTTATATATATATATATATATATATATATATATATAATTTTTTGGATATGTATTATAGCAGAAAGTAAAAAATATATATATATATTTTTTTAAATTGTCAGTCTTTTTTTGCTTATAGCGCAAAAAATAAAAAAGCGCAGAGGTGATCAAATACCACCAAAAGAAAGCTCTATTGGTAGGAAAAATAGGACACCTGTTTTATTTAGGTGCAGCCTCGCACACCCGTGCAATTGTTGGTTAAAGTAACTCAGTGCCGTATCGTAAAAGATGGCCTGGCCATATAGGGGGTAAAACCTTTGGGTCCTTAACTGGTTAATTAACCACTTCAGCCCCGGACCATTTGGCTGGCCAAAGACCAGAGCACTTTTTGGGATTTGGCACTGCGTCGCTTTAAATGACAATTGCGCGGTCGTGCGGCATGGCTCCCAAACAAATTTGATGACCTTTTTTCCCCACAAATAGAGCTTTCTTTTGGTGGTATTTGATCACCTCTGCAGTTTTTATTTTGTGTGCTATAAACAAAAAAAGAGCTACAATTTTGAAAAAAAATGCATAATTTTTTACTTTTTGCTATAATAAATATCCCCAAAAAATTGGAACACATTTTTGGGATCATTGGCATTAATACAGTGATCAGTGCGATTAAAAATGCACTGTTTACTGTAAAAATGTCACTAGCAGTGAAGGGGTTAACACTAGAGGGCAGTGAAGGGGTTAAGTGTGTCATAGTTTGTGTTTTAACTGAAGGGGGATGGGGACTGTGCAGGGTAGATAACAGATTGTCTATTCATACTCTGTATGAACAGACGATCTGTCAGTTGTCCCCTCAGAGAACCGTAAACTGTGTGTTTATACACACAGTTCCGGGTTCTCCGCGTGCCCCGATCGATCGTGGGAGCCTGGCGGCGATCGAGACCACCAAGCACTCGCATTGGCTCGGGGGCGCACACGCGCCCCCCTAGTGCCCGTCTATGGTACCAATGTACCAAGATGCCAATTTGCACAGCCAAGCCATGTTGGTGCAGTATAACTATGGCGGCTGGTAGGCATGCGAAGAAATAATGAAAGAGTAGCCCACATTAAACAGCTTTTCATTCACTGGTCCAATTACTTTTGGTCCCTTGAAAAAGGGGGGATGGTTATTTTTAAGAGCTGTAATTCCTAAACCCTTACTCTAATTTGGATGTACATACCCTCAAATTAAACCTGAGAGTGTGTACTTTCAGCCCATATCCATTATATAACTATAGCTTGAATATGCTGTGGTAAATACCTGGAAAAAAAAAAAACTGTGCCTGTGTCCAAATATATGGACCTAACTGCATCTATATATATATATATATATATATATATATATATATACACACACATCCACATGTATACACAATAAGCCTCCCTCTGAAAACAGCCCAAAGTATGGAATATGGCCCACAATATGTCAGCATTCATATGACATTGCAATGTACATTCTGCTCATGTATACTGTACACATAGCTACATAGAGTGTGTAATCCTAGCTCTGCCACTTAATCTACAGGCACCATATTTACCAAAACCAAATTTGCAAGAATAAATGTATCATACAAGGAGTATACAAAGTTCATCACTGTGATGTGAATTTTATTACATGTTTTGTTACTATGGGTAGCAACAGATATAGATTGAGTGATAGTGGGCTTTATCTGTGTTCTCTCTGTGAGAACACAGATGTGACTATCTTCATAACAGGGGAAAAAAAAATATACATTGTTATTTATTGAACATAAAGAGTTACATTTAATGGGTGAGATCTATATGCATCCCTTCAGCCAAGAGTATACTGTTTTGGCGGGCTCTGCATTTTTGCAAGTGATTAGACCTTTTAATAATTGCCATTTCCAGCAAACACTATATAATCCCTCTACTGGTTGCACCATTCTGCGGATGTTTCTCTGCACATGCTCACAAACTGGGAGACAGCCAGGAAACAGCACAGATCTGGGTTGCACAGGCAAACAATATAAACAGGAAGTGTGCAGAGTCCGCCAACAGTATACACTAGGCTGAAGGAATACACACAGATCCTGCTCATTAAATAACAATGTATATTTTTTTCACCTTTTACAAAGATAGTCACTTCTAGATAATTTGATATAACACTATGCTGACTCTCACAGAGAGAATACAAATGATAACCACTATCAGATCAGTAAGACAGTCTATCTTGATAGATTCCTGAAGCTTTAAATTATTTCTGTTGACCCAAAACAATATTTTATGTCATGCCAAAAGAACAGCAAAGTGTACTTTTATTATTTACTAATTATATTTAATTTTAGATATTTTCTTATCTCATTGATTTACTGTAGAGATAAGAAAGCTCTTTAAAACTGCTCCACTGATGCCTCAGCTGAATGACCTTCAATGTTAATGTACTTCCTTCTATCTTATATAGGGAGAACGTTTATTTTAACAAAATGATTGCTCGATTTTCATCTCCAAATACGGAAAGGTTTCTTCACAGTAAGAGCTGTGGAAATGTTGAATAGACTTCCTCCAGAGGTGGTTCTGGCAAGCTCAGTAGATTTCTTTAAAAAAGGCCTAGATTCTTTCCTAAATGTACAATATAACTGGGTACTATTATCGATAAAGTTGATCCAGGGAAAATCTGATTGCCTCTCGGGCGATCAGTAAGGAAATTTCCCCCCTGCTTTAGCAAATTGGATCCAGGGAAAATCTGATTGCCTCTCGGGCGATCAGTCAAGGAAATTATGCCCCCAATGTAAGACCCATCAGATACTTAGAATCAATCTATCAAAACTGAGGGCTTTCAAAACTTGATCCTTATGGGGGACATAAACTTCTCTTGTGATGAACCCTTCTGTGGAAAGCACGTCTGGGGGGCAGGGGTACAGGGGAACGTTCAACTAAATCGTCTGAGAAAAAGGCTTAGCAATTGATCAACTGGTGGCATCTGGAGGATCCGCACACAGAAAAGAGATTTTACGTTCTTCTCCCCTGTACACAGACGTATTCCGAATGGAACCACATATTGGTTGAACACGGCTTACTAGAGAGAATTGGTCAAACCAACATTGAAATAATGTCCTTTTCAGGACCTCGCCCGGTCTCATGACTTAAGAATCCCAGAGTTATAGACAACCCTCGAGGGGTGGAAAATAAATACAGAATTACTATACGATAAAGACATACGGAACAACATCAGAAAAGAACTCGAATGTTTCTTTCCAAAAATTTATACGTAATGGCGAAGTCTCAGGAGCACACCTCTGGGACGCCCATAAGGGATTTCAGGGGGATCTTGATTGAAAGCTTCTTGGAAGAACGGGAGAGGTGAGGAAAACGCAGGATTTGGCGGCCTCAGATTCAATATATTGGAAACAAAGTTCATAAGACAGGCGGGCCCATGCCCAGACAATACCTAGAAGTTGTCAGAACGAGGAGGAGTTAATAAGACTGGCCGAACAAGAAGCAAGAAGGCTTTCAATAAGAGTAGCGAAGGACCAGTACGAATGGGGTAAATAAGCAGGGATATACTTGCCAGAAAACTTCAAAAAAGAAAGCGCAAAATTTTTATTGAAAAAATTCCAACTGGCAATGGAGAGATGAAATACGTTTCCAGAGAATAGCAGCCACCTTCAGGACCTTTTAGCCAAAAATTGCATCCAATGGACCGGGGGGTAGTAACAAAGGGGGCGGAAAAAAGCAAGAGTAAATAAGGGACGATTCCTGGAAGGGCAGGGTTGGTTTCTCTGGTTTCTCTGGGCACGGAGGTTTTCCCCCTGCTTTAGCAAATTGGATCATGCTTTGCTGGGGTTTTTCGCCTTCCTCTGGATCAACTGTGGGTATAAGATTGTGTATATGGGATTGTATTTTTTTTTGATTGAACTGGATGGACTTGTGTCTTTTTCAACCTGATTAACTATGTAACTATGTAACTATGTTTGCTATTTCTTGTCAAAGTTTTTTTTTCTTCTGGATGTTATACAGTGGATATCAGTTAGGTAGCCATAGCTAAAAAGACAACAATAAAAAACAGAATTTTTATTTGTTCAACAAGTTACAGCATGAAGCCTCATACACACGATCGGATTTTGTTCAAACGTCCCCGTGGATTTTTGTTAGGGCCCTAACCTTGTATTGCATACACACGGCAGGACTTTTTCAGCCAACTTTTACCAAATCATGTGGTTTTTCTGCTCTTTACCGCCACCTTTGGCCAACTTCTGTATTGTTGTCTGATCTTTTGCCTTGGTTCTGAGCATGCGTTTTTGTACTTTGTACAAAAGTCCTATGGTTTTCTGTACACACAATCAGACTTTGCTCCATCTGACTTTTGTTGCTGGAAAGTTTGTCCGTTCGCACAGCCAACAAAAGTCAGATGAAACCAAAAAAGTTTGTTCGATGGAGCGTACACACGGTCGGATGTTGCCTCAAAATAGCTAATTTGCATGTTTGTTGTCAAAAAGTCTGATTGTGTGTATGTGCCTTTAGAGTAACTGCCCTGGGAGCTATTTGAAATGGAATTTGATACTAAACATGTCTTTGTACATCACCTGGAATTCTGGATCAACTGTGGGTATAGGATTGTGTATTTGAGATTGTATATTTTTTTTGGTTGAACTGGATGGACTTGTGTCTTTTTCAATCTGATTAACTATGTTTGCTATTTCTTGTCAAAGTTTTTTTTCTTCTGGATGTTATACAGTGGATATCAATTATTTAGGAAGCTAACTGGAACAGCAGCAGTTAGGTAGCCATAGCTAAAAAGACAACAATAAAAAACAGATTTTTTTTGTTCAACAAGTTACAGCATGAAGCCTCATACACACGATTGGACTTTGTACAAACTTTCCCATGGATTTTTGTATAAAGGGCGTAGGCCCTGAACTTGTATTGCATAAGCACGGCAGGACTTTTTTCAGCCAACTTTCACCAAATCACATGTTTTTTTTTGCTCTTTACTGCCACCTTTGGTCAACTTCTCTATTGTTGTCTGATCTTTTGCATTTGGTTCTGAGAATGCGTGTTTGTACTTTGTACAAAAGTCCTATGGTTTTCGGTACACACGATCAGACTTTGCTCCATCGGACTTTTGTTGCCGGAAAGTTTGTCCATTCGCACAGCCAACAAAAGTCAGATGAAAACCAAAAAAGTTTGTCCGATGGATCGCACACACGGTCTGATGTTGCCTTAAAACAGCTAATTTGCATGTTTGTTGTCAAAAAGTCTGATCGTGTGTAACTGGGCCTTAAGAGTAACTGCCCTGGGAGCTATTTGAAATGGAATTTGATACTAAACATGTCTTTATACATCACCTTGAATTCACAGTACAATACTGAAGATGAGATCACTGGAAGGAATGGAGAAAGAGGACCCCACTTGTCACATAACACCTACAAAAATAGGTATGTTAATGTTAAAATGTTAAAAATTTTAAAATGTTTTTAAAAAAAAGTGAAGAGTTTTTTTGTGAGAGAAATTTCCCTTAAATGTCAAACTTATAGGAATAGGAAGTGAGAGGAAATATCATAAAAGTGAGAGAATTTGTCAGTTGCTGCTCTGGGGACAACTCAAAATGTGGATACACACAAAGGAATACAAACCGGATAGGGAGTCTAGCCATTTCACCCTCTGTCCAAAACTAACATAGTTTTAGCTTAAGATATCCTTAAGTTTGATATAAGTAATCCCCTCAATTTTGTAAGCAGAGGTAGTGCTATCAGATCTTCTAAAAGCACACAATGAAGAAGCATGCATGTAGCTTGCTATGGGTGCCACCTTAGTAGGTCTAATCCAATAGCAGAGCTTCACAACTCTCCACCACACACTCAGATCCTTCATTGGTTAGCTGAACTGACTGTATTCTCTCTTGAGAAGAGGAAGGAGATTTAGGAGGGACATGATCAACATGTATAAATACATAAGTGGTCCATATAGTGAATTTGATTTAGAGTGATTCACTTTAAGGTCATCACAGAGGACAAGGGGGTACTCTTTACATCTGGAGGAAAAGATATTTAACCTCCAAACATGGAAACGTTTCTTCACATAAAAAGATGTGAGAATGTGAGACTTCATCAAGAGCTGGTTCTGGCCAGCTCAGTATATTTTTTTTAAAAAGGCTTGGATTCTTTACTAAATGCACAAAATGTATAACTGGATGCTAATACCTATAGGTAAAGTTAACCTAGGGAATATCCAATTTCCTCTTGAGGGATCGGGAAGGAATTTTTTCCCCCACTGGAGCAAATTGGATAATGCTTTATTAATTTTTTTGCCTTCCTCTGCATCAACTGTAGGTATAAGATTGTGTATATGGATGTTTCGATTTGTGTGTGTTTTGTTTGTCTGTGGGTTGAACTGGGTGGACTTATTTAAATTGTAATCTTCATAATCATCATGGTCACCGAAAGTAAGTCTACAACACTAGGGTTTTTCAGTACATTGTACAACATCATAAACAAAATCCTTTTATTTTCTTCAACACCTATAAATAATAACTTTTCTTGACCTCCCTTTTCCTGTCCAGTAACCCCATGTATGTTTGTAATAGTAATGTGGTAGTAAGTCAGGAACTTAAAGGGGGCTTTTTTCTTGCCTCACTGCAGTTTGTCAGCATTTTTTAAACAAAAAGATGAGGGGGTTGGCATTATCCATTCTACAGCAACCTAAACTCAGCCTTTTTTTCACATGTTTAAAGGGTTGGACTCAAAGAATGCTCCATGTTTTGTTCTGTAGTGGGTAATACAATTAATAATACCATTGATATGTTCCATACCACTAGATCACCACGGTAGCCAGACAACTAACATTTCTAGAATGAGATCCATCAAGAATAGCTCCCATATTCTGTACATACAAGTTTCCTTTTTTTTCTCAGGGTTGTTATATTGCACACAGCACAGGCATAAAACATGCCCTAAATATTGTAAGGGCCTGTGTTGATGGGCTTTGCTTTAAGTAGATTTTGCATTCCCATGCCAGTCTATGGTAATGCAAAACCAAATTGAATCAGGTCAAATGCAGGTCAGGAGGAAGTCAACAGCAGCTCAAATGCACCTGTCAATAAATTTTTAATGAGCTCATGGTCATCTCAAACTGATGAGAAACTGATGCCATTGATACAAGCCCAAAGCCCACACAAACACACATAGGTCCTTACTCTGTCATTACATTATCCACTAGCTATTAACAAATGTGTCATGTGTCCTTGGTGAAAACATTATAATTCTGAATGACAGCAGCCATCAACTGCAAAGAAACACATTTTCTTCCCTATTTTTTTTTCAATGAACCAGAGAACTAAACTGAAGCAGCTTCAATTGCTGCTTCTGTGTCCTGTAAGAAGAGGAAAAGGGGAGAGCACTCAAGTGTAGTCGGGTGATGCTGCCGACCCTGAAAGTGACATGGGAACCTCCGAGCACTTCTGTCAGATTTTTATGCTGAATGATCCTGTTTTCTGCTGAATGATCCTGTTTTAAATGTTAAAAGTTACTACGTCTCTCGTCAGACGATACTATGTCTTCAAAAAGATATCAATGCTTTTGTCTCGCGCAATAAATGGCCCAGATTCGGTAAGTCTCTGGTATACAGACCTATGTCGCGGGGCGGCCAGGGCCTACCCGATATCTGGCTCTACTACATTTCAGCCAGGCTGGCCTAGAAAGCCCAGTGGCACGCCCCCTCAGACGGCATTCCCTGGTTACAGTTTTAAACACATGGTGGATACAACAATCTTTAATTACCCTGAAATCTCTTACGAATCGCCTAGGCTTCCTCCATTTCACTGACCTTCAATTCCACTTCCAGATTCCTAGGGAAGAATTCTATAAATTCCTACAAATCCGTCACTTCTTCGAGACCTATTTCAAATGCAATTCTGCCACTCCCCCTAGTTTCTTTGCACAACTGTGTCTGACACAATCGAGAGATAAGGGAACCATATCCTCAGTCTATAAGTATCTTATAGACTTGGACCTCCCAGAAAAGTCCACTGCCATGACCCGCTGGGAATTGGACCTAGGCATAAATCTTATGAGTGAGGACTGGTCAGATATGCTGACTAACTTACACAAATGTTATAAGTCTATCTCCATTAAGGAAACAATCCTCAAGGTCCACACCCATTGGTATCTCACCCCTGATAGGGTATACAAATGCTACCCCACTGTCCCTGAGAACTGTTTTAGGGGTTGCCAGGAGGTGGGCACATTGTTGCACACCTTCTGGAGCTGCCCTCACCTCCAACAAGTATGGAGCGAAGCTTCCGTCAAAGTGGCGGCCATCACAGGTACTAACATTGAATTGACGGCACCGATCTGCCTTTTATTTGCCCCTATCCCTGGTATTCCCCCACCCACCCTTAATCTGATCAACACATTGTTTAGTGCAATCCAGTGGTCAGTGGCTCTCAATTGGAAATCTCAGTCGGTCCAATGGGCCCAAGTCATGCAGAGAATGGAAGCCATCCGCCTTATGGAAAGATTATACCATACTATAATGGATACAATGCACATATATAACAATAAATGGTCGGATTGGCTTTTAGATCAATGGTTTCACATACCAGACGCCCACTTACCTCCGCAATAACCGAGGGCCTAAAACTTCTAGGTAATGAGGATGCTTATTTTACAATCCACAATCCACATATAGTCCCTTTCGCACCATGGTATCTTGGTAGAAATTGTTATATTTTTCTTGTTCAATATTAAAGTTTTTTTATGTTGTTTAATAATGACAGTTTTTAAGGCAAAAACCTAGATGAGAATCCTTATCCCTTTCGTGCACTCTAAAGACAAGGTACTCCCGCTTAACGGTCACATGCCTTTCTAGAGTTTATTCTTTATCCTTGACAGTTCTCTATATGTGATATAGGATGTTATACCGCAATATGCTAAGCTTCAGATGTTGATATTGCAAAACTAATTGTATAAGATCCTATGTATCTGTCTTACCACCTTCTCATAATTAAAAAACGTTTGTATTAAAAAAAAAAAAAAGTTACTACTTGTTTTAAATACATTTTCTACATAGCTACTACACTATGAGGTTACCCCTTTTTGTATGAGCCACTGCACAGTGGTACCGTGATTCTAAAGGGCCATACGCCCTAAGAAGGAGGAGAAGGAATATAAAGGACCCCTACCTTATATGCCCCAATTTAGGGGAAAGCGTGACCTGACCTGGTATGAGAGGTCAATAATAGAGGTGAGCGCATAAAGTGAAAGGTGGTAGGTCTGCGCCAAAGCACTTAGCACATGTATTGTGGATAACACTTACATTGGAGTCACCGAAGCACTTTGAAGGTGGAATGTTTTTACACTGAAGATTTTAAAGCACTGGAACTTTTTGCATGGAATACATTCATTGGAGTTGAAGCACTATCACTTTAAAGGAGGAACACACCTGTTCACAGATTCATTGCAATTTAATTGGCATTTAAAAAGGATCGCTTCAAGGAATGATTATTGTTTGTTGTCAATTGTTTGTTATAACAGCACAAGATTATGTATCTATAGGATATCATGGACTTTTATAATTTTGAAGATCACATAGGGATTTACTTTACACTTGATATTAGGGGTATGGGTGCAAAACAATCATTTAAATCTACAAAAAATTGACATTGTGGGAACACAATCAGGGTTGTATGTGGCCATCCAACAGAAGATTATCAACAGACCCTGTTGAGGCATTACAAACCATATATACTTTATATACACACTATGAGGTAGCGTGGGATAACATATTTACTACAGTGGTGTGAAAAAGTGTTTGCCCCCTTCCTCATTTCCTGTTCCTTTGCATGTTTGTCACACTTAAGTGTTTCGGTACATCAAACCAATTTAAACAATAGTCAAGGACAACACAAGTAAACACAAAATGCAATTTGTAAATGAAGGTGTTTATTATTAAAGGTGAAAAAAAATCCAAACCATCATGGCCCTGTGTGAAAAAGTGATTGCCCCCCTTGTTAAAACATACTATAACTGTGGTTGTCCACACCTGAGTTCAATTTCTCTAGCCACACCCAGGCCTGATTATTGCCACACCTGTTCACAATCAAGGCATCACTTAAATAGGAGCTGCTTGACACAGTAAGGTCCACCAGAAGATCCTTAAAAGCTACACATCATGCCGAGACCCAAAGAAATTCAGGAACAATTGAGAAAGAAAGTAATTGAGATCTATCAGTCTGGAAAGGGTTATAAAGCCATTTCCAAAGCTTTGGGAATCCAGCGAACCACAGTGAGAGCCATTATCCACAAATGGCGAAGACATGGAACAGTGGTGAACCTTCCCAGGAGTGGCCGGCCGCCCAAAATTACCCCAAGAGCGCAGCGACGACTCATCCAAGAGGTCACAAAAGACCCCACAACAACGTCCAAGGAACTGCAGGCCTCACTTGCCTCAGTTAAGGTCAGCGTTCATGCCTCCACCATCAGGAAAAGACTGGGCAAAAATGGCCTGCATGGCAGAGTTCCAAGGAGAAAACCACTGCTGAGCAAAAAGAACATCAAAGCTCGTCTCAATTTCTCCACAACACATCTTGATGATCCCCAAGACTTTTGGGACAACATTCTGTGGACCGATGAGACAAAAGTGGAACTCTTTGGAAGGTGTGTGTGTCCAAGTATATCTGGCGTAGAAGGAACACTGCATTTCAGAAAAAGAACATTATACCAACAGTAAAATATGGTGGTGGCAGTGTGATGGTCTGGGGCTGTTTTTCTGCTTCAGGACCTGGAAGACTTGCCGTGATAAAAGGAACTATGAATTCTGCTGTCTACCAAGAGATCCTGAAGAAGAATGTCCGACCATCTGTTCGTGTACTCAAGCTGAAACGAACTTGGGTTCTGCAGCAGGACAATGATCCTAAACACACCAGCAAGTCCACCACCGAATGGCTGAAGAAAAACAAAATGAAGACTTTGGAGTGGCCTAGCCAAAGTCCTGACCTGAATCCTATTGAGATGTTGTGGTATGACCTTAAAAAGGCCGTTCATGCTCGAAAACCCTCTAATGTAACTGAATTAGGACAATTCTGCAAAGATGAGTGGGCCAAAATTCCTCCAGGACGCTGTAAAAGCCTCATTGCACGTTATCGCAAACGCTTGGTTGCAGTTGTTGCTGCTAAGGGTGGCCCAACCAGTTATTAGGTTTAGGGGGCAATCACTTTTTCACACAGGGCCATGATGGTTTGGATTTTTTTTCACCTTTAATAATAAACACCTTCATTTACAAATTGCATTTTGTGTTTACTTGTGTTGTCCTTGACTATTGTTTAAATTGGTTTGATGTTCCGAAACACTTAAGTGTGACAAACATGCAAAGGAACAGGAAATGAGGAAGGGGGCAAACACTTTTTCACACCACTGTATTTGTACATATACCTTATAAATTGTATATAAAGACACAATGTATTACTGTAGAAAATAGTATCATTATTTATTTTTTACTCTCTGGACAAAGGTTATGTTTTCTGTAACATATTCAAACTTATTCTTCACTATTTTATATTCAAGAATGGTAAGTATGTACCATAAATGATTAAAGTTTTATTAAAATATATTCCCTATGCAGATCCAATCAAAGTTATGTACATTTGCAGCTTTCTGCCAGTTCTGTACATCAATGTTGTCTGACTTTTGTTAGAAAAGGTCAATTTTTGAGTAATTTGTTAATGGTATAATTAAGCCTAATTATAAACTAATTCATGTAAAGTGCGACATTATGAAAATTATCTTGTTTAATACAGAGTAGAAACTGGGAATAGATTTTTTTCAAGTGTAATATTTTACTATAATATGGCAGAAAAATAATTCTTATTTTGATTATTTGACCTTTAGTGGCCAAAGTCACACATTTTTGCACTGAACATTTTTCCTAGTTTCTAAATTTGCCTGTATGAGTTTCACTGACAGGATTTTAATATCCTTAGTAGGTACCAAAGGTAAACGACCCGAACACATTTTGTTTTGATAAAACTTGACATATGCCAATCAGGTATCTGTTGACTAGGAGTGAGGGAGACTATAAAACTATATTTAATAGAAACGGCAATATCATGCAAATGCTTTTAAATTTTTTTTGTTAATGAAAAAAATTACTGTATTACATTTTGATTCAAAGCAAACAATTTTCGTAACGTGTAAGTCACAATAATATTTTTAGTGTACTATGTAGAACACACTAAAAACAGAATTAACCATACATACAAAGGTTGCGATTTAGCAACAATCAATACTATAGTCTAAATGCAACACCTATTATTTCTTTGCCTATGTTTCCATGGCACCTTTACTTACAGTACAAAAAAAAAGCAGCCCGGCAACGCGGAGAAGTCGGAAAAGGCCCCCGGAGCTGCCTAATAAATTACTTTAAAAACCTTTTTTATTGACACTTTTTTTCCCCAGGTGAATGGGTAGGGGTACAATGTACCCCGATACTCATTCACATAGGGTGGGTGATCTGGGGGCCCCCTTATTAAAGGGGATCCCGGATTCCAATGAGCCCACTGCCCGCAGACCCCGACAACCAATGGCCAGGGTTGTCGGGAAGAGGCCCTTGTCCTCATCAACATGGGGACAACGTTCTTTAGGGTGGCAGTGCCACAGGGTGCCCCCCTGCCCCAAAGAACCCTCTCCCCGCATGTTGAGGGCATGCAGCCTGGCCCGCTCATCCCCACCCCTTTTCCTGACATGCCGGGCTGCATGCTTGGATAAGGGTCTGGTATGGATTTTGGGGAGACCCCCATGCCGTTTTTTTTTAGCCTAGGGGGTTTTTTATTTAAAATTTGGCATGGAGTTCCCCCTCAAGATTCATACCAAACACAGTGCCTGGTATTGGCAGGGATCCAAGTCGGATACCTGTTCATTGAAAGTTGGACATATGTCGGCTTTAAGACACTGGGCAAAGTCGGATCCAAAGTAGGACGAGTGTTGTGTCGCACCAGTGTGAACCCGGCCTCACGCTATTACTTCCATAGGTTATAGACATGAAACAACAAACACAAGGGTCATAGTGTACTCTGTTTGCATGTTTATTAAAAGCCCCCAAAACAAATCCACTTACAAGATAAAAACTTTAAAACAGCATGTCTCAAATCATCACTTCATTCACCGCAAATCTACACTCACAATGCTTCACAGATTCGGCTCCTCCCCTCTAGACCCTCCCAAAGCACAAAAAACAGTATTATTTAATTATTTCAGCCATTCTGTGAGACCAGAGTGAGTAGCGGCAGTGTACTTGTATCTACCTCAATTTCGGTACTTTTACTATGGATCCCATAAAGAGCATATGTGAGGAAATTAAAAAAGCCAGATATTAAATTTCATGCAACTATGTTTGATCAAGTCGTGGGTCAAGCTCAATGGTGGGGGTCATCTGGTTAAAATCTAAAAACATATAGGTCAAATTCCAATTCAACTTTGGCTAACAGCAATGCTAGTGGTGTATTGGATTGGATCATGGGTTCATTAGGGGTATATACAGTAAATGGTCTATGAAGCATTGCAAGCAATTGCAAGTTTTTAAAACATTTATTAGTGGTTTTTCATAATTTTCTATAATTTGTAAGTTTTGTAATGTAAAAAAAATAGGGCACCTTTAAAAGCGCTTCTAGACGAAAACGCGGCTAAACGCCGGTACCGCGTTGAGACGCGTTTGGCTTCTGAAACGTTGCAAACTTCGGTGTCTGAACTCATTTTTTTGCCTTCAATGAAAAGTCTCTAAACGCAACTGCCTAAAAATGACATTAAACAAACCTGTGTACATGTACACATAAGATAACATCGGATGAGTTCAGGGGCAGCTGAAAAAAGCATCCAACTGCCTCTGAATGCCCGTTTACCAGCAGCAGTGTACATGAGGCCTTAAGGCTGCATTCACACCTGAGCGTTTTCAGCTTATAAAACGCTCGTAAAACACCAGGAAAAACACCCAGCAAGCAAAATCCCATTAATTTCAATGGCACCTGTTCACACCTAAGCCCCCGTACACACGGTCGGACAATCCGATCACCAAATCCATCGGATAATTTCCGACGGATTTTGTCGGAAACTGGTGTTGCACACACACGGTCAGACAAAGTTGTAGGAAAATCCGATCATTCTGAACGAGGTGACGTACAAAACGTACGACGGGACTACGTACAGGGCAGTAGCCAATAGCTTTCATCTCCAAAATTCTTCTGAGCATGCGTGGCACTTTGTGCGTCGGAATTCTCTACACACGGTTGGAAAAAGTCCGATCGGATTTTGTTGTCGGAAAATTTTAGATTTTAGATTTCCGAAAACATAATCCGATCGGACTTTTTCCATCGGAATATTCGACCGTGTGTACGGGGCATAAGAGCTTTGTCTGAAAAAATGCCCGAAAAACTCCTTAAGCTCAAAAAAGAACATGAGCTTCTTTGGGGCAGATTATGGGCATTTTTCTGCTTTTTACATTGGTGATCTGTACAAAAATGGCGGCAAAAATGGCGGCAAAAATGCGGTAAAAACGCATGACTTTGAAACGCTCAGGTGTGAATGCAGCCTTACACTTTTCACCTCACAAAAACAAAAATCAAGTAAAAATCATCATGTGATGGTAAACAAAGGACACCTATTTTATCACATCCTCAAGATGAACCAAGTTCCAGCAATACAAGACAATTCGATATATAAAGATTGATGGAGTGATTTTGGTGACATTTTGTAGCATTCTTGGGACATTTCTCAATTTCACTCTCAGTTTTTTTCATTGAGTTGTTTGAATATATCGTTTCTTTCTTTAGAGGGTATGTGTTTTTATGAGGGCGTATGTGGTATGGCTTAGTCAATCTATTTACCAATGCTTTCCTATAGGATTTACACACCTTTTATGCTTTTACCCAAGATTCACACATTTTTCTAGTTGATACTTATGTGAAAACTATGTGTATACTGTGTAAACACTGTATGAATGTTGGGTGAAAACATTAATAAATAGACCCCTTTTTTATATCTATTCATATAACACCAATAACTTATGCAGCACTTACAATCTAATGTCCCCATCTCACATGCATACATACACATGCTAGGGTGAATTTAGACAGAAGCCAATTAACCTACCAGCATGTTTTTGAGGTGTAAGAAGAAACTGGAGTACCCGGAGGAAACCTTTAGAAGCAGAGGGAGAACATGCAAAGTTCATACAGGTAGTGTCATGGTTGCAATTTAAACAAATTAGTGCTACAAGGCAGAAGTGCTAACCATTAAGCCACAGTGCTGTCCACTCTTAGGTCCTGTACACACAATACGAAAATCGGAAGTAAAATTTCATCCGATGAACGATCTGCCGATTTTCGGGTCGTTAGTACGGTGCTTTCGACAGCCGATTACAATTTTTCTTCCAACAAAAGCTGGATGTGCAGACTATAAAATTTTTGTCATATGTGAACTCAACGTCCAATTTTCGTTTAATTAGTATGGTTTTCGTTCAAAAAAAATCGTAAGAGCAAGACTCAGAAACGAAAGAACACATACAAAACACACAAAAAAAACACGTTACATCACTTCTGACGTTGTATTCTGTCTTACGAGAATTTTCACATGGAGAGTAACCTCTTCACCTTCGATATGAGACTAGCATGCAACAAAAAAATCCAAAATCCGATCGTGTGTACGGAACTGTATCTGTATTCATCTGCATCTGTATTTCTAACTTTGCTTCCTTTCTTGTGTATTGATACATTTTTTTCATACTGTTGCTATAATTTTTTTATTTTACATTTTTTCACTGTGTTTTTTTATTTTTTATTTTTTTCTTCCCTTGTAAAAGTTAAATAATAAGGCAAATGCACACTGGGGTAGGGGAATGAAGTTTCCATAACCATTGAGAGCCATTTAAAGCTTACTGGACCCTTACAAACAGAAACTAACATACTATCTCATTTTCTATTTACCTAATCATTTCACTAAGTCTAGGTTCACATCTATGCAGGTTGCAGTTGATTCGTTTTTCCAATGTATTTTGTGGTGCATTTTTTAACTACTTTTTGATGTGTTTTTGACACATTTTTTTATGCATTTTGTGTTTTTTTTTTTTACTAATAGGCAGGGCTGATAGTTCTGTTCATGTAGTTCAACTTTGATGCTAATTGGATGCAAATTTACACTCTCTGGTACCCAAGTAGCATCAAAGTCACATCAAAGTTGAGTTGCAGCAAAGTTGCACTACATGAACAGAACTGTCATACTTTCCTATTAGCCCAAAAAAAGGAAAAAGCATCAAAAACAAAAAATAAAATTGCATAAAAAAACTTAACACTTGCATTTTTGGTGTGGGCCCATTGAAGTCTATTACATGCAAAGCGCAATCTGCTGTGGGAAAAAAAGGGCCCTTACCCTTTCCAGAACTAGAGCCATAGAAAACCATGTTAAATGGACTGTGGTGCGTTTCTGCAAAATGCACTAAAAAACGCATAGGTGTGAGCCAAGGGTAAATGCTTTCTTGTGTCAGAGGCTGGAAAAATGCCTAATAATAAGCACTACAATTAAATCTTGAAAACTTTCTTTGAAGAAATTGGACTGGTAATATATATATATATATACATATATATATTTGGAATTTCAGGTATTTTCAATATTTACATAGGCTAGTCGCATTACTCTGCGCTTTATATAATAATAAAGTAAACATTATTATTCTTTGAACATATTGTTTTACCCTTATGATGTACATGGTTTTGTTTCAGCCCTTGTTTTGGAATTTCTGTAAATGAATCTGCCGTGGAGACTAGGAGAGATACAGGCCTACTGAGCCTTGATATGAACTGAAAATAAAATAACCAAGCTTGAAAGATATAATAGTTTAAGTGATTTCAAATTAACAACATCCCACTGACCGCAAGTGAAGAATGGCTTCGTTCTCCTGCAATGAAATATGCTCCAGGGACTCATTATACAGAGTAGAGTAGTGAAACCAGAGTAAAATAATTGATGCTGAGCAAGAAAAAATGACAACCATTTAATGATTTAAAAACTCATCCCCAAAGATTTCACAGGAAGTTAAAATTATTTTTTGCTTTTCACTCAAGATAGTCTTATGATAGAAATGGATTAAACGACTGATTGTTTTTGGCAAAAGTAGCACGTGTCATATTTTCAGAATGGACAATGTCAATAGACACTAGATGGTAGATCAGTGTCACTGATGGGCCAGCATTCACTAACATACAGTATGAACAACTGGAGCTATCCATGTAAATATGTTCCTAGCACTATGACCTCTACTCTAAAAGATGTGGACATCAATATACCTACGGTATATAGATACAAATAAACAGCTTTAGTGATACTAAACTTCTGGATTGCACATACAGTAGAAAAAAAGTAGATATAAAATGCCAGCTTATTCTATCGATTTCGGTCATTGTACACGTAATAAAGGCGACGGCGAGGAGCCAACAACATTGGTTGCATTTATAAAGGGTGTCATAGGCAACGCATTCCGTTGGGGAGCATCACTGAAATAATTGGTGCTTACATCCAATTTACGTACCTGTGACAGATAGGTATATGAATTTGGCCATGTGTCAGTAATGTATCTGAACCCAGGAACTATGTCTTGCAGTACCTCTTCATGCTGAGCTACCTGAGATGCTGGGCTGCTCCCTGCCTGATTGCTTAGACAACCTTGCCTTATGTCTTGATTCTCTTGACCCCTTTGCTCCTCCCATGAACTTCTTATTTAACTGCCTCCCGCCTGCCATATAGACAAATGACGACAGAGCAGGGCAGCTCTTGTTCTGGGATGACTTCATATGATGGCGCCCAAAGTAGCCACAATCACGTGACTGTGGGGGCATGGCAACACGGTGCAACCCCAATCTCCAATCACAGCCGGTAACATGTAAACAAGAAGATGCCATTTATCTGTAAGGTTCACTCTAACAGGCACAACAAAATGTCCCCATCAGATTTCCCCTTAACATAAAATATGCCCATCAGAGTGAACATAAAAAAAACATAAAATAAGGGGTACTCTGATGGGCATATTTTATGTTAAAGGGCCCTCGGATGGGCACATTTTATGTTAAGGGGCACGCTGATGGGCACATTTTATGTTAAGGGGCATGATGATGGGCATAACAAAATGTGCCCATCAGCATGTCCCTTAACATAATTGCACCCATCAGAGTTTCCCTTAACATAAAATAAGGGACATGCTGATGGGCAATTTTATGTTAAAGGGGCATGCTAATGGGCATATATGTTAGTAGGGACACACTGGTGGTAACATATTATGTTAAGGGGGCACTCTGATGGGCACATATTATGTTAAGGGGGCACTCTGATGGGGACACCTGATGTGATGGGGACACCTGATGTAGGGGGGCACTCTGATTTACACACCTTATGTAAAGTGGCACTGTGATGGGGACACCTGCTGTAAGGTGGCACTTTGATGTGGACATCTATTGTAAAGGGGCACTCTGATGGGGACACCTGATATAAAGGGGCACTCTGATGGGGACACCTGATGTAAAGGGGCACTCTGATGGGGACACCTAATGTAAAGGAGCACTCTGATGGGCACACCTGATGTGATGGGGAAACCTGATGTAAAGGGGCACTCTGGTGACGGAACCTAATGTAAGGGGGCATTCTGATGGGGACAAATAATGTAAGGGGTCACACTGATGGGTGACACTAGATTTAAGGGGGGTTTCTGATGAAGAAACGTGATGTAAGTGGGCAGTTTGAGGGGAATACCTGATGTAAGGGGGCACTCTGAGGGGGACACCTGATATAAGGGGGTACTCTGACGGTGGCAATTGATTTATGGGGGTAGTCTGATAGGGGCACCCAATGTAATGACTTACTCTGGTAGGGGCACCTGATGTAAGAGGAAACACTATTGGGGACATTTACAGAGCATTACCAGAGTGTTTGGAGGAAACAGTAAGAAAAGTGTGGCTTGCGCCAAAAAAAGGAAAGAAGACACGTACAATCTTTCATGTCACGGACTTGTGATTCAGACCACGGCCGGAATTTTTTTTTAGTGACTGGAACTCATTGAATTCTAATTCACTACACCTGCTGCATATTCTGTTGTTTCTGGTGAGTGCATAGATGTTCTACATTTAACCACTGGATGATCCTTACAACACATGGTGCATACCCTAGTTAATTTACGGACAGTTTTTGCACTTATATTTGGGGACATTATTATCCAGTTTTTTACTTTAACAGATACGTTTTTGTATGCTGTTTGATATCAATATAGAGCGCTGCATACCATTGGCATTTTTTGTTACTTTAGGGAGTTGAATGATCACTCTTTTGTGCTAACTTAGCACTCACTTTCTATTTTTTGCACTTATTTTCAACTGTACAAATATAATATTACATATTGTCTATAAGGGCCCTTTCACACTGATCCATTTTTGAAGTAAAAAAAGTGGAATAAAAATGCATGAAAAATGTATCTCTTTAAATCCTATGGAACACTTCACAGGTGTGGTGCAAAGTCCTGCATGCTGCATCTTTATGGCACTTTCAAACGCAGCAAAAAAACACATTCATTGATGTGCATGATTGGAGTCAGAGGTCCAGTAAAAACACATACACATTTTTATTGAGTTTTTTCAATGGAAATGTATGAAAGCACCCTAAATTGTCCTGCAAATACATAAATGCTCGGATTAAAACAGTTCAAATTCAATGCCAAAAAACAACTGGTAAATTGAAAATAACATACTATGAAACAGGTCAGATTTTGGAATACCTCCTATCTATCTTTAGAGTCATCACTTTAGCTATGAATGCATCCAGTTGGAAATGGAACTACTTGGAGTATTTTACATATGGAAATGAAGGTATATTGAAGTGTCCTGATTTATTTGCTGCTGATAGCATTCTTGGATCCATACTTGGGGGCAGGTTTTTATGAAAAAATCATGGTCCATATTGGAGTCACAGCAGTGGCATAGTACAGCAACCACTCTGCTTCATACGTGAGGATATTATTTATTATGAAATCATTGATTTTAAGAACACACAAAAGCCTTATCACGCCTACAGTACACAAATAGCAAAACATGCTGTTAGTTGTTAGAAATTTCATTATTTCAGAAAAAACAATTATGTAGTTAATGTTTCTTTCAGCAATAGATTTAATCATGCATGAGTAGAATATATTTTTCAAGCCGGATGCATAGAACTATCAGGCAGCAGAATGCATAGAGGTCAGTACACTGTGTGCTGAAAAGATGACAGACCTTTCACTTGTAAGTGCTTTTCTGCTATATTTTACAGTCATATTCTTGAGATAACCATTTCAATGTCAGAATAACAAAAGGCTGGAAAATGGCAAAAAGTTCACAGCTATTAACTTCTGAAAAGAGAACATACCTGAGCATTTTACAGGAGTTGACATTTTACCAGATGACTCTATTTAGAAAATTGAAAGCAGTTCTCATTCCAGGTGTAGAACAATTGTTAACAGAGGTCTCCAAATGTTTGATGAATGCAGGAAAAGACACTGTGGGGTTCACCATATCTTAATCACTACAAGTACTCTGTTATATACAGTAAATTGAAGTATAACTAAAAGCAAAATTGTTTGTTAGTTTTGAATAGAGTCCCTTAAACTCCCATTAGGAAGTAAGGATCAGCTCAAGATTCGTCCCAAACACCTGAACATTTACCTGCTTGGCAGGAGCCAAACATCATGTACAATAGCAGTATTCAATTAAATGAATATTATACATGACACTGCACCCTGTCAATAGTTGTTAAGGATGTCAGTGGGTGCAGGCACTGCTGAGTTTTTTCCAACCAGTGATATCACTGGCTCCATATTCTTACATGGCCGGGAATCCCTGGCCTCTTTAATGTGGGATCTGGGGTCAAAAAGACCTCAGATCCTGCATTTACACTTAAAAGCAATATAATTTTTTTTTTTTTTTTTAAACTATCCCTTTAAGCCTTTATCGGCCCTCCAAGGTCATAGAGTCGAGTGGGGGCCACCTTGCCCTTACTCAACTTCCTGCCCATCCATCCCGGGGATCGGATAGTTTCTGCCGCTACCCACAGGCCCGATAAGCGGTGGAGACTGGGACGTGGCAGGCAGGGAGTCACCTCTCCCACCACCCATAAAAGTGATCTCACAGCGAATCCGCCACTGAGACCACTTTTGTGTTAAAATGGACTGCCCGCAGTTTAAAAAAATACAGAGGTTATGGCAGCTATCTGCTGCCATAACCCCGGTATTTAAAGGCAAAGTAGCGATGTATATCCGAGATGGGTGATCCAGAAATATTTAAGGAGATCACTGCTCCTGGCCTAATGGATTTTTAAAATTTTTATGTTAGCATTGTTCCCCAGGGCAGTGCACCCCCATCCACCTCCATGCTGTTTTTTGACAACCCCTTGCCTATTAGCCAAGAAAATGTCAATGTTTAATTTGACAAATGTGGCTCCCACTGATTCCAATGAGGTTAGGTTTTGGCATTTGAAAGCAGAATTGAAAGAAAATCCCTAATAATCCCTAATTTTAAGTTGTGCCCAGAACAGTAATAATTAGGGATGGGCCGAACAACCCCCCCCCCCCCCCCGTTTTGAGTGAACTTGCAAACCCTATTAAAATCTAAGGGGCACGAACATAAAACATCAAAAGTGCTCAAAAATAAAATGAACTAAAATATAGTGCAAAAAAAATCCAAGTGAAACCAAATGGTAGGAATCAGTTTATATAGAGATAGATGGCTATTAGACCAGTAGCTTGATAGAAGGAAACTAAAACATCAGTCCAACATTGATTGTAAAATGTATAGATTGGCCGCTCACCTCCAACAATGATCAAAAGGTCGGACAAGGCTCATCAGATAGCGAATGGGGAATCCTGCTGGTGAAACTACGAAGACTGTCGGGTCCCAAGTGAAGACGAAATGCTGCATGGAATCTTAGCACCAACACATTCTGTGTGTCAGAGTACTCACCAAGGCCGAGATGCTGAAAGCGGCTCCCCTTGCAGCTGAGCGCACTTTACCCCTGAAGGTGGTAGAGAGGGTATAGGGCACAGAGGGGCACGGGTTACCAGCAAGGAGGACTCTTGCAGAGTAGAGATGCTGAACCAGACACCTGAACTGGAGTAGAAGATCCGGCTGGGGCTCTAACCCAACAGACCCAATAATAGTTGGGACTGAGTGCAGGAGGATGCTGGGGGTTAGGCACAGAGTGATCAGTAGAAGCAAGTCCTTAATGCAAGCCAGGGTCACACACAGAAAGCAGGCCGGTGGGAAAGTCCTTTAAACAAGCCGGGGGTCAAACACAGGAGTAAGTCAGCAGAGGAATCCTAAAGGCAAGCTGGGGTTGTGCACAGAGAGCTGGTGAGTAGAAAAGTTTGTTAGGCAAGCCACGGTCATACACAGAAATACAGATGGCAGAGGAATCCTTAAGGCAAGCCGGGGGTCAAACACAGGAGGCAGGTAGCAGAGAAGTCCTTTAAACAAGCAGGGGTCAAAGTACTGGAGAGAGGCAGAGCAGGTCAGGGTCAATCCGGGTCACAGCAGGTAAACACAGGTAACAGAACTCAAGACAGGATCACAGGAAGCTGAAAGACAAACCAGCAATTAGACAAGGGGTTGGTCAGCCTTTTATAGGCCAGCAAGGGGGTGTAACGTTAATGCGCGCTTCAGTGCGCACTCTCCCGCGCCGTTACCCAATATCGTGAACCCGTGTGTGCCGTCCCGCTGTATCGTACACCCGCATGCGCCGGAGTGCTATTCTGCGGCGCAGGAGCACGTGAATGTTCCGCTACAGACAAGTCCCGCTCCTACTATTTCTCTGACGCTGCGCTCAACACTGAGTAGTTCCATATATAGAGAAAAGCTTGCTCCAAAAAACTACTACTTCGTGTGTAGATGGCACTCAAAGGAAACAAAAAACAACCATAGTGCAATATTGCCAGTTAAAAGTAAAACTTGTTTAATAAAAAACTGCTTACATCTAGTAAGGACAAAATCTGCAATATAAAATGGGAGTAGTGACACACTTGCCTCCTCACCACGTGGTGAGCGCAGGGTGTGTTGGTGCTAAGATTCCATGAAGCATTTCAACTTCGGGGCCGGAAAGTCTCTGTAGTTTCACCAGCAGGATTCCCCATTTGCTATCTGATGAGCCTTGTCTGACCTTTTGGTCATCGTTGGAGGTGAGCGGCCAATCTATAAATTTTACAATCAATGTTGGACTGATGTTTTAATTGTCCTTCTATCAAGCTACTGGTCTATGAGACATCTCTCTATATATAATCTGATTCCTACCATTTGATTTTACTTTTTTTGCACTATATTTTAGTTTATTTTATTTTTAGGTTGTATGTTAATGGCACATTATATTGAATAAGCGCACCACTCCCCCTTCTTTTTTAATTTGTTTATGCAGTCATTTTGAGTACACTACTAAGTGCTTGCAGCTGTTCACATTTATTATATTCTTTTGAGTTTATTCTGATTTTCTATTTCACTATATTCATTGGAGTTTTATTTTTACTTTAAACTATACATAGTAGCGTGCAAGTTACATCCCTATAACCCCTGTGTTTTTGACAATTCCTTTATTAAAAAAAAAGAAAAAAAAGTGTCCCGTGATGTACATCCATCGCCAATCACGCCGCCCGACGGACCTGAAAAATATAAAGCAAAAACGAAACAACTCTGCCTCTATGGGAGACCTCTGGACGACTGCTGTCTTTTGGCTTTGACAGCTGTTATATAGGCAAGAATGGGGCCACCCGCTGATGTAACTGAATGACCCCGCCTTCCTCTGACATCACATGACATCATAAGGGGTGGGGTCACTCGTTTACGTCACCTTTGCCTATACCCTCCCCATGTTGAGGGCAAGTGGCCTGGTATGGTTCAGGGAGGGGGGTGCTAGCTCACCCCCTCTTTCCTGGCCTGCCAGGCTGTTTGCTTGGATAAGGGTATGGATTTTGGGGGGGACCCCTTCCAATTTTAAAAAAATGTTTGGCGTGGAGTTCCCTTTAAAATCTATGCAAGACCCAAAGGGCCTGGTATGGATTTTGGGGGGACCCCACACTGTTTTTTTTTTTAATTTTGGCATTGAGTTCCCCTTAAAATCAATACCAGACCGAAGGGTTCCTGGAGGACTGCACAGACTTCTCACTCGATAACCAGTACTATAGAAGGGGTGGACTGCACCTAAATGAGGAAGGTGCAGATCAGCTGGGAATGAAGATGGCCAAAAAGTTAGAGGGGTTTTTAAACAAGGCAACGGATAGAGGGTCCAGAGGTAGAGATAGTCAGCATGGAACATATTCCAGAGGGTAGTATTGGGGGCATTAGTGATAGGTTGACCAAAGCACATAAACCCAAGGTAAGTATAGTAGCAAGTCCTAGTTGCAATTTCGGAACACCCAATAAGAGGATAACACGCGACCGGTCTAAACTACGTGGCATGTTCACCAATGCCAGGAGCCTGGCGGACAACATGGGTAAACTAGAGATACTGTTGTACGAGGAGGATTTGGATTTTGTGGGAATTTCAGAGACCTGGTTCAACAGCTCTCATGATTGACTGGCAACCATTCAAGGGTATACCCTTTATCGCAAGGATAGAGAGGGTAAAAAAAGGGGGGGGGTATGCCTATCAGGGCCGTTTTTAAGGCAGGGCAAAAGGGGCAGCTGCTCTGGGCCCTATCATTGTTGTGGGGCCCAAAGCACCTGCCTCATACTTGCCAACTATCCCAGTTAAAATTCCCTTGTCCCTTGAATTTTTAGTCATGTGCTTTGTCCCGATATCTCAGTGTGAAGTGATGGTACTAATGCAGCCTAGATCTGCCCTATTGTTGTGTACAGATGACTCACCTGTAGACCCTGTGTTTACATGTAAAAAACTGGCATTAATATGTAAATAGCGGATGCATTCATAAGTAAATAGCTGCGGCCGGCGGCATTGATATGTAAATAAAGGCGGCATTCATATGTATATCATGCCCCCCTGCAGTGAGGAGAGGATGTGCTGTAACCTCTAGAAACAAATCAGTGAGCAGTATTACTGTACAGTAATCTCTAACAACCAATTAACAAGCAGAAATTATTTGCTGTAACCTCTAGCAACTAATCAGTGAGCCGTAATGTGTGCTGTAACCTCTAGCAACCAGTCAGTAAGCAGTAATGATATGCTGTAACCACTGGAAACCAATTGCAATTGCTGCCTGATCTGATACAGTAAACTGGTTTTAAGTCTAGCTGCTATTTATTGTATGTCTCAGAGCAGGCCCTGATGCCTATATATCAAGAATAATGTGCAAGTGAATGTGAGAGATGACATCACTAAGGGAGCTAGGGAGGAGGTGGAATCCTTATGGGTAGAGAGTCAAAGGGATGAAGCTAAGGGGAAAATAATACTGGGAGTATGCTATAGGCTCCCTAACCCGAGGGAGGAAAGGGGAAACAAATCTCCTATCACAAATTGGATTAGCAGCAAGGATGGGAAGTGTTATCATAATAGGGGATTTTAATTATCCAGACATAGACTGGGCGGAGGGAACCACGCATTCATCTAAGGCTCGCCAGTTCCTAAATGTCTTGCAGGACAATTTTATGGGTCAGATGGTAGACGCACCAACTAGAAATAAAGCGTTTCTGGATCTACTGATTACCAACAATACAGACCTGATCACGGATGTGGATATATGGGGTAATTTAGGTAACAGCGATCAAAGGTCAATTGGCTTCAGTATAAGGCCCCATGCACACGAGACGCAGATGCAAACTCTGCTGAACGCATGTTTTAAAAAGCAGAAACAAGCGCTTAAAAATGCGTGTTCTGCAGCGTTTTCATGCCGCGTTTAGCCGCATTTGTGTCTATAAGCGTTTGTAAAGATAACATCATATAGACCCTCCCCAAGCTCAGAAAGCATGTATTATTAACTATTTCTGCCATTTTGATTAGAGTGAGCAGCAGCAGCAGCAGAGAGAGCAGTTGTACACTTGCATTTGCCTCTTTCTGTGTTTTTTTTTTGGAAATGGATCCCATATTGAATATTTGTCATTGTCCTGCTGCAGAACCCAAGTTTGTTTCAGCTTGAGTACACGAACAGATGGTCGGACATTCTCCTTCAGGATCTCTTGGTAGACAGCAGAATTCATAGTTCCTTTTATCACGGCAAGTCTTCCAGGTCCTGAAGCAGCAAAACAGCCCAGACCATCACACTACCACCACCATATTTTACTGTTGGTATAATGTTCTTTTTCTGAAATGCAGTGTTCCTTCTACGCCAGATATACTTGGACACACACCTTCCAAAGAGTTCCACTTTTGTCTTATCGGTCCACAGAATGTTGTCCCAAAAGTCTTGGGGATCATCAAGATGTGTTGTGGAGAAATTGAGACGAGCTTTGATGTTCTTTTTGCTCAGCAGTGGTTTTCCTCCTTGGAACTCTGCCATGCAGGCCATTTTTGCCCAGTCTTTTCCTGATGGTGGAGGCATGAACGCTGACCTTAACTGAGGCAAGTGAGGCCTGAAAATGTCAGGAAATGCTCCTGATGTTGCTCTTGATGAGTCAGCAAAGTGTCTGAACGCATTTTTTTGCTTCTGGAAAAACGAGGTTAAATGCAAATGCATAAAAATGGGGAAAAACGAGACTGTGTACATGGACACATAGGATAACATTGCATGCGTTCAGGGGCAGTTGAAAAAAGTGTCCAACTGCCTCTGAACGCGCGTTTAACAGCGTCTTGTGTGCATGAGGCCTTAATCACACAAATAGGAAACATAAGGGGAATAGAAAGACACTGAATTTCAAAAGAGCCAACTTCCCTAAACTACGAACCTGAACCTTGCTAGAAGGCATAAATTGGGATAAAATCTTAGGAACAAAGAACACTGAGGGGAGATGGGTTTGCTTTAGGAGCATATTAAATAAGGGCATTAGCCAATGCATCCCATTGGGTAATAAATCTAAAAGAGCAAACAAAAGTCCTGGATGGCTTAACTCCAATGTAAAAATGCATATAAAAGCAAAGGAGAAGGCCTTCAAAAAATACAAGGTTGGGGGATTATCCTCAGCATTCAGACTTTATAAAGAATGCAACAAGAAATGTAAGGGTGCAATAAGGACAGCTAAGATAGAACATGAAAGACACATAGAGGAGGAGAGCAAGTATGTAAACAGTAAAAAAGCAAGGACAGACCATATTGGCCCCAAAAAGAATGAGGAAGGACATCTGGTTAGATTCCTCAGTCTTCACGAGGGAATCGGGAGGCTTCAGTAACCAAAACTGCAGTGTTTATCCTCATAACACATCACAGGAAGCACCTCCATGCTTAACAGAGGACAGAATTAAAATTAGGCTTGGAAAACTTAACATTAATAAATCACCGGGACCAGATGGCTTGCACCCGAGAGTACTTAGGGAACTCAGTCAAGTAATTGCCAGACTATTGTTCCTAATTTTTACTGACAGTCTACTGACTGGAATAGTATCAGCTGATTGGAGAAAAGCCAATGTAGCACCAATATTTAAAAAGGGCCCAAAATACATCCCTGGAAATTACAGACCAGTTAGTCTAACATCAATAGTATGTAAACTCTTGGAGGGGATGATAAGGGACTAATAGCTAAAATAAATAAATAAAGTGCAATATGAAAAGTGACCAGTAGTAAGCGCTGGTGCTTGAAGGTCAAATGAATGGTCCCCAGATGAAGACACTTGATGTGTCGTAATGCGTAGGGAGTGGCCGTAGGCAGAGAAGCACACAAGGAGACGTGAGAAGGCGCTGAGAACGCCTGAAAGCTTTTAACCCTTAATGCCTGTTTTTATTCATTTTATGTAAGAGTCCAGCTTATTATTTTAATAAACATCTCTAATTGTTATTTAAAATACTACACTAGTGGAGGCTTCCCTTTCTTCTTCCCCTGGCGCTGTGTCATTGTGACACTGAGCATTGCAGGTTTTAAGGTTTTAAACGCCCTTAAAGGAGAAGTTCCTTACTTTTACAACGTTTGCTGAAAATCTGTACCCAAACCACCTGGGGCTATAGGATACCCCTGAAAGGCTTTACTTTATCATTAATAAGGTGAGAGTTCTGGGAGACCAGTGATTGGATTCAAATTATATGAAAACCAGGACCAAGTTTCTACCGTTGTTTTTTAAAAATATCCAGAAAATGTTGACCATTTGGATGAACTGTCATAATTGAATTTATTACTGTACGATCTACGTGATGGTTGTGACTGATCACATACCATTTCACCAGTAGGATCTGATGGATCAATTTGGACTTTGCTTCATATATTTATTTTTATCCATTCTGGGACTACCTGAACCTATTATTATTATTTTTATTTTTGGAACACCTGATCACCTATTCACTATTGTCATTTTATCCTGATATTTTATTATCACTTTATATTTATCGATTCCTTTATATCAGTTTATATATTTATTTCTGTTTCACCAGTCACGGATTCACTCAATTGTATATTACTTCATGCACATTGACTGCTGCACAGATTATGATTGCCTTATTCAGGTTTTTATACGCATATGACACTTTAAATATCTGACAAATTATTTGCCATACTTATTGCTAGTCACATATATGAGTATATATTTATTTAATTAATCTATTTGTTTATTCATTGCTAGTCACATATGTGTTTATATTTATTTATTTATTTATCATTCATTTGACCTTCAAGCACCAGCGCCTACTACTGGTCACTTTTCATATTGCACTTTATTTATTTATTTTAGCTATTATTGCGCAAAATTCTTTTTATATTTATCTCTATTTGTGTACGTGTGAACACGCCACATTTTGCCGCACAGCACTATTGTTTACTTATTTTAGACTACCTGAATACTCCAAGTAGCGCGAGGGATACACATTTACATGATGATAAGGGACTATATATAAGATTTTAGTAATGAGAACGGTATCATTAGAAGTAATCAGCATGGATTTATGAAGAATCGTTCTTGCCACACCAATCTTTTAACCTTCTATGAGGAGGTGAGTTACCATTTAGATAAAGGAAGGCCCATAGACGTAGTGTATCTGGATTTTGCAAAAGCATTTGACACAGTCCCCATAAACGTTGACTGTACAAAATAAGGTTGAAAACTGGCTTTGAGGGCGAGTTCAGAGGGTGGTGATAAATGGGGAGTACTCGGAATGGTCAGGGGTGGGTAGTGGAGTCCCCCAGGGTTCTGTGCTGGGACCAAGCCTGTTTAATTTGTTCATAAACGACCTGGAGGATGGAGTAAACAGTTGAATCTCTGTATTTGCGAACGATACTAAGCTAAGCAGGGGAATAACTTCTCTGCATGCTGTGGAATCCGTGCAAAAAGATCTGAACAAATGAATGGGGTGGGCAACTACATGGCAAATGAGGCTCAATGTAGAAAAATGTTAACCACTTAAGCCCTGGACCAATTTGCAGCCAAAGGACCAGGCCCTTTTTGCGATTCGGCACTGCGTCGCTTTAACTGACAATTGCGCGGTCATGCGACGTGGCTCCCAAACAAAATTGGCGTCCTTTTTTTCCCACAAATAGAGCTTTCTTTTGGTGGTATTTGATCGCCTATGCAGTTTTTATTTTTTGCACTATAAACAAAAATAGAGCGTCAATTTTGAAAAAAATTCAATATTTTTAACTTTTTGCTATAATAAATATCCCCAAAAAATATATAAAAAAAAAAAATTTTTTTCCTCAGTTTAGGCCGATACATATTCTTCTACATATTTTTGGTAAGAAAAATAGTAATTAGCGATTATTGATGGGTTTGCGCAAAAGTTATAGCGTTTACAAAATTGGGGATAGTTGTATAGCATTTTTATAAAAAAATATTTTTTACTAGTAATGGCAGCGATCAGCGATTTTTATTGTGACTGCGACATTATGGCGGACACATCGGACATTTTTGACACATTTTTGGGACCATTGTTACAGAAATCAGTGCTATTTAAATGCACTGATTCCTATGTAAATGACACTGGCAGTGAAGGAGTTAACCACTAGGGGGCGGGGAGGGGTAACGTCAGTGTGTGTGTTTTTTTTTTTTACAGTAGGGGGGCGTGGCTTTACGTCTGACGTCACTGATCGGCTTTCCCGATGACAGGGAACAGCCGATCAGTGACACGCAGTGTAGGAAGCACGGGGAGGGTTTGTTTACACAGACCTCTCCCCGTTCTTCAACTCTGTGACCCACGGCTGGGCACTTAATGGATGACGTACAGGTAAGTGATTCTGCCCAGCTGTGCCATTCTGCTGACGTAAATGTACAGGAGGCGGTCCTTAAGCAGTTAAATAATGCATTTGGTTGGCAAAAATATGAATGCAATCTATACATTGGGGAGAACCTCTGGGGTAATCTAGGATGGAAAAGTACATGGGGTCCTAGTAGATGATAGGCTCAGCAATGGCATGAAATGCCAAGCTGCTGCTAACAAAGCAAACAGAATATTTTGCATGCATTAAAAAGGGGATTAATTCCAGAGATAAAATGATAATTCTCCTGCTCTACAAGGCTCTGGTCTAGTCGCACCTAGAGTATGCTGTCCAGTTCTGGGCACCAGTCCTCAGGAAGGATGTACTGGAAATAAAGAGAGTACAAAGAAGGGCAACAAAGCTAATAAAGGGTCTGGAGGATATTAGTTATGAGGAAAGGTTGCGAGCACTGAACTTATCCGCTTGAGAGGGGATATGATTTCAATTTACAAATACCGTACTTGTGACCCCACAATAGGGATACCATTTTTTTCACGGAAGGGAGTGTAACAAGACTCGTGGCCACTCATTAAACTTAGAAGAAAAGAGGTTTAATCCTAAACTACGTAGCGGGTTATTAACTGTAATGCCCCGTACACACGGTCGGACATTCCGACCACAAAATCTGTCTGATTTTTTCAGACAAATTTTGTCCGAAGCTTGTGTTGCACACACACGGTCGGACAAAGTTGTCAGAAAATCCGATCGTTCTGACAAAGTTGTCAGAAAATCAATAGCTATTGTCTCCAAATTTCATCTGAGCATGCGTGGCACTATGTGCGTCAGAATTCTCTATACAAGTCCGATCGGATTTTGTTGTTGGAAAGTTTTAGATCCTGCTCAACAACGGAAAAAGCCAGCTAGAGCCCACACACGATCGGATTTTCCGACAACATAATCCGATCTGACTCTTTCCATCGGAATATCCAACCGTGTGAACGGGGCATTAGAGCGGCAATGATGTGGAATTCCCTGGTCTCAGCTGGGAGCATCGATAGTTTCCTCCCGTCCCTTTAAGAGGTTTCAGATGCTGGGAGGTGGTGCGGGGTTTATGATCATGTGACCACCGTGATTGGCGGCCGTGGCAATCACATGAACGTAAAGCAAGAAGCGATCTGGAGCTTTCTGTTAGCCACTGTTAGCCACTGGTAACTGTGTTGGGGGCGCGCTGGCTCCGCACTCTCCGCACAGCTGTGTTGGCTTATTGGTATGCAAATATTCAGCGGTTCGGCGCCAAGGTCCACCCGCCACCCTGCATACTATGAGCGGCCAGGGGTTACAGTAGAGGTAAACCCTAACTGAATGACCCTACATTTCCTGAAGCTCTGTGTTTCAGAAGATGTATTTTTTTTCCTTTTTTATCCTTAGTTGTATCCCAGTGCTGCTGATATCCTGCAACCTTTTTGCAACCACTTCCTATCTACATTGTACATGCATTCACTACAGCAATAGCTGTATAGTACTTCTCAAGGCAGGCTTCTTGATGGTGACAATAGTGGATTATGGGAAAAAAAGCAAAAAAGATTACCCTGCAAGGGTTATACAAATGACAGTGAAAAAACTAGCAGCCGCACATAATAGGTACAGGGTATATCCAATAAGCTGAAGACATTTGTAAAACATATGCAAAATACAGTGCTTAAATATAAATAAATAAAACAGTGACATCCCATGAATCTATATGCTGTAAAAAAACGAAATCATGTCCATGCAATTATGAAAAGTTCCTATCCACCAAGGTGAAGATCCTCTATAAGTGTAATCTTCAAACACTGACAGATGTGAGACACCCAGTTCTCCTTTCACCAAATTTGACAAGTAAAAAGGTGCAATACTCAGATACCTCAAAATGACAATATGTAGTCCATAATAGTCCTATGGCGAATTTGGGGGAGAAAATAGGTGAGTCTGTCAGGGCTGCCACCACTGAGACCAGAAGCCAGTTCCGGTTCCTTGTCTTTCTCCTTTCACCAAAGCACATCTATGAACTTACAAGAACATATGTGACGCTCAGTCTCTTGAGAAGTCAAAACACTCTCGGTATACACTGGATGATCCAAAGCCCAAATAACTGCATGCAACACTCATCAGGAAATTATATGGTGACCAGCTGACACTCCTAGAAAGAGAAGAAAGGAGCGACAAGATCACATAGTGTAAATCCCTATAGTAAAAATTATTAAAAGTGGTTAAAAACACTTACAAACGCCAAGGAGAACAAAACGCCAGTACAACACAATGGCAGCCATGCATGTATTGTGACGTCTCAATTTCCAGTCCTGCCCTACGTTCATTTTGTTACAAATGATGTTATCAGGGGCACATGACTAATGGTGGACTATGCCTACATAATATGTGTTAAAATGTCTCTTTAAAGACTCTAGTGCGGTGATGGCGAACCTTGGCACCCCAGATGTTTTGAAACTACATTTCCCATGATGCTCATGCACTCTGCAGTGTAGTTGAGCATCATGGAAATGTAGTTCTAAAACATCTGGGGTGCCAAGGTTCGTTATCACTGCTTTAGTGGAAGCATGCGTGACTGGCTGACACCGCAGAAACACAACTGGGAATCAGATCACTTTATAATAGGATGTCCTGAACAAGGGTCTTTACTGCCAAATTATCAGATATTATTTTAATGAAAATGGCAGATTTTAAAATACTTACAACAAATATGACATTTTAGTGATTCTATGTACATATGCTTTAAACGGGGCATTATTTTATAGATTACATTTTCATGATAAGTTTGTACAATGATGCAATAATGTTATAAGTGCATCCAAATTAAGGAACAAAATGTAATATATTGCAGCTTACTATTCCTTAGTTGTGATGACTGCATTAGTTGTCTTTTGTCAGTCTTTTTGTTGTTTCTTATTATCCAGTAATCCTGACAGGTTCACATATACTGTTCCAGGGTGGCAACATGTACTCTTTTTACTGTAACTATGAAGGCACAGATCGATCACCCTAGGACAGGAAGTGTAATAGAACTACAGAACACCTGTCCTCTGTTCTGTAGTCCACAGAGGCAACCTGGTCAGGCCTGATAAGACTGTTTGGAACTTCATTATAGCAGAGGCACAATGTTAATAGCTTACAAAAGACACTTAGAAGCTCACTTGATTTCTGAACAAAATGTATGCCAGTTGTATTTTTAACAGTCCAAAGGGAGCAAATAAGAGAAGTTAATTGTTAGGGTTTACATACACTCTAATGTGTTTGGCTCTGAGTTTTGTATTAGTTTCAGTTATGTGAAATTCACCATTAAATCTTAGACCTTAAATTTTCATGTTAATTTACATGGGTCAAAGCCCAACAAAAACTGCATTATAAGCTAAGAAAGTGCTAAAGTAATGTCACTTTCCTTGACAAATTTGCATTCCTCCCAGAATTAAAAATGCTGTGAAAGAGATTGGTAGTTTTAATTATATTTTCCATTCACTCTCATTTTCACTGGAGTAAAAGAATCAGCAGGAGGAAATGTACATGAATGCATAAAAAACAATGCAAATCCGTGGTCACTCATATCATTAAATGTGTATAAAAAAAAATCTGCATGTGCAGCATACTGTATATGTTTTTTTGCATGAATCATAATGTAGCAGATTTTCTAAAGGAACTGAGAAACCTTACATAATAAATTGTGTGAATATTCTCTTCAGTTATCCAATTATATGAAAAGCACATTCTTGTTTACTTATTTCAGCTGCACTTGATTGGATAATTGAAGTCAAGATTCATACAATTTATTTTGTGAAGATTCTCAACTCTAGACCGAAATGAATATAAATTGCGGGGCCTATAAAATATAGTAGTATTGTCTAAAAGGGGAAAATGTTAATGTAAATAATTAGAGGGATCTTCACAATACTCAGACTTAAGAAATGTGCAGCCGTTGGGACTTGCTCTGAGTTCCAGACGTGGTTGGGGACACCTCCCCAAATTGGTCGTTCCTCCTCTGAGTAGAGGATAAGTCGGGGACGACTAAGAAGGAAGGGGAGGGGAACAGGGAACTCCTGTCTCTCCCTTTCTTCTTTTTTTCTTTCATTTATTTTTTGTTCAATTTGTATTCTTTTTTTTTTTTTTTTTATATATATGTATCTATGAAGGGGTGCACGCTGATATAGGAAGGCCACATCAGGGTTGCCTCCCCCCGAGATTAACGGATAGGTTTTTTTTTTTTTTTTTTTTCTTTTTTTTTTTTTTTTTTTCCTCCTTCCCTCCCCTCTCGTTTCCTCTGGGCTCCCCCCCCCCCGCCCCCTCGCCACCCTTTGTGTTCCCACCCCTCCCTCCTAGCAAAATTTTAAAATGACTAGAATAAAGTTTACCTCCTATAATGTCAAGGGATTGAATATCCCGCAAAAGCGGGTCAGACTACTCGCCGAACTGAGAAGAATTAAAACACATGTAGCTTTTTTACAGGAAACACATTTTAGTGGTAAAAAAATACCGTATCTGGGAGACTACGGCTTCACCAGTGTATACCATGGGACTTCCCAGAACTTTAAATCAAATGGAGTGGCCATTCTGGTATCCAAACAGATTCCATGGAAGGAAGTAAAAGTAATAAAAGATGAGGTGGGCCGTCTCTTAATAGTGAAAGGTCTAATAGGACAACAAAAGGTTACACTGGTCAATTTGTATCTCCCAAATACGGATCAGATTAATTACCTAGAGACTAGTCTTCAGGAGATTCAGAAACACAGGGAAGACTTATTAATTATGGGTGGAGATTTAAATGTGGTCTTAGACCCCCTTATGGATACATCGAGAGGCGCCTCTCATCTGACATATATAAAAATAAGGAAAATTAAAAAACTACTATTTAACGATATGCAACTGGTGGATGCATGGAGGACATTTCATACTCATGAAAGAGACTACACATTTTTTTTCTGCGAAACACAAGACATATACTCATATCGATTATGTGTTTGTCTCGCAAACGGGATTGACATCTTTGATAAAGGCTGATATAGGCTCTTTTACACTATCCGACCATGCACCGACCAGTTGTGAAATGAACTTAGGGGAAGTAGAAAACCGCGAATGGCAGTGGAAGATGAACAAATCCCTTTTGAAGGATAGAGAATACAAAAAAATATTAGAGTGTGAAATGGATTCTTTCTTTCAAATTAACGAGACGGAAGAAATAACACCATTTGGCATCTGGGAGACGCATAAATGCGTGATGAGAGGAATTTTTATTTCCTTAGGATCCTATAGGAAAAAGAAGCTGAATGAACAAATAGAAGCCCTACTTAAAGACATCAGGGAAGCAGAAATGGTACACAAAAAATCTCAGGCACAAAATATAGAAGAGAAGTTAAACAACCTACGGGGCGATTTAAACTCCCTGCTGGGGGCGGAGCCGGCGGCCGGAGAGCATGGAAGCTTGAGAGGAGAGCTCTCCTGCAGCGGCCCAGATACAGCGGCACACAGCGAGCCTAACATCCCAAAAATAGCACCACAGGCAAGGGTACACCCCGCGGACCCCACCGCTCACGATGAGCAAGAGAAAGGACCGTGAAATGCCTAAGAAACTGACAGATTTATTCCCCCTTGCAGCCGGCCGAGAAATCCAAGATGGCGCCGGCGCTGTGAGGAACGCTTCAGCCGCTCCTGCCTATGGGACTAATCCAGCTCCATCTCAGGGTGAGTCAAGCCCCACAACTCATCCCTTGCCACAATCCCCATTTATTAGCCCTGTGAAACAAAAGAGGAGACTAGGGGGAGACAGCGAACCGCTGACTGACACTGATCCTGGGGGGGAGGAAATGGAGGAGGCCTCCTCATATGCACAACAACTAGATGCATTCCCCACAGCAGGCCAGCCCATCCTAGACTCCACTATGAAGGAGATGCTCCAGACACTGAGAGGGGCTCTCCAGCAGGACATCTCTGCCTTTATGCATAGTACTAAAGTGGAAATGACAGTGATTAATAACAGAGTGCAGCATGTAGAGAGAAAAATGGAAGAATTCACTTTTGCTCACAATGAGCTTGTTGATGCACACCTTTCTATAGATGATGAAATTAAAGCAATGCGCCTCAAAATGGCGGACATTGAGGACCGCGCACGCAGAAACAATGTTAAATTCAGGGGGATCCCCGAATCAGTAAAGCCAGCGGACCTATCAACCTACCTCCAAAAGCTTATGACCACTGCCATACCGTCCCTAAGCCCTGCAGATGTCACGATAGACAGAGCTCACAGACTACCTAAACCATCCTTCCTACCTGATCAAATTCCCAGAGACGTCATTGCCAGAATTCACTTCTATCATGTGAAAGACCAACTCATGCGTTATGCCAGACAACACCCGGCACTCCCTGACCCATTCGCAGGAATCGCACTATATGCAGATTTATCGCAGGCCACGCTGCAAGCAAGACACAATCTGGTCCCCATTACTAAAATACTGAGAAATCATAAAATCCTGTATAAATGGGGATTCCCGGCCAAACTACTTCTTGAAATGCACAACGAACACCACACTATTCCCTCCCTGGAAAAGGGAATGGACCTCCTCAGAAAATGGCGACTTCTCCCTGCGGAAGGGGAAATAGCTGACCCTGAACCCTTACCAGATAGACGAAACTACAATCGTCAAAGCAGACGTAACAAATGACCGATGACAACGGACCGTTGTATGCAACCTTTTTCACCATGCGATTTCCTTAAAATCGCACGTTATGAACTGCATCTTACCTGTGCCCTCACACATTCTACCTACTCAAGTTAAGGCTCACACTAGCCACCGCTGCTCGGCTTTTTCTACATGACTGTTTTCCCCCTCTACAGTCGCAGGATGTATCCTGCTTCCGGGTTAAGATACCGTGGCTTCTCTGCGGTTCTCTGGGACCCCAAGGGGTCTAAAACTGTTCCTATTTGCTCAAGGTTCTATGAGCAGAAGTTTTTGAATTTCTATTGTCACTTTTCATCACATCATCCTTTTCAAGGTACACTTCTTACTTCTACCACTGGAGGGCAGCAAGGCGTTTTCCAACTGAAATATGAACATTAAATTCATGTCTTACAATGTGAGGGGGCTTAACAGCCCTTTCAAAAGGAGGGCGCTCTGGAAGTCAGCTCTAGCAATGAACTGTGATATCCTCTGTGCCCAAGAGACCCATTTTGCCAGCAAGAATGCGCCAAAATGTACGCATGCCAAATACCCGCACATCTTCTACGCCAATGACTCTGTTAAAAAAAATGGTGTAATGATAGCCATAAGGGACACAGTAACCTTTTCTCTCTTACAGGAAAGATCTGACCAACACGGACGCTTCATCATACTAATTGCTGAGATTAATAACACTGTCTACACGCTGGTAAATTTATATGCTCCAAATGTTCACACGTTGAAATTTGTACGGAGAGTGATAACAATGGCTAAATCTATGCAAAAAGGTAAATTAATTATCTGTGGTGATTTTAACACTGTACTCAACAATGATCTTGATTCCTCCTCAGTGGCTCTCCGACAGAGACCCTGCTTAGGCCCCTTCTGCCATACAGAACGGCTCTTTGATCCTTGGCGCTGCGCTAGAACCACTGAGAAGGACTATTCTTACCACTCTCCTGTTCACGACAGCTACTCTAGGATTGATTTTTTTCTTGTAGACATGTACACATTGCAAGATGTAGCCAAAACAAGTATCCATAACATCACTTGGTCGGACCACGCTCCAGTAACAATTGAGGTAATGGATAATAACAAACAGCACTGCAAACCCCTATGGCGCAACAACACATACTTGCTGTCTCACCCCAAGATTAGAGATGAGATCAGTAAAAAATTGACAGACTATTTTGAGCTAAATACTAATGAGGAATGTTCCCCTGAAACACTATGGTGTGCGCACAAAGCATATGCTCGAGGTGTACTTATACAAATAGCCTCTAGGGAAAAAAAGAAAAAATCGAAACGTATGTCCGAACTCCACAACTCCATTGCAGAACTAGAATCCCTACATAAGAACCCATCTACTACATCCCCAGACATCCTGATACGCCTTAACCGGTGCCGTGAAGACTTGCGGCTGGAGCTTAAGACGGATTATGATGTCTACTTTAAGAGAATGAAATTATCCTTTTATTCTCAAAACAACAAAGCAAGCAAACTCCTTGCCTCCCAACTTAAAAAACGGCAAGCCAAGTCCAACCTGACTCACATCAAACACCACAAGTCCAATGCCACACTTCGCAACCCTAAAGATATAGCGAACGCTTTTAAGGATTATTACGAATCTCTTTACAACCTCCATGCTGATCCACACACTCACCAACCCTCTGACGGTGAAATAGACAATTTTCTCCAAAAACTTAATATGCCGAAAGTTGACTCCCTTTCACTTGACAAACTGAATTCCCCTATTACCAACAAAGAAATAGCCACTGTTATACATTCCCTGCCCATGCATAAATCACCAGGTGCAGACGGTTTCTCGGCAGAATATTATAAAGCATTTGCCTCCCTACTCGTGCCCACACTAGCAGACGTCTTCAATGCAGCCGCAGCTAAAAAAACCTTCCCAACAGAAATGCTACAGGCAGTCATTGTTACGATCCCTAAACCTGGTAAAGACACCGACCGTCCCCAAAATTTTAGACCGATCTCTCTATTGAATTCCGACTTAAAAATTTATGCCAAGGTGATAGCGAACAGACTAATGGAAGTGACCCCTTCACTCTTAGGATTAGACCAAGTAGGTTTTGTAAAAGGCAGACAAGCTCCTGATGGTACCAGACGAATACTTAATCTCTTAAGATTTACGGAAATCCACAATCTCCCTAGCGCTTTTATTGCCTTAGACGCAGAAAAGGCTTTTGATAGGGTACATTGGACCTATCTCTCTAAATCCCTCCTTAAATTTGGACTCACTGGTCCAATCTATTCAGCTATTATGGCCCTCTACTCCCGCCCCTCGGCCCGTGTGTTAACATCTGGACTACTCTCCGACCCCTTTTACTTGTCAAACGGTACCAGGCAGGGATGTCCTCTCTCACCGATAATTTTCTCCCTAGCCATTGAGCCCCTGGCGGAAAGCATTAGAGCCTCTGACGACATCAAAGGCATAACAGTAGGTTCGGGGACCCATAAACTAGGACTTTTTGCAGACGATATAATACTGACCGTCACTGATCCAGAACGTTCACTTTCGGCTATACAACAAAAACTACGTGACTTTAGTGAGGTGTCCTTCTACAAGATCAACACATCAAAATGCTTTGCTATGGCTCTACATACCACGATTAAGGTGCGTAAAGCCCTTCAAAAGCTCTTTCCTTGCACATGGGACCCCCCCTCGATCACTTATCTTGGTGTGCAGCTGTCCGCAACCTCCTCAAATTTATACGCATGTAACTTCCCACCATTGTTACATAAGATTGAAGAAGAAATGAACCTTATAGCAAAACTACATCTCTCTTGGATAGGACGGGTAGCTGCATACCAAATGCAAATATTTCCTAAACTACTATACTTTTTCAGAACTCTCCCTATCCACATCCCCCAGAAATTCTTCAACCTTCTATCAAAAAAACTAAATAACTTCATTTGGGTGGGAAAAAAGCCACGGATTGCACTAACTCAGCTTTACAAAGCTAAACACCTAGGGGGACTAGGACTCCCCAACGCACAAGCATACTACAGAGCGGCCCTGTTAGACCAAATGAAACACTGGTTCTCAGGCCAACAGGATAATAGATGGTCAGATATAGAACGTACTGTCACCCCGGGTCATGACCTACCTGCCCTGGCTATGGCATTTAGTATACACCATAAGCCAACCACTCCGCCTTACCCTGCAATACAAGCCTCCTTAGAAGCTTGGTCCTTCCTCATACATCAACATTTCACTGATGTACCTCTGCACAAACTACAAATTCCATTGTCATCCTACCAATACCTGATACCTCATCTGTCAATACACCATTGGGAAAAAAGAGGGGAACGATTTACCTCACCACCTATCGCACAACAAGACCCACTAGATACCTTCATGCTGTTTCAAATAAAACAATATTCAGACAAAAACCCAGGTACTAAACCGGAAATACCTCAGACATTATGGAACTTCCTAACTAACAGTCACTCGGGACAAAAAAAGGGTATCTCCTTATTTTACAAACTAGCAAATCCACTATACATGAACGCTAAATTACCCACCATGATAAAATGGGAAAAGGAACTTCAAGCGGAATTCTCACTCATACAATGGCACGTAGCAGTGAAATATAATAGCAAATCTTCAGCCTGCATAGATCATTGGGATAATGCACAGAAAATTCTTCACAGATGGTACTTTACACCCCTGCGGCTCCACAAAATGGACCCGTCACTACCATCCCTATGCTGGAGGAACTGTCAATCTACTGGCAGTTTGCTCCACATACTGTGGAGTTGTGGAGTTATTACTACCTTTTGGAAAGAGATAGAATCTATGATATCCAATGTTACCCATACCAAGATACTTCTTACACCAGCATTGGCACTACTTAGTATTGGAATTGAGCTAGTTCCGCCCCTACAAAGATGCTTAGTAGCAAATATCTTGTTTGCTGCCCGTATGTCCCTAGCGAAGCAATGGCGCTCACCCACACCACCTCAGCTTGACGTGGTAATTTCCAGGGTCAACAATCAATTTCTCATGGAAAAATTACTTGCATACAAAGAAAGAAGAACCTCGGCTTTCCATAAACGTTGGGAAAGCTGGAGCTCTTCTAAATATGCCTCTCCACACTTGTAACTCATGACTCACTACTCTCATGACTGAAACCTACTGTAAGAATCAGCGCATCCAGTGGCTAGAATACGTCCACATAGGAATGATACTCCAATGCGTAAATTCCCGATAATATACAACAGTTCATGGACTATGACGTAATATGTACCTTATAGCACAACAGAAGTATCAATGTTCTTGGTTCTCTTCAATGTTATCGAAGTTTACATTGTTCTGGTTATATTTTGCACTTTTTCTGCCTTACTGTAACTCCAGGGACCCTCATTAAGGTCCACTGGGAGCTTCTTTTTCTACAACCTACATTACGCTGAGCCATGTCACAGTGTGTACCCGAAAGGGGTGACTGGCTCTGCCCCATGTGGGGCCGATTAGCTTTTGAATACAAGTAGCTCGTAGACAATCTTTACCATAAATGACCTGTTTACCTATTCATTATAACCCTTTTGTAATGCATATACCTGTTGTTTACAAGATTCTCTTACTTTCTATGTAAACTGTAAATCTCAATAAAAATCTATGGTTTTAAAAAAAAATAAACTCCCTGCTTATTGAACAAGCTAAAGCAAAGATAAAGCGGAATAGTCAAACAATATATGAGTATGGGAACAAGCCGAGTAGGATGTTAGCTAAAGCGTTAAAACAAACTAATACAAGGGGACAAATAAGGGGCATTAAAACGCAAGGAGGAGAGATACTGAACTCCTCAGTGAAAATAGCTCAGGCCTTTAGGAAATATTACGAGGGCCTATACCAACTCGAGGGTGAAGGCAGCGTAGGAAAAAATAAAAAAAAGGAGGAGGCAGCTAGAGAGTATCTACTTTCATCGGAAATGCCCAAATTAACAGAAGAAGCACTGCAGAACCTAGACAAGCCATTAACGGCTGAGGAGTTTAAAAAAGTCTTGAACTCCTTACCCGTAGGCAAAGCGCCAGGCCCTGATGGGTATTCCCTGTCTTATTATAAAGTATTTGAAGAGAAACTGGTTTCAAGGTTTCTTGCAGCATTTAATTCTATACAAGAAGGACAGAAGTTATCTGAGGAAACATTGTTAGCACACATTGCTGTTATACCAAAAGAGGGGAAGGACCCATCCCAGTGTTCCAGCTATCGGCCGATATCACTACTCAATGTGGACCTAAAAATTTTCTCTAAAATATTAGCTAATAGATTGATTGAATATATACCGTTATTGATTCACCCTGACCAAGTAGGGTTTACCCCAGGGAGGGAAGGGAGGGAGAATACACAGAGAGTAATAAATGCAATATATTGGTCACAAAGCCAGCACAAACCCTTAACATTAATATCAGCTGACGCAGAAAAAGCGTTCGATAGGGTGGACTGGCTGTATTTGAGGGCCACACTCCAACATATTGGCCTAAAGGAGGGAATGCTGGGATGGCTCCAAAACCTATAATCGGTACCCACTGCTAGGGTGAAGGTAAACGAAAGTTTTTCGGAACCCCTTCGAATTCGCAATGGAACACGTCAGGGATGCGCACTATCGCCAATTATCTTTATTCTTACAATGGAACCATTCCTAAGAAAAATACGTTCAAACTGCGATATTAGAGGAATAAAAACTGAAACGGAGGAACACAAATTAGCAGCATTTGCTGACGACTTGATCTTTTTCATATCCTCTCCAGCCATATCCCTGCCTCCCCTCCTAGGGGAGCTACAGAAATTTGGGGATATAGCTAATTTTAAAGTGAACTACAATAAATCAGAAGCCATGGGACTAGAGATGAGCGAGTCCTTGACCCACCAGATAACCTCCCAATTTAAATGTAGATGGACAGACTCACATATTGACTATTTGGGGACCAGAATACCTAAAGTGCTAAGTAGGGTGTTTGAACTAAATTATGCTCCAATGCTAAAACAAATAATGATAGACCTGAAAAGATGGGACAAAGAAATTTTTACTTGGTTTGGGAGGACTAACATAATAAAAATGAATGTAATGCCACGGTTGATATACATACTTCAAACTATGCCAGTAAAGATCCCCCAAAGCTTTATGAAAGAACTTCGATCAGGTTTCCTGAGTTTTATATGGGCGGGAAAGCCTGCAAGATTACGGAGATCTATTTTGACTCTCCCCAAAGAAAAAGGTGGTATTGGATTTCCAGACCCATGTAAATATCAGGAGGCCTCACATCTAGTTAGAATAAAGGAGTGGTGCGCTAAAAAAAAGAAACCATGGGTACTTATGGAACAAACAGCGAGTAAAGCCCCCCTGGAGGGGTTGGCATGGATGGCTGGAAAGGATATCCCAATGGTAGTCAAACAACATCCACTGATAGGGGCTACTCTAAATATAAGTAAAAAAATTTTCAATAAGAACAAGATATCAAGCAAACCAAGTCCTATGTTACCTATACTTGGTACTTACGACTTTATGCCTGGCTTATTAGACCATAAATTTTTCGATCTGAGAAGCAGGGGGAAAACAGGATCATACATTTTTCAAAAGAGGGAAGACTAATGACAAGAAGGGAGATAGAAAGTGAACTCACCCCAGAATTAGACTATCTTAGAGCAATGCAGTTGGGTGCATATATCCACTCAAAAAGTAGAAAATACTTAGAGATCCGGGGGATGTCGGACTTTGAGCAGATATGCTTGGATGGTGAGAATCTGAGACACCCCCTGTCACATTTCTATGAAATGATTATAAGACTGGAAGCCCCTGAGAATCTAGGTTTTATATGCACTTGGGAAGAAGATCTGAAGGTTACGTTCTCCCCAAAACAAAAAGAAAAAATACTGAGATCTGTCCATAAAAAATCAATAGCAAGTAGATATCAGGAGGGGGGATATAAGATTCTTACCCGATGGTATAGGACCCCAAGCATGCTACATGGTATATTTCCACAGATACCAAATACATGCTGGCGATGTGGAAAATCGGAGGGTACAATGCTACATATTTTTTGGGAATGTGACAAAATTAGAGAGTACTGGAAAATGGTGGAGGAAATAGTAAAGGAAATTACAGGGGTCCCTCTTGGAGACAACCCGGCTGCATTTTTATTAAACATGGTCCCTATGTCAGTTGAAAAATATAAAAAATCACTATTAAAACATCTTCTCACGGCGGCGAGAGCCTGTATTCCTGCTTTGTGGAAAAAAGACGTACCACCCACGAGGGCCCAATGGTGGGCCAGAGTGGGTGAAATCCAACAAATGGAAAACCTGACAATGGCAATTAAGGAGCAGGAGGAGAAATACATGGACACATGGGCTCCCTATTTTCTTTATAGGGGAGAGGCGGAGGGGGGGGGGCTGGTGGGCCTGAGAGGGGGGAGGGGAGCGGGGCAGAGGGAAGGGGTGTTATACCACCCCCTTTTCTCTTTTTTTTCTTCTTTTCTTTCTTTTTTTTATTTTTTCTTTTCTTATTGTCTGTTTGGGATCAAGGGAGGGAGTAGATTGAAGTGTAAGGGATACAGTAGAAGTAAAGTATACCATAGTAAATGTATGAGATAGACTAGACGTTACAGAGTAATAGAAAATGCAAATGATGTAATGTATTGTATTGTATAAAACTTAAAATAAAAAGTTAAAAAAAAAAAAAAAAGATTCTCAACTCTTTCATTATTTCCATTTTTTTCCTGAATAATAATATTTTATAAATATTTAGGTATTAATAAAATAGTTTATGAATACTGTATTTTAGTATATCTATCTATCTATCTATCTATCTATCTATCTATCTATCTATCTATCTATCTATCTATCTATCTATCTATCTATCTATCTATCTATCTATCTATCTATCTATCTATCAAAGGTATGCTTGCTCCAAAATAGGCAAGGTTGGGTTGTGCAGGGGAGGTGGTGAGGGCAGGGAGGGAGAAAGCACTGTGGTGATGGGGAGTAATCTTCCTAGTTGGCAGGGTGATGAGAGGATGAAGCAAGGGCATTTAACAGAGATGTGGGAGCAGGAGGGCTGCAGAGGAGTATGAGCAGAAGGGAGGTCCTGGAAAAATAGTTAGAGTGTGTGGGAGGGGTATTTGGCAGAGTGGTAAGAGCAGAAGGGGGGCCTGGAAAGTGGTAAGAGTGTGTGGGAGGGATGTTTGGAAGAGTGGTGAAAAGGGTAATTTCTGGAAGCAGGAAGAGGTCCCCACTAGTCCAATATAGATATCAGCTGGACAATAATCGCAGAAACTATGGCGGCGATGACCTGCGCAAGTGCAGTGGTGACTTCACATACTACTGCTTAATCGTACATGCAAATATTATTGTCACCATATTTGTGGCTGTCACTGTCAACCCTGAGCATGTGCAGTTGGAGAACCAGAGAGTTTGCTTTTCCATCCCTCATGCACTTCATGGATCATTCACAGATCTGCTCTGTATTTCAAAAATACTACTACATGGGGGGCGTGGCGACCGAGCTCTAAGATGGACGCCGGAGAAAATCACCAACACCGGAACGCACCAGGCTCCTTAGGACACACACACAGCCCACTGTACCGCCGAACACTCCAGGCATGACACGGATAAGGCAAAACCCGCCGCAACCCAGCAAGATGCCGGATTTCTTTACTCAGAAATCCTGCGGGACTCCACAAAATGGCAGCAGTGGCCTCCTCACACAACGGCCAGAGTATAGAGCCGCTCACCAGACTAACGGACACAGTGATTCCGCCACTAGGATTCCACAATCCCACTCGCACAGCTGATCCTCCTCAGGCACCGCAAGCCCATCCACAAGGAGTCCTGCTAAATCAAAACCGAGGATGTCATCTCATGACACGCCTGACATGGAGGTAAGCGGCCCACAGCACAATCAGCAAGCAGCACCACTGAATGACCCCCATAGCTGACTACCCCACAGCAGATAGGCCTATCTCTGATACCATGCTAAAGGAGATGCTTCTCTCACTCAGATCCTCTTTACAAACTGACATTGTAAGAGAGATTACACAGTGCCACAAAGCAGTGCAGGCCTTAGGGGTCAGGGTGGATCATACAGAACGTCAGATGGACACCTTTGCCTCCACATACAACACTAAGGTGGATGCTCATGTAGCACAGGGGTAGGATATAGTATGGCTGAAAGATAAGGTCGCTGACCTTGAGGACAGAAGCAGGAGGAACAATATTAACCTGTGAGGAGTCCCTGAATCAGTACTAGCCACACAGCTCCTGCCATATGCCCATGCCTTATTCTCCACTCTAGTCCCTGAGCTGACAGCACAGGACCTCATAATAGACAGGATCCACAGGATTCCAAAACCGTCCTTCATCCCAGAAAGCACCCCGAGAGATATCCTTATGAGAGTCCACTTCTACCATGTAAAAGAAAAAATCCTTCAGGCAACCCGTAAGCAAGATACTATCCCTCCACAATACACAGACATCCTCTTGCTACCAGACCTTTCCAGGCACACTCTGCAAAGGCACCGCAACTTGGCGACAATCACAAAAGCACTGCGCAACCACAGGATTTTACACAAATGGAAGTATCCTGCAACATTAACCATCACCCACAATGGCACCATGAAATCCATCACCTCGATGGAAGAAGGTCTATCGACCCTACGCCAATGGGGAATACTAGCAGACCAAAATGTAGCTTCTGCTTCCTCATCTCAACCGATGGCGCTTCAATCTGAATGGCAGGTGGTGCCAACAAAAAGCATTCCGGTGGTAACTCATGATCATTTTACGCATTAATCAAATGTTTCTCCAGTTGAAGGAGCTTACTGTTTAGCTTCCTTTCGCTCTACTCACTTACGCAGCAATGTCTGCACGCGGATCGGTTTTCAGATCCTTTTTTATGAACCCTCTGTTCTTCCATTTCATGTTTTGCTTCCTATGTTCCCTTTATTTTTTATTTTTTGTACACAGTTTCTCCACTCACACGACAACCTCATCAGATGCTGACACTGCAATTCCAGAAACCTCCTGTCATCTTCACCTAGCAAGGTACTCCATAACGAGAATGCTGGAACACAGTGAGTACCAACCGTACACCACCAGGCGTCACACCCACCGACACTGTAAATGACTATCGCATGCTTATCTATTAATGCGAGAGGATTGAACCATCCGGCCAAACAATTCTCTTTATGGAAAGAGGCCCTCAAGCACAAAACAGACATACACTGTGTCCAAGAGACTCATTTCCAATCGCAAAAAACTCCAACATGCTCCCACATAGAATACCCCCATGTATTGCATGCACACCTGACAGCAAAAAAGGAGGTGTGATGTTAGCAATCAGAAGTTCCTTATCATTCCAACTTAAAAACTTGTATATTGATAAAAAGGGAAGGTATCTCATAATAACTGGTGACATCAACTCCAAACCGTACACGATTGCCCAAATAAACACCAGATACGCTTTCTACAAAAAGTTTTCCTAAAAATCAATTCCTTACGGAATGGTAACATCATATTGGGAGGTGACCGCAACCTTATAGTGGACCCTGATGTGGATACCACTACAAAGAAATCTAACAGACCCAGAACCTTTCAACGCCTTCTACATAACCAGGAGCTGTTCGATGCATGGAGATGCACCACGCCAACGAAAGGAACGACACCTTTTTTTCTACCAGACACTGCTCATACTCCCGCATCGACATGTTCCTGGTGGTTCAATTGCTCCTGCAACACGTTTGCTCCACTCAGATATATGATATCACTTGGCCTGACCACGCCGCAATATCTCTATCTATTGTGGAACAGGGTGTCTCCTCTTCACCCCCCATCTGGCGATGTAACACCAGACTATTACAAGAACCCCACATAGCCCCTGTGATCTCTCGGCATCCCCGTGATTTCTTTAATATTAATCTTACCCTAACATAGATCCATTTATTCTATGGAACTCCCACAAGGCCTACATGAGAGGCATAATCATACAACTAGATCCCAAGAAAAGAAACAATTCTCCACTAAGCTAGACACCCTCATATCAGACATATGCAACATTGAACAACAAAACAAAACTGCACCAACAGAGCCTATGTCAATCAAACTCTCCAACCTTAGAGAACCCCTGCGAGAACATTTAGCACAAAAATATGACAAACTCCTCAGAACACTTCAACTGAAATCATATGCTGATGCTAATAGAGCAGGAAAATACCTAGCTAATAGAATCAAAACTGCTCGTATCAAATCCAGAATAGCATATTTACACCACGGGTCCCTATACCACAAGGTCACTAATCCGCAAGACATAGCGAACCAGTTTGCTGACTACTATGGTGCACTCTACAATCTAAACAAAGATGATTCCACACCACAACCAACCATACAAACGATACAATTTTTGAAGAACATAAACCTCACTACACTGACGAAGGAACACCTTGAGCTACTAAATTCCCCATTTACAATTCAAGAGATAGAAACAATCACAACTACACTACCTAATGACAAGTCACCGGGTCCGGATGGTTTTGTTAACGCTTATTACAAAATTTTCAGAGAAATTCTAGCTCCACACATACAAACAGTCTTTACCACAGCGAGGAAACGATCCTCTTTTTCCCAGGAGATGCTGAGAGCTCACATTGTCACCCTGCCCAAGCCAGGGAAAGATCCTACTACCCCAGCCAACTTTAGGCCGATATCTCTTCTCAACTCTGATATTAAAATCTACGCTAAATTATTGGCCAAAAGACTTGCAGATATTATTCCACTTCTTATTAAATGAGACCAGATTGGATTTGTGAAGGGGATACAGACCTTGGACACAACCAGACGTATTGTTAATATTATTCACCATGCTGTTAAATCAAGAACGCCTTCTCTGCTGCTATCCATAGACGCAAAGAAGGCGTTCGATACATGGACTTACATGGAACTGGTTCTAGCCAAATTTGGGTTTAAGGGCTCTATACTAGCAGCCATAATGGCACTGTACTCATGTCCTTCAGCCCAGGTGCATACTTCAGGGTTTTTATCCAAACCTTTCAATATTTCTAATGGTACCCGACAGGGTTGCCCCCTCTCCCCCACAATCTTTAATCTTATGATTGAACCCCTTGCTAAATCCATTAGGTCGGATGCTACTATCTCAGGCTTTACCATCGTATGGTTCTAACAAACATGTAATCAATCTATTCGCAGACGATGTGATATTATTATTGACTCACCCACAATCTTCCCTACCACGAGCCCACACAATTCTCAAAGAGTTTGGAAAGGTATCCTATTATAGAGTCAACTTCACCAAATCTACGATACTAAATATAGGAGTTCCTCCTTCTATTAAGAAATCACTACAGGACACCCTACCATATACCTGGGCAGCAAAGGGCATGTCTTATCTGGGTATCACCTTAACCAACTCTACCTCATCCATAATTGAAGACAATCTCAAACCATTCATACATAAACTTGAACAACAACTAGCAAACATTTCCAAAATAGAAATATCATGGTTGGGCAAGATAGCGGCATTTAAAATGTCCATTCTTCCACAGATCCTATACATTTTTAGATCCCTCCCCATACCAACACAGCTACGTTCGCACCATGTCCACAATATCCTGGAAGTATACCTGGAGTGGTAAAAAAGCTAACCTTATCTCACACAAACATGTAGGTGGAGCGGGTCTTGTAGACCTTCAAGACTACCTATGGGCCGTAAGATTGGACCAACTAAAATATTGGTTCTACGATAATAATTCTCCATTGTGGGTGGAATTAGAACGTTCATTACTCCCAACAATAGACCCTCTCACATTCCTAATAAGTGACCTGTGGGTACCTTGGGAAATGGGGAACCTACCCCCAATATTCAATCCTCCTTACAAGCTTGGAGGTTCATACAACACGTAGACCATGACGACTTTACAGACTTAACTTATAACCTCCCAATTACTCTCTTAGGAGCTAAAATGCCTACACTTTCTACCACAACTCTTCTTAAACAAGGAATAAACCATATTCAAGACCTTTTCGTAGATCATACTAAAAAAAAAAACAGAACAAATTGTGTCCACCTACCACCTACCTGATACTCTGCTATTCTCTTGCATACGCATTTCCCACTTCCTGCACAAATCATTCGGAAATTATGCTTAAAATTACAAACAGGTGGCACTATACGCCCTACAGACTGTCTACTTACTTTCCAGACGCATCCCCCTCATGTTGGAGACGGTGTGGACAAATAGACAACCTCTTACATATATTATGGGAATGCCCAAACATAACCAGCCTTTGGAACAACACTTTTAAACTGATCTCATCAGCCACAGGGATTCTAACAAGACCAAACCCTGCCCTAGCAATTATAAACATTGGGATAGAGAAATTCCCACCAGATTGTAGAGCGATCGCCACACACATATTGTTAGCAACCCGCAATCTTATCCTTCGTAACTGGAAAAACACCACAACCATTAATACATCTGAGGTAATTACTCTGGTCAATAGAAACCGAACCTTTGAACGCCTACTGGCCATTAATTCTTCATCATGCAAAACTTTTCATAAACAATGGGAAACGTGGGACGTAAAATAAAAAATGCCCATTAATGCACTATATTGTGAAAAGTATGTTTACTCAGCATTGTTATTGTTATTATTCATACTCTTGAAAACTAAATTAACACGAAAACTTATCTTTGACATTGGTGATGATGGAACTGTATTCTTTTTCGAAACTGTGTACTATTATTGTTTCTTTATTATTGTCTCTTTATCACACTATCTACTTGTTACTTGTTACTATTGAAAAATCAATAAAAACATTGAAATAATAAAAATACTACTGCATATGTAAGTAAACTCCACAATTTAACATTACTGACTTGATGATCCTGCAATCTGCTGCTGCTGCTGCCCATGCGTCCATTGTTATGGCACCCTGCCAGAAAACCTAAAGCTATAATATTGAAGCCTGGATTTAAAATCCAAATCTACAGTATTTTATTACCATACCAAAATCCATGGTATCGCTCCAAACCTCCACTTAACATTCATGAACCATCCAGGTGCTGGCTCCTGCATTCCGTTTCCACTACAACACAAGAATATAAGAATATGAGAGTACTCTGTGATTAGTTCACCTTGATATTTTATTCTGATAACAATAGAACGGCTGCATATATGTAATCTCCACTCAAAAAAGCACACTCCCTAAATGTGTTTCACCTTAATGAGTTTGTTCAAAAGGACACAGTTTAAATTTTCATATCATCCTGTTTAAGCATTATATACACATATATGCACAAAGTATACTTTATGCATCTGCTATGTAATGAATACATAGCATTTGCATTTGCATTTTAGTGTATTTTCCTTCTTTAAATCTCCTGAAGAAGTGGGCAACAGCAAAAAATGTTGAGAGCCTGACGGCCCACACCTACACCTTGAGCAGCTTCTCAATCAGAGGTGGCTCCCTTGGTGGGGGTGTAGGTACCGTCTCAAAAATAGATGTGTCAAATAATAAAATTGCGTGCTCCTGCAATGTCCCAAATAAAACTATTCTACCCAAAAGCCTCCATAGGTGACACTTTAGAAACCTTTATTGGTCATCAGTTTAGAGTTTACCATGAGCTCTGGTACAGTGCTCCCAATAGGAGAAGGAGAGCCCAGGAGGAGGAGGGAGAGGACAGCTGTATCACTTTCACTTTCCAGCTGGGAGTCAGCTGAGAAAATCCAACATCCATCAGCTTGTGCCTAATGGTTCACTCTTTGTACTTGATATTTATGCTGACTCTAATATCAAGATGTATATTATTCATGAATTAATCGACTTCAAATAATAGGAGAGCAATAAAGTAAAAGCCCAAAGTGTTCATTTTCTAGATTTCTTCACAGACCCACATGCTAAGTCATTTTCATAATTTTTTTCTTATGCAGACATTAAACTGATTTAGTTTGTAGTGCTTAAAGTGGTGGGCCACCCTGAAAAACAAAACAAGATAAAAATGTTAGTACAAATTTAAAATGAAAAAAATAAATATATTTTTTTTTACTTACCAGAAATGGCTCTTGCTAGGCAGATCGTCCTAATCTGCCTATTCTTGCTCCGCAGGGATCTTCTGTCTTCTGCTCCGAGCGCCGCCTTCTAGTGAATGGGGCGCGGTGTGTTATGGGAACTATGTAGGGCGCGCGCCGATTCGCGCATGCGCAGTAGGAAACGGGCAGCGCTCGCTGCTCATTTCCCTTACTGAGGATGGCGGCGCTGGAACCGGATCGCCGAGGGACATCTCGGCCTCCACGACCGACATCACAGGCACCCTGGGAGGGTAAGTGTACTTATTAAAAGTCAGCAGCTACTTTTTTTTTAGCTGCTGACTTTTACATTTTTTTTTTTTAGGTGAAACACCGCTTTAACCATTTCAGCATTAGAACAATTGTTTTTCTTTTTTTTTGCACACATGTAAATATCTGCTTTTTTGGCCATAAAATTACTTAAACCTCTAGAACAATATCTTTTTCTGAAAGCATAGACCCTGTAGAATAAAAAGATGATAGTTGCAATTTTTTGTTGTTACAGGATATTTGTGCAACTGTTTATCAAACACATCATTTCAGGAAAACATATAATAAAATAAGTTTTAGTCCACAAAAATAAATTATTACCCAATTTGTTGGTAAAATATAAAATATGAGGTTGCATCAAGAAAATAGATGTGTCAAATCATAAAGTTGCATGCTACCCAAAAGCCTCCATAGGTAACACTTTAGAAACCTTTATTGGTCATCAGGTTAGAGTAAACCATGAGCTCTGGTGCAACTAGATGTGGTCCTGGGCTCCCAATAGGAGCAGGAGAGACTAGGAGGAGGAGGGAGAGGACATCTGTATCACTTTCACTTTCCAGCTGGGAGTCATCTGAGAAAATCCAGCACCCATCAGCTTGTGCCTAATGGTTCACTCTGTGTACTATGTATGTCCAAAGATCTGGACCAGTTAAGGATGAATTCCAGTGACAAATAAAAAAATAAAAAACAATAGCAAATTAAAAGATAAAATAACAAAATAAGCTTTGGCTGCAATATTTATCTTTAAGGCAGGGATTTCCACCACAGCACTTTTTTTCTGACACTAGATGTCCTCATACTACTAGCCTTGACTCAATTTCTCTGAGCCCAGGTCACCCTAAATCTGCCCCAGCCCATGACTGGACACTGAAGAAAAAGCTGCACAGTCTGGTGCTTATTTATGTGTATTCATGGGTATTTATGTGCATCATTCTAGTGGACATAATGTTCATTTGTCCTATCAACTAGAAATTTAATTACATGTCAATGTGTGCATTCATGCCTGTAAATCTGCATTTATGCATGTATATTCAGTATCTCACAACATTGAGTACACCCCTCACATTTTTGTAAATATTTTATTATATCTTTTTATGTGACAAAACTGAAGAAATTACACTTTGCTACAATGTAAAGTAGCGAGTGTACAGCTTGTATAACAGTGTAAATGTGCTGTCCCCTCAAAATAACTCAACACACAGCCATTAATGTCTAAACCGCTGGCAACAAAAGTGAGTAAACCCTTAAGGGAAAATGTCCAAATTGGGCCCAATTAGCCATTTTCCCTCCCCGGTGTCATGTGACTCGTTAGTGTTACAAGGTCTCAGGTGTGAATGGAGAGCAGGTGTGTTAAATTTGGTGTTATTGCTCTCACTCTCTCATACTGGTCACTGGAAGTTCAACATGGCACCTCATGGCAAAGAACTCTCTGAGGATCTGAAAAAAAGAATTGTTGCTCTACATAAAGATGGCCTAGGCTATAAGAAGATTGCCAAGACCCTGAAACTGAGCTGCAGCACGGTGACCAAGACCATACAGCAGTTTAACTGGACAGGTTCCACTCAGAACAGGCCTCGCCATGGTCAACCAAAGAAGTTTAATGCAAGTGCTCAGCGTCATATCCGGGTCTTTGGGTGTTGGTGGCACCTTCCCACTGTAACGCTATAGAGGTAATCATGATGAAAGCAAGAATTGGCCTTGCCGGAAAAAAATGCAATGATATGCACCTGTCAAACATGGGGAGAAAAATTACTCTTTGGGTGTTGGGGGCACCTTCCCACCGTAACCCTATAGAGGCACTCTTGATGAAAGCAAGAATTGGCCTTGCTGTAAAAAAAATGCAATGATATGCACCTGTCAAACAGGTGCTGAAAAATTGGTCTTTGGGTGTTAATTGTGCCCATGAAATCAATACCAAAAACATTCTTCCAGATGAAATGATTGAACACCCTCAAAGCTAGGCAGCCTCATCCTGCAGAGATTCCACATCCCAAAAAGGGCTTCATAGCTGGTAATCCAGGACTGATTCATTTTTATAAAAGTCAAACATTCCACGGAGTCTGTGGACAGATGTGTTCTATGATCAGTAGGGATGAGCCGAACACCCCACCTGTTTGGTTCGCAGCAGAACATGCGAACAGGCAAAAAATGTGTTTGTACACGCGAACACCGTTAAAGTCTATGGGACACGAACATGAAAAATCAAAAGTGCTAATTTTAAAGGCTTATATGCAAGTTATTGTCTTAAAAAGTGTTTGGGGACCTGGGTCCTGCCCCAGGGGACATGTATCAATGCAAAAAAAAGTTTTAAAAACTCACGTTTTTTGGGAGCATCGATTTTAAAAATGCTTAAAGTGAAACAATAAAAGTGTAATATTCCTTTAACCGCTTCAGCACCGGGCCATTTTTTACCCTTCCTTACCAGAGCACTTTTTGCGATTCGGCACTGCGTCGCTTTAACTAACAATTGCGCTGTCGTGCAACGTAACACCCAAACAAAATTGACGTCCTTTTTTTCCCACAAATAGAGCTTTCTTTTGGTGGTATTCGATCACCTCTGCGGTTTTTATTTTTTGCGCCATAAACAAAAGAAGAGCGACAATTGTGAAAAAAAACACAATATTTTTTACTTTTTGCTATAATAAATATCCCATTTTTTTAAAAAAAAACAATTTTTTTACTCAGTTTAGGCCGATATGTATTCTTCTACATATTTTTGGTAAAAAAATCGCAATAAGCGTATATTGATCGGTTTGCGCAAAAGTTATAGCGTCTACAAAATAGGGGATAGATTTATTGAATTTTTTTTATTTTTTTTTTACTAGTAATGGCGGCGATCTGCGATTTTTTTTCGTGACTGCGACATTGCGGCGGACACTTCGGACAGTTTTGACACATTTTTGGAACCATTCACATTTACACAGCGATCGTTGCTATAAAATTGCATTGATTACTGTGTAAATGTGACTGGCAGGGAAGGGGTTAACACTAGGGGCGCTGTAGGGGTTAATGTGTTCCCTAATAGAAGTGATTCTAACTGTGGGGGGAGGGGACTCAAGGGGAGAAGACCGATCATGTGTTCCTCTGTACTGGGATCACATGATCGGTCTCCTCTCCGCTGACAGGACGTGGAGCTGTGTGTTTACACACACAGCTCCACGTTCCCGCCCGGTCCCGTTGTTTTAACGGGCAATCGCGGGTGCCCGGCGGACAACGCGGCCGCCGGGCACTCTCACCGGGTCCCGAGCGATGCCGCGGGCGCGTGCGCGCGCCGCCGGCAGCGCGCGCGCGCCCCCCAGGCGGCCGGGAATCCGAGGACGTCATATGACGCCCACCCAGGATGGGAGATCCACCTTGTGGGCATCATATGACGGCGGGCGGTGTTGAAGTGGTTAAATTCCGTACCTGGGGGATGTCTATTGTATGCCTGTAAAGTGGCACATGTTGCATGTGTTGCATGCAACCTGGCAGGCCACAGAAAAAGAGGGGGATGAGAGAGAACCCCCCCTTCCGTACCAGGCTACATGCCCTTAACATTGGGAGGGTGCTTTGGGGTAGACCCCAAAGCACCTTGTCCCCATGTTGATGGGGAGAAGGGCCTCATCCTCACAACACTTGTCTGGTGGTTGTGTGGGTCAGCGGGCAGGGGGCTCATCGAATCTAGAAGCCCCCTTTAACAAGGGGACCCCCAGATCCCGCCCCCCCCCTGTGTGAAAGGGTAATGGGTACAAATGTACTCTTACCATTTCACTAAAAATGTGTGAAAATAGTAATGACGTAATGATGGGACTCTCAGGGGACAGTTCTTTTATAACTGATGGTGGGGCTACACAATGACATTGCCAGGTGACCCCTCCCCCCTCTGATGCACGGGGACATCCCTATGGCTTTCCTGTAGCGACAGAGGGGGTGGGGCTACCCGATCTGCCCCCTCTGACGCACGGGGACATCCCTATGGCTTTCCCATAGCGTCAGAGGGGGCAGGGTCACTTTTTTTCGGTCCGTCGGAGCGAGAGAAGAAGAAGAACAAGACTTCGTGGGACAGTTTTTTTGTTTTTTTTTAATAAAGGACTTTTCCCAAGGCGTGTATTGTCTTTTTTTACCATTTTTACTAATTTTTTGTGAAATGGTAGGAGTACATTTGTACCCCGTTACAATTTCACACAGGGTGGGTGGGATCTGGGGGTCCTCTTGTTAAAGGGGTCTTCCATATTCCAATAAGCCCCCCGCCCGCAGACTCCCACAACCACCGGGCAAGGGTTGTGGGGATAAGGCCCTTCTCCCCATCAACATGGGGACAAGGTGCTTTGGGGGGCTACCCCAAAGCACCCTCCCCATGTTGATGGCATGTGGCCTGGTATGGTTCAGGAGGGGGGCACTCTCTTGTCCCCCCTCTTTTCCTGCAGCCTGCCAGGTTGCATGCTCGGATAAGGGTCTGGTATTGATTTTGAGGGGGATCCCACACCTTTTTTTTTTTATTTTGGCGCGGGGTTCCCCTTAATATCCATACCAGACCTGAAGGGCCTGGTATGGAATTTTGGGGGCCCCCCACGCATTTTTTAATTTTGGTTCGGGGTTCCCCTGTGGGGGAATCCCATGCCGTTTTTATCAATTATGTGTATTGCCGGGATCGACAATTCATTATAGCACGAGTACTTTTAAATTACTTTTTTCCTTTAGAAATTAAATTTAGCTCTCGGACTGTTCTAAACACGGGAAACATGCGCCACTTTACAGGCATACTATAGACACCCCCAGGTACGAAATTTAAAGGAATATTTCACTTTTATTGTTTCACTTTAAGCATTATTAAAATCACTGCTCCTGAAAAAAACAGCCGTTTTTAAAACTTTTTTGCATTGATACATGTCCCCAGGGGCAGGACCCAGGTCCCCAAACACTTTTTATGACAATACCATACATATAAGCCTTTAAAATTAGCACTTTTGATTTGTCCCATAGACTTTTAAAGGTTGTTCCGCGGTTTTTCGAATTTGCCGCGAACACCCCAAATTGTTTGCTATTCGGCGAACAGGCGAACACCAATGTTCAAGTCGAACTTACGTTCGACTCAAACATCGGGCCCATCCCTAATGATCAGTAACAAAACCTCCTGCAGCACTGAATGCAGCTCTGAAAGCATGCTGGATGCAGGGAAGTCCAACAACTCAATAGAATACTGGGCAAGTTCTGGCCAGTGGTCTATTCTCATGACCCAGTAAGTCAGTGGATCGTCAGCTGGAAAGCTCTCCATCTCTGTTTTGGCCCGAAGGTAATCATCCACCCTGTGATGGAGACGCTGCCGATGAGATGTGGAAACTGACAGCCCTGGGCGGCGAGGACTAAAAAATTCCAAAATGCCTCACTTAGGCAGACGCCTTCTCCAACGCTCCTCTCTTGACCAACAGAAGACTCAAAACTATGTTTTCCATGACACTGTAACCTACTGGATTCAGGAAAAACATTCAATAAAATCCTCTGTAACGTGTCCTCAAGAGATTTCTGAGAGAGAATCTGAAAATCGAAAGATCGGGCATAAACAAATGCTTTATTTTAGTTTTTGTTGTGACAACAGTTCGATATAGATAGGAGATCATGACGGTGACAATAGCAATCTGTGTCCATCGAACCTGTCGTCGAATGTGCCTAACCTTAGCTCTATTATTCCAAGATTATTCTACATAGAGAGAAAAGATTCGACATTATAGAGACAATAGCAAAAAAGGTTGAATGTGCTTAACCTAACTCTATTAGTCCAAGATTATTTGACATAGAGAGAAAAGATTTGACATGAAGATTCGACAAAGCAGTCGGCGCGAGCGGACATTTATGGTCAAATGCTCTGCCTATAGGCTATAGCAGAATTCTAATGTTGGTTGACTAGTAATAATTAATAAATATGATTATTACTAGTGTCATACAACATTAGAATTTTACTATAGCTCGTAGGCAGAACATTCGACCGGAAATGTACAATTGCAGCGTTGTACAGTTTAGCTGCTCAGTTGAATCTTCTTAGAACTTTCGACAGACACCATAAGCCTTCAATGACAAATTCTACCTTAATTATTTTGGATTTTCAAACGAATGCATTTTTTTTTTTTTTTTTTACTTTTAAAGATTTTTATTAATTTTCCAAAACATAAACAAGAATTATACAGGTACATATTCTAGCTTCTACATCTCCAGGATGACTGGATCAGTTTCAAACGAACAAATTCTTCAAGATGTATTGTTATTATTATGAAACATTGACAGTTTAAATACTGTACAAGTGGATAAACTCTTAGGAACAGGAAAATAAACAAAATAAGAAGATAAATAATTCCCTGTTTACCCCTAACGGGATCATGCTGTAAGCATGGGATTATGGTTCAGTGTAGTCAGTACAGGTAGGGGAAGATTAGAAGGAGGGAGACAAGGAAGGAGAGAGAGGGGGGGGGGGGGTTGGTTGTATGGAAGTTGTCATATACATCCGACTATCTTTAATGAGACAAAAGAAAAAAGAGAATCGTCTTTCAGGAACCTATTTAGTAGTTCTTAGGGTTTTTCAGAAAATTGGATGCCCTAGGGTGTCGTATCCATTCATTCCAATTTTTAAGGAAATTACTTGTGGATCCTTTTTTATGTGCTAACATTATTTCGTAGTGCGCCTGATTATTCAGTCTCAAGATAACATCAGATAGGTTAGGTGCTAGGGTAGATTTCCATAGTTTAGTTATGGTAAGCCTTGCTGCTATGAGGATATTAGCGACTATGATTCTATGTTGTGGAGGATAAATGTCAAGGTTTATGCCTAGCAAAGCCATTTCGGGTGTGAGTCTCTTTAGATTTCCAGTGAGGGACGCTATGAAAGAGGAGACAGATTTCCAGAAGCTAGAAAGAGTTTTACAACTCCATAATGTGTGCATTAGGTTACCTGTATGGGTATCGCATCTACAACATATAGGGGATGCGGTGGGGAATATTTTACTGAGTCTGTATGGAGTCAAATACCAACGGTTCAGGATTTTTTGGGCATTTTCCCAGTGTTCAATACATGCTGTTGAGGTGCTATTAATATGTATGGCTTTCTGCCACTTTTCCCATGAGAAGGTTTGAGAAAGATCTTTTTCCCATTTAATCATATTTGTAGTCTTGGTATGGGGTGGGAAAGATGAAAGTATTTTATATATATGGGATATGCCCCCTTTTCCAATGCTCTCGTGGGAGAGGAAAAAATTTCCATAGTGCGCTAGGGATTTCTATGCTTTTTTCCGGGTTAAAATTCTTGGTAAAGGATTTGGTGGAAAGTTTATTTGTTATTCTATGTTTGTGATTATTCGGCAAGTGTATAAAGAAGTTGAATCCCTGTTTGGACCAGGATGATGTATTTATGCGTGCTTTGCAATAATCAATTACTCTTAATGGTATTGGTACAAGGGCTGGGGCGTTTATTGGTTGTAATTTTGTTAAAGCAAACTTCCAGGCTGTTAAATTGGATTTAATTGTCAAGAAGTTCGGTACATTTATTTTTCTTAAAATGTGACTGGCCATGGATAGGGAGAAAAGGTCATTTCCTTTAGTTATTTTCCTTTCAATGTTCAACCATAATTTATCATTAGAGTGTTTGAACCAGAATTTCATTTGGTCTAGGAGTGTGGCGTAATAATATAGGCGTATATCGGGGAGATTCAGTCCCCCTTTAGTTTTCGGTGTTGACATAATGATTGTTTTGAGCGAAGAGCTTCGCTGGTAATGGAATTGGGAGGGATCGGAAATAATATAGGATCTTCGGTAGCGTCTTCATTTTAAACGCTGCTATTCTTTCTATCCAGGATAGTTGCGTTTTTTTAATTGATTGTATATCTTGATTTATTTGGGTTAGCAAGGAAGGGTAATTGGCTTCATACAGTTTAGTTGGAGGGTAGGTAAGTTGAATGCCTAAATAGGTAATAGAGGGGTTGTCCCAGTTGTAATTAGATTGTTGTCTTAGTTTAACAACTTGATCTGGTGGGATGTTCATAGGTAAGACATAAAATTTGTTGGGATTGATCTTATAATAGGAAATTGATGCAAATGCTTCTAGAGTGTTAGTTACTTTGTTTAGTACTTTGTCTGTCGCAGATAAGGATAGGAGGACATCATCTGCAAATAAACCTAGTTTATGTTCTACCTGATCTATTTTAATCCCTGTGATGTTGGGGTTGGTTCTAAAAGATATTGCGAGGGGTTCAATTGCTAACGAAAATATAATGGGCGATAAGGGGCACCCCTGTCTGGTTCCGTTCGTTAGATTAAATCTTTTAGATATGTTTCCTGTGGTGTATACTCTGGCAGAAGGAGTTGTGTAGAGTGACATTATGGCTTCAAAAATAAATCCAGAAAAAACAAATTTCTTAAGAGTTTCTGCTATATAACCCCAATGCACCCTGTCGAATGCCTTCTCTGCATCCAAACCAAGAAGCAGAGAAGGCATTCGATCGCGTTCTATACGATTGAGCAGATCAATCATGCGTCTAGTGCTGTCCGGGCTCTACCTACCCCTAACAAATCCAACCTGATCTGGTTCAATTAGATAGGGTGTCATTTCTAATAAACGGTTGGCTATAACCTTGGCAAAGATTTTCAAATCCGAATTGAGTAGTGATATGGGTCTGTAGTTAGTTGGTGATGTCGGGTCTTTTCCTTGTTTTGGAATAGTGGCAATAATTGCTTCAAGCATTTCTTTGGGGAATGAGTGATTGATGACCGCGTGGTTGAATATTTTAGCTAGATATGGGGTGAGTGTTGTGTCAAACGCCTTGTAGTACTCACTGGACAAACCGTCTGCTCCGGGGGCTTTATTTGATGGCAGCTTTTGAATGACTTTCTTAATTTCTTCAGTAGTTATTGGGTCGTTTAACTTTTCTAGGGCACTGTGGCCTACAGCAGGGACATTAATCTTACTTAGGAATTGGCCTATTTCTATTGGTTGTGGTTGGATAGTATTGGGATCATCTTTTAGATTGTATAAGCTTTCATAATAATCAGCAAATGCGTCAGCTATATTTTGTGGGTTATATAAGACTTTCCCTGATTTATGGTGAATTATTTTATCTATTTTCTGTTTGTTTTGTTTATGACGTAATTGGGAGGCCAGTAGTTTACCCGCTTTGTTTCCCTGTGAGTAATAGCTTAGTTTTAGTTTTTTTAAATATTTTTCATGGTTGGAGGTCAGTATTGCTTTAAGCTCATTTCTGGTCTCGTTTAATCGTTGAAGAAGAATGGGGTGACTGGGGGATGTTTTGTGTTCTTTTTCAAGCTCAGTTATTTTAATTAGTAGTTTGGATATTGACTGTGTACGTCTTTTTTTGTCCCTCGAGGCTAGTTGGATCAATATTCCTCTGATAAACGCCTTATGGGCACACCATATACTAGATATAGATACCATGTCATTATCGTTTACCTTGAAGAATTCTTCCAATCTTTCTTTCATCACTGCCAGAGTTTCCCTTTGAGACAAAATATAGGTGTTGTTTCTCCAGAGTGTATGATATGAATTTTGTTGTCCTAGATTTATGCTTAATGATATTGGGGCATGGTCGGACCTTGTTATGTTAAAAATACGGGCATCTGATATTTTTTGGAGGAGAACTCTGTCAGTGATGAAGAAATCGATCCTAGAGTAGGACCTATGCACATTTGAGAAAAAAGTGAGGTCCTTTTCTGTTGCGTGGAGACATCTCCATGGATCGTGGAGGTCTTTGTGTGAGAAGACGTCCTTTATACCTTTCCTTTTGGATAGAGTTCCTTTGGTGGAGTCCAGAAGTGGGTCCATCGTTGCATTAAAGTCTCCACAGTAGACGACATTACCCTTCTGAATCTTCTTCACTATTTTGATAACTTTTTGGAGGAATTGATGGGGATTTTTGTTCGGTGCGTAGATATTGGCAATCGTTAGTACTGAGTTTTCAATCTTTGCAACTAGAATAACGTATCTGCCTTGACGATCAATTTTGGAGTCCAGAAGTTGAAAAGAGATTGAGTCTTTGATGATCGTTAGCACTCCTTTTTTCTTCTTGCTGTTGTAGGATGCGAAGATATGTGGGAATTTCGGGTGAGCAAAATGAGGGGGGTTGTCTTTTGCAAAGTGTGATTCTTGAATGCACAAGATGTCGCTTCCAAATTTCAAAGCATCAGTCCATAGGGCTTTCCTTTTGAAGGGGCTGTTGAGACCTTTCACATTTAGTGATAGCAGGTTCAAGTTAGTCATGGTGGGAATAGGTGTCTTGCGACTATGTTGCTTCCATACATAGTGGGGGTTGTTAGAGTTGAGATGAGGAGGAGGGAAGAGGGGGGAGGGGAGGATTTAGACTCACAAACATAAAGGAACATATAAGAACTAGTGAGTTGGTGCGCAACTCTTGTGTGCATTTCAACTTGCACTCTTGACATGGGGACTTAGTAGTCAAAGGTCAAAGGAGAGAGTAGGACATAGTCTCCCTGTGTACCATAAACCTGAGGCATTTAGGCATTGGTAATTTGCAGGAAAGGAGAGAGAAGAGAAGATCTCTCCATTGATGTTTAGCCAGTGGACACATCAACCATGGCTGACAGTCCATGGAGATGTCAATTTCTCTACTGTGGCCTTAGTGGTCGAGGTGGTTCCTTCATTTGTAAGTAGGCCCCATTTTCCTAGTGTTTTGAGTCCTTCTTCTAGTGTGTGGATTGAATGTGACACGTTGTTTCTCTCTACAATCAATTTGGTTGGAAAACCCCATTTGTAAATTATCATTTTTGTGATCGAATTTAGATTTTTACGCGCCAGGATAGTAGCTTGGGATAGGTCGGAGTACAGGATAATTCCTGCATATGGGTCCGGCAATGGGGCATGATGTCTTGCGAATTGCATCAAGATATCTTTTGTCTGGAAAAAGTGGATTTTGGCGATCACATCTCTTGGAAGTTTTTCCGGGATATGCGGTGGTTTGGGTAGTCTGTGGGCTCTGTCGATCACTAAATCTTGGTTTTGCAGTGAGGGGATAAGATCTGTGAACATTTTTTGTAGAAATTTTCTCAGGTCATTATTTTTGACATTTTCCGGTATACCACAGAATTTGATATTATTTCTTCTGGACCTATCTTCGAGGTCTGTGACTTTAAGTTTTAGCTGTCTGACTTCATCTTCAAGTACAAAGTGGTCATCTACTAGCTCATTATGGGCGTCAGTGAAATCAGTCAATTTGTTCTCAATGTAATCCACACGGTCTCCTAAGTCATCTATTTCTCGTTTGGATTTTTGCATAAATTATTTCATGTCATGTTGAATTGCCCCTCTTAGTGATTTCAACATTTCTTTCATGTCAGAGTCAATTAAAGCTTTCCCAGTAGTTGGGAAGGCATCCAGCTTATCGTCAAAAGGGTTAATATCTGCTTCTGATTCCTCATCTATATCAATGTATTTTCCTTTTCTGCTTAGGAGGGCTGGTGACATCAGACTGGAATGCCTCCTGTTCCATTGATAACAGCTGTGGCTGCGGTTCTTGTGTCTCCCTCCTCACAGCGCGCGCTGCCTGCTTGTCTGTGTGTGTGAGGGAGGAAGGGTCGGCGCCATTTTCCTTTTTAAGAGCGCCGGTCTTATTGACAAAGGAATCTAATTTGCGGGTTTTTTTCCGCAGGTTGCGCTTCTCTATGGCTAGGGTAAGGGTCTCTATGGGTTTCGATGTGCCGCTGAGTCCTCGGGCTCGCTTTTAGCCGCCGCTAGCCGCTTAGGGAGATAGGGAGAGCAGGAGCTCTAGCAATAGACAGCCATTCAGCTCCGCCGCCGGCCACGCCCCCCAGACGAATGCATTTTTTAACTAAACAAAATAAATAAAAACGAATTTCGGGAGTAACTAAATAAATGTATTTTTCGGATGAAAACGAAATTCCGAAACAAAATATTTCAGTGTACACATGTCTAGTCCTTTTGCAGGCTTTGAAGCATGAGGTTGCCCATGCACCTCAAATTTGCTGAGGCTTGAGAAGCAGACTCCTCTGGGTCACTCAGGATGACAGCATCTGGAGCTTCCTCCTCCCAGCCACGTACAACTCCCAAGGGTCCTGGGGTTGGAAAGCCAACGCTTACAGATAGACGCATGTCTTCCTCTTCTTCAAAGCCTATGCAAGTGCCAGAATCCTCCTCCTCATCCTCCTTCCCTCTCTCCTCCTTTGTGTTCTGTAACATAGGAATGATGGTGTCTGGATAAAGTGGGCCTTGAGAGGAAAGCAAGTCCTCTTCTTCCTCCAGTGCCCTGTCAATAATGCCATGCAGAGTCTGCTCTGCATGGCATTATTGACACAACAGGGATTGCGTCACTGATGCATGCACTGTCACTGCTCACCATCCTTGTGGCCTCCTTAAATGGTGACAATATGGTGCATGCATCTTTAATGATCAGCCATTGGCGTGGGGAAAAAAAGCTGAGGCGACCTAAGCCTGTCGTCGTGCCGTACTGACACAGGTACTTGTTGACGGCCCTCTGCTTCATGTATAGCCGTTGCAGCATTCCCAAAGTTGAGTTCCACCTGGTGGGCATGTCACAAATCAGGCGGTTTACGGGCAGGTGGAATTCCCACTAAATTTCAGCCAACCAAGCACTGGCTGTTTATGACCGCCTGAAATGGATACAGACTCTTCTGGACTGCTTTAGTACATCTTGCTACCCTGGGTATGTACTTAGGAAACGCCACACCACCAAATTGAGGACATATGCCAGGCATGGCACATGTTTTAACTTTCCCTGTTCATAGGACAATTCTGCAGAGAAGGGTATGGAGGTGTCAGAGGAGGAGGAGGAGGGGGTAGAGCTCACAGGTCTGGCATCATCACCACCAGCTGTATGGAGACGTGGGGGCACAACAAGCTGCAGCACCGATCCCTGTCCTGCATTCTTTCGAGTTGCAAGCAGTGTTACCCAATGTGCTGAGAACAAAATATATTGTCCCTTCCTATGCTTGCTGGACCACGTGTCAGCAGTAAGGTGGATTTTACGGCTGACTGCCTTGCCCAACGATGCCAGAACATTCCCTTCCACATGATGGTAGAGAGATGGAATAGCCATATGGGAAAAGTAGTAGCGACTGGGAACCTGCCATTATGGTACAGCACATTGTGCGAATTCACGGAAGAGGCAGAATACACCAGGCTGAAAGAGAGAAGTTGGAGAGCCAACAACTTTGACACGCTTGCATTCAGACTCTGGGCATGTGGGTGGCAGGGACTGTATCTTTTTTTTCTGCTGCAGCAGATGGGGCAGAGAAATAGTCTGGCTACAGTCTTCAGCTAGTGGTGTGCTGCTGGCAGATGTGCTGCTAGGACCTGGGACACCCTGTGCTATACCATCATCCCTGTCAGTGGAGGCTGCTGAGAGGTAATGACTCGGTATCGCAGGGACAGACTGAAGTGGAGGAGGAGGGACAGATTTGTGCCCCTTTTGTGTGGCTTTTAGGTGCTCTAAGCATGTGGTACCCAAATGGTTGGTGTTTTTACCAAGTTTGATGTGCCTGAGACACAGTTTGCAGATAGCAACAGTGCGATCTGCTGCAGATGTGCTGAAAAAGGCCCAGAGAGCTGAGCTTTGGGGAGTAGGCTGGGAGATAACAGCTGCAGAATGTGATGAAATAGGGTGGCTGCTCTTCTCTCTTTCTTGATGTCAGCCTCCTTGGGATTGTGCCGCTTCACTTTCAGTTTCCTCCTCTTCTCAATGGCTGATGTTGGGGCTATGGCAGGAATAGATGTGGACAAGGAGGCAGGTTTATCCACTATGGCAACTGCAGGGGACTGCACACTTGTCTCTGCTTGCATGACAGAGGATAAGGAGGACGAGAAAGGTTTAGTAAGACAGTCCACCACCTCCTCTGCATGCTGTGGCTAGATAGCATGGGCAAAATCACTAAACAGAGGAAATGATACCCTGCCTGAGGACTGACCACCATGTCCACCTTTGCCTGTGGACACATTTGTTGCTGGCCCCCTTACAGTGCCAAGGGAACATCTGCCTCTCCTTGTTGTCCTCCCAGGCATTATTGGGAGGGAGGGGGCAGTGCTTATAAGCAAATGTAAAGAAGAAAGTGAAATCTATATGTAGATGCAATTTAATCAATGTAAAGATGTGTTTGGTGCACTTTAATTTGAGTACTCACGCTACACAGACACACTCCACGGGTACACTATAATATACTGCTATATAATGTGCCAAACATACAGTGACACACAGAACTATATGGCGTTAAACTGGCAGTAACGCACACAAAACTATATGGCGTTAAACTGGCAGTAACACTCACAGAACTATATGACATTAAACTGGCAGTAATGCACACAGAACTATATGGCATTAAACTGGCAGTAACATACACAAAACGATATGGCGTTAAACTGGCAGTAATGCACACAGAAGTAAATGGTGTTAAACTGGCAGTAACGCACACAGAACTATATGGCGTTAAACTGGCAGTAACGCACGCAAAACTATATGGCGTTAAACTGGCAATAACGCACACAGAAGTAAATGACGTTAAACTGGCATGAACGCACACAGAAGTAAATGGCGTTAAACTGGCAGTAACGCACAAAACTATATGGCATTACACTGGCAGTAACCCACACAGACGTAAATGGCATTAAACTGGCAGTAACGCAATCAAATAGACGGTGTTCAACCGTCACTACACTGATGCTATCTGAACTGTCCCTACTCTAGAAATACACTAATATAAAGATTACTGACACGGTCTCACTACACTACACTGAAACTATATGACCTGTCCCTACTCTACACTAATGTATGTATGAAAGACACGGTCTCACTACACTACAGTGAAATATCTCTAACTACTCTAACTGCACACTATGCAAAGCTGAATGATGGTCCACCTCACTACACTCACACTATCCCTAGACTGACACTAAACTAATATTCTATACTGACAATTGAAGCAAAATAGCACACTAACTAACTAATAGCACTGAACAGAGCCCTGTTCTATCTCTCTCCACACCAAAATCAAACTGAAATTGGCAGCCATTCAAAGAATACTTTTATACTGTGGGGCGGGAATGAGCCATGATTGGATAAAGTCACGATGACAGTGTCCAATCATGACTCTGACAGTGCTCTGTGCCCTGACTGATTGAAGCTTTCCCTGCATCAACCAATCAGGGCTTGTAATGCACTGTTCAGCTCCGCAATGCATTGTGGTCGGTTCTGGGGGGGGACAACAAACAGTAGAACGACCCGTTTGTTCGGCTGTTTTCCTGAACAGCGAAAGTTTGGCCCAAACTTTTGCTCAGGCCAAACTGTTCGCCCATCCCTACTAAGGACATGGATTACTGGAACCATGTCCTGTGGTCTGATGAGACCAAGATGAACTTATTTGGTTCAGATGGTGTCAAGTGTGTGTGGCGGCAACCAAGTGAGGAGTACAAAGACAAGTGTGTCTTGCCTACAGTCAAGCATGGTGGTAGTGGGAGTTTCATGGTCTGGAGCTGCATAAGTGCTGCCGACACTGGGGAGCTACAGTTCATTGAGGGAACCATGAATGCCAACATGTACTGTGACATACTGAAGCAGAGCATGATCCCCTCCCTTCGGAGACTGGGCCACAGGACAGTATTCCAACATGATTATGACCCCAAACACCTCCAAGACGACCACTGCCTTGCTAAAGAAGCTGAGGGTAAAGGTGATGGACTGGTCAAGCATGGACGCAAGGTCTCTAACATCCACCAGCTCTGTGATGTCATCATAGAAGAGTGGAAGAGGATTCCAGTGGCAACCTGTGAAGCTCTGGTGAACTCCATGCCCAAAAGGGTTAAGGCAGTGCTGGAAAATAATGGCGGCCACACAAAATATTGACACTTTGGGCCCAATTTGAATATTTTCACTTAGGGTATACTCACTTTTGTTGCCAGCGGTTTAGACATTAATGGCTGTGTGCTGAGTTATTTTTAGGGGACAGCAAATTTACATTGTTATACAAGCTGTAGACTCACTACTTTTCATTGTAGCAAAGTGTCATTTCTTCAGAGTTGTCACACGAAAAGATATAATAAAATACTTACAAAAATGTGAGGGGTATACTCACTTTTGTGAGATACTGTATATATATATATTTTTTATATTGCGTTATTGAACTGTATGTATACCTAAACATGTAGACCAGTGTGATTTAGATAAAATCCCAGCTCAGGTGATCCATATGCATATCTCTATTAGTTTTAAATATCTAAAGACTCTAAAATCACACTGCTGCTAATACATTTGTTCCTATTGTATTACCCATTCTTTACATAAGTAAAAAAAGTGTTAGAAATGTGTGTTGAAATATTAACATGTGCTAATCTTTTATTGTAACGTGTAAATTCTTAGATCTTTGTTTCACCAATAGTTCACCATATGCTTCCCTAATGAGTGTGTGGCTTTTTGCTAGTTGGCGCCGAGTGAACCTCTGCCATCAAATCATTTGTTAGGCTTTCGTTTCTTGCCAAAAGTAAATTAACCCATATGTAATGTTTACATTGCAGTGGCAATGTATGGAAATAGATGACAATATCCTCATTGGTATCTTAGTTTATTGCTCCTCATTCATTGCAGTTTGTTTTGGTTGCTTCTGAAATGAAAATAGTACTAATAACAAAGATTCTACTTAAATGCACTATCGCTAAATGATCCATAATGCAAATGGTCTAAATAATACTTATTTCTAGATTTAGACTGTCTTCATAATCACAGTTTCAATTTAAATTGTGTATGTGTAAAGAAAAAAAAAACGTAAATGATTATTTTAAAAAAATTGACTTTTTAATGTATGAAAAATAGATGCCCCATCTCAGGTAATCCTTGCAATAATTTTTTAAGCAGCAGGATACAGGACTATCAGACTGAGTAGATAATGATATCAGCTGTTTTCTTCCAAAACAACAGGTGCTTTGGCATGAAAAAGTATATCATCATACTGAGATGATGACATCAGTTCATACTTCAGTTTAATTATAAACTACCTCTATTAATCCTCAGTTAATTAAACCTTTGTGTATTATACAAGGTGAAGTACAAACATAAAAAATGAAGTTATCGACAAAGAATAACAAAATCTACATTAACAATTCAATTCTGTATTTTCTTTAGCCTCATTTAATATTTGGCTGTAAACATGTAGAGTATGCTTAAGTATCATACAATATTTAATGACCCACTAAAACAGCTATTTTGGTATAGTACAGTAACTAATTATTTCAAAATCATTCAAAAAACTGTGATGTTTTTTTGAACATCACTTTGAGCAGATTTGTGGGATGGCCTAGCAGTCCTACGTACTACAGGATACCCACAGAAAACTACAGGAGGGGCAGATACAAGACCAGTCACTCTGCACAAGGAGAGAGAGCATGACCGGTCTATGTTACAGGAAGCTCCTCACAGAAGCAATGTTTCAGACTGGATTACCGCACAGATTTGCAAAAAAATACAAAAAGCACACCAAGATTAGGGGTGAGCTTTGAGTTTGAGTCAAACTCATGTTCGACTCGAACATTGCCTGTTCGCCTGTTCACCGAACAGCGAACAACTTGGGGTGTTCGTGGCAAATTAGAAAACCCTGTAAAAGTCTATGGAAGAAGTCTAAAGTGCTAATTTTAAAAGCTTATATGCAAGTTATTGTCATAAAAAGTGTTTGGGAAACGGGGTCCTGCCCCAGGGGACATGTATCAATGCAAAAAAAAGTTTTAAAAACGTCAGTTTTTTCAGGAGCAGTGATTTTAATAATGCTTAAAGTGAAACAATAAAAGTGTAATATTCCTTTAAATTTCGTACCTAGGGGGTGTGTATAGTATGCCTGTAAAGGGGCACATGTTTCCCATGCTTAGAACTGTCCCTGCACAAAGTGTACTTTCTGCAGGAAAAAAAGTCATTTAAAAGCACTCGGGGGTCCCTTTGTTAAAGGGGGATTCCAGATTCTGATAAGCCGCCCGCCCGCAGACCCCCACAACCACCGGCCAGGGTTGTGGGGATGAGGCCCTTGTCCCCATCAACATGGGGACATGGTGCTTTGAGGGGTCACAGACCCCCAAAGCATCCTCCCACTGTTGAGGGCACGTGGCCTGGTATGGTTCAGAAGGGGGGCGCTCTCTCGTCCCCCCTCTTTTCCTGCGGCCTGCCAGGTTGCGTGCTCGGATAAAGGTTCTGGTATGTATTTTTGGGGGAACTCCACACCATTTTTTTTATTTGACGTGGGGTTCCCCTTAATATCCATACCAGACCTGAAGGGCCTGGTAATTGAATTTGGCTGGAACCCCACATATTGCAAGGACTTTTCTCTGTATTACGGGAGCCCACAATTCATTATAGCCGCAAATGCTTTTAAATTACTTTTTTTCCTGCAGAAATGATACTTTCTGCAGGGACCGTTCTGAGCACGGGAAACATGCGTCCCTTTACAGGCATACTATACACACCCCCCAGGTACGAAACTTAAAAGAAATATTACACTTTTATTGTTTCAATTTAAGCATTATTAAAATAACTGCTCCCGAAAAAACAGACATTTTTTAAAGTTTTTTTTGCATTGATACATGTCCCCTGGGGCAGGATCCAGGTCCCAAAACACTTTTTAGAACAATAACTTGCATAATAGCCTTTAAAAATTTTATTTTGAACGTTCGAGTCCCATAGACTTTAATAGGTTTCTAAAGTTCACACAAAGTTTAGGTCTGTTCGCAGGTTCCGGACCGGGGGGTGTTTGGCTCAATCCCCAAGATTCAAGTAAGAATACATTGGTCTCAAATGTACACTATACATTCTACAGTGCATCCGGAAAGTATTCACAGTGCTTCACTTTTTATTTAAATTTTTTATTTTTTTAGGCACAAATAATTTAATTAAATGTCACAAGTTTTGTTCTTAGTAAAAAAATGTTTACTATAATTCTGCTACTGACATTACCTTGGACACACTTGTAATAACCATATGCTAAGTACAGGACATCTGACACTATCCTGGTTCCTCCAGACACCCCATTGGGAACAGACTGTGTCATGGGGGAGGACAGCATCATCAGCCCCATACTCATATGTCACTTATAATTGATAAAGCAGGGTTATATATAGTAAACAGTTGGTATATCTAACTAATTGAACTTAGGGAGTATCTAAGGTCTCATCGGCTAACCCCTAATGGGGGAATCGTCTAGGCCAGGTTAAAGAGGTAGGTTATAGAGAGAGGTGTAGGAAAGTTAATTAAGCATTCACGGGTGTACTCATGAGTCATTAGTGAACCTTGGGGTGCGTATTTGTATAGAGAGAAAAGAAGGAGGTGTTCACTTCTGTTTTTTTCTAGTCTAGAGTGTGATAGGGGTTTGTTTCCTATGGGTGATACAAGTCAACGTAAATTATTGCACCGGTCAGGTGGGTTTTATACTTCTGGGGTGAGCTAACCAAGGGGACCAGTGTCTGCGGAACTTGTCCCCTGTCGGGTTAGATTTGGAAAAAAGATAATGAGAGAAGTGATAGTTGGTGGAAGTGGGTTTTTCCAGGCGTGGGCTAAGACTGTGTGCGCTGCAATTAGAATATGCTGCATAATAGGGATGTTGGCAGTAGGCCAAGGTTGGGGATCTAGACCAAAGAGAGACATTTGTTGAGTTAATTTTTGGGAAGTGTTAGCTGTGTTGGCGGTTACTGCAGATACTTTTTTCCAGAATGGTATTATTATAGGACACAGTGCTTCACTTTTTCCATATTTTGTTATGTTACAGCCTTATCCCAAAATGGATTCAATGAATTATTTTCTTCAAAATTCTACAAACAAAAAAGTGGAAAAAGTGAAGCACTGTAAATACCTTCCGGATGCACTGTATAGACACTATATATAGACTATGCTGTTTTCTGAAACCATCCAAGTTTTACCCTGGATTGAGGTATGTTTCTCAGTGTACCACTTCCAATATGGCATTTATTGTCAGATATCAATACAGCTACTTCTGCAACTCTGATACAAACATGACCACTGAAGATACCAAGAGTAGAGTTTACCAGTGGTCACAATTTTTGTCATGTAGATAGTGTTTGCAGCTTATGCTCTACTCTATTTGCAAACATGCATGTATGAATAAAGCTACTATATAAGCCTCATGTAGAAACCGATTAATAAGTTCAACTGCTGGGACCACTATTTTAGGCTTAAAGCGGTAGTAAACCACAGATTTTTTGTTTTTTTTTAACCTGAAAGGATAGGTAAGGGACGGGGCCACCTGGCAATATCACGGTGCATGCTGGGCCACTGATGCTGGGATGTCATCGACCGGTTCATGCTAGGCCGCTGATGTCACAGGGGGGGCGGTGTGATCAGGTGACATTGGCAGGTGGCCCTGCTCCTTACCTATTTAAGAACTGTCAGATGGTGGAGCAGGCAGATGGTGGGAGCCTTTGGCATGAGCAGAGCTTTTTTTTCTATTTTTGGGTCCGGTGGTGTGGCAGGCATCGTAATTGATGATGGATTTACCCCGGGGGACTTTTTTAAAATTGTATGATTATAAGAACTTGTCAAAAACGTGTGTAGTGTTTTTACTTACCTTTTACGCTTTTTTGGTGAATGGATAGAGGTACTATGTACTCCATACTCATTCGCAAGGGGGCTTCCAGGTTCAGAATAAGCCCCCCCGCCCGCAGGCCCCCACAACCACAGGCCATGTTGTGGGGAAGAGGCCCTTTGTCCCCATCAACATTGGGACAATGTGCTTTGGGGGGACAGCCGCCCTGCCCTAAAGCACCCCCCCATGTTGACGGCATCTTGCCTGGTATAGTTCAGGAGGGGGGGGCCACGTAATTTTTTTTGCAGATTTTTGTATTGTGGGCAATTTTTGTTTTTACATTCAGCTATCTGCGGGGAAGCCCACTGACAGCTGATGACTCATCGGTTGCTAAGGACACGGCGGCTGGCTTCCCAAACCGCTCCTTAACAACCAGCTATACACAGTTTGTTAAAGAGAAAAAACTAAATGCAAAACACAACACAATATTCGCCGGAAAAATGCATCAACAGCATTGATGTGAACCTAGAGTTAACAAGGGCTCATCCAGTCTACAAACAGCTGCTAGACTACACAATAACGCCCACTGGCAAATTTTAGTATGTGAATTCAAAAAGCCCAGCGCTTAAATATTTGCAGCTGTTTCTTCAATCAACAGGTAAGTATATCCAGTAGGTTCAATCTTAAAGATTCTTACCAGATTTTTCAACCCATACTCAAGGAACTTTAATGGCATCCCAGTCTTGGGATAAGGTTAAATATTGAGTTGGCCCACCCTTTGCAGCTATAACAGCTTCAACTCTTCTGGGAAGGCTGTCTACAAGGTTTAGGAGTGTTTCTATGAGGAATGTTTGACCATTCTTCCAGAAACACATTTGTGAGGTCAGGCACTGATGTTGGACGAGAAGGCCTGGCTCACAGTCTCCGCTCTAATTCATTCCAAAGGTGTTCTATTGTGTTGAGGTCAGGACTCTGTGCAGGCCAGTCAAGTTCCTCCATCCCAAACTCGCTCATCCATGTCCTTATGGACCTTGCTTTGTGCACTGGTCCAAATTTTTGGTGGAGGGGGGATTAGGGTTTGGGGTTGTTTTTTAGGGGTTGGGTTTGGCCCCTTAGTTCCAGTGGAAGCACTAATGGAGCACTTTGTTTCATTATATATTGAGAGTCCATGATATCGGGTGTCACGTCTGTATATCGATGAATATCTAACCCTGTAAGGGGCATTGCTGTTTTGCCGAGCATAAGAGTGCAGGGCATCGTCATTTGGTGAGTTTTTAGCAAAAGGGGAGTGGAAAAGTTTTGAAGATCTCACATCAGGATATAGTCAGCTCTCCTTGTTTGAGACAATCCAGTGTCATTTATGGACTATTTTTACACAAACTTTATTATTAGTTGTTTATTTATGTATTATGCCGCTTACACACAAGCGGAATTTCGATGGAATTCCGCTCAAGCTTGGCTTGCATACACACGGTCACACAAAAGTTTGCTGAACTTTCGTCCGCTAAGAACACAGTGACATACAACTCTACGAGGAGCCGAGAAAATTAAGTTCAATGCCTCCGAGCATGCGTCAAATTGTTTCCGAGCATGCGTAGGAATTTTGCGCGTCGCAATAGCTACAGATGATCAGAATTTTTGATCTGAACTTTTCCCGACCGAAATATTGAGAACATGCTCTCAATATTTTGCTGGCTGCAATTCCACCAGCAAAAGTCCGATGGAGCATACACACGGTCGCATTTTCAGACCAAAAGCTCTCATCGGACTTTTTCTGGCGGAATTTCCCCTCGTGTGTACGGGGAATTAGTGTTGATCAATATCGCCTGTCACTGGGTTTATTTATTTATACTGTTTGTTTAGCGCTACTATTTACTTTAGCTTACACTGTAAATGCTTATTTATATTTATTTCATTTAAAGAAGCAGCTGTTGCACATTTAGATTACTTTTGGCACAGTGGTGCTACTTGAAGAGTGGGTGTACGGATCTTTTTGGACCAGTTTTGTAGTATATATACGTTATCATATTCATTTTTTTCCTTTTAAAATTTCTAATTCAATCAAGACCACAGAAGTTCATATGACAGTTTTGTTCTGTAGAATTATGTGATTCATATGCATGCATTATTAGACATTATGATTATGTTTTACATTTATTTTTGTAGCCCTGATAAAAGGGAGGGGAGGGGTTTCTTCCAGAGCATGTTTTGTTTTTATCTGACTTATATACCAAAATTATGTTGGACTTATTTACTACAATTATATTGAACTATTTCATCTAGTTTTGGTCTGGCGCTCCTTTCTTTACTATGGTTTGAGCTATTGTCAGGTGCTTATTGAGGGAAGTCTTGCTGTGTAAGCATGTTTGAAGTTTTCCTTCCTCTAACTGCATGTCAGGGTTGCCAACTGTCAGTCGTAAAAATCCATGATTTTTACATCTATCTGTGAATGTCCATAAATAGATTTCACAAACTGTCCATGAATTTACTGACAGTTGGCAACCCTGCTGCACATACAAGTTTCAAAGTTCCCAGCGCCTCATTTTTTTTTTTTTTTGCTCTGTTGTGAAATGGACACATTTGGAATATTTTTGTGCCATTTTATTATCCACTTTATAGTAACCACTTAAGGACCGAGCCTCTTTTTGAAATTTTTTGTTTACAAGTTAAAAACAGTTATTTTTGCTAGAAAATTACTTAGAACCCCCAAACACTATACAAACACTATACATTTTTTTCGTAAACCCTAGAGAATAAAATGGCAGTCACACCGTATTTGCGCAGCGGTCTTACAAGCGCACTTTTTTGGGGGAAAAAATACACTTTTTTTAATTAAAAAATAAGACAACAGTAAAGTTAGCCGAATTTTTTTTATATTGTGAAAGATAATAAAAGAGTAAATTGATACCCAACATGTCACGCTTCAAAATTGCACCCGCTCGTGGAATGGCAACATCCCTTGTAATAGAAAAACAGCATGACAGGACCTCTTAAATATGAGATCTGGTATCAAAAAGTCCTCAGATCTCATATTTACACTAAAATGCAATAAAAAAAAATGTAATTGTCATTTAAAAAAATAAAAAAAATGTCTCTTTTAAGAGCTATGGGTGGAAGTGATATTTTGACATCGCTTCTGCCCTGCAATGGTATGGAGATGGGTGGGGGCCATCTTCCCCTCACTCATCTCCATACCCAGCATAAGAAAGGATCCGATTGCCTCCACCGCTGCCGATGGCCCCATTAAGCGGCGGAGGGCACTGGAACGTGGTGGGAGAGGGGGGCCCCTCTCCCGCCACCGATAAAAGTGATCTCGTGGTGAATCCACTGCAGAGACCACTATTATCAGAAAGCGGACCACCCACCGAAGAAGAGGATACCAGGTTTTGGCAGCTAGCTGCTGCCATTACAACGATATTGTTCTTCAAAGTTTGGACGTATATCGGCGTGCGGCGGTCCGTAACTGGTTAAAGCAGGTCACTTGCTTCAGAACACTTTCTGAACTAACACAAAGGAGTCTTTCCAGTGTTGAATTGGAGATAAAAAGTTTCACAAAATAAATAGTTATAGGGGTTCTCCAAAAGATCCAGGCCATAACTGCAACTTTAGCAGTTCATGTGGCTGCTATAGGGTCTGAAGGAAGGATCTGTCTGGTAGGACCATGCAGGTTTAGGGAGTGACTCTCACTAATTTAAAGAACTTGAGCCATTCATTTCAACTAAAATCTATCGACGAGACTATTTGTATCTTCAACATATTTTAGCTGTGTTGTTTATCTGTAAACTCCTCCCTTGAGTAGACGTCCAAAAGCCCTGAGGCCGCTGCTGGGCTCTACTGTCTTGAATGTGATGTCAGCAGTCCCAGTATACTCAGAGCTGTCACTTAGTTCACTCTACAATACAGTATTCCCTTTTCTTCTACCACTCACAGCTATATAAAAGGTTTTTGGATGTTGAAGGGAGGGGCAAAGGACCTAGAGAAGAACAAAGAGAGAAATTAAAACATGATGACATACAAGGAGAGAGGGGGCTGTGTTATGGAGTAGACTATTACATTTTTCTAGCAAGCTCAAAGGCACATTGCAAGTGAATAAAAACACATTTCATAAAGGAAAAACACTGCAAGTAAGCATTTAAAATGCTTTATTTTTGTGCTTCGATTTGTACTTTTAGGTATTAGTGGTGACGTGGTTGCATGCCACTTTTGTGCAGCATTGTACAGGGAAACATTCTGAATCTTTCCTGTCGAGGCTGATTACAGAGATCTGTCCCCTGAAACTGATATTTCTGCTTACATGATTAAGTCTCTGAAGTTAATTCAGACTGCTAGAGAAATAGAACAATTCCCTGCACTATAAGGTAGTAAGTAAAACAATTATCAACCTTCTTTCTTCGTGGCAGTGTCTCCTTCTATCTTTGAGATTATTTAGGGCAGTGAGGCTGATTTACTAAAAGAGTGGACTATATTCACTCAAAATGTGTTCACTGTAATTATCCAATCATGTGAAACTAAATGAAACTGGTGCATCCGAACTACTACCTTCTGTGCAATGCCTGGTGAGCCTCAAGAACACAGCATTCTATGCATTAACCTTGTGCAGAAGCCTCTCGGTCCCCTAATACTAACCGGAGCCCCATCTCTGTCCATAAATGTTTAAGTCTTCTGGGACTCTCCCTCCTGTTTGGCTGAGACACAACAGCGGCGCCAAACCACAGCTCCATGTCTGAATGGACACAAGGAGCTGCAGCTCAGCTTGGGTGCCCCAATAGCAAGCTGCTTGCTGTGGGGGCACTCAACAGGAGGGAGGGTCCAGGAGCGCAAAAGAGGGACCCGAGAACAGGAGGATCAGGGCTGCTCTGTGCAAATCCACTGCAACAGAGCAGTTAAGTATAACATGTTCGTTATTTTTATAGATAGAAAAAACAAGGCTTTACAATCACTTTAAGGCCTGGTAGCTGAAACATGTTGGCTTTTTTGACTGTTCACATGATATAACTTCCATGGCATCAGCCTTTCTCCCTTTTTTGCATGTAAAAAGAAAATTCTTGTTCACTTTTCATACCCAATCATGTGCATATGCTTTTCACGTGACCTGATAATTGAACTCAATATTTCCACATTTTTTTTAAGCCCAAATGTCTCTCCATAATTGCAAGGCATTATCCCTCCACCCCCACCCCAGGCAATCACTTTTAGCCTCTCTAGGACAATGTCCTACTTCATGGCAGTCTCTTTCACTTTAAAGCAGTCTCTCACTCCATAGAAGTCTCTTAGTCTTCCCAGGACAGTGTCTTTCATTGACTCTTGGAAGTCTCATTCAGTGACTTCTGGGCAACCTTCTACATGTAAGAGTTCTCCAAAGCTGGATAAACCAGCCAAATTTAGATCCCTCTATGGTCATTGTAACAATCAACATCTGTCAATTGGGACTGATAGTAAACTTTCATTCAATCAGTGGCTGCAGCCAATTGACTGCAGCACTGATTAGTGTAGTCTGACAGAGGAGGAATCCCCACTGTCAAAATACAATAGCGCAGTGGGGAGGATTCCTCCATCCGCCTCACTTGTGCAGATAGGAGAATCTGTTTTTTTTTTTTTTTTAATCAACACTTGGAATCATATGTGGCAAGCATTACACACTTCCTTTAGGAAATGGTAAGTCGTAGGTTGCATTTTTTTTCACACTGTTTCAGGACTTCAGCTCTCACAGTATCTCTGTACCTCTATTTTTCATTCAAACATAAGCCTACCTACAGTCAGAACCATTTTAGTTTTAAATTAGTTGGGAAGTGTTAGAACATCTGTCAAAAATTGTATTTCTGGCTGTGCCCTTATTCACCCCTTCCTGTCTCCTGACATCCTGCCACACCTTCAGACATAGAGGGGTTCATTTAATAAAGTACAACAGTGCAAAATCTGATGCAGCTCTGCATAGAAACCTATTAGCTTCCAGGGAACAATCTGAAGTTAGAAGCTTGGCTACCATGCACAGCTGCACCAGATTCCAAGTGTTCCAGTTTTAGTAAATCAACCCCAGGGTGTCCCCAGTGAGCATACAGAAAGTAATAAAGACTTATTTACTGTATTTATCGGCGTATAACATGCGCCGGCGTATAACACGCACCCCAAGTTTAGGAGGGAATATTAAGGAAAAAAACGTTTAAGGAAAAAAAAACTTACATTTAAATGCCCATCATTGCAGCCTTGTCCAGTGTCCATCTGCAGCCTTGTCCATCCTTGCAGCTTTGCCCAGTGCAGCCTTGTCCATCCTTGCAGCCTTGCCCAGTGCAGCCCTGTCCATCCTTGCAGCCTTGCCCAGTGCTGCCTTTCCCAGTGCCTTTGCAGGCTTGCCCAGTACATTTGCAGCCTTGCCCAGTACATTTGCAGCGTTGCCCATTTAAAATTGGCGCCGAGTGGGGAGAACGAGCGCCGCGTGACATATCGAAAGCCGCGTGTATTTTCGGCTATTTTTGGCTCCTCTCGCAGTCCCGCCCACCTCCACTGATTGCGAGAGGAGCCGATCGCTGACAACATACAGGAATCCGAGTTCGACTAGTCTCGGCTCTGCTCGCAGACAGGGGCGGGACTGCGAGAGGAGCCGAAAATAGCCGAACTTGGATTTCTTTATGTTGTCGGCGCTCGGCTCCTCTCGCAATCAGTGGAGGTGGGCGGGACTGCGAGAGGAGCCGAAAATAGCCGAAAATAGCCGAAAATACACGCGGCTTTCGGAATATCGGCTCCCCTAAAGAAAAAATCAGCGGAAGATCGGCGGGTATCGGCGTATAACATGCACCCACGATTTTCCCCTGATTTTAAGGGGAAAAAAGTGCGTGTTATATGCCGATAAATACGGTACTTACTTTTTTATTATTTCTGTACGTATCTCCATTGAATTCCTGCCCAAGATCTCAAAAGCAGAAAGTGAAGACAAAAACAATAATAAAACAGAGATTATAACCATTCAAAACGAAAAAAAATAAAAATATACAGATACATGTTAAAATAAGTTAGATACAGATTTTCTTTTTATGTATTAAGCTAATGCAGAACTGAGCTGGCAACAAAATTACCTATTCAGCTCAGCAGCTAAAGCACACTCATCCCAACAAAGCTTATGCTCCTGGCATATTTATTACAGCTTTGGACATGATGAGAGCTATGCCTCTCCAAATACATGTCAGTGTAAAAGAAAAGAAAAGTGTGCACTCTAGAGAAAGCACTTACTACCTGCAAAACTAGTCAGGCTGTGCACTGCTGCTGGCACGAGTACATTTTTCAGTTGCTACAATAAAAGATTTTCATGTAATGGATCATACTTCTGAGATTCTGCTCTGGATACTTGTGCCTGTATCCTAATCCAATACAACATCCAAATCAAAAGTTTTTTTTATGATTTATGCTGATTTAAAATTATACCCTTTGAAACATCCCCCAAGGATAGAATATGTGAAATAAACTTGGTTTAAAAATTTAATGACACAGAGGAGGTAAAATATATGTATTTACATTTCTTAAAGATATCTGAAATAATCAACTACAAATACTGCATAAAACCTGATATAAATACCCTTACTTGAACTGGAAAAGGTTCATATCACACATAAAATATGCATTTCAGTATTAGCTTCCAGGGAACAATCTGTAAAACAACATAAAGCAGTGCAAACCCTAAAATATTCTGTTTTTTACAACTGAGTAAAAAAAAAGTAAAAAAATAAGAAAATATAAACAATTTCAAATATCTAAACTTTTTACTTTTTTTAATAAAATATTTTCCACAGAGTTTAAGTGCATTTTTCATACTATTTACTGATTCTGAAATGCTTATATTGAAAATATTTGCATATGTAATATAGACAAATAAATGTACAGAGTACTTTCAACAAATTACCCTTATTTTTCTATGTCTTGTAGGAAGAATCACTGTTTTAGGCAGCTGTTGGCTAAGTCGCTCCCTGTTTTGGGAAACAGATGTATACTTGACAGTTACATACGACAAATTCTTTCATCGACACATACATTTATAAATTAATAAATTATGCATTGGTCATTTAAGGTGCATAGCTCATGCAGACATCACTTATGCCAATGGAAATGGTTTGTCTAAAGTTGTGCTATTAATAATTTAAGTAACATAGCATTTAGAAAAAGGAAAAAAGGAAAAAATAAACACACTTGAATGTTTTATAAAATAACCTCACATACACAAATTTTAAATATTTATTTAATAACAAAACACAATGATGAGCTTTTTCTAAGTGCAAACAATTAGGTAAAATGAACATTGTTCAGAATATCATTTTGATCCCTATATATAATACAATAACTTCAATGTCAGTAAAAAACATTTACAAACTATTAAGATTATAAACCACAAAGCAACCATTCCAACTATAGTTGATTAATTATTTGAAAACTGTGAGTCTTCAGATTTTTTTGGTTTCTAAAACTCTAAATTATTGCTCCTTGACAGGAAGAGTTTTATTTTCTGCTTGTAAAATTTCATATGATACGTTTTGGGTGGATTTAGCAGAAACATTTGGATGACCATATGGAACTCTCAAATGCACCATGGGGTCCTTGGTTATAAGAAATCTGATCACTTTGTCCCATATGACAGCTGGGATCTTTACACCATCAGAAAATGATTCAGCTTCTAATTTTTCATAACTACCTCCCGTGGAAAGAAAATATGTTATGCACTTTCCATGCATTGCTATTTAGAAAATGGGGCAGAAGTTGATGATGATGAGCTAGCTACCAAATAGATTTTATTCTGATAAGTGATTCTTTTATAACATCACTTAAACATATTAAATACAGAGTGTACTTTTACATGAGTTTAATCAAGTATTTATCAATGAAAGTTTAGATGCACTGAGAAACGGCATATGTTTAAATACCTGTGGAGTCCCAATGATACTGAGTTTTCCACCTTGACATGGAGAAAAATATTTACCCCAATAAAAAAATCTATATAAATGCATACTAATATTTTATACACAAAATAATGAACCTTGTTCAGCCTTTTAACAAAGTAAACACTTGTGTATTTCCTTAAATACTGGAAATTATAAAACATTAATTACATGTTTCCTATTATTTTTAAAAAGAAATATCAATATATTTTTTTGAGGGTCAATCCATGGAATAGAAGAATAGGAGTGAAGGCACATTTTCACAGATGTTTTATTATGTAGAGACTATGAGGTAAGCATGCAGTTTATAAATAAAACTAAATAAGCACAGCAGACATAAGAAGGCGTATTTATAGAGCAGTGAATGTGATATTTTCCAGATATTCACTGCAGGTGAATTTTCCTGGAGCGTGTGTTTTAAATTACAAGAGATGCTTAACCACATTAGAATGTTTGATGAATATCGCATTTGCTGCTTTCTAAATTTCTAAATTTAAAAAATCAAAAGATCTTATGTAGGGATGAGCCCACTTTTCGAGTCAAACATTGTGTTTTTCGTCCGTTCACTAAATTACGAACATTATGAGGCATTCGCGGGAAATTCGAGAACCCGTGGAATGCCCCATAATGCACTGCACTGCAAAATTGGCATGGGGGTCCCCCTAAAATCCATACCAGGCCCTTCAGGTCTGGTATGGATATATAGGGGAACCCCACACCAAAATAGAAAAAAAAATGGCGTGCCCCCCCAAATCCATACCAGGCCCTTCAAAGGAACCCCGTGCCAAAATAAAAAAAATGGCATGGGGTCCCCCCCAAAATCCATACCAGAGAGAGCGTCCCCCTCCTGAACTGTACCAGGCCACATGCCCTTAACATGGGAGGGTGCTTTGGGGTCCTCCCAAAACACCTTGTCCCCATGTTGATGGGGATAAGGGCCTCATCCCCACAACCCTTGCCCGGTGGTTGTAGGGGTCTGCGGGTGAGGGGCTTTAACAAGGGGCCCCCCAGATCTCGGCCCCCCCTATGTGAAAGGGTAAGGGGTACATCATACCCTTGGATATGTTTATATATAGAGAGTGACCCCCGGTGGTGACTAGCAGTGATAGATGTAAGTCCTAATTGGACTTCTGGGTGGTGTGGGCTAGGATAATAAATACCATTAGCTGCAGACTAAAGCCCCATACACACGGTCGGAAAATCCGACCACCAAATCCATCGGATTTGGTCCGACGGATTTAGTCCGACACTGGTGTTGCATACACACGGTCGGACAAAGTTGTCGGAAAATCAGATCATTCTGAACGTGGTAACGTTTGTTGCCTATGACGGGACTACGTAGAGGCTAGTAGCCAATAGCTTTGGTCTTGTAATGTGATCTGAGCATGCGTGGCACTTTGTCCGTCGGAATTCGCTACACACGATCGGAATTGGTGTGATCGGACTTTGTTGTCGGAAAATTTATAGAGCAGGAGATACAACTTTGTCCGTCGGACAATCCGATGGAAAATGTCCGATGGTGCCTACACACGGTCGGAATTTCCGACAACATTGTCCGATAGGACAGAATCCATCGGAAAATGCGACCGTGTGTATGGGGCTTAAGAGGTTATCTAAAATTTGTTTAAATATATGTAAATATGAATCCACCAGAAATTATAATTTCAGCAAAAATATAACAATAAAGTACAAATTCATACAATAAAATATTGATACCTGTAATAACCTATGCCTCCTCGCTTATGTATAAAGTGCTTAGTGCTTAATATATTCAAAGTGTTATGTAATAGAGATTATCTATGCATTTAAACTTCACTTGGCTGGAGTTATATGGAGTGCATCAATAAAAAATTCTTATATACTCACATATGGTGGGACTGTCCGAACCTAACCACACTGTGGTCCACACTATCCAAACTTCTCCTTTCCATTCTATCAGTTCCTGTACCCCTCACTCCACAAATGGTACTATTAGGTGATGATTTGGAGTCTTGGCCATGACCCTCCCGGAATATTATTTCTCATGTTCTTATCGCCACACGCTTAGCCATCGCCAAACACTGGAAATCCCCGCAACCCCCTTCCACCGTAGAAATAATCACACTCCTGAATAACCATTGCCTAATGGAATTTATGCACGCCAAAGCTCACCTCCAACTTCCTAACTTCCAAACAAACTGGGACCTTTGGCTTAAACACCCTAAATGCAAACCCCCTATGAACGAACTCCCACACGACTAAACAACCCTTTCCCATCAACATCTGAATGCTGTAAACCTGTTTAGCCATGTTACTCCTCTCAGTTACTATGTTATTTATTGCTGTTCACTACTACGACTCATGGTATATACTCTGTATATTACGCTGCACTCTGGGCAAAAGCCCTTTTCCTTTTTCTTTTCTTTTTGTTATGCTCATTGGTTGATACTTCCATACATATGCACTTCCAAGATTGAGCTCCTGAGACCCTCATTTGGGTCAATGGCAGGCTACCTACCAACGTTCCACCAAGAACCTGCTCACAGCAAGTACCCTGACTGGGTGACGGGTTCTACCTCATACTGAGGCCATGCTCTACTACTCCATGAAAAGCCTGCAAGTTTATGTCAATGTTTAAACCTCGAGCTCCCCCCCTCCTCTTTTTTAATTTTTCCTGTTATCATTTTGTATATCTAACCTGTTGCATTAACAGTAAACGAACCTGTCCTGTTTATTGTGAAAATTAATAAAAATATTTGATTAAAAAAAATAAAATAAAAATTCTTATATACGTTATAATGTGAATAGTAGTGAATAAAGTAAAAAGTCTATTGAAGAAAAATAGTCCTAGTAAATAATGCAGGCCTATAAATTCAGTTTGTAGTACTAGTTGCTCAAAAACAAATCCAAAGTGACTTTTGCAAAATCCTGTGCAAGCAGCATAAAGTGACGGTGGTGCTCCCTCTTCAGTTCCCCACTCACCAGATTTCCAAACCCCTGCAGGGGTAAACCACAAAAGTGGGGGTCTTTATCTGAGGCCGTCTTCCTCTTTAATAGATCCAACCTTTAAGATGTCCCGATTTGATGTTGCTACTGGTGATGGATGATATTGGAATAGTGTGGCAGTTCCTGGATGTGTACTTCTCTCCTGATGTCTTGGGCCCTCGGTACGTTAAATTATTTTTTTTTTCTGCTGCGAACCGAACTGGGGGGTGTTCAGCTCATCCCTAATCTTATGTTTGGTGCCCATTCTACCGCCAGGGAATCCATAAAAGTGAACCGGAAATGAAGCTCCAATATGAAGAGACACTACAGTTCTGATTCAGTTCTAAAACAAAAAAAAAATCTTAAAGTATACTCCTGTTATCTCTTGTGAGTAGTATGTATAGAGCCTATGAGCTGCTCTCATGTGTGTTACATTAGCAAACTTATAAAGACAAAAAATTGGTGTAGTGCTTATATAAAAAATATCACAACTTATTAACACAGTTTATCACGTGTTTAACTTTTCCATGTGTTAATGAATATCCACTTAAGGACCAGGCCTTTTTCAGACACTTTTTTCTGGAATTTTTTTGCTTAAAAATTACTTAAAACCCCCAAACATATATGTTTTTTAGCAGAGAACTTGAGACTAAAATGGCAGTCATTGCAATTTTTCATGTCACACGTTTTTTGCCCAGCGGTTTTTCAAACCCAATTTTTTTCATCTCTATGCCTAGCTTCCACCAGTTTTTGGGCTTCCTGATCCACCAGGTAAGCCCGAAAACCACAGGAAAAGAGACCCAGTTGTGAATCCGCCACTCAGAGCACTTTTATTAGAAAGATAGAAAGACTGGCACCTGAAGGAAAAAATTATACCGGGTTTATGGCATCTAGCTGCAGCCATAACCCCGGTATTTAGCAAGAAAATATTGAAGTATTTTCCCAATTAGGTGGTCGGCAAGTAAATATCAAAACATTCTAGTTGCCAAAAAAAAGTTTCTCTCAACCACTTCAGTACAGGGTACTTATACCCCCTTCCTGCTCAGACCAATTTTCAACTTTCAGTGCTCTCACACTTTGAATGCCAATTACTCAGTCATGCAACACTGTACCCAAACAAGCTTTCTTTTGGTGGTATTTAATCACCACTGGCTTTGGTGGTATTTAATACCCCCCAAATGACCCCTTTTTGAAAAGTAAACAGTCCAAGGTAATTAGTAAGCGGCATGGCGAGTTTTTTGAAGTTGTATTTTATCCCCACAATTCTTGGGAAAAATTAAGAAATTATATATATATATATATATATATATATATATTTTTTTTTTTTTAAATTGTCATAATAACAAGTTATTTCTCACACACAGCATATGCATACTTCTAATTACACCCCCAAAATACATTCTGCTACTCCCCCCGAGTATGGCAATACCACATGTATGTGACTTTTTTCACAGCCTGGCCACATAGAGAGGTCCAACATGCAGGGAGCACCATCAGGCATTCTAGGAGCATAAATTACACATCTAATTTCCTAACGACCTATTACATTCGGGTACTCTGATGGGCTGCAGATAGGTACTTGGGTACTCTGATGGGCTGGTGACAGGTACTTGGTCACTCTATAGGGTTGGTGATAGGTACTTGGTTACTCTGATGGGCTGGAGACAGGTATTTGGGTACTCTGATGGGCTGGTGACAGGTACTCGGGTAATTTGATGGGCTGCAGATAGGTACTCGGGTACTCTGATGGGCTGGTGACAGGTACTCGGGTACTCTGATGGGCTGGTGACAGGTACTCGGGTACTCTGATCTGCTGGTGACAGGTATATTTGGGTACTCTGATGGGCTGGTGACAGGTACTCAGATACTCTGATTGACTGGTGACAGGTACTCGGGTAATCTGATGGGCTGGTGACAGGTACACGGGTAATCTGATGGGCTGGAGACAGGTACTCAGATGGGCTGGTGACAAGTACTTTGATGGGCTGGTGACAGGTACTTTGATGGGCTGGTGACCGGTCCTCTTTTTTTTTTTTTTTTCCATAAAGATTTTATTAAGAATAAGTCATACAGAACAGGCAAGGGAACACACATAAATTGCAAAACAGATCGTCTGTCAGTACAGGTATAGAACAAAGAACAAAATGTGTAAACCATCGGAGCATGAATTTGATGAGTCTAGCGTGTGCCCTGGAGGACATGGGGATAGAAAGAGGTTGGTGGGATTTAGTCCGTGCCATCCCATAGTGGACCAGTGGGGTACGGTCTAACGGGTACGACAGGTGTATACCAGTGGACACCTGTCGCCCAAAAGATGCTTAGGGGATGGCGGGAGGCCAAGAGGGGGCGAGAGGGAGGGAGTGAGAAAGAGAGAGAAAAAAGGAGAAGGGAAAAAAAAAAAAAAAAAATAGGAGAGAAAAAAAAAAGGAGGGGGGGGGGGGGGGAGGGATAGGAGGTGGGGGGAAACGAGGGAGGAGCGAGAGGGGGAGGCATATAGAGAGGGAAAAGACTGGGAGAGGAGGGAGGAGGGAGGGTATAGAGGAGGAGGTTGAGGCGGTTGAGGCGTCCCTCGCCCAGATCTCACACAGAGGATAGGTGGGGAAGCAGAGTAGCGGGTCTTGGTTGCCTAGGTAGAAAATCATTCCAGGAAACGTTAACCTTTGTAAGACATTTAGCGGATATGATGTTCGTACTCTCGGGTGGTTGTAAAGTGATTCCAGCAAGCCCAGGTGGTTGTGAACTTCTCCATCCTCTCCTGAGCGATGTGTATCAGCTCTTCCATGTCTCTAATCCTAGAGATGCCACTAAACCATTCTCGAATTGTCGGGGGGAGGTTCGAGCGCCAGTGCCGAGGAATGCAGAGCCTGGCTGCATTTACCATATGCATGGCAAGGGATCTAAAGTAGTTTTTCCTAGAGAGGGAGGTGTGATGCAAAAGGTATTGTTCAGGTGTGAAGTCTAGCGTGTAGGTGGTGATCGAAGAGATAAGGTCATGGACTTTCTTCCAGAAAGGTTGGATGTTGGGGCAATCCCACCATATATGTATCATAGTCCCTGCTGCCGTGTTACACCTCCAGCAGACATTGGGGATTGTGGGAGAAAATTTGTGCAAGCGGGAGGGAGTTCTGTACCACCGTGTTATTATTTTGTACCCATTTTCCTGGATGGCGACATTCACCGACCCCCCGTGGGCATATTCATGAATTCTAGTCCAGTCAGCAGGTGACAGGGGAGTTTGAAGGTCTCTGTTCCAAGAGGTTTGTGAGGGTGGGAGGGTCAAATCGGGTGAGTCCTGTAGTAGGGCGTAGAAGAGCGAGATTAGGTGCCTCTGTGGGATCTTGCGACTACATAGAGTTTCAAAGGGGGTGAGAGGCCTAGACCAGTTAGCTCGGGTAGTGTAGGTGGTCAAAAAGCTACAGATTTGTCTGTATGTCCAGAAGGAGAAGGTGGGATTATTAGTATAAGTGCGTAGGTCATTCAATGAGATCAATTTACCTCCTGGGAAGAATTGGGAAGCGAGGACGTCGTCGGATGGCCATTCCTGTTTGAGGAAGTTGGGGGATTCCCCGGGGGGGAAGTCAGGGTTGCATCTTAGGGGCGTCAGTGGGCCTGGAGTTGGGGCAAGAGACCTGTCGGCGGGTATCTTCTTAAATGTCGATAGAGACGTGTGTATAAGGGGGTGTGAATCCAGCCTGTGCGGCCAGCATTTCGGAGGGAGCCACGGAATGAGATGCAGGGGGATCGGCGAGAAAGTGTTCTCGAGTGCAACCCACACTTTTTGTGTGGCGTGGATGTTCCAATCCGCGATTCTTGTTAAGTGGCAGGCAGAGTGGTACTTTTGCAGGTCAGGGAGAGCTATACCTCCTTTGGGCTTGGCTCGGGTGAGGAGGGTATACCTGATCCGTGGGGGGGCATCCTTCCAAATGAAGGAGGAGCAAATTTTCCGATATGTCGAGAAAAAGTCCCGGGGCAGGGCGATAGGGATGGTTTGAATCAGGTAAAGCAGACGGGGCAGAATAATCATCTTAATTAAAGCTGCTCGACCAAACCATGAGACATTGAGAGTCATCCAGTCCTTAAGATAAGCTTGGGCTTTAAGCAAGGCTGTTTGGAAGTTAGCTGGATATAGATCTGAGAAGCGGGGTGTAATCCGCACACCTAGGTATGTGATGGCTGTCTTTTCCCAGTGAAAAGGGAAAGAGTCTTGGCAGTGGGCAACTTCTTGCTGGGGGAGCGAAAAGTTCAGGGCTTGTGATTTGGAGTAATTGATTTTAAGGTTTGAAAGCTCTCCAAAGGTGTGTAGATCCCTAAGAAGGGATGGCAAGGAGGTGCGTGGGGATGTTAAAGGCAGCAGGACATCGTCCGCAAAAGCTGCAACTTTAAATTGTCTACCTTGTATTGTAAGGCCACGGATATCTTGGTTGCTCCTGAGTTTATTAAGAAGAGGTTCTAATGTGAGGATATAGATCAAGGGGGAGAGGGGGCAGCCTTGGCGTGTGCCATTACTGATGGGGAAGGCGTTTGACAGGTGGCCATTAACACGGACCGCTGCAGAGGGGCTAGAGTATAGTGCCATTATAGCAGACAGCATGCGTTCTTGTAGGCCAAGGGCCTCCAGGACTGCCCTCATGTAGTCCCAGGCCACTCTGTCAAACGCCTTCTCCGCATCAAGAGAGAGAAAGAAGCCCTGGGAATTTGACGTAGTAAGCCAGTGATGTAGGTTGAGGGTGCGTATGGTATTGTCCCTGGCCTCCCTGCCCGGTACAAAACCCACCTGGTCCGGGTTAATCAGGTTGGGGATAAGGGGTATGAGTCTGTTGGCCAGAATTTTAGCGTAGAGCTTAATATCCACATTAAGAAGGGAGATTGGCCTGTAGTTAGCTACTAAAAGGGGGTCTTTATTATCTTTAGGGATCACTGATATATGGGCTGAAAGCATTCGACTTGGGTCTGCTTGGGGATTCGACAAGGCGTTAAAAGTGCGGATTAAGTGCGGGGAAAGGACTTCTGAGAAGGATTTTAGTATTGGAGGGAGTAACCATCCGGGCCAGGGCTTTTACCTACCTTCATTTGTTTCACGGCCGTGTCTAGTTCCGCTAGGGAGAATTGTTCTTCTAGGAGGGAGGTTTGTTGGGGGGAAATGGGCGTGGGACTATATTGAGCTAGGAAGTCTGCAATGGCCGTTTGGCGGGCTCTGTTGGGGGTCTGAGCGGAGCGGTCAGGGTAAAGATTGTAGAGTTTGGAATAGAAGTCTTCAAATTCCTTAGCTATGTCTTCATTCTTGGCCAGCAAGGATCCCTCAGTGTTACGAATGTTGTGAATTGTGGCGGAAAGTTTGGCGGCTTGCACTGAGCGAGCAAGAATGCGGCCGCACTTGTTACCGTATTCGTAGAAGATCCTCTGGCCAAGAATGTATCGTCTTTTGGTGCGTCTACCCAGTTCCTCCGCTAGGAGAGAGCGAGCTTGAACAAGTTCCTGGAGGGTGAGTTGTGCTTGGGTCTGTTTGTGGGCTTTTTCAAGTCTACTAATTTGGTCCAGCAGGTCCTTGATCTGCTGTTGGTGGAGTTTTTTGGCTTGTGCATTCAGGGTCAGCAGTTCCCCTCGAATAACGCACTTGTGGGCTTCCCAGATAGAAATGGGGGACATGTCAGGGTCAGCATTTTCTTGGAAGTACAGCTGGATGCAGGTGCGTATACGCTCTAGGGCCACTGGGTCTTTAGTCAAGGAGGGATTGAAGCGCCAAATCTTGGTTTTGGCGAGAGTCTCGGGGAAGGTCAGAGTAACTGAGATGGGATGATGGTCCGACAAGAACATCGGCTCGATGGTGGCCTGTCTAAGTAGGGAGAGGTCCGTCTGTGTGAGGAAGAAAAAGTCGATTCGAGAGTACTTTTGGTGGGGGGTAGAAAAGAAAGTGTAATCCTTGGTCGAGGGGAATAAGGTGCGCCACGTGTCGTGGAGGGCCAGTTCTTGGAGCTGTGCCTTGATCTGGCGTAGAGCTCTGTAGGGCAAGGAAGACGTCCCAGTGGAGGTGTCTAACAAGGGGTTTAACGGGACATTAAAGTCGCCTCCCAGGAGGATCAGGCCCTCACGGAATGTGGATAGGAGTGAGCATGTTTTGCGAAAAAATGAGACTTGGTGTATATTAGGGCAATAGATATTCGCCAAAGTTATTGGCTTGGATGCGTATATCCCCTTGAGGAAGACAAACCTCCCCTCAGGATCTAGCAGGGAGTCGGTTAGTTGGAAGTCGGCGTGTCTTGAAATTAGGATAGAAACTCCTTTCGTCTTGGCAGTAGGGTTAGTGGCATGGAAGGCGGAACGATAGAGATGATTGGAGAGTTTTGGAGTGGAGTCCGTTCTAAAATGGGTTTCTTGGAGGAAAAGGAAATGTGCCTTGAGTTTAGTAAGAGAGGCCAACACTTGGGACCTTTTTTCAGGCACATTGAGGCCCTTCACGTTCAGCGAGACACATTTCAGGGTTAATGGGGTTTTAATTGAAGGGTTGGGTGCCATAGTTACAGGGGGAGCTACGTCGGGAATCACACTAGGGAGTGTGCGCGTGTTAGGTTATGTAGGGGCGAGGGGCGCCTCAAGGAAAGGGTAGGGGGGGGGAAGGGTGGGAAGAGAGCAAGGGGGAGAGAGAGGGGGAGAAGGGAGGGGGTGAGAGCAGAGACAAAAGGCGGGGTAGGGGGGGGGGGGGGAGGGGGAGGTGTGAAAGGGGGTGTAGAGGGGGTTGCAAACCAGAGGTGAGGGTAGCTCAGCTAATCACCTGCAGGGGGAGGAAAGAGAAAGCCTGGAAGGTCAGCAAGGTCTCACAGAGACTGCTGTGTGGGGGAAGTAAGAAGGACGGGTACCACATAGTGGCTGCGATCCGGGGAACTGCGAAGATAGATTATGGTGGGAATGTAAATCATGAGGAAAGAGGGTGAGGAAGGGGGATCTCTCCAACCGTGGGGATCTCCCCTGGAGTGGCAAGAAGCCTGCCATAGATCGGGGTAGAGAGATCTCTCAGGTCACGACTATCACATAGTGCAAAAATAAACAATTAAATTCAGACCCAACTGGATTCTTAAGGAACAAAACTTGGCATGTTGGACATAGGTTATTAACAATCAGTACCATAGAAATTGACATCGTTTTTCATAGACAAGTACAAGTACAACCCGTGAGCAAGCGAACTTGGGTACAAGGATTGGAGGGATTACCTAACTCCCGTCAGGGGTCGGAGGGGTCGGGTCCCCCAAGGGCCATTCGACAGTATGATATGGGAGGGGGAGGGGGGGAGAAGAGCGGAGGGAAGAGGGGGGAGGAGGAGTGGAGGAGGGGGGGGGGGGGGGGGGAGGAGAGGAGGGGGAGGGGGGGGGAGAGGGAGAAGCAGAGGGGAAAAAAAAAAGGAAGGGGGGGGGGGAGGGAGGGTAGGGGGGTAAGGAAGGAAAAAGGGGGGTGAGTGGGGAGGGGGGGTTAAGAAGGGGGAAAAGGGGGAGGAGGAGGAGGGGAAGGGAAAGGAGGGGAAGGGGAAGGGAGAGGAGAGGAGAGGAAAAGAGAGGTGAGGAGGGGGGGAGAGGTGAGGAGGGGGGAGAAGGGTGAGGAGGGGGGGGGGGGGAGGGGGGAGAGAGGTGAGGAGGGTGGGGGGAGAAAGGTGAGGAGGGGGGAGGGGGAGAGAGGTGAGGAGGGGGGGGGGGGGAGAGAGGCGAGGAGGGGGGAGGGGGAGGGAGAGGTGAGGGGGTTGAGGGGGGTGGATGAAGGGAATGGAGGGGGGGGTGAGGGGGGATGGAGGGGAGGCAGGGGGGGGAGGGGGGACCTGAGGGGGGGATCCTGGGTAGCGAGAGTATTGGTTTGGGGTGTCTAGACAGGGAGTAAATGAAATGTCCGGGTATACCGGGTTACCTTGGGAGATGAAGCCTGCGTATGGCGGCCAGTGCGCGTCTATCAGGAGCCCAAAATGCGTTAGCTTGTCACTTGCATGGAGAAAGGAAGGAAAAAAGAAAAGGGGAGAGGAGGAGAAAAAAACAAAAAAAAACAAAAGAGCAGCATCATCATATAAAACATCTTTAGGTAACCATACAGATGGGTGATCTCCAAGTGGTCCGCATAAGGTAACCCAGGGTAGAAAAAAAAAAAAAAAAAAAAAAAAAAAAAAACACACCACAGTGGGCTAACCCAGGTTTGAAACATGGGGCCCATAGGGAAACAAAGTCAGGTACCTGCATAGGAAAAAAAGGGGCGTTAATACGGACTAGGTGCCGAGCAACAGGGTTATTCGGGGAGATCTGTTGACCAGCTATAGAGCGCCTGGTGAGGTAAGGGTTCAAGCAGCAGGACTCTGGATCCATGTTCCTGCGGAGAAGCATGTCATCAGGGTGGATGGAGATTAGGCTTCACCGGGCGCAGTCCAGTCGGGGGGAGGCAGGTGATGGGGGGTCTCCGTTTGAGGTGAGGGGGCAAATGGAGAGCACCGCTCAAGGACCGACAGGGACCAGAAGCGGGCAGGAACCACTCAGTGTTGCCACAGGGGAGCACAGTGTAGGTGTCCTGGGCGGCATAGTTGGAGGAGTTCCGGAGCTGGGACGAGGTAGAGGCCCACGGCCTCGGTGGCGGCTGGGATGGAGCAGGTCCCTGATCCTGTGGCAGGTCATGGTGGCGGCAGGAGAGGAGTCCATGGCAGGAGCGCTAAAATGCAGGATGCAAGGGTGGGTTAGGCGCCTTGTAGCGCGGCATAGTGTGAGGTGCTGCTCGTAGCCACAGAGGGCGAGCGCGGTGTGGAGGCTGGATAGGTATAGGGATCCCCGCGGGTATATCGTGGCGAGGGCGGGCTCGGGTGAGCTGGGGACGGGGGCTGGGGGCAATCACTGGCGTTCCTTCAGAGATGGGTTAGTCATGGGTAGGGAGAAAGTTTACTCACGGGTTGCGCACTGTGTTCGGGGAAGAGTCAGTTCAATCTTCCATCGCGTCCCTTCTGGCCAACGGAGGAGGTGAGTAGTCCGGGCTCCCCTGGTGAATGTCTCGGCGTGAGCGGGCATTCGGCGACGTGGGTCCGGGTCTGCGTCTGCGGGACCTCTGTCGGGCAGCCTTCGGGGACGGGTTGAGGGAGACAGGGAGCCATGGTTCCGAGGGAAAGTACATGGCGTACCACTCCGGAAGCTCGACGGTGGGGAGATCGAGCTGGGCGCAGAAGTCGCGAAGGTCTTCAGGGGTGCGGAGGAGGGCCGAGCGCCCTCTAGCGGAGGCCGACAGGCCAAAGGGAAATTTCCATCTATATTGGATGTTTCTGGCACGGAGTGTGTCGAGAAGTGGCTTCAGGGCCCTCCTGTTCTGGAGGGTAATTTGGGAGAGGTCTTGGAAGAGTTTCACTTCAGTCCCATTAAAAATAATGCGTCCCTTGGCTCTAGCCTTCCTCAGAATTTCCTCCTTCAGTGGGAAGCTGACAATGCAGCATATGATGTCCCTGGGTGGCTCGTTGTCCCGTGGGGGGGGGGCGAAGGGCGCGATGGGCTCGTTCCATGTCGATGGGGGAGTCAGCCGGGCGATCAAGTAGGTCGTTAAAGATGGTGCATAGCGCTTGTTGGATAGCACCCGGGTCGATGGTTTCAGGGACTCCCCGCACCCTGATATTGTGCCTTCTCCCCCTGTTGTCCAAGTCCTCCACGTGACGATGGAGTTCAAAGACCTGGGAGAGTTGCACATCATAAGCCGACTGCACTTGGCGGATGGCCGCCGCGTGGGTTTGGGTAGTTTGCTCCACGCCATCGATGCGATGGGCCACCGCCTGGAGGTCGGATTTTAGATCAGCAATAGCGGCTGTGACAGTGCTCTTGATGTCCGTGGCAATCTTCTCCAGGTCGAAGAGGCTGGGCGGTGTGGTCCCGCTTTGGGAAGGCGATGGGAGGCCGGGCATCCTTGCAGGCGGGGGTTCGTCAGTCAATGCCGAGGCTTGGGCCTGTGCCGCCGCGTGGGCTTGCAGCTTCTGGGACCGGAAAATCTCCGGTATGTTTCTGCCCAGATGTGCGTGGGGATCCTTGGGAGCACGAGGGGTAGAGGAGCTCCTGGTGGACCTGTGCATAGCCAGAGGAGGGTGTAGTTTTCCCGGTAAAGCCGATTTCTGTCCCCGGATCGCAGGAGCTCAGAAGTTATGCGGCCATCTAGGTCTCCGTCCAGGCCACGCCCCCGACCGGTCCTCTTTATTACTGAGGGTGCAATCAGTGTGTGTTGGTGTGCACTGTAAGCAGTAACGAGCTGTTTTACCGCAATCTCCTTCTCATACATGATCGGTGTGAGAAGGAGAACCCGGTAACAGCGTGTTGCCGCGGTTTGTTTGCATTCTGTGACCGGCTTTGATTGGACACAGCCGATCACATGGTAAAGAGACAATTTCATTGGCTCTTTAACATGATCTGGGATGGGCTGTGTCAGGGTGACAAGCCTCAGGGACAGTGCATGTAACCGGCTGTGATTGGACAGAGCCGATCACGTGGTAAAGAGACATTTTTATTGCTTCTTTACACTGATCTGGAATGGGCTGCCTCATCCCCAATCGCTGCGCTGCAGAGAGAACAGGAGGATGTCTTATGACACCCACCCAGGATGGGAGAGTGTTCCTGCTGGCATCATTTGGCCGGTATGAAAGTGGTTAATAACTTGCTATATGTTGCTTTAATTATATCACCACTTATGTGCACAATACAACTCTTTCACAGATCAGTGCTCCACTTCGACTAGATGTAATCTCACCTGTTAGAATTCACCTACATATAAATGCAAGTTCAAATAAAGCATGTGTCCCCTTTAATGGGATCTTTACATGCTCCGCTGTACCCTCTGTGATCCTTCAACACTGGACACCACCTCATACACTGTTAAATGGCACCGAGATCTTCAAAGATTCCCCCACCTCTTTGATTCTAAGGTGACCTCATGTATATGCAGCTATCTCTCTTGCTTTGTATCTCCACTCAGCAGAATACAAAAGAAAAACACTACACCTTTTATAAATTTTATTAACACACTCCCACAAAATAAAACTCACATTAAAAAGTGGAAACATGACCACTCATGCATCAATATGTATGGGTTGCCAGTAGTTTGCATTGGTTTGCAAAAAGAAATGTTGTTTTCTCTCGGCTCTCCATGAGTGATGATGTTCACCAAGTAAACCCCCACCCCTGACAGGGTCACATGACTTCATCAGGAAAGACAAAAGATTTAATCCAAAAAGCTTTAGCAAGTAATAAGATCGTTATTTCAGCCTTAAAAGTAAAATTTTTAGATCTCAAGGGACTTGTCTAAAAATAACTGTTAGATATTTTTTTAACAATAAGATCCCTACTTTTGGTGTTTTGTGTTACAAGTAATTGTGTCATAGACCTATATATATATATATATATATATATATATATATATATATATATATATATATATATATATATATATATACACAGTATATATATACACACCATTACAGGCTCAAGCATTACAGAGTATCAAAAAGAAGATATCTGTAGATATACATATATATCAGATTTTAAGTAGGCATTTTGTAATGCTCAGCTAGCTAGTTCTTCAGCAAATAAGTGAAGAGGAAAAACTTGTAAAACATGTCAAATACTTCAGTGATTAAAATCTAACTGAGGACCATGACATGTAGTACCTAAGTTGTAATTTACTTTGAAAATTATGACAGGAAAGTATTTTAATAAGTGCCCCTGTAATAGCTACTAGGCTAAAGAAAGACATTAATATCTTCATTTTAGATGTAAGGTATACTTTACTTATTCAAGAATAAAGTTGCTTCGCTCAAGTTTAATTTTGCTCTTTTTCCTACTGTGAAGGAAAAATAACTTTGGAAAATGTCACTGATATGGCAGCCATTTTAGTCAGTACATTAGCTCTTTTGGATTGAAGTACTAAGCACTAGAAATAAGGCACTAAGACCCCTTTCACACTGACAGTGTGGCCACTGTCATTTTAGCTGCGATTTTTGGCCACTGCTTTTAACCCCGCTAGCGGCCGAGGAAAGGGTTAAAAGCGCGCCCAAAGCGCTGCTGCCCATTGATTTCAATGGCAGGGGCGGTGAAGGAGTGGTGTAACTGCCCCAAAGATACTGCTTGAAGGCCTTTTTTTCTGGTTCTGCAAGTGCGCTGCTCGGGCTTTCACACTGGGGCTACAGGGGCGGTGTTTTTCAGGTGCTTTACAGGCACTATTTTAACCCAAAAGCGCCTGAAAAAACGCCTCAGTGTGAAAGGGGTCTTACTGACTGCATTGATGCTTGCCACACTAAAATTGTCACATACCTTTTGGCAGATCCTGACATGTAGAGGGAGACCTCTCATACAGCCCCAGCTCTGGGATTACTGATGTTGACAGTGGCCATGAGAGCGCAGCGAGGTATGAGTGTCTGTAAGTGTCTGTTCAATCGGCCAGAACAGGAGGTAGCAGGTGCTTTGCCAGAGACAGGTCAGCTCTTTAGAACAGCAGATAGCAGCAGAGACACCAGACCCAGCACGTGGCAGGTGCTAGACATGCAGCTGGCAGGTAGCAGGTGCGGAAGGACTGGTAGCACTCAGCAGGAGAAAGACTGGCAGGGACCAGGTAGCATGCAGAGCAGGACAGGTGCATAACTGCATGCAAGGTCAGACGAGTCAGGTAAGTAACAGATGGTCAGATACAGACATGGATGGCAGGCAGATAATATGCATGTGCCTGTTCACCGCCAGGCGGGCAACCGCAGGGCCACGCCTGTGCATTTGTGTCCACCTCGGAGCATCCCTTTCACTATAGCTGATACTTCCCTGACAACAGTACTTTGAGTAGATATTGTTCTATTTTCAGACTTTCAATGGCCTGTAAGATAAATTGGGGCTGATTTACCAAGCATTTGCGCCATGAGTTGCAGCGCACGCCACTGCGCAATGGCCGTTTTCGTATTTACAAAGCATTTGCGCCTGTAACTCAGCGCAATTCCCCATTTACTATAATGTTGCCGGTGCACGGGTGGCCGCGATCTGTGTGCCGCTATAGACCTGGCGCACGGCATCTTCAACTCAGAAAATAAAAGAAGCTGGAAGCGGCAATATTATAGGGGTGATGTGGGTGATGTGATGAAGTATAGATATGACTGTCCAACTAACAAATATGCCCATAATAGAACGGAAAACTAACTTTCTCTGAGCAGACCCTTCAGGTCTGGTATGGATTTTAAGGGGAACTCCGCGCGTGGGGGTCCCCCTCAAAATCCATACCAGATGCTTATTCGAGCTCGCAACCTGGCAGGCCGCAGGAAAAGAGGGGGGACGAGAGAGCGCCCCCCCTCCTGAACCGTACCAGGCCACATGCCCTTAACATTGGGAGGATGCTTTGGAGTCCCCCCAAAGCACCTTGTCCCCATGTTGATGAGGACAAGGGCCTCATCCCCACAACCATGGCCGTTGGTTGTGGGTTATGCGTGCGGGGGCTTATTGGAATCTGGAAACCCCCTTTAACAAGGGGACCCCCAGATCCCGGCCTCCCCCCGTGTGAAATGGTAAGGGGGTACAAAAGTACCCCTACCATTTCACCAAAAAAAGGTGACAAAAGAGTTAAAAATTACAGGAGACGGTCTTTGACAATTCCTTTATTAAATTCTTCTTTCTTCTGGTCTACCTTCTTCCTTTCTTCATCCTTCGGTTTCTTCATCTTCTTCTTCCATCTTCTTCTTCCTCCATCTTCTTCTTCCTCCATCTTCTTCTTCCTCCGATCCGCTTCTTCTTGCTCCGGTGTTCTCGTCTGGCATCTTCCTCCACGGCGTCTCTTCTTCGTTAGTGGGCCGCTCCGCGCAATGGGAGGCTCCCGCTGTGTGATGCTTCTCTTCATCTTCATCTTCTTCTTCCTCCCATCTGCTTCTTGCTCCGGTGTTCTCGTCCGGCATCTTCCTCCACGGTGTCTCTTTTTCTTTAGTGGGCCGCTACGAGCAATGGGACCCCCCTTACCATTTCACACAGGGGGGGAGGCCGGGATCTGGGGGTCCCCTTGTTAAGGGGGCTTCCAGATTCCGATAAGCCCCCCTCCCGCAGACCCCCACAACCAACGGCCAGGGTTGTGGGGATGAGGCCCTTGTCCTCATCAACATGGGGACAAGGTGCTTTGGGGGGACCCCAAAGCATCCTCCTAATGTTGAGGGCATGTGGCCTGGTACGGTTCAGGAGGGGGGGCGCTCTCTCATCCCCCCTATTTTCCTGCCAGGTTGCGTGCTCGGATAAGGGTCTGGCATGGATTTTGAGGGGGACCCCCACGCCATTTTTTTGGGGGCTCGGGGTTCCCCTTAATATCCATACCAGACCTGAAGGGCCTGGTATGAACCCATGCCGTTTTTTTAATTAAAGTCGCCTGGCTTGGGGGCTACTTTCAAAGTCGTGTTGTAAGTCGCCCCAAGTCGCGTCCCTACTGTACTGAAGTGTGGATAATTTAATTCTAGCTATCTTTTTCCAGATAAGACTTCTGAAAAGGGTGTCAATGCGTACAAACCATCTACAGGGAACCCACCCAGGGGAGTGGTAGTGTATATACAGAAGCTGAGGTGCCCATACCATCTTTATAAGATTAACCCTAATGGTGACTGAGATCGGGAGCTTACACCAAGCCGTACATTTAACTTGTAATTTAGCAATAATGGGGAGTAGGTTAAGGGTTAAGTACTTGGAAGGGTCCAGGGTTACCTGCACCCCTCAAGTACCTAAAGGAGGAGACAATCTATACACACTGGGTACAGTCCGGTATGGGTTTAGTCAGCTTCTCCAGTGGTAGAAGGGCTGACTTACTCCAGTTTATTGAGAAGCCAGAAAAGGTGCCAAATTGAGTTATTAGGGACATAACATTCTGCAAGGAGGTAGATGTTTCCCCTAAGTACAGGAGGGTATCGTCCGCATATAAATAGACTTTGTGTCAGAAACCATGAAATCAGACTGAGACAGAAGTACAGTTAAATCACACTTGTAAAATAGAACGTAGCCAAAATTCGGTAACCGGAACGGATAGTCAGCTAAGCCAGAAGGTCAGGGATCAGTGCAGTGGAACAGCAAGCAGGACCTGGAGCCGGAAGGGATGTCAGCCAAGCAAGTCTTTAAACAGGAACGCAGGAGATAGTCTCTGTGATGTTGACCAAGGTGAAGGCAGAGATCCTCTGGGCTGGACGGCTTAAGTAGGCAGGACTGACGAACAGGATATCATCAACAGGTGAGTAGTTGTGGAGAGATAGGAGCTGTCAATTAGCCGACAGCTGAGTGGCCAGCTCAGAGAAGGAAGGGCTGAGCCCAGCCCTAAAACTTTGTCCTCCACAGGCCCTCTAATAAAACCCACTATCAATGGTGAAGCTCTGCCAGGGCTAGTGCGAACAACTAGGGTGATAACGGGCACCCCTGTCTCATGCCGCTGTAAAGACTGAAAGAGTCAGAGAGATCCCCATTGATGCGTAGAAATGGCCAATGCCTCCAGTAGCTCGTCTGTGGTGAGGGGAGCGTTTAACATGTACCTATCAGACCAGGAGGGCTGTGTTAATGCACACCCTGACAGGAAGTCCTGAATTGCTGAGGGAATACAGGAGACCTTAGAGGAGTACAGATCTGAATAAAAAGCCAAAAAGGTATGCAGGACATTAGAGTGAGGACTCACCATTGTCCCAGAGATGTCCCGAACAGCAGCACTGAAGGAGGAACGCCTTAGCCATCATGACCAACATGTGTCCATCGTTCTCTTCTTCCTCATAACATTTTTGTTGTAGAAAGAACCTTTTGTTTTTCAGCCTTCGTGAAAGTAATTTGCTTAGCCATATGTTGTGCCTTCAGCCATTGTCTCCCAGTTTAGTCTGTGGGATTTGCAATAAAGACAGACTCTGCCTCGCTAACCTCCTGCAGTACTGAAATTTCCCAAGCCTTGGTCTTTACAGGGTTGATTGATTTGATAAATTGGCCCCTTAAGGGCATCCAAGTACATGCCAGGGGGCATTGTATGTCTAATGACATTAATAAAATCCATTAGAGTGGTAATTACTGGGTTAGGAGTGGGGAACAAAGAGAGACAAAATGGGTTTATCTCCCAATACATACTTTTATGAGGGCCTGAGGTAGTTATTTGAGCCCAGTACGGGGAGTGATCAGAAATCGTGCTCGGTTCATACTGGGCATAAACAATAAATGGAAGCATTTCCTCTTTGCAAAGGCCAAGATCAATTCTAGAGAGGCCCCTGTGTGAGGCAGAGTGGCAAGAGTAAGTTCGGCTAAGAGGATTCTTTAACCACCATACATCATGGAGTCCCATCTCTGCTACAAGACTGGCAAATGGTGTCAGTCCCCCAGCAGAGGTCCGATGGGAATGTGCCATTGTAAATTTGTCTAGCTCAAAGTTTAAATAATTATTAAAATCTCCCACAATGAGAGCTAGAACATTAGGGTGACAGGCTAGGAAACCTGTCAACATCTTGAGAACTTCTGCGGAGAAGGGAGGAAGTATATACACAATACAATTCAACCCATCTAAGTTGCAGGGTAAGAAAATATACTGCCCATCATTGTCTACTACTGAAAGCTGCCATGAAAAGGGAATCCCCACGGGGGATTAGTATACTCACTCCACAGGAGAATGATGAATATGTGAGGAACGTAGGCGTTTAGCCACTGAGTTGCAGCCAACCTTTTAATGCTATTACCTAGGCCTCCTTCCATTCCAACTAAGAACCACTAGCCATTGCATATCAAGAAGATATGACTAGTGAGCAAACATAACTCGTAAGTAGGGAAGGGCCCAGTGTTCGATTCAAACCCATGTTCGAATCGAACATCGGCTGTTCATCCGCTCGTCGAGGGCAGAACTCTGAGGGCCGTTCGCATCAAATTCGTGTGATGCGAACGGTCCATGATGGACTGCGCCAGGCTGATGATTGGCCAAGCATGCACTGTGACCCCGCATGCTTGGCCAATCATAGAGCCAGCGGCGAGGAGAGCAATAATTGGCCACAGGCAGGATGCCTGTGGCCAATTATAGCTCAGGGGGTTTAGTACACGCCCCACACTATATAAGGCCGCCGCGCCGGCGGCCTCGTGTAGTGTGTTCCGGCGTTGAGGGAAAAAGTATTGCTAAGCAGGGACAGTGTACTGTACACTAACACTATATTTGAATCATTTCTGTGTGGGGAAAGTGTAGGGATAGAGGAAATAGGCAGGGATAGTGTATTCTTCTCAGCCTTTGCGTGTGAGGAAAGTGTAGGGATAGAGGAAAAATAGTCAGGGATAGTGTGTTCTTCTCAGGCATTTGCGTGTGGGGAAAGTGCTGTTCTCTACCAATCCAGACATCTGCAGGAGTTAGTGTGTGTGTGCTGTGTAAGTCTAGCACAGCACACTAAACCACCTCATTCTGTATCTGCCCTTCTGCCCTGTTGTCATCTAAGACAGCCATCTGCAGGCGTTAGTGTGTGTGTGCTGTGTAAGTCTAGCACGGCACACTAAACCACCTCGCCCTGTATCTGCCCTTCTGCCCTGTTGTCATCTAAGACAGCAATCTGCAGGAGTTAGTATGTGTGTGCTGTGTGAGTCTAGCACCGCACACTAAACCACCTCGCCCTGTATCTGCCCTTCTGCCTTGTTGTCATCTAAGAAGGCCATCTGCAGGAGTTAGTGTGTGTGTGTGCTGTGTGAGTCTAGCACAGCACACTAAACCACCTCGCCTTGCATCTCCCTTCTGCCCTGTTGTCATCTAAGACAGCCATCTGCAGGATTTAGTGTGTGTGTGCTGTGTGAGTCTAGCACAGCACACTAAACCACCTTGCCCTGTATCTGCCCTTCTGCCCTGTTGTCATCTAAGACAGCCATCTGCAGGAGTTAGTGTGTGTGTGTGTGCTGTGTGAGTCTAGCACAGCACACTAAACCACCTCACCCTGTATCTGCCCTTCTGCCCTGTTGTCATCTAAGACAGCCATCTGCAGGAGTTAGTGTGTGTGTGCTGTGTGAGTCTAGCACAGCACACTAAACCACCTCACCCTGTATCTGTCCTTCTGACCTGTTGTCATCTAAGACAGCCATCTGCAGGAGTTAGTGTGTGTGTGTGCTGTGTGAGTCTAGCACAGCACACTAAACCACCTCACCCTGTATCTGCCCTTCTACCCTGTTGTCATCTAAGACAGCCATCTGCAGGAGTTAGTGTGTGTGTGTGCTGTGTGAGTCTAGCACAGCACACTAAACCACCTCACCCTGTATCTGCCCTTCTGCCCTGTTGTCATCTAAGACAGCCATCTGCAGGAGTTAGTGTGTGTGTGCTGTGTGAGTCTAGCACAGCACACTAAACCACCTCGCCCTGTATCTGCCCTTCTGCCCTGTTGTCATCTAAGACAGCAATCTGCAGGAGTTAGTATGTGTGTGCTGTGTAAGTCTAGCACAGCACACTAAACCACCTCGCCCTGTATCTGCCCTTCTGCCTTGTTGTCATCTAAGACAGCCATCTGCAGGAGTTAGTGTGTGTGTGTGCTGTGTGAGTCTAGCACAGCACACTAAACCACCTCGCCTTGTATCTCCCTTCTGCCCTGTTGTCATCCAAGACAGCCATCTGCAGGAGTTAGTGTGTGTGTGCTGTGTGAGTCTAGCACAGCACACTAAACCACCTTGCCCTGTATCTGCCCTTCTGCCCTGTTGTCATCTAAGACAGCCATCTGCAGGAGTTAGTGTGTGTGTGTGCTGTGTGAGTCTAGCACAGCACACTAAACCACCTCACCCTGTATCTGCCCTTCTGCCCTGTTGTCATCTAAGACAGCCATCTGCAGGAGTTAGTGTGTGTGTGCTGTGTAAGTCTAGCACAGCACACTAAACCACCTCACCCTGTATCTGTCCTTCTGACCTGTTGTCATCTAAGACAGCCATCTGCAGGAGTTAGTGTGTGTGTGTGCTGTGTGAGTCTAGCACAGCACACTAAACCACCTCACCCTGTATCTGCTATTCTACCCTGTTGTCATCTAAGACAGCCATCTGCAGGAGTTAGTGTGTGTGTGTGTGTGTGCTGTGTGAGTCTAGCACAGCACACTAAACCACCTCGCCCTGTATCTGCCCTTCTGCCCTGTTGTCATCTAAGACAGCCATCAGCAGGAGTTAGTGTGTGTTTGCTGTGTGAGTCTAGCACAGCACACTAAACCACCTCACCCTGTATCTGCCCTTCTGCCCTGTTGTCATCTAAAACAGCCATCTGCAGGAGTTAGTGTGTGTGTGCTGTGTGAGTCTAGCACAGCACACTAAACCACCTCACCCTGTATCTGCCCTTCTGCCCTGTTGTCATCTAAGACAGCCATCTTCAGGAGTTAGTGTGTGCTGTGTGACTCCAGCACAATATACACTACCCAATAGCTTTTTTCCCATCTCTCTGCAGGCCATTACAATGTCTGGAAGACCAACAAGGAGAGGCAGACAGTCATGAGCCAAGAAAACAGGGCAAGCTGACTCTGTGTCTAGAGACAACAGTGCTGGTCATGGACGCGGTGCATCGTCATCAGCACGTGGCCATGGGACACGCTTGTCCTTATTTTCGGCAGCTGGACATGTTGAGCTGCATCATGCCGAAGGCTTGGTAGAGTGGATGACCAAGCCCTCCTCATCCTCCTCATCCTCACTCACCCAGGCTCAGGGTACTGGCAAAGCAGCTGCCAACGTGTACTCAATGTCATCAGGCACCCCTTCCCTAGACCCACCATGTCCTCCTGAGGAGTCCCCCGAACTGTTTGAGCACAGTGTTGGGTATATGCTCCAGGAGGATGCCCAACACTGAAGGCTCCGATGATGATACCCAGCTAGAGGAAGGCAGTAACGTGAGCGCAGAGAGAGGGGATGCTCAAGGACAGCAATCTGGCAGTCATGTTCCTGCAGCTTACTGCCAGGTTTGCTCCAGTGGTGAAGAGGGAGGGGATGATGAGGTCACTGACTCCACGTGGGTGCCTGAACGGAGAGAGGAGGATGAGGAGGAGGCAGCACATCTCCAACGAGGCAGGATGCCCTCCGGGGGCCAGCTTGAGGCCAGCACACCAACTGAATCACACCGCAGAGCTCCGCCTGTGCAGGGCACTGCCTCTGCGCGTTATTACAAAAGTTCTTTGGTGTGGGCCTTTTTTGAGACAAGTGCATCAGATCGCACCGCTGCTATGTCTCAAGCGTATCTCGCATGGCCAAAACATCAGCTGATTGGGCACCACAAGCATGACCAGACATATGTTGATCTGCCATGCAGCTCATTGGCAAGCGCACCTTAAAGACCCACACCAAAGAACAAAGCAGACCTCTCCTTGCTCCTCACAGCTGGGATCTCCAACCCCACTATACCTTCAGTCCTCTCTGAAAGCTGCACTGAGAGGAATGAAGGTGTGGAATTAGGTGTGTCACAGCCAAGTACTTGCGGGCACTCTGCTAGCAGTACACCGACGTCCGATTGTACCAGGCAAATTTCCCTGCCCCAGCTGCTGGACTGTCGAAAGAAGTTTACTCCCAGCCATCCATATGCCCAGCGGTTGAATGCTAGCTTGGCTAAATGGCTAGCACTTCAACTGCTGCCTTTTCAGTTGGTAGACTCGGCCCCCTTCCGTGAGTTTGTTCAATGTGCGGTTCCTCAGTGGCAGGTTCCCAAACGCCACTTTTTCTCACGGAAGGCAATTCCGTCTCTCTACCGGCATGTGGTAGGCAATGTCTTGGCCTCGCTGGACAGGGCGGTCAGCGGTAAGGTGCATATTACCGCTGACTCATAATCCAGCAGGCATGGACAGGGACGTTACCTATCTTTTACGGCCCATTGGGTCACTCTTTTGGCAGCTGGGAAGGATGCAGGACAAGGTGCAGTAGTGTTGGAGGTTGTTCCGCCACCACGCCTCCAAAATGCTATTACTGGTTGTGACACACCTCTCTCCTCCACCCCCTCCCCTTCTTCTTCCTCCATGGCCTCTTCGAGTGCTCTGTCCTCGGAACCAGCGCTGCTCCGTAGGCGTCCATGGGGCTACGCAAGTACACAGTCAAAAAGATGCCATGCCGTGCTTGTGGTGGTGTATTTGGGGGACAGGAGCCACACTGGCGCAGAGGTTCTGTCAGCTCTGCAGGGGCAGGCCGAGAGGTGGTTGATGCCACGCCAGCTTAAGCCAGGAATGGTGGTTTGTGACAATGGCACCAACCTCCTCTCTGCCCTGCGACAGGGACAACTGACCCATGTGCCCTGTATGGCTCATGTCCTTAACCTGGTGGTGCAGCGGTTCTTAGGCAGGTACCCAGGCTTACAGGATGTCCATCAATGAGTACCTGTGCGACTACAGCACCAGGACAGGGTCAGGGGAGCTCGGATTTTTTTCACCACGCCAGTGGAGCATGATCAGGGATGCATGCACTGTCCTGTCACCATTTGAGGAGGCCACGAAGATGGTGAGCAGTGACAGTGCATGCATCAGTGACACTGTACCTCTTGTCCAAATGTTGGAGCATACGCTGGGTGGAATAATGGACAGGGCACTTGAGGCAGAACAGAGGCAGGAAGAGGAGGACTTCCTTGCCTCTCAAGGCCCCCTTTATCCAGACAGTGTTCCTTCTCTCCCACCCATCACAGAGGAAGAGGATGAGGAGGAGGAGGAGGAGGTGGATTGTGTCAGCATGGAGGTAGAGCCTGGCACTCAGCATCAGCAGAAGCAGTCTTTTAGGGATGATTACAGTCCCAAGAAACCGGTGGACTTGTACGTGGCTGGGAGTAGGTGGCTGCGGAACATGTCGCCCTCAGTGACCCAGAAGACTCCGGACCGAATGCCTCAGCTAACCTACGTTGCATGGCCTCCCTGATCCTGCAAAGCCTGCGGAAGGATCCTCGTATTCTTCGGATCAAGGAGAGGGACCATTACTGGCTGGCCACTCTCCTTGATCCACGGTAAAAGGGTAAGGTTGCAGACCTTATCTTGCCGTCGCAGAGGGAGCAGAGGATGAGATATCTCCGGGAGGCCTTGCAGAAAGGTCTGTGCAATGCGTTCCCAGAGACTGGGAGGTTACAAACTCCTGGTCCTGGATGACGAGTTGCTGGGGCTTCAGTCAGTAGCAGAAGGAGCGGTGGGGAAGGTGGTCGTCTGACCGATGCGTTCAGACAATTTTTTAGTCCGCAGCCCCAAGGTATGCTCGGTTCCAGCAACCATTGCCAGCGTCTGATATACATGGTGCAGGAATACCTAGGGGCAAGGTCAGACTTGGACACCTTTCCCACCGAAAAATCCTCTGGCTTACTGGGTCTTGAGGATGGATCACTGGCCAGAGCTTGCACAGTATGCAGTTGAGCTACTGGCCTGTCCTGCATCCAGCGTTCTTTCGGAACGCACATTCAGTGCTGCTGGAGGCTTTGTCACCGATCACAGGGTGCGCCTGTCCACCGACTCGGTTGATCGACTGACCTTCATAAAGATGAATCAGTCTTGGATCACCACCAGCTACCAGGCACCTGAAGCTGATATAACTGAATAATTTATAATGTCACATCCCTTCAAGACTGCCTATGCTGATGCTGAGTGACTGTCCTGTTATGTTGACTGACTATCCTCTTCCTCCTCAATGATCCTGATGATAGCTTGGAAGAACATTTTTCTTTCTGGGTGCCACCACCAGTGGCTAAGGCCCAATTTTTGAGCCCCTGTTTAACAGGGGCGTGTAATTACAATTTTTTATGCAATGCTTTGCAACAGGTCTCATTGCTGTGCTCCAAGTACAGTATCTGTGAGGGGTTGCAGTGTTGTGGCACCAGCACCAGTGCCTAAGGCACAATTTTTCAGCCCCTGTTTAACAGGGGCGTGTAATTACAAATCTTGATCTAATAATTCACAGCAGGGCCCATTCCTGCGCCCACCAAGAGTAACTGTGAGGGCTTACAGTGTTGTGGCAACACCGTCCACCACCACCACCACCAAAGGCCCAATTTTTCTGCCCCTGTTCAACAGGGGCATGCAATTACAATTCTTGATCTAATAATTCACAGCAGGGCCCATTCCTGAGCCCACCAAGAGTAACTGTGAGGGTTTACAGTGTTGTGGCAACACCGTCCACCACCACCACCAAAGGCCCAATTTTTCTGCCCCTGTTTAACAGGGGCATGCAATTACAATTCTTGATCTAATAATTCACAGCAGGGCCCATTCCTGTGCCCACCAAGTGTAACTGTGAGGGCTTACAGTGTTGTAGCACCAGCACCACCACCAAAGGCCCAATTTTTCCTAACACTGTTCAACAATGGCATGTAATTACAATTCCTGATATAATAGTTCACAGCAGGGCGTTCCAGCGCCCGCCAAGAGTAGCTGTGAGGGCTTACAGTGTTGTGGCAACACCAACATCTAATGGGGCAAATTTCTGCAGAGTATATACGGCAGGCCCCTACTTTCAAACATCCAACTTAGAAACGACTCCTACTTGCAAACGGAAGGAGAAAACAGGAAGTGAGAGGAAATCTACCCCTAGGAAGGGAAATTCTATCCTGTTAGATTTAATTTGGGAAAAAGGTATCTCCTCTCTACTGATGCTTTATCACCAATCCTTGTTTCAATAAAAACCCCACTTTTCCAAAAACATTTGTCATTGGGATGGAAAGTGAGGAGAAATGTTCTGAACAGGTGCACAGACAGCAAAACAAATATTACAGGGGCAAATTTACCTGTTCAAAATTACAAACAGATTCTACATAAGAACAAACCTACAGTCCTTGTCTTGTTTGCACTGCCTGTATACTGCTGTTCAGAGTATATAGGGTTGTAGGTATAGGGTTTTATTTTGGGTGCAGGGTTCCCCTTAATATCCATACAAGTAATGTATAATGGTAATGGGCTGGGGTAGGGGGGGGGGGGGGGGGATGATGGGGTAGCCATGCCATTTTTCTCAAAGATTTTCATCCATATTGCCAGGACAAGACATGACATTAAATTACATTAAAGCCGCAAGCAGTTTAAAATGGCTTATTTTTTTCCTTTACAAATGTCATTTTTTGCAGGGACAGTTCTAAACACTGGAAACACATGCCACTTCACAGGCATACTTTAGACACTCCCCAGGTACCATATTTAAAGGAATATTTCACTTTTTTTTTCACTTTATGCATCATTAAAATGACTGCTCCAGAAAAAACGTCAGTTTTTAAAACTTCTTTTTGCATTGATACATGTCCCCTGGGGCAGGACCCAGGTCCCCAAACCTGTTTTATGACAATAACATGCATATTGGCCGTTATAATTAGCACTTTAGGTTTCGAAAGTTTGCGTTCATTGTAACTAATAGGGTTCTAACGTTTGCGCGAACTTTCGGTCCGTTCGCAGGTTCTGGTGCGAACCGAACCCAGGGGTGTTCGGCTCATCCCTACTCGTATAGGGAACATAGGCACACATTTTAGGACACAAAGGATTACCACAGCATTTTCCTTGTATAGAAAAAAATCACCCGATCATTGCAAGAGAGTTCTGGCTTTGTCACTGGATCAGCGATTAGTTGGGGCAATGCCCCTCCTGAGCCCCAAGTGAGGCTAGGAGTCACGGTAAAATTTAACATAGAGACCAACAGGGCCTTTGCAGAAAACATGTGGAGATTACTTCATCCCAATGGGACCTTGAAGTTTGGGGGGACAGGGCCTCTGGCCAGATTTCTAGGGTGTCTCACACACAGAAGTAAACGTACATATTCGCCAGCACACCATGGATCGAGGAAACTTCGTCCAAAAAAAGGTTTTTAATGAAAAAAATTACATCACAAAAGTATAAGGTGCAACGTTTCGGAGCCGCGCAGGACCCCTTCGTCAGGCATGTGATAATGTGCAGTGGTTTTGGAACCAGAATATATTTGAAACAATCACCAATCACAAACATGTGCAAATGAAAAAAAAAAAGTGCAAGTAAAAAAAATGGGTCCACCCCCTCCATGTGACGCCCAATCACATCAGAGTCCCGTTTGTATACACATATGTTAACAAAGTAATGTCTACTCACTCTGGGCAGGTGCACTGGTCAGTGGGGATTGCTGAATGCAGACCGCATTGTCCATGTTGGGGAAAGCACACTGTTGTGGGTATACTAGCAAAGGTAGTTCCACTCAGAACATCAGGCAGCTAGGACCCAGCCTGCATGCTGTTTGTCTGCCGCTCTGGCCGCCAATCGTGGCGTGCCCTGTGTCGGCGCATATGGGGTAACTATGGTGACCAGGGGAGGGGGGAAAGGAGAGAACGCCAGGACGCTGGGCCGCCGTCGTCATGGAAACCAGTGACGTACGGCCGCCACAGCGTCATGTGTCAGGGAAAGGAATGTGTGCAAGTGCAGGAGCGCATTCGTAGAGAGGGGGACAGCGGAGCGAGCGTCAGAATAGGGGTTTAGAAAGGCTTGTGAGTAAGGGAGAAAAGAGCAGAGAGAAATGTGAAAGGAAATGGAAGAAGAAAAAAGAAGGAAAATGTTGATAAAAGTAAGAAAGAGACGGAAAAGAGAAAAGAAGAAACAAAGAAAAAATAAAAAGATAGAAAATAAAGCATGAGAGATAGACATCAATAAATAAGAATGAATGGAGAAATTAGAAATGAGAAAGACTAAATAGTATTAATTAGTATTGACAAAAGAATATAGGTAAATAAGAATAAAAATAAGAAGAAGTAAATAAAGATAAAGAACTGACAAAGTAAAAAGCGGAAAACAAAAATAGAGGAAAAAATGAAGACTGAAAAATAAGAAATAAAAATGGATAAACAAATGAAAAAAATGAAAAAATGAAGGAAAAAAATAATAATAATAAAAATAAATATAAATAAACATAAATATACAAATCGAAAATAAAAATAAAAATAAAAATGAAATCAAAATACAAATAATAATGAAGATAAAGGTCAAGATAGAAAATGGAAAAAGATATGAAGAAAAAAATAAAAATAAATATAATAAAAAAAAATAAAAAATAATAATAAATAATAAAAAAAAATGAAAATAAGAAATAAAAATAAATGTGAAAATAAATAAATATAAAAATAAGAATAAATGTGAAAATAAATAAAAAATAAAAAATAAATAAAAATAAAAATAAAATAAATATAAAGATAAAAATAAAAATGCCAGGATGTGCAAATGATATCAATTTGACTTTCACACACAGAAGTGTCACAACAGGCAATACCATTGCGTTAAAGTTAACACCCATCTCTCAGGGCAACCGCCTTGCCAATACCAGAACTGAAGTGGACAACCATGATCCCTGTGAAAAGTTGCAGAAGGTGTGTAATAACAACACGACCCTTCAAACAGCTTGCCTATGGTTCAACGCTTCCCCCCGGATGGATCGTTCTTCTTATGTCCAGCCATTGCAACACCAGTTGTGGTTTTTCAAAGAAATGGACCTGGTCTCTGGCCACCACATGAAGACGAGCAGGGTATAGCATGGAGTATTGTATGTTGAGGGCCCTCAAGCATTTCTTTACATCATTAAATTGTGCTCTCTGCCTCTGTACTTCCACAGAGAAATCAGGGAATAGCGACATTTTGGAGTTAGCCCTCCCCAAAGTGTCCCCTAGAGATCTGGCTTTTGAGAGATTAACATCTCTATCCTTGTAGTTGAGTAATTTAAATAGAAACATGCGCAGAGAATTGCCTGGCGGTAGCGGCCGCAGGAGTACTTTGTGTGCTCACTCAACACAAAACATGGGAGAAAAGGTGTCTTTCCCATAGATTTGAAGGAGCCACTGTTCAATAAAGTGCACTAGGTTCCTCCCTCTCAGATTTTTCTGGAATACCTATGGCCGGGACATCATTTTTCTGCATCCTATTTTCCATGTCGTCAATGCGGGCAGCCTGTTAGGAACAGTAACCACATTGTAGTGCACATCACGTTGTATGGGGGCATCCTCTAAAGTACTGACTCTCCCCTCCACTGCAGCAGTGTGGTCCCACAGTTTCTGTATGTCCTGTCAGATAAAAGACAATTCTGTTTTTACCACTTTTATTTATGTTACAGGAGGTGACTGCAGCCATAATGTCTCTAAGAGTTGGTTCAGGATCATCCTGATCATATGGGGAAGCCGACCTCATGGCAGAACTGCTTGCCGGGGTACTCACATTACCCCAAGGAAGCAGCAGTGTGGTAAGATCCTCCAGTGGGACAGTATCATCAGCTCCCGCTTTGTTGTCATCCAGTACAGCTGGCAGCAATGAAGAGTCATTAGGTGCAGCCTTGAAGGATAGCTCTTTGTACCGCTCCCTCACCGCGTGAGACAGCTCGCCGCCATCTTGGCAAGCTTGGTCTGGCACAGACTGGGCATGCCGCTCCTCTCCTTGACATGGCGTGGACACCAAAGGGAAGCACCACTGTGTAGCCTGGGAAGTCCACGATCAGCTCAGTTAGCGGGAACTGGTGAGGCTGGAGAATAGAAGGGAATCCACCGGATTAATGGTCGGAGTAAAGGCGGAGCAGAAGCTTCCGACTACATTCACTGTGAGACCATGCCCCTGTGTATTTAGCTTTAAGATTAACACAATCTGCACAGTCTACATTGTTCTTGTATATGTTTTTACTAAATCACAGGTGACATGCTGTATAAAGTAATTTGTATTCTGAACATTTTAATGCACTGCTGAAATGAAAATAACCATGCCTCACAAATATCTTTCTTTATAAAACTGAAGTTTCTTGTACATAAATGATGGTGCTGTTAAATGCTGGTGTTGTTGATCAATGCAATTACATTATTGATTAATGCATAACTGAATGTTTACTTGTATGAATAATGTAAACTCAGCCAAAACTAATGCAAGAAAAATCTTCCCAAACTGGAATTACAGCACAAAGATGAAGACATTGCCATTAAAAGACAGATGTACATATTTATTTTGGCTATAGTTGCAAGCAGTGTCCAAGCTGTTTATTTATATTTATTTAAAGTATGTTCCGCCAGCAGGAGCAGCAATTACATAAAACAAAAGGTGTGGAAATGATAACATCTTTAAATTTTAAAGGAATCAACATGAGATAAAATCTGTGCAGGGTGCATACGATAGATTATTGGAGGAAAACTTAATATTCACAGAATTAGAGATGTTCCAGATTGAGAAACAAATCTTATAAATTCTTGTAATTTATTAAGGGAGATACATGTTTTTAAATTTTTATGTTTCCTGGGTCTATTGTACAGTATTATTTGTCTCTGTTTTTATTTAATAATATAATTACATTTTCATTTGTACAGACTATTTAGGCCCTATCAGTTCATGTTAATCTCTTCGCCTGAGTTGATTGCAACTACAGACATGAAACAAAGAGACGTTTCCATCTCATCTGGACAAGTCTGGACAAATCTGGACAAGATATTAAATGGTCAAATTATCCCACTGTTAGCAGAGACTGATAGAGTCATAACTAGGGTCCACTCAGAGCCGATCCTAGGGTCACAGGCACCTGGGTGCAGAGATATTTATGGCGCCCCCCACCCTTTACTAATGTTTCTATGGCAACAACTCCACCTTTCCATCTGTAAGCCCCACCACTTTGTTTCATGGCACAGTGGCAGTGTTTGATGGCACAGTGGCTGCATTTAATGCGCACAGTGGCAGCTTTTGATGGGCACCTGGGTGTGTTTGATGGGCACAGTGGCAGCTTTTGATGGGCAAAGCGGCAGCTTTTGATGGGAACAGTGGGCGTTTGATGGGCACAATGGCAGCTTTTGATGGGCACAGTGGCACTGCATTTGATGGGCACAGTGGCAGCTTTTGATGGGCACAGTGGTAGTTTGATGGGCACAGTGGCAGCATTTGATGGCACAGTGGCTGCGTTTGATAGCACAGTGGCTGTGTTTGATGGGCATGGTGGCTGTGTTTGATGGACACAGTGGCAGCTTTTGATGGGCACAGTGACCGTGTTTAATGGGCACAGTGGCAGCTTTTGATGGGCACAGTGGCTGCATTTGATGGGCAGAGTGGCTGCTTTTAGGTGGGGCACAGTTGCTGCGTTTGATGGGCACAGTGGCTACGTTTGATGGGCATAGTAGCTGCGTTTGATGGGCACAGTGGCTGCGTTTGGTGGGCACATTGGCTGCGTTTCTTGGCACAGTGGCTGCATTTGATTGGCACAGTGGCTGTGTTTTATGGCACAGTGGCAGCATTTGATGGGCACAGTGGCAGCGTTTGATGGGCACAGTGGCAGCGTTTGGGCACAGTGGCTGCATTTGATCGGCACAGTGGCTGTGTTTTATGGGCACAGTGGCTGCATTTGATGGGCACAGTGGCTGTGTTTTATGGGCACAGTGGCGGCTTTTGATGGGCTCAGTGGCTGCGTTTGATGGGCACAGTGACAGCTTTTGATGGGCACATTGGTCGTTTGATGGGCACAGTGGCAGCTTTTGATGGGTACAGTGGCACTGCATTTGATGGGCACAGTGGCAGCTTTTGATGAGCTTTTTCCGACGAGAATTCCGACCGTGTGTACGCAGCATTAGGCTCTGTGGGCTCTGTCAAGTTCCAGGCGGTGTTCAGAAATGTCTGCAATGAGCCCTTTGATGAGGGCCTTAACTGCTGGCAGGACATCTTTCACAGATTCAGAGAGACCCCTTATCCTGAAATTATAACGTCTGGACCTATTCTCCAGGTAATCGATCTTAGATAGTGTGGATTCTAGTTGGTCCTGTATGTCTTCAATTCTGGCAGAATTTTGATTGATTCTGGCTACAGATTGATCTGCCTTTTTTTGAATGACTTCAATCCTCATACCCAATTGCTGCAGGTCTGCATGGATGGATGAAGTGATTTGGGCAGCATTTAGTGCAAGACTTCTGGACAGCATCTGAGATAAGGCTGTCATCATAGAGGGAAAGTCAGTGGGTACTAGAGCGGTGTTACAGGTATCTCCCTCACAAGTAAATAGGCCTGCTAAAGGATAATTCATAGGAGTCATCGGGAGCCCATCCATTAACCCTTCCTAACAGCGATTTAGTGGATGTGGGGGTGGGTGCCACCATGTGCGGGAGACTCACTGTGCCAGGCTTGGATGGAGGAGCTGCATCCTTGTCAGCTATGGATTCATCTGCCTCAGCATCAGTGTTTCTCCCTTGTGAAGTGGTGGCTGCCATTTTGGCATAGCTCAGGGGGTCAGCAGCGGAGTTCTGCCAGCGAGAGAGGTCTCTCCTGACTGAAGCTGTGGTCATCAGAGCGTTCCCGGTATGTCCCCCTTCCGTTGTGTCCTGGAGCGGTGCTCAGATGGGCGTCCTGAAGGCTGCAGTGGGCTTTAGTGAACTGGAGTGGCGCGGAGCTCTAGAGGGTCACGGCCATCTTAGGAGCTGTCACGCAATCGCCTCGTGAATACTTTTTTTAGGCACTGTATATACCTTTACATACTGGTATCCTTCTAAAATAGCTTGGACAGACATTTTGTCATAATCAAATCTTTGTCCCATAACTTGTCACAATAGAGATGCTTCTGTAGTTGAGTTTGCTCTTCATCCCTCAACCCTTTGAATATTTGAATACTCTTGTTGCATTGGACAGTTGTCCTCAGCGTTGTTATATCATCCATATACATGGCTTTACAAGACTTTACAGACTTACAAGTGGGTATCAGAAGGCAAAATGTCTTGCCTTCTGTATGCCAAAGGTTTATTTGGTAAACTAATCATGACTAAGTTATTTTTTATGTGATCAGTATTCCCCTAGGCTAGGCTTTAGACATTACATGCTTTTGCCACAGAACCCTGAGGATGTTTTATAGGATGTTTTTTTGGATTACAATTGAAATATAAAAGGGCTAGAAATACCCTTTTTTTTAACTATAGACGTTTAAATTAGCATCCCTTAATGTTTAAAGTGGTTGTAAAGGCAGAAGGTCTTAATTTATCTTAATTAATTCTATACATTAAGATAAAAAGCCTTCTGTGTGCAGCAGTACCTCTGTGTGCAGCACCCCTAATACTTACCTGAGCCCCATCTCTATCCAGCGATCTCTACGAGTGCCTTGGTCGTCTGGGTCTCTCCCTCATGATTGGCTGAGACACAGTAGTGGCGTCATTGGCTCCTGCTGCTGTCAATCAAACTCAGTTAGCCAATCAGGATAGAGAGGGGGCAGGGCAGGCCACGCTCTGTGTCTGAATAAATACACTGAGCTGCAGCTCAGCTTGGGTGCCCCCATAGCAAGCTGCTTACTGTGGGGTCACTCAGCAGGAGGGAGGGGCCAGGAGCTCCAGCCAGGGACCCGAGAAGAGGAGGATCCGGGCTGTACTTTGAAAAACCACAGCACAGATCAGGTAAGTATAACAGGTTTGTTATTTTAATAGAAAACAACAAGACTTTACAATCACTTTAAGTGGATATATGCAGCTCTATAGCTCCCTCCCAGGGAATACACAAAACCTGTTGTTAGCTAACAGATGAGTTCTCAGATTGGTGCTAATTGCTTTTATGTTGAGGGGATAGTCTTTGAAGCCCATCTAAGCAAGTAAAATGTATAAACATCAGGGTAACCTGGATCCCCAACAATGTATATTTAAAAAAAAAATATTTTCTAATAATTAATTGGAGCTTTGGTGTGGTGATGGTCCTCAGGATTGTAAATCATATCAATTGTTATTATATAATTTATTTATTGCATGTAGACTCATACTGGTTTTATTTATGCAATTTCATAGAGCCTGAGGAAGTGAGATAATTGGAACCCAAGAAACACATTGTGTAAGGATCGTTCTTACTACTGCCACCCAGGTAAAGTCATCTGGCATGAATACACTAAAGGACATAAGGGTTTCAAAGTAGGGTGGGAAAATCAATGACTGTAAAACAATATATATATTATTTTATTGTTAGATATTGTGCATTTATGAAAAAGCCCTGTTTGGCTAAAATGTGATGCAATTTTAAAGTTTCAAAACATTTTGAATGCATTTATATATTTTAATAACAGTACACATTGTATACAAATCTAGGCACTCTCAAAGTCCCATATATAGAGGATTTTTTTGTTGTTTCTCCAGAGGAATTTCCAGACATTTGGGGTGTTAATGTATACACAAAATATAGAACACTGTTCCATATTTGCCTGCCTTCTTCATTACCTTTTTTACCTCACTGAACTTGGGAGGACGGATATTAAATTGATGTGGTAGTGAAATTGGTGGGATGTCCATTGGAATAAGTATTGGTTCTTTTTTGCACATCAGTGTGCATGATTCTAAGATGTTTTTATTTTTAAGTTCCTCTTCTGACACATCTAATGATCCACTTTTCTTTTTTGTAAAACAGTTTTTTACCAATCTAAAGTTTTTTTTTAGAGGTTTGTTGTTACTTTTACCATCATTTGCCATTGTTTCCTTCAATCACCCATCTCCAGGTTATTTTCTTTTGATCCCTAGATAGCACTTCAGATCAGACTCCAGACTTCTGTGTTGATAGGTTTCTCACTTCATGTTGTTAGTCTTTAACCGCTTGCTGACCACCACACACAGATGTACGTCAGAAGAATAGCACAGGCAGGCAAATGGGCGTACCTGTACGTCTCTTTAAATTTGCCACCTATCAGGCGTGTGCACCCACCACATGCCACGGGAGCATGCCCGCGGGTCCCGGGGATCTGGATGTACGCCAGCGGCCCGCGATTGCAGTGTGGAGAGGCATTAACAAGGCATTTCCCTGTTCTGCCTTGTGACAAGACTGGGATCCACTGCTCCCTGTCATCAGGAGCAGTGATCGCTGTCATGTCAGTGGTAGCCCATCCCCCTACAGTTAGAACACCCCCCTAGGACACACTTAACCCCTTAATCGCCCCCTAGTGTTTAAACCCTTCCCTACCAGTTTAATTTACACAGTAATCAGTGCATTTTTATAGCACTGATCACTGTATAAATGACAATGGTCCCAAAATAGTGTCAAAAGTGTCCGATGTGTCCACCATAATGTCGCACTCATAAAAAAAAATTGCAGATCGCCGCCATTACTAATAAAAAAAAAATTATAATAAAAATGCCATAAATCTATCCCCTATTTTGTAGACGCTATAACTTTTGCGCAAACCAATCAATATACACTTATCGCAATTTTATATCGGCCTAAACTGAGAAAGAAATTAGTTTTTTTATATATATATTTTTTCGGGGATATTTATTATAGCAAAAAGTAAAAAATATAGCTTTTTTTCAAAATTGTCGCTCTTTTTTTATTTATTGTGCAGGTGATAAAATACCACCAAAAGAAAGCCCTTTTTGTGGGAAAAAAAGAACATCAATTTTGTTTGGGTACAACGTCGCACGACCGCGCAATTGTTAGCTAAATTGACACAATGCCGAATCGCAAAAAATGCTGTGGTCAAGGAGGGGGTTAAAATCTTCCGGGGCTGAAGTGGTTAACAACTTCTTTAATAACTTCATCAATGGATTATGTCTATGCATGTTCTCCACTTTATGATGTACCTGGTTGTTTCTTAGAACTTTGCTTGTGCCTGAAACATCTACCACATCCCTAATGCCCCGTACACACGATCGGAATGTCCGCCGGACTATGATCCGCCGGAAAGTCCGATCGCGTGTACGCGGCATTAGGGTCCTGATATTTTGTGTATTGTGGGTTTCTTCCTGCTGCTGAGTTTCAGCCAACTGATTTGACTTTCCTCTTAACAGAATCCGGTTCATAACAGCCAATCAAACAACATTTTAAAGAAAGGTCAGCAAAATGTCATTCTTCTTGGCAATTTTGTGACAGGCTTCCCTTAAGTGAATAGACATGGAAAGTAATGACTATTAGAGCATTTGAGTTGATCAATGGTAAAAATGATGTCAGAGTGAAGCAAATGTCCCATTTTTATCTCACAGTAAATACATTAAACAGGAATTGCATACAATTTATTTCATGTCTCTTACATTCTATAAAATAATCCTTTGTATGTTCATAATTAATATGTATGATATGTCTTTGTCTGAGACATGTGAAGATAATATACTGTAGATTGGTGTGTCTGTATAGCACAATCATTCAAGTCTTCACTGTTCTGTTTTGTTGCTTTTTCTTCCTCCTGAAAATGTTTCTTATTGTTGATATAAAAGTTTTTAGTGCATGCTGTAATTTCACAATATGCCCTAAGAATGAAATTATGTTTCAGACCTTAGGGATCTACCTAAAACATAGAAAGACTAGCAAAGACTTATAAAACTTCTATAGTAAGTTCATTTAGCACAGCTGGCAGTCTATGAAGACATCATCTAGTTTGTAGGCACTTAACTGTGTAATTCTCTGCTCAAAAACTGTGCCCCTGATCGTAGGATCTGTACTATAAATTATAGGTAAAATGTTTCTCCTTGTTATATAATATTACAACAAAACTCTGCTCAGGATAAGAACTACAAAACTTATATAATTTCAGGTTGTGTTTATCTCAAATGCCATTTCTAAAATTAAGCTATAGGATGCAGGTTTCATCAGCCTTGACATAGATTACTTGGATAGAAGGGTCACCACACTTCAGCTACTGCCATTTAAAAAAATGTAGTGCCCCCCACATTTGCTTCTTTTGTTACAGTGTGTTATTGCATGCATGTTAATGTGTTTTTTTGTTAATGTGCATTCTGTTTAGGCAGTGTATTCATTTTGAATGGAATGCCAATGAAGAACAATAGAATGAAAAATTGAACTACACTTTCTTTTTTAATGCTGTGCTTAACAATGCATAGTACAGTATATGTGTTATAGTGTGTTGCAAGGTGGGTTCATCGGCACCTACTGTACTGTCCACATGGGGTGTCAGTGTTAATGAATGGCACCACACAGAGTATTGTGTATTACCAATTTACCATGCAAAGAGGTAACACAAAGTAAAATGTTTTTCATGAAAGAAACACAGCTGAACGGCCTCTACCTTTATGTAGGGTGTCATTGCTGGCATCTCCTTTAGAATATCTCAGTTGCTTGGCCTATACCAGCCATTCTCAACCAGGGTTCCGTGGAACCTTGGGGTTCCTCCAGAGGTTGCTAGGGGTTCCTTGAGCTGTGGCTGATGAACCACCAATTTGATGATGCCTACAGAGTTCAAGGTTCAGCACCACTTAGCAAAGCCAACAGCATGACACCAAATATCCTTTTAGCTGTCTTTAAGGGTGGCATTCTAAACACCACTTTAAGGGGGACATTCTTCCTATTGACCACTAATATAAGGAGCATTGTTCCTATTGAGCCCTGATGATTTGGTTTTAGTAAAGGTTCCTCGAGATATGAAAATAATTTTTGGGGTTCCTCTAGGGTTAAAAGGTTGAGAAAGCCTGGCCTATACTGATTAATACTTTCTTGGATCAGTGATCCTAAATAAGTGTGCAGGTCAGCTGTTCCAACTCAATCATCTCAATTCACTAGCTTTATGCTTGTACCAGGTCTGTAAGAGCCCTTTCACACTGAAAGTGCCCTGGCGTCGGAGGTAAAGCGGCGCAATTTTTAACTCTGCTTTACCGCTGTTTTAGTGGCGCTATTCGACCGATAGCGGGGTGGTTTTATCTCATGCTAGCGGCCGAAAAAGGGTTAAATCAGCCCGCAAAACGCTGCAGCATTGACTTCAACGGGCAGGAGCGGTGGAGGAGCAGTGCTGGCAGGACATTTTGTGACACCCTGCCAGCGCAGCGCCCCCCTGTGAAAGCACTTTCACACTGGGTTTGCAGCTGAGGCTTTTTTCAGGCACTATGCAGACGCAATTTTTAGCGCTGTAGTGCCTGAAAAACACCTCCAGTGTGAAAGGGGTCTTAGGCTACTTTCACACTTGAAAACAATGGGGCATCGCCACCAAACAGCCAGCGTAGCGCCACTGCAGCGGTGATTTGCGGGCGGTTTAAACCCTTTTTTAGACACTAGTGGGGGATAAAACTGTCCCACTAGCGGCCGAATAGCACCTGCTAAAATGACAGCAAAGCGGCGCTAAAAATAACGCATTTTTTCCAACGGATTTTGTCCGACACTGGTGATGCATACACATGGTCGGACAAAGTTGTCCGAAAATCCGATCATTCTGAACGTGGTGACGCTCGTTGCGTACGACGGAACTACGTAGAGGCTAGTAGCCAATAGGTTTGGTCTCCTAATTTGATCTGAGCATGCGTGGCACTTTGTGTGTAATGGGAAAAATTATAGCGCTAAACTCAAGTGTACACAAAATACTAATAAAGCAGCTGCGCTAGAATATGACAAATATTCGATAGGGATTGGGAAGGAAAGTGCAGCGCTGGGAAGGTGAACAATTTAAAGTAACCTTCAGTGAGCAAGAAAATTAATCAATAGTGGTTTGAAGAAATACTTCTAAACATACATTCAAAGAATACAAATATATATAATGAACCAAAAAAGTCCCAAGAAAAATCCTCAATCGTAATTAGGAAAATAATTCTACATGAACTTGAAGTGAAAAGTAGCATATACAAATAGTGCTTGTGATAAACAGAAAATGTCCCAAGGGGATATAGTATAAGTGACGTCAAGCCGGGATGTTCCTAGACTGAATCCTCTGGTACACACACTCGTGGAAGAATGGAAATAGATGTGCGCTTACCGGAACAGGTGGACTCCCTGTCAGCAACAGGGAGTCAAACAGGCATAGAAAGGCTCCAAACGGCCTACGACCTCGATGTTCCAGGGCGGACGGGTAGACTCTATAGAACCACTCACGACTTCGCCAACAGGATAGAGTAGGTCAAAGTGAAGGCAGCTGACATGGATTCTAGATCCTCATGGATAAAACCGGAACTCTTGGATGGTCACTTGGTAGGCAAAATGGAATAAGCCAATGGTGGACACCAACTACTGATAGAGCAAGGATCTCTTAGGGTGCTCTCCAAGAAATGTTCGGATCATAAGGAGAAAAACAAGAAGAAAACAAACCAGGAGGGGACTCCGATGGTGTAGATCAGTGGTCTTCAAACTACGACACTCCAGTTGTTCAGGAACTACAATTCCCATCATGCCTAGTCATGTCTGAGAATGTTAGAGTTTTACAATGCCTCATGGGATGTGTAGTTCCTCAACAGCTGGAGGGCCGTAGTTTGAGGATCCCTGGTGTAGATCAAACGGGCAGGTTTTTATTGAAAAAAAAACGAGTACAAAAACAAATAATAATAAAAGTGATCACGTTTAAAAAGCAGTGTGGGAATGGGTATGACCTGGCCCTACGCGTTTCGTCTATAGAAGACTTTAACTGCGGCATATATGGCTTCACTTTGACCTACTCTATCCTGTTGGCGAAGTTCGTGAGTGGTTCTATAGAGTCTACCCGTCCGCCCTGGAACATCGAGGTCGTAGGCCGTTTGGAGCCTTTCTATGCCTGTTTGACTCCCTGTTGCTGACAGGGAGTCCACCTGTTCCGGTAAGCGCACATCTATTTCCATTCTTCCAAGAGTGTGTGTACCAGAGGATTCAGTCTAGGAACATCCCGGCTTGACGTCACCTATACTATATCCCCTTGGGACATTTTCTGTTTATCACAAGCACTATTTGTATATGCTACTTTTCACTTCAAGTTCATGTAGAATTATTTTCCTAATTACGATTGAGGATTTTTCTTGGGACTTTTTTGGTTCATTATATATATGCGTGGCACTTTGTTCGTCGGAATTCTCTACACACGATCGGAAAAAGTCCGATCGGAAAAGATTTTGTTGTAGGAAAATTTGAGAGCAGGAAAAGTCAGATGGAGCCCACACACGGTCAGATTTTCCAACAACATGGTCCAATCGGACATTTTCCGCCGGAATTTCCGTCCGTGTGTACGGGGCATAAGTCAAAAAAGTATCATGGTTATAAACAGCAAGGCAGTAGGCATTTAGGCTACTTTCACACTGGGGAGGGCGGGCGTCGGCGGTAAAGCGGCGCTATTTTTTGCGCTGTAGCGCCTGTAAAGTGCCCCAGTGTGAAAGTAGCCTTAGAGAAGTAGATAAGCAATGGCAGACTCTATATTTCTCATCATCTCAGAGATTCCCTGGATTTAGTTCTTACATTATATTTAGCTTTTTTTTTTAATAATATGCATTAAGGCTTCATTGGGCTTTACCCTGTATACCTTCAAGTTCATGCCTAGTAGTGCACATTAATCAGTTTTCAGTAGGTATTCAGGTTTCCAGTTAAACCATTGGCTAGACTACACATAAATCTACATTGTTTTTAAAACAAAGAAGCATCACATTGCTGAAGATAGGCTTATTTCCTGATGTATACATCAAATCAAAGCTTTGTTAAATATGATAGACATAGGTACATGGTGCAAAATCTGGTAATGAATTGTGTGTTGTTTAAACTTCCTTCACCTGTACTGTAATAACCACCTCCAAAAAGATAAATGGTTTCTGAGTGTCATTTACTGAGTGTCATTTACTGTCACTGTCATTTACTATATATGGTATTACTGTGTGTAGCTGTGCATTAGGTGCACTGTCCTTAGTTGCATATCATTTCCTGTTCTTAACTTATTTCTAATAGGTTTCCCTAAACCACAGCTCTGTGGAGATCTTTTCTGTTCTCAGAATATTTCTAATAGGTTATGCTTCTCTAAACCACATCTCTATGGAGATTGATCTTGGTCTGGCTATATTTATAATAGATTATGCTTCCCTAAACCATAGCTCTTGCTTCAGTGCAGCCCTTCTTGCATGCATTAGCTGCACTTGATATGCTTCAATAGAAATGCTGTCCTAATGATGCACCTTGCATTACAATTTGTAGAATCTGGATCATGCATTTTTAGGATAGAGAGACAGGGCACAAAATACAGGACTGCATAGATTTTGAAGAAAAGCTGCATAGTTCCAGACAAACTTCACAGTAAAGATCCCCAAGCAGTAGCAGTTACCTACAGAGTAACTTCACCTTCCTGTGATGATTTTTTTTTTATCACTTCTTGTTTGATTTTCTGAGTTATCCTTAATTTACATACTCATGTGCCCTGTAAGTCCAGCATTTTCTTACTGTTGTTCACTTTTTTGCTACTGCAGGCAAGGTTCCATTCTGCTATTTTCCTCTCTTTCAGTCCTACAATGATATCTTCTAAGTTCTTGCAGCCAGCCCTGATGATGGAGTGCAAGGGCCACCCTTCAGCACTATCAAGTCCTTGCTCCTGCAGAATCCTGGGATATGTGACGTGCATAGGCCAGGAGGATCCAGGAGCATGTCGTTCTTGCTTAGGCTGAAAAGGAGGCACTGGGCAATAGGAACTAAAAAAAAGTACACACACACAGTTGGCTTTTTGTAATTGTAAAGGGGGAAGGAATCCAATGAGGCAAAGTGTTTAATCAAGCCTAATTAATACATACTTAGAACGGCAGAGGGATAGCATAGCCAAGGAGAGAGCACTAAAAAGAACACTTATCTTTTAAACATTTACAGTTACTAATGTCATGTATTTGTATAATTTCCTTTTTGGAGAGTGTTACTGGCCTGAAGACATGCCAATGAGCCTGAAAGAGCTGGGTGGGAGTACTGCTTTATTAAAATCAATGTAATGCTTTATATAGCTAGTAGATGAGGCAATCCATTAGAGGCCTGCCATTTAAACAATGCTAATTACCCAGTCTGTTCTACTGGAGATGATTATTTACATTTTTTTTTTTCCTTTGATGTGCATTTTTAGGTATTAATGTAATTTATCTTTACCATTCTAATTTTTCTAGGCCACTCCTTAGTATCACAAGAAAAAAAAAATCATCCCCTGACATCACCATTTTCCCCTCGGTGTTTATACTGACTCCAGCTGAATTCCAGAAAGATAAAAAATGCACAATTACATTTCTAATAAATAATAACATTTCTTTTTTGAATGCAACTACTCCAAGTACCTGACTCTAATTCATCTGGGCAGAATGGAAGAGGGACCAACACTAGAAGCTCTCAAGGCTGTGCTGTATATACATCTGGACCGTAAACATGGTAGAAAATGGAGTGAGCAGAGTGATGACATATGATATGACTGTTCTGTTGCTCTTTCATTATTCAATCAGTTCCTATATGCTGTATATTTACAGTGGTGTGAAAAAGTGTTTGCCCCCTTCCTCATTTCCTGTTCCTTTGCATGTTTGTCACACTTAAGTGTTTCGGAACATCAAACCAATTTAAACAATAGTCAAGGACAACACAAGTAAACACAAAATGCAATTTGTAAATGAAGGTGTTTATTATTAAAGGTGAAAAAAAATCCAAACCATCATGGCCCTGTGTGAAAAAGTGATTGCCCCCCTTGTTAAAACATACTATAACTGTGGTTGTCCACACCTGAGTTCAATTTCTCTAGCCACACCCAGGCCTGATTATTGCCACACCTGTTCACAATCAAGGCATCACTTAAATAGGAGCTGCTTGACACAGTAAGGTCCACCAGAAGATCCTTAAAAGCTACACATCATGCCGAGACCCAAAGAAATTCAGGAACAATTGAGAAAGAAAGTAATTGAGATCTATCAGTCTGGAAAGGGTTATAAAGCCATTTCCAAAGCTTTGGGAATCCAGCGAACCACAGTGAGAGCCATTATCCACAAATGGCGAAGACATGGAACAGTGGTGAACCTTCCCAGGAGTGGCCGGCCGCCCAAAATTACCCCAAAAGCGCAGCGACGACTCATCCAAGAGGTCACAAAAGACCCCACAACAACGTCCAAGGAACTGCAGGCCTCACTTGCCTCAGTTAAGGTCAGCGTTCATGCCTCCACCATCAGGAAAAGACTGGGCAAAAATGGCCTGCATGGCAGAGTTCCAAGGAGAAAACCACTGCTGAGCAAAAAGAACATCAAAGCTTGTCTCAATTTCTCCACAACACATCTTGAAGATCCCCAAGACTTTTGGGACAACATTCTGTGGACCGATGAGACAAAAGTGGAACTCTTTGGAAGGTGTGTGTCCAAGTATATCTGGCGTAGAAGGAACACTGCATTTCAGAAAAAGAACATTATACCAACAGTAAAATATGGTGGTGGTAGTGTGATGGTCTGGGGCTGTTTTGCTGCTTCAGGACCAGGAAGACTTGCCGTGATAAAAGGAACTATGAATTCTGCTGTCTACCAAGAGATCCTGAAGGAGAATGTCCGACCATCTGTTCGTGTACTCAAGCTGAAACGAACTTGGGTTCTGCAGCAGGACAATGATCCTAAACACACCAGCAAGTCCACCACCGAATGGCTGAAGAAAAACAAAATGAAGACTTTGGAGTGGCCTAGCCAAAGTCCTGACCTGAATCCTATTGAGATGTTGTGGTATGACCTTAAAAAGGCCGTTCATGCTCGAAAACCCTCTAATGTAACTGAATTAGGACAATTCTGCAAAGATGAGTGGGCCAAAATTCCTCCAGGACGCTGTAAAAGCCTCATTGCACGTTATCGCAAACGCTTGGTTGCAGTTGTTGCTGCTAAGGGTGGCCCAACCAGTTATTAGGTTTAGGGGGCAATCACTTTTTCACACAGGGCCATGATAGTTTGGATTTTTTTTCACCTTTAATAATAAACACCTTCATTTACAAATTGCATTTTGTGTTTACTTGTGTTGTCCTTGACTATTGTTTAAATTGGTTTGATGTTCCGAAACACTTAAGTGTGACAAACATGCAAAGGAACAGGAAATGAGGAAGGGGGCAAACACTTTTTCACACCACTGTAGGTGTGTATTTAGCTTATTTTCTAGATCACTGACTGCAAGGAAAGAAGTAAAAAGGTATTTTATTCTAAAAGTGGAAGCTCTCCGCTGTCAGAATACAATACCACAGTGGGAGGGATTTCCCCTTCCACATTGAATGCATGGGTTGGGAAATTGAGGCATAATGCATAATATATGGGCTGCCTAAGTTAGAGATCACATAACATTTTGGGTGCAGTAACATTTTTTTGATGAAAGGTATTTCTTTTTTTTTGGTAAACGGTAAGAACCACCATCAGTGTTTCATTTCTGTCTTTGTCCATGTTAGGGAGAGTCACTCTGTAATTGTCCCGATTACCAGTGTCACCGGGAATTAATTGAGAGTAAATACATAATTTTCAGTTGCTACCAGAACAGAAATAGATAATATGGACAGGGGAAGGTCCACCTCTGTGAAATAAAGAAGATTATGTGCTTCTTTGCCAGGACATGTGTAGGCACAAGGGCTGTCAGGAAATGCATTTTGGAGCCTAGAACCCACCTCCTTCCTCAGTCTGAGGTTCTTCCCCTGTCTATAGTGCCTGGCTGCAGTGGCTCTGGAATAGCGGCCTGGAGCAGCGCGCTAGTCTTCCATCTCCACAGATGTCCGGACTGCACACTGTTTTAAGAGACATTATTTTATCTAGCTTATCTTTTTTGATTTCTACAATAAACTTGCTTACTACACTATGGTCGGCTTGGTGCCCCTCTATCTTTTCTTTTTTGTTCATAGCTTTGGGATTCCCAGCCTGACAGAAGAGGCAGCCTAGCTCAGCCTGTAGTCAGCTTACCACTAAATAGATATTGCTCACGGCCTCCAAAATTTTTCCTTTTACTAGCTGTCATTTGAATAGCTATCAATTGTTTTTTGTTTCTTTATTTGTTATGTACAATATATATGAACAGATACTGTTTCCCAGCAATAACTGTCTGAAGCAGTTTTTCTGCTCTGGTTATTTTATTTAAATTTGTCTACAGTTTTTAATTTTAATAAAAATTTTCCTGTGTGCTGAGCACCAGACATTTATTTCCTTTTCTTTTTTAATTGACCATATTTGGTCAGTGACATCACCCAGAACCTCTGAGGTTGCTGTAATGTAAAAACAGCACCTGGGATTCTGGTGACATCATTGACGAAATATGGTCCGTCCCTCATTTATTTTAAGGATTTTTTATATGGTATATGCGTTCATTTATATTTAACTGTTTGTGGGAATAGATAAAAGGCAATAATGTACCCTTATACTCATTCCACTGGGAGGAGGCTTCCACATTGTGCCATGGGTCCCACTATATTAACGCCAACTCCTTCTTTGGGCATTTGAGATAGGAAAGGAGCCATTGTACCGCAACATTGAGACAAGGGTGCTATGCAAGGACGGAGGATTTCCCACCGCCTTGCAAAGTACCCCTCCAATGTTGATAGACAAGTGGCCTGGTCTGTTACTAGAAGGGGGGGGGGGGGGGTGAACACTCACTACCATTTTTTTTTTTTATTATTTTAATACAGGAATTATATAGCACAGTTTGTGCAGTGCCTTATAACATGAGGGCAGACAGTATAGTTACAATACAATTCAATACAGGAGGAATCAGAGGGTCCTGCTTGTTAGAGCTTACAATTGAATCCCTTTCCTAGTCACTCAGGCCGCATGCCTAAATGAGGGCATTGTACTGTTTTATAACACCACATGCAGCTTTAAGGCTTCCTTTAAACATATTATTTCAAGGATTTGTGTAATTTTTATTTTATTTTTTTATACATGTCAGCCATGGAAGTGCCCAAGGTCCCCAATGAGAGCTTGCTTATTAGTCTTGAAAATGGCTGAAACTTCCATGAACCAAGCCCGGACAGATTTGCTCATCCCTGTTGATTCTTTAGCTGGTTTGGATCCAACCATGGGACTTTCTATTGTTTTTTTAAAATTCAAGTTCTCTTGAATGAGGAGATATGAAGGACTTTAGATATCAGTTGCAACATTGCTTACTTTTTACAATTTAATACTATGATCTACTACTCTACAATATATATTTTACACATCATTTATGTGTTTTTTTTTTTTTTATACTGAGCAAATTTGAAACATATATGAATTATTAATTTCCATTTTTCTTTACTTTTGTATTTGCATAATAGTCCTAATAAGTATAACTTTAATAACTTGATTGTCGTTATCTATTTCCATGTGAAATTCAAACACATATGTTGAGGCACAGCTTGTGGCACGTTTGCTACCCCAATAAAGAAAATGAATTGTTTTTTGTATATATTATTTGCACCAGGAAACCACTTATGCCATGTCAAACGCTGTCACCAGTCATCAGTCACCACTGATGAGGCATAACCTCTCTACCTTTGGCTAACACATTTTGATGACAAAATCACGAGCACAGCATGAGATCCCAAGTAAACATATCTTGTTGTCTCTGCTTACACTGATGACACCTGAAGTCAGTGATTGGTTGTTCTCATTTGAAGCAATAAGGAAGTATATGGAAAAGCATATAGAATTCGACATGAGTTCAGACCATTACACATAATGCATGCATACATCAAAGTTTGTCTCAAAGTCAATGCTAGAACAAGTCAAAAGCCCTGACATTCTACCACAACACAATAACCTCTTGTATTCTTAAATGTTTTTTTTCTCTAAAAGAAGAAGCTTATAAAACATTGCTAATATATTCTGTACAGTGCATTTCCCTCAGGCTTTCTGTTTTATTCTAGTCAGCCACAGCAAAACAAGTACAATTACAGCTAAATGGGACAAAATTATTTATCGGTTTCAATACTATAGAATGTAATAAACCTTTAATCATGAAGTAATTTTACAATTTCTTTATAGTTTACAAGAGGTTTATTATTTTCCAGCTTAGGAGACAATAAGACATAAAATACGTATAATTTTCCTGCCACATCCTTCTGTAGAGTAAAAAACACAAGAATGCAGAAGTGAGATCAATAAGCAAAGAAATCTCTTTATTATGTGTGGCAGGATTTGAAGAAAAGAAATAGTAAATTGTCAACAGATTAAACACTAAATTTGTCTCTGAAGCTGTATATAATCTACTACAAAGTGTTCTTAAGCTGCCTACTCACACACAGAGAGTTTATGAATATTAACCATTCTCATTTATAAATAATTTGTACTTTTACAGAATCTAAATTATGAAGAATTTTGGAAGGCTTGTTCATTTTCATTGCTTTTTTCTGTTTTAGCTTTCACTATATAAGTTACCAGAAGGGTTCAACTCCTTTATGTTTATTGTGTACATTACCATTTGGTTGCTGCAGCATTCCAAAAACAGGGTTTAATATTTTTTGATTTAATATAAAGATTTTATAACAATTTTCTACTGCAAGGACTATAAATCCAACTCTTCGTGGAATGTATTTTTATTATTATTGAAATGTTATCACTATTTCTAGTAAAGAAATATAGTGCATGACTTTTTTTGTAAATCCCCTAGTTTTGGCAATAGAAATGCCCAATTGGCTGCCTATGGCAGGGAGCATCTGTTATCTAATATTAACAGTTGATTTCTGTATATGAAATCAGACTGCTTCCTCTGTTAATTCTACCATGATGCAGTTGCACATATTCAAGGTTAAAGCGGACCTTACATGAAAAATTCAAGGCCTGCTCTGAAGACATCCCTCCATCACCCAAATAAACAACAGTTTACCTGAAAGTGGACGAAACATGAGCATTTTTAAAATGAAAAATACTTACTTTGGACTAAGGATGGGCAAATTCTGTGAAACCGAATTCAGCCTATTAGTTGATTCTGGCCATTTTTAGGGCTAATAGGCAAGCTATTGTAAAAATAGGCATGGAAAGTTGAGCCCTGCTAAGGGGGAAATGTATCAATGCCTTTCATAGGGTAAATGTTCAGCAAAGAATTTTTACTTTTAAAATATTTTATTTCCATACAATAAAATACAGAGTACTTTTACTACAGAAAATTATAAAGGTAACATAACGGTATCAAAATGGAATTGGTTTATAAGACATTACGGTATGATCCAGTAGTCTATGGTGGATAATTGAACAGAAATAAAACCATGCACTAATTAAACTTTAAGTCTCCTGCTAATGAGACAGGTATTGTAAGTAGACCACCTCCCCTCTAGGAAGAATCTCCTAAGAGGGGGTTCCTGAGATCAGTTTAGGCCTCGCCAACCCGGAAAAAACAGGGTGAAGAGATTCCCAACCACCCGGCACCCCTAATGGGAACATGCTGTGACGGGGATAAGGATCCCTCCCCCTCTCCCCCAGGGGGGACCTCCATTTGAGTCTTTGTCTTTAGAGCCGGAACCCCATAAAGGTATCAATCATTCTAGTCAGATACTCTGAGAGAAAATAAAAGGGATGGCAATCTAAGAAGGAGGAAGGAAGAGAGGGCTAAGAAAGGGTAAGAAGTAGGGGGTGGGGGGTTAGGAAGTAAGGTTCTCACATTTCAATAAAGGTTCTGGCTTTGGTTGGGTTGTATTCCTGGGGTTATGGCTATAGTTCAGCAAAGAATTTTGATTGATATGTGAAATGACAATGAAATAATTGGTAAATATACTGTATCTTCAAATGTATATCTGTTTAATAGTACATAATATAATAAAATACAGTAAAAGTACTACAACGGAAAATTTTACATTTATAACAGCAGAAAAAGTTTTAGTGCAAAAAAATATTGTTAGGGTAAACAGTAACTTTGTTGCACTGGAAATTCTCGTTAGATCTTTTGAAGCTATTATAGAAATGGTCAAAGAATAGAGGGAATATTAAATTATAAATCGCTCCTCTTGGAATTGCTCTAAATCTAGAAAAGTACATGAACATGCCCCCAGGTAGTAAGGTAAGAACAATTAGCTTGTAAAGAAACAGTTGTAACTAATATGTTTCATATGTAACAACAAAGAGCTTTTATCATGTTTTCCACCTGATCTGCTGTTAGCGGCTTTTCAACAAGCCTTTATAAGTTGAGGGAATCAAAATTCGTGTCATAGCTAGGCCAGTGAAAAGTAAAATCAGATGTTTTGTTCTGACTAACTTGCTGTTCAGCAATACATTTGAACTTGTATTTATTCTACTTTAACAAGGAGAGTCTGTGCATTTCATGGCATGGTAGATCAAGCATAAAATAACTTCTTGCACACTTAAATTGCTCTGTAAGTGCTTTAGATCAGTCTTGTAGACAACAATGAACCTTGTAAGTTCAACGTGTTACATGTCACATAGATGTACTACTTTTAAAAATCAATATTGGGAGGATAAAGTAAGATATTGATGCACTTGATTTGTGTGTCTTTGCATAATCATAACCTTTTCCTGATGTTGTATTACTTAAAAGTCAATTTATTATAGAGGAAATGTTATCCTTGACACAGTGAACCTATGTTCATCCCAAACATCCAATCAGCTTTAAGAAAAATGTTTTTTTTTTTTTACAGTTTCACTTATCAAATAGGATGTATGATACCAACACTTATTTTTGTGTTATCAAATCAGTCACAAAAACTTTAAAGTGAATGCATGATTAATAATCAAAAAGAGGTGTAATGAGGGTTTAAATGTCCATGTGTTCTAATCTATAAATGAAGGGGAGTTGGGACTTTAAATGAAGCCATTGAATAGTGGAGGTGAGTTACAATATAAAGTATTTATTAAGTAACATTTATCTAAAAACATTGTTCATTTCATATATATACATGGAGCGTGCATAAAAGCTGAGCATGATGAGTAAAAGAGTACATGCATAACAACACATGATCAAAATAGTAAAAGGTATAAATAAAACTAGCATGCACGTGCTAGCACATGCGCAACACATGGTATATGTGCATCTATCAAATGGTATATAAACAACATTACAGAGTATAATGGTAATGAATGAGTAAATATCAATCCGTATGGGGTGTAGCTGCGGCATCAAGTAAATCTCTACATGTTTTGTGGGTATTCCCACTCATCAGGAGCGGATCCCACATAGAGACAAGATGTTAGGTACCATCCCAATGTTGAATTCATGTTGCCTGTTATGGTTCAGATGGGGTACATGATAGCTGCCTCCCCTTTCCTGTGTGCCCAGACTGCATTCACAAACCAGAGGTATTTATGCATTTTTAGGGGGATCCCACACCTATTTTTCATTTCTTAAAGGTACAGTACACTTTGCTAGCAAAAATGTATAAATGTGGGGCTCCCCTTACAATTCAAGCCAGGCGCTTATCCAGACATGCAGGGGGGAGCAGCATGATGTCCCTCCTGCTGAACTATACCAAACCACATGACCTCAACATTGGTAAGGTACCAAGTTGTTGGGTACAAGGGCCTCATCCCCATATCCTGTTCCCCAAAAAGGATGTGGTGGTCTGTGGAAAAGACTTCAGACTATCAGAATTTGGACGTGCCCTGTAGAATAAGGGGGTCCCCAGATATTTCCTCCATCACATAAATGAGTACAGGGTGCAATCACAAAAAAAGTAAAGTAAATAAAAACAACCACACAATTTGACAGTCCTTTTTTTAAATAAATAAATAAACAATGCCCCCTCCGTAAATCCAATGTCAATTGCGTCATTCAGCAAAATAGATCCATAACAGTCCAAATAAGCAACTATTGATGATGATGCCCCACAGCCAAGATAAAATACCCTGACACGTCACACATCACTAATGACAGTCCCAGGGCGTCTGGAATGTAAAACATAGCAGTGGGAATCCCAGGTGACCTTATTGACCAAATATGGATATGACCTTATTCAAAGTCAAACACATCACCCAGGTTCCCCTATCAATTTGTTTACAAACAGGCTAGTAAATACTACCAGTTAGAGGTGGTAGTGCTACCACCTCCAAATGACAGGTCACCTGACTTTCTGACAAACATACACTACTGCTGTTAAATAACAGATGTCCAGCTGCTGTTTGTAAGGGATACAGAATACTCATCTGCAGCTTTACATGGAGGTTTAAGCCATTACCCAAGCATGTTATTTAGAGGATTTTTGTATTTGTGTATTAATGCGGCCCTGTAAGCCATGTCAAAAGACCTTCTCCCCACTATACTGTATTTTTTTTATTTTTGCATTGGTATGTGTTCCCCATGGCAGTGCCTACCTACTCATGACCTTTTTTTAACAAAAGCTAGCGAACTGCTATTGAAAAGAGGTCAGAAAAAAAACAAGATTCTTGTCCCATAGACTTGAGTGGTGTTTGGAGCTATGTGTGGATTTAGCAGTTTTTTTGCAAAATTCACTGAACCTCCTGCTGATCAAACATGGCCTCGCTCATCCCTACTAGCCAGAGATTACTGGAAGAGCTATTTTTAAAAGTAAGATAATCTATTTATATAGTTATTACCTAATAGTTTGCTATAGAATTTTAAGGGATTGTAAAGGCTTGATTTTTTTTATTAAAATAACAAACATGTGATTCTTACCTGCTCTGTGCAATGGTTTTGCACAGAGTAACCCCAACCCTCCTCCTCTCGGGTTCCCTGCCGGCATTTCTGACTCCTTTCCCCTGCCAAGCACCTTCCTATGGGGGCGATTGTGCGGACTTTATCCTGAGCAGGGATGTGTGCGTCTATTCAGATAGATAGCGGGCTCAGCCCCACTCCCTGCTCACAAGTTTTAATGGCTCCCAGTGCTCTCAGCCAAGCCTATGGGAGAAGGGAGAAGAGCTACCGAGATCAGTATTTAGAGGGGCTGGGGGTGTGCTACTATTAAAAATGTTTTTTACCTTGATGCAGAGTATGCATTAAAACCACTTAAGGACCAAGCCTATTTTTGACACTTGTTGTTTACAAGTTAATATTTTTTTCTAGAAAATTACTTAGAACCCCCAAACATTATATATATATATATATATATATATATATATATATATATTATTTTATTATATATATAATATATTTTTTTTTTTTTTAAGCAAAGGAACAGACTTTGGTACTTAAAAATCTCCATAGGCAATTTTTTAAATTTCTACAGGTTACCAGTTTAGAGTTACAGAGAAGGTCTTGGGCTAGAATTATTGTACTTACTCTCACATATGTGTTTTGAACACCTTTTATATATGTGGGTGTGACTTTGCGTATGCTTTTGCGTCTGTGCACGAGCTTCGAGGGATGGGGCGCTTTAAAAAAAAATAATTCTTATTTATTTTAATTTATATTTTTATTTTTTACACTGTTCCTTTAAAAAAAAATGGTCACTTTTATTCCTATTACAAGGAATGTAAACATCCCTTGTATTAGAAAAAAAAGCAGGACAGGGCCTCTTTAACCACTTCAGCCCCGGAAGATTTGGCTGCTCAATGACCAGGCAATTATTGCACGGTCGTGCCACACTGTACCCAAACAAAATTTACATCCTTTTTTCCCCACAAATAGAGCTTTCTTTTGGTGGTATTTGATCACCTCTGTGGTTTTTATTTTTTGCGCTATAAACAAAAGAAGAGCGACAATTTTGAAAAAAACACAATATCTTTACTTTTTGCTATAATAGATATCCCAATAAAAAAAAAAAAAATGTCCTCAGTTTAGACCGATATGTATTCTTCTACATATTTTTGGTAAAAAAATAGCAATAAGTGTATATATTGATTGGTTTGCGCAAAAGTTATAGCATCTACAAAATAGGGGATAGATTTATGGCATTTTTATGATTATTAGAAGCAAAAGCATACGCATTACTAGTAATCTGCGATTTTTATCGGGACTGCGAAATTGCGGCGGACAAATTGGACACTTTTGACACATTTTTGGGACCATTGACAATTATACAGCTATCAGTGCAATAAAAATGCACTGATTACTGTATAAATGTCACTGACAGGGAAGGGGTTAACTCTAGGGGGTGATCAAAGGGTTATTTGTGTTCCCTAGGTGTGTTCTAACTGTGGGGGGGTGGGGCTGACTAGGGGAGGAGAGAGATCGGTGTTCATACTTAGTATGAACACACAATCTATCTCCTCTCCCCTTAGAGAACCGGGGTTTGCATGTTTACACACACAGATCCCGGTTCTCGCTCTGTCACGAGCCATCACGGGTGCCCAGCGGTCATCCTGCACGCCTCCTACCGCGGCTTAAAGGGCCGACATACAGCTACGCCCAGGGGATCCATTCAGCCACAGTAAAACTGAGGTGGCCGGTCGGGAATCGGTAATGTGAGATCAGGGGTCAAAAAGACCTCATATCCCACATTTACACTTTTTTTTTATTGTCCCTTTAAGGCCAGCGGGCAGAAGTGATATTTGACATCGCTCCAGTCCTCCTAGGGCATAGAGTCGATTGGAGCCATCCTGCCCTCACTCGACTTCCTGCCCATCCATCTCAATGATCAGATAATTTCTGCCACTACCCACAGCTTCGTTAAGCAGCGGAGACCACTGGAATCTGGCGAGAGGGAGGGGGCACCTCTCCCGGCGACCATAAAAGTGATTGTGCAGCAAATCCGCCACTGAGACCACTTTTATGATAAAGCAGACTGCCCACCGTTTAAAAAAATACTGGGGTTATGGTAGCTATCTGCTGCCATAACCACGGTATTAAAAGCAAAGTTGCGACGTAAATCCTTGATGGGTGGATCAGCAGAAACCTAAACCCTTTTTTCATCAGCAAGATTTATCTTCATTTCTTGCCTATTGACAGGTAGCAGACAAAACAGAACATAAATGTGTCTGCAGGGATTAATAAATGCAATATTCTAGAAAAGTGAAAAAGGGTATAACATCTATCAATGTGAATGTTTTGTCTTGCTTTCTGTCCACTAATAGATATGAGGAAGAAGAAGTAAGAGAAAATCTTTCCAAAAGGGACACACTCTACAGCTGGACTTTTATGTGCAGGAGAAAGTGCTAACAACATCTTATAAATATGTCACTGTTTAGGGCGATTTTGTCGATTTTATTGGCACCAGAACTAGTTTTCCTTTGTCCTAAAAGTCCACAGGAAGGCAAAAGCAGCTTGATTCAGGATGATGGAGGTTAGAAGGAGGTCAAATGTATGTAACGAGGTGGTCTACTGCAGGTTGAATTCACCTTTCAATAAATGGTCCTAGAAGCTGCTTGAACTGATGTTAAATGCAGGATGAATGCACTGAAAGCCCTCAAAACTCTGCCCCTGCCTTCCATTAAAGACCGCAATCTTTTTGGCTCATGATATAAGCATGAAGATGTAAAGTGCCTTGATATTCCTTGGTATTCCTACCCCTTGACATTTTCCACATTTCATCATGATACAACAAAAAACATAAAAAAAAATGTATTTGGATTTTATGTAATATACCAACACAAAGTGGCACACAATTGTGAAGTAGAAGGAAAATGATAAATGTTTTTCCAATTTTTTTACAAATAAATATTTGAAAAGTGTGGCGTGCATTTGTATTCAGCCCCCCTGAGTCAATACTTTGTAGAACCACCTTTTGCTGCAATTACAGCTGCAAGTGTTTTTGGGTATGTCTCTACCTGATTTGCACGTCTAGAGAGTGACATATTTGCCCATTCTTCTTTGCAAAATAGTTCAAGCTCTGTCAGATTGGATGAAGAGCATCTGTGAACAGCAATTTTCAAGTCATGCCACATATTCTCAATTAAATTTAGGTTTGGACTTTGACTGGGCCATTCTAACACATGAATATGCTTTGCACTAAACCATTCTATTGTAATTGTGTCTGTATGTTCAGGGTCGTTGTCCTGCTGGAAGGTGGTCCCAAACATTTTTCAGACTCTAAAGCCCCATACACACGGTCGGATTTTCCGATGGATTCTGTCCTATCAGACAATGTTGTCGGAAATTCCGACCGTGTGTAGGCACCATCGGACAGTTTCCATCGGATTGTCCGACGGACAAAGTCCTATCTCCTGCTGGATAGATTTTTTGACAACAAAGTCCGATCACACCAAATCCGATCGTGTGTAGCGAATTCCAACGGACAAGGTGCTACGCATGCTCAGATCACATTCCAAGACCAAAGCTATTGGCTACTAGCCTCTACGTAGTCCCGTCGTAGGCAACAAACGTCACCACGTTCAGAATGATCGGATTTTCCGACAACTTTGTCCGACCGTGTGTACGCAAAACCAACATCGGACAAAGTACGACGGACATGATCCGACGGACCTGGTCCTTGGATAATCCGCGCGTGTGTATGGGGCTTAACAGGTTTTCTTCTAAGATTGCCCTGTATTTGGCTCCATCCATCTTCCCATCAACTTCCATGTCCCTGCTGAAGAAAAGCATCCCCACAACAGGATGCTGCCACCAGTTTCACACCATCCCCATCGGTTTCACAGTGGGGATGGCATGTTCAGGGTGATGTTCAGTGTTAGTTTTCCTTCACCCAAAGCATTTTGCTTTTAGGCCAAAAATGTCAATTTTGGTCCCATCTGAACAGAGCAGCTTCTTTCACATGTTTGCTGTGTCCCACACATGGCTTCTCGCAAACTGCAAATGGGACTTATTATGGCTTTATTTCAGCAATGACTTTCTTCTTGCCACTCTTACACAAAGGCCAGATTTGTAGAGTGCACGACAAATAGTTGTCCTGTGGACAGATTCTACCACCTGAGCTGCGGATCTCTACAGCTTCTCCAGAGTTACCATGGGGCTCTTGGCTGCTTCTCTGTTTAATGCTCTCCTTGATTGGCCTGTCAGTTTAGGTAGACAGCCATGCCTTGGGAGGTTTGCCATACTCTTTCCATTTTCGGATGATGGATTGAACGGTGCTCCATGAAAATGTTCAAAGCTTGGGATATTTTTTTATATACTAACCCTGCTTTAAACTTCTCCACAACTTTATCCCTGACCTGTCTGGTGAGTTCCTTGGCCTTCACGATACTGTTTACTCACTAAGGTTCTCTAACAAACCTCCGCGGGCTTCACAGCACAGCTGTATTTATACTGAGATTAAATTACACACAGGTTGACTAATTAGGTGACTTCTGTGGGCAATTGTTTCCACTAGATTTTAGTTAGTGGTATCAGAATAAAGGGGCTGAATACAAATGTATCCCACACTTTTCAGATATTTATTTGTAAACAATTTTGAAAACCATTTATAATTTTCCTCTACTTCACAATTATGTACCACTTTGTGTTTGCCTATCACATAAAATCCCAATAAAATACATTTAAGTTTTTGGTTGTAACATGACAAAATGTGGGAAATTTCAAGGGGTATGAATACTTTTTCAAGACATTGTAGTTTGGAATTGGGTAGTTCATAAATTAATGTTTCTATCCTAATAGGAAAGGAGAGATGTGTCATGATACTGTGTTAAAGTCTAACCATGCCTTTGCTGCAGTTACACTTATTTTGTTTTTTTGCTGTGCCCTCATCCTCTCTACAAGACTTCAGCTTGACTGTCCCAGATCAAATGAGAGACCACCCGCAAAGTTGCAGCGCTACCATGTCAAAATTTTCTGTGCCAGGCCCTTGCATGTTTTGTGCATTCTTGTGCATCCTATTGAAAGTTTGTATTCTGCCAGAGCTACAAAGTGAATTGAACCTAATGTACTACTAAACTGAAAAACAGTCGACAAATACATTGTTCATCAATCAGCAAACAATAAAAATATTCATAAACATTCGTTGAAGAAGCTGTCTTTATCTGTCAGAAACAACCATACAGATCATTTAATAGTAAACAATTGAGGACACACTTGAATTTAAAGTGTATTTCCACTTTTGCAGCAAAATCAGGATAACACTTGCTTTATATCTGTTGCATATTCTCATTCATGTATCATAAACATGCAGCTTATCTTTTTAGATGCTATATTCTAGAAAATCCAACATTATAAAATCCTATTCGTTTTCTTTAGTTAAAGAGGAGTTCCACCCTAAAGTGGAACTTCCGCTCATCGGAATCCTCCCCCCTCCGGTGTCACATTTGGCACCTTTCAGGGGGGAGGGGGTGCAGATACCTGTCCAAGACAGGTATTTGCACCCACTTCCGGGCATAGACTCCCACGGGTGTCTATGCCTCTTCCTGTCCCACGGCGCTGTCTGCTGGGACACACGGGTCCCAGAGACAGCGCAGAGCATTCTCATTGCGCTGCGCAGTAGGGAACCGGGAAGTGAAGCCGCAACGCTTCACTTCCTGATTCCCTCAATGAGAATGGCAGCGGCAGCAGCCGAGAACCGAGCAATTTCTCGGCTTCGGCTGCCGACATCGCTGGACCCTGGAAGAGGTAAGTGTACATTTATTAAAAGTCAGAAGCTGCAGTATCTGTCTGCTGGCTTTTAATAATTTGCAATCCCTCTTTAATAAGGGACTGGGCAGCTGTTTTCTTTATTTAGGAATGCTTTGTGAACAGAAACATATAACAAACATGTTGTGGGGTTTTCCCAAATTTGAATGCAAACGTGGAAACATGGTTTAAATAGATTCCTTTTAGAATGCTAAAACTTTAAAGGTAAGTTTTTAAAAAAAAGAAATATACTGTATAACCTCATTAAGTCAAATGCAGGTAAACAATGTCCATGTACACAAACCCTTAATCAGGTGACAGCTACTCATCTCAGTCATTTTGCCTCCAAATGTCCACTTAGGCCGGCCATACATGGTTTGAAGCTTACCCTTTGACAAAGTCACGTGTGCTAGTGACGATACTAGTGAGGGAGGAAGGAAGTCAGGTGCCTATCGCTCCACTTCCGGTTTGCGGCCGCGACCGGAAGTTCATCTATGCTGATGCAAGAAAACTTTAAATGTGAGTGGATATTATTTTTGTTTCAATAAACCTGTTTTTTACTACACATTGGAGCGCTTCTTTGTACCTTTAACCCCTACATGCTGATCTAACCCGTGAGTGACCCCTTACCCCTGGAGTGCCTTTTTCGGATCGGAGTAGGAGCCCATAGAAGCCTATAGGAGCCCATAGGAGCCATAAGAAAGAGGACCCGGAAAGTGACCAGGCTTGCCACTTTAGAGGCTATCTGCTCCACTAGGCCTGTAGGGGCCGCAAATAGAGGTGAGAGGCTGGGGGAACTAGTAGGGTGCACCCCTGAAGTCAGCACAGAGCACTGCCTGCACGGATCATCACTGTGATCAACACAAAGATTCCTAAATATTTCTACTCACCTTCACTTATTCCAGAGCATTATGCTCTTCATTGTTCCAGATTGTGGACTTTATTGTTTATTTTCCGCCATTTTTTTCTTTACAAGCTGGGACTTGTAGTGCACCAAATTTTACTTTTATTTTTTAATAATTTTTTTCAGCGATATTATTGTTTTGGTATCATCTGATTATACCATACCTACAGTGACACACTCTTTTCATCTGTATGGTCACTTTGTCATTATTTTGGATATTTCTGCACATTCAATCATTAATTTCCCTTGCAATTTCCTTGCAATTCCCTTGCACTTTCAGAACCAATTTATCGGTTCTCTATTGGTTCTTTATTCACATATTTTGCACGTTGCACTGTGCACCTTTTATTGCTAGAAGATTTCGTGTTCACTATTTTTAACCCAACTCCATCATCATTTTTACCCCAGCACATATATTTATTTTCAGCACCATCACTTTTATTGAATATTTTTTTCATTTTTTACACACGTCTTATATTTATTCAATATTTTATGTGTATTGCTATTAAGGAATTTTATCTATTTAGTTCATTATTTTATGTTTTTTTTTTTTTTTTTTTTGAATGACAAGTTATGTTTGAATAATTTTATTGAAAATTTTTCGATAACAGAATGGCAACAGGCATGTAAACATACATAGGTAGTTACAGACACGAACCAGTGGTGTGATATCACAGTTAGAAAAAATTGTTTACAGAAAGTAACAAAACATAAACAGTCATAACTCTTGAGAGGAATAGAGTACATTAAGGCTCCGTCTCTGTAAATGACCCTATATAGCGTCTTATAGCGCCAGCTGTAGGAGAGATCCAGGGGATCCCAGACTCCCGGGTGCCCCTAAAGGGATCACACTGTCACCCCAGAGTGGGATCCACCAGATAACCATTGCAGGGTCAGGTCATGACTCAACATTCATAACACCGAAAAGAAAAACCTGTGGCTGCGGTTAATCGAGCAAAGGGAGCTCATCCTTCAGTATGAGCCCAAGATTTCAATGCCAAGAGAGGCAGTACAGGGAAGAAAAGAGAGAAACGTGTGAGGGAGTAGAAGGTGGGGAGCAGGGGGGGGGGGGGGGGGGGGTAGTCAACTAAGAGTCCCAGAGTTCGTCGCTCTAGGAGGTACACCAGGAATTAGGGATATATTACAAAAGGTGGCCCAGGGTTCCCACGTATTCTGGAATTTCTCCAGTTTGTCATTGAATTTGGCAACGATCTGTTCTTGGACCATGATCCATGTAACTTTCATTTTAAACAGTTGAAAGGAGACAGAACGTTTCTTCCAGGCCTTGGCTATTGTAATTTTAGCTCCCAGTAAGAGAAAAAAGGATAAGGTCTGGGATGATTTAGGTAGGCCTACCACGGGGTGATTGAACAGGGCCGAACACGGGTGTGGCGGAACAGTGGTCCCTGTCAACGTACTGATTGTGCGAAAAACTTTCCGCCAAAACGATCGGATGCGGGGACAGGTCCACCAAATATGGAGCATGGAGCCTTCAAGCTCGCATCCCCTGAAGCAAATTGGTGGAGTACCTGGGAACAGCCTAGCCAGCCTGGAGGGAACATAATACCACCTGATCAGAACTTTTAAACTAGCTTCAATGAGAGAGATATTAAGGATACCTTTGAAAGCTCGGTCTGTAGCTCGAAACCAAGTTGCGGTGTCCCAAGAGTTGTCCATGTCATCCTCCCAGGCTCGGACGTAAGTAGGTTTGGTGTCCTTATGCATAAGTGCTGAGTATATCAAAGAGATGCCTCCCCTCTGATCCGTTAGGTTGACACACCAGTTTTCATATGTAGTGATAGTAGGGGGCAAGGGTTTAGTGGCCCATACTGAGTGGATAAAATGGGAGATCTGTGAGAACCTATAGTGTTCAGAGTTAGGCATATCCAACTTTTTCTGACAATGCGACAGGGAGATGGGTCCAGAGGGGGAAAAGAAGTGTCCTATCCGAAAGAGGCCTTTGTTCGTCCACCACTTAAAAGCTGCAATGTCCATCCCTGGGTGAAAATCCGGGTTATGAAATAAGTGCGAAAGGGGTCTCAATGGGGAGATGATGGTAGGGAGGGTAAAAAGTTTGGAGCAGAGTGCAATCGAGTGTGAAAGAGTGGGTGCTAAAATGGCCGGTCTGCGACAAGACTCACACCCCATTAGATAATCTATGGTGTTGGAGGGAACGGCTTGCCTTTCCATAGAAAGCCAATCCGGTTTCCCAGTCTGTGAGAAAGCAGTAGAAATTTGTGCCAATTGAGCAGCTTGATAATATCCCCAGAGATTGGGGAGACCTAGGCCTCCTTGTGATCTCAAGCGGTACAGTGTATCCGAAGGGCACCTATATCCTTTTTTCCCCCAAATGAAACGCAATATGTCTGATTGAACTTTGTCGAGGAATTGCTTAGGGACCGGGATCGGGAGCGACCGGAATAGATAGAGCAAGCGCGGTAGAAGGGTCATTTTGATCGCGTTAAGCCTGCCCAGCCAGGATAGACCACATTTGGACCACCGTGTCATATCATTTTTACATTTGAGTATCATGGCAGGGTAGTTTGCCGCAAAAAGTCCATTTATGTTTGAAGATAATTTTATACCTAGATAAGGTAGCAAAGAGGGGGCCCATGTGAATGCAAAATTGGTCGTGAGTTGTTTGAGGCCGTCCGGAGGCAACGTAACATTCAATGCCAGTGATTTAGTCATGTTAACCCGCAGACCAGATATCTCACTAAAGTTTTTAAGGGTTCGCATAATTAGAGGCATAGATGTCAGGGGAGAGGAGATGAAAAGAAGGAGGTCATCGGCATAAAGTGCACGTTTGTGTTCCTGTGTGCCGCAGGTGATTCCCTTGATGTCGGGGTTAGTCCTCAGGGCGATTGCAAGTGTCTCGATTGCTATTGCAAAAAGGAGAGGCGAGAGTGGGCATCCCTGTCTGGTTCCCCTACCTATGGGGAAGGAAGTAGAGTATCTACCCAACAAACGCACCTGTGCAGAGGGATTAGAGTAGAGGGAGTTAATAAGGTTGAGAAAATGTTTGCCGCATCCCCATCTCTGGAGAATGACAGACAGGTATGCCCAATCAAGTGAGTCAAACGCCTTGTGTAGGTCAATTGACAGAAGGAAGCCCTTCTGAGGAGGCTTGCCATCCCATTGTGATCTGAGTAGAGAGATTACATCAATGGCCCGACGAATCTGGTCCGGGCCTTGTCTCCCAGGAATGAAGCCCACCTGATCCCTATGTATATACGAGGAGATGAAGCTGGACATTCTGTTCGCCAAAATTTTTGTCATTATTTTGATATCATTGTTTATAAGAGAGATGGGGCGGTAGTTACCTACCTCCCTAGTATCTTTTTCTGGTTTCGGAATGACCGAGATATATGCAGAATTTAAATCTGGAACTAACGGGGCTCCATTCCTGAGAGAATTAAACATTTTAGTCAAATGTGGGGCCAGACATTGTCCAAATTTTTTATAGTACCCTGTGGAGAAGCCATCCGGGCCCGGTGAGGAGCCCAATTTAAGACTATTAATGGTATCAAGAACTTCAGTTTGGGTGAAGGGGGTCTCCAGAAGGTCGCTGTGTTCCCTAAGCAATACAGGTAAGGGAAGGTCATTTAAGATTTTGTCCCTGTGTGCAGCGGAGGAGTTAGGGATTTGTTGGTAGAGATCGGAGTAGAACTGTTTGAAAGTGTTTAGTATCTTGGCAGGGTTCTGCGATAGTTCCCCAGAGGCTACCCTAAGTTTAGGGAAGGTCTGTGTACGCTGTTTAGGACTCAGTTTAGCTGCCAGTCGGGAACCGATCCTGTCTTTATGGGCATAAAATCGTGCACCCGTCCAACGCAGATGTTGTGCCGCCTCTGTGGTCAGTGATAGGTTTAGGAGTGCTCGGGCCGAGTCAAGTTTAGCGAGGGATGCAGATGTGGGATTACGTTTGTGAGCTTTAGCTAACATGCGGAAGTCTTCAGAAAGTTTCAAAGTGTCTGCTCTATGTGCTGCCTTAAGTTTAGAAGACAGTTGGATCAGTTTCCCTCTAATTACCGCTTTATGTGCAGCCCAAATGGTGGAGGGGGATACCTCCTCTGAAGTGTTGAAGTGTATATCAGCTTCTATTAAGGAGCATTGTATAGGGTCGTTCAAGAGTGATTCCCGTAGTCGCCATCGAGGGCGAGTAACCGTCCCTACCGGTCTTTGAGCTATTAAGGTCATCATGGAATGATCCGAAAGAGAGGAGTCCACGATTTTGGAGCTCCTGATCAGGGGAGTCGTAGCAGGCCGAGTGAAAATGTGGTCTATCCTGGCATAGGAGTTGTGAGGTGCCGAGAAGTGCGTGTAATCTCTCATATGAGGGTTAACCTCCCTCCAAGTGTCTATTAATCCAGCTTCATTCAGAAGCTTGGCTATGGAAACGCTCTGTTTAGAGGGCCGTTTAGGTTTGGTAGTGCCGTTTGAGCTTTTGTCTAGGGAGAAATCAAAGGCTATATTTGAATCCCCTCCAAAGAAAACCGTACCCCGAAGGTGATTTCGTAACTTCTGGAGTAGCGATTCGAAAAAAACTTTTTGACCCTTGTTGGGCGTATAGTAGGATACAAAAGTGTACAGTTCCCCGTCTATATGACCAGATACTAGAATGTAACGACCCTGTGGATCAATGATCGTTTCGGGTTGAGACAAGTTAATGTGTTTGGCAAAACATACAGCTACCCCTTTCGTTTTGTTGACCGCCGAGGCTAGGAAGAATTGGGGGTAGTGTTGATGTAGAAAAGTAGGTTTAAATGTGGAAGGAAAGTGTGTTTCCTGTAGTAGGAGTATGTCTGCATGTAAAGAGTGATATTGTTGCAGTATTTTCCTACGTTTGATCGGAGAGTTGAGGCCTTGTGTGTTATGAGAGACAATCTTTAAGGAAGGTATATTGGTGAGTGTGTCAGCCATGGATCAGAAGGGAATGCTCGGTATCAAGAATTAGAAACTTACCCCGCCATAGGAGAAGGTGGATACTGTCAACCTCCGGTTGCCCGGTGCAATGGGTCCTGGAGCCTGGGTAAGAATACAGTGGATCGTTGAGACATCGGAGAACTCGGGTTGGAGCGGTTGTAAGGGGAGAAGAAAAAGAAATGAAGAAAAGGAGGAAAGAGAAGAGATTCACATCATTATATATCAAATAGTGAAAGTCTGTGACAGTCACACGTATTAAGCAAGCATGAGGGTCCCCCGACCCTTGCCCACCCCTGTAGCGGAACGGACTCGCCGTGACCGCCCCCAAAACCTAAGGAGCCGGAAAGACCTTATAAAGGAATTCCGGGCTAGGAGCCAGGTGCACCGAAGGGCTTCTGGTCCAAGTGAGGCGCAATGGGTCCACCACAGACCCGCCACCTTAGATCATACATAACTGAGAGTCCCAGGGGAACTCATCACCATCTAACCGCAGAGCATCCCCTAGTGGGGGGGGGGGGTAAAAGAAAGCTTCAGATAAAAAAAAAAAAAAAAGGGATTGCTCAGTAGAACAGTGCAGAGGGATCCCCCGACACTCGACCGCCTCCCATCCATCCACCCCCAACGTAGGGGAAACATGGGTGGGAGGCAGTTAGAAAGTTAGCTATACCAATTGGCAGATTAAGCAAGGGAGGACCTTCCCTTACAGCTGCAGCCAGTATTACACTAAGTACCAAGAAGACTAATAGAACCGCTGGAAAAACAGATGAGCCATCAGGAGAAAATGAGGCCAAATCAGTAGTGTTGAGATAAAATAATACAAAAGGGGGGGGGGAAACAAAAGGGGAGTAAAGGACGTAGCATCGTAAATAGTTAAAAACTGAGAATCCTCCATATCTAAATGATCAGCTGACATCAGAACAATATACTAGCATATGCTGAAATAAATTCAGGTAAAAGTAACTCTCATGGGACCTGTCCGGGTAGAGCATTGATATACATACGCTACAGTCCAGAGTAGGGAAGGTTCTGACTTCTGCAGCGAAGCAGGAGAGCCGTTGAATCCAGGATCCTGACAGAACTGCAAACCTAGAAGAATAGGGCATAACAACAGCTGTCAAGACCTAACAGGGAGGTCGATGGATTGTCTCGACCAAGTTCACTACTCAGTTGAGGCAAGGGGGGGCAACCCCATTCCGGCCTCCACAAAAGGAAGGGGGAACCGAGGGCCCGAAACTGTCCCCTGACCCCAAAAGGGTGAACTAATGATAGAAAAAGGGTGTGTAAAATGTTGTCAGAGGTTCAGAGTCTCATGGCGGTAAATTTTCTTTCGGACGCTTGGGTCCTTGCTTTAGCCAGGTGTGTTGCAGGGGGCTTGCTGGCGGAGGTCTCTTTGTCGAGGTTGGGGTTCCCCTGGTAGCCTGAGAGGCATGAGGTTCCAGATGAAGTAGGCCGAGCTGTGTAAGGAGACGTTCACCTTCAGGGAAAGTTGAGAAACCAAAGCTTTTGTTTTTGTGAGAAAAGTTCAGTCGCAGAGGGAATGACCAGCGATAGGCGATTTCTTTATCCGTGAGGACTTGCAGCAAAGGTTTAAGAGAACGCCTTTTTTGTATCGTGTATGGCGAGAGGTCAGCAAAAACCTGGATCTTGTGCCCATGGAAGGTGAGATTATCTGCGTATCTGGATTTTCGCATTACTTCTTCCTTAGTCGCATAATAATGCGGCTTAACAATGATGTCTCGGGGCAGGCCATCAGAGCGGGGTGCTTGAAGTGCTCTGTGAGCCCTATCCAGTTCTAGGCGATGATCAGGGATATCAGGGATTAGACTTTTTATGAAAGATTTCACTGTTTTCTGAACCTCCTTTTCGGATTCAGGGATCCCTCTGATCCTAAAGTTATACCTGCGTGACCTATTTTCGAGGTCGTCGATTTTAGAAAAAGCAGTCTCCAATTGCTCCTGTACTTCCTGCAATCTATTGGAGTTTTGGTTAATCTGAGCTACCGTTTGTTCAGCTTTCTGTTCTATTGTATCCATCCTCATCCCAATTTGCTGCAGATCAGCATGTAGTGAGTTAGTAATCTGTGCAGCGTTAAGTGCCAAGCCTTTGGAAAGCATGTGAGAGAAAGCAGCCATCATAGAGGGAAAGTCAGTGGGGGTTGGCATATCCTCCTGTGCTTCACTAACAGTAAGCATGAGGCCTGTGTGGGGATCTAGCATGGGGGTAGTGGGATATCCAGCATTCAGTTCTCCTAGCAGGGATTCAGTAGAAGAGGGGGAGCTGGCAGGTATCAGTGGGGGGTACTCAGTACCTGAAAAGTCGGTTTGCAGCTGGTCCTGGTCCGCAATGGAGGGTTCCTGAGGCTCTGAGCTGTGTAGGCCTCGTGATGCCGCCGCCATTTTGGCGTAACTGAGGGGGCCGGGAGCCGCTGTCATCTGGCTTAATATTAAGCGATCGGTCCGCGGAGATGACATCCGCGTGTTCTATGACTGTTCCCCCGTCCGACACACCCGATGAGCGGGGTGTGTGGGCGCTCTGTGTGCTCCGGTGGAGAACGAAGGGCCGTGGTGGAGCGGAGCTCTAGATGCCGGCGGCCATCTTGGGAGCTCCGCGCATGCGCACTCCTTATTTTATGTTTTTATATATCTATTTATGTGAAAGGTCACTCATCTTTCGGATACTCTGAGCTTTGCAAACTGGTAATTTTAGATTATTTTTAGATTATTTATTTATTTACATAAGGGTTAGCGCCACATACCCTCTTCATTCATATATACCAATATTGAGGCTGTATGGGAACTCTGAAGCATCTAAATATTTTCTTAAAGTGATACTAAAGGCAATTTTTTTCTATTTATTATTAAAATAAACAAGAAGTTATACCTACCCATTCTGTGCAATGATATTGCACTAAACTGTGCCTTACCTCTTCTTTGGTGGTCCCCTATAGCAAGCCATGTGCTATGGGGGCACTTGTGTGGGCACAGTCCCAAGCCAGGCTGTGTGCATCCATGGACACACACAATGCTGGCAGGCCATGGCCCCTCTTCCCTCCGCACAGGAGTCTGACTGACAGTAGCGGGAGACCCAGTTTGTTATGGGGCACCCGAGCCGCATCACTGCTTTGTGTGTCCATCCCCTCTGTCTCCTAACTGGCTCACTGACTTTAATTGACAGCAGTGGGAGCCAATGGTGCATGCTGCTGTCTCAGCCAACGAGGAGGGATAGTCCTGGATAGCCAAGACTCTTGTGCAACATTGCTGGATTGAAATTAAGCTCAGGTAAGTATTAGGGGGGCTTAGGAGGCTGCTGAACACAGAAGGTTTTTTTATCTTAATGCATTTTATGTGTTCTGCCTTTAGAACCACTTTAATGCAGGGAATGCATTAGGGTAAAAAAACATTTTGACTTTACAATCACTTTAAGTTACTTGTAAATGTCACTGTGAAATTACATCCTTAAAATAATTCTACAGATTTTTTTTTTTTTTATTTATCATCATAGTGTGTACCAATAAACCAACATTTTTATATTTTTTACACAATAAAAATATACATATTTTTTTAAATAACCAGGACAAGAATTAAGCTTATTACCTACTATGTGGTCTTGTCCTTTATCCTGCAATATGGCACCTTTCATTCTATTATCTGAATTGTCAGCAGTGTAACCATTTCAATTTATTCAATTAAGTCAGCCAACTGTTGTGAACATATGAATATTATTTATAACAAAGCACATATGTAAAACCTTTTATTCATAAAATAATAAACAGGTATAGATTTTTCCTCTATTCACAGTGTGTTCCTGAAGCCATAGCTTTTAGTTTAAGTGGCATAAAGGTGCAGATGTAATAAACCTATTAATTGTTAAAATACACAATAAAACACTTTTGACTCTCTGACTTATCTATAAATGCACAAAAGATGGCTTATAACTCTAAGGTTACTCTGGATCGCAGATCAATGTAGTAGTTGACCTTTTCAATGTACTCACATTTTACTTATTATGGTTTCTTGCAATTTATCCATTGAGCCCTAAAATACTTTGAGCGGACTGGTTACATTTAACCCAGTGTTCCTGCTGTGTGCATGAAAAAGGACAGCAATAAAGTTCATCTACAAATAGATGTGCTGCGACATGGCAACATTGATTTTCTAAGAAAGTGTGTAATATTTTTCATTAAAAGAAGAAGCTGCATTAGCGGAAAGGGATGAAGAGAAATCTAAATTGAACCAATAAACAAGATCTAGTATAAGACATTGCAGAAAAAATACAGAAATGTAGAACCTAGAATGTTTATCAGCTTCAGTAACATTGATGTTTTCTCTAGGAATTCTGTTCACTTTAGTTATATCATTTATTTAAACTCAGTTTAATCTTTCCTTCCATGCTGTCTCTTTTCAGACGACTAATAATATTATTCATAGAAATACAAATACAATATTCATTGTATATATATATATATATATATATATATATATATATATATATATATATATATATATACATATATATACATACACACACACACAAGTGATAAAAAAAAGTATATTTTAAGCCATACATGTTTACATTTTAACAATATAAATGAATGTTCCTACAAAAAAATTCTAAAAAAAATTCCATGAGCTGTATAAAAGAGGATATGCATACCCTGCAGTGGTTTATAGCTTGATTCCACTCACTGGTTTACCTAGATGGATGACGTATACCTTCATGGAATTGATGTTTTGACCAGTGTACTTACATGAAAAATAAGAAATCCATTTGTGATATATTTGGGGTTCAAAAGACACTTCACCCAAAAGGTTAATAGTATAAATTCTAACTTCCTAGTGCAGATCTGAAGACACAAGAAAGCGGTAACGTATCCAACTATATACTGACATTATCAACATATAGATGTTGCCTTATCGTATGATATTGAGTTGGTGATTACCTGGCTGTCATTCATATGTGTCTGTGAGATCTAATGAACAGCAACCTGTGGATGTTTAAAGCGGTTCTGCACTGACAAATTCCCCAAAAAAATTTTGGTCTATCTATCTGCAAAGTAATCATATTAAAAGCAACTTAATTATTTAAGTGCTGCAGCGTTGCTTCTTCTGTTTATCTGTAGAAAGATTACTTATAAAGACATCTCCTGAGCGATGTCATTTTGCTTGTGGGCAATATGAAACCCACAAGCAAACACTTCCTGGTTCCCTTCTTGTTCCCGCGCATGCTCAGTAGCTTCACAGCTACGAGTGGCGTAATCGGGACGGTTCCCATGGCAATGGGTCACGCCATGCAAATCACGCGAGATTTCGCGTCGGAACCCCCGCAATGTCTCCTGGGATTGATTACACGAGATCCCAGGAGACACAGCGAAATGAACAGGAAATGACGCCGATCCCCGCTGAGAGCCCGCCCACCCCCGCAGAGAGAAGAATACAGATGAAGCCATCAGGAAAGGTAAGTTTAAAAGATGCAGAATTGAACCATCAAATCTGTCATCTTACATGCTAGGGAAGCCATAGAGACATACTTCTATGGATGGGTGCAGAACTGCTTTAAGTTGATTGCTTGCTGCAATATATCCATTGAGGACTTATATCGGAGACATGTATGCTACATTGTCTTAGAAATTAGAAATATAATCTCCTGTTTGCCATAAAAGGAACACAATTTCCTTTTCAAATACTGCCGTATATATTTTTTCCCTTTCCTTGCTGCAAGAATAACTGTCTATGGGAATACATACAATACAAATGTTTGTTATGCAATGAAAATACTGCCACCAGAACTTTGAGATCAATATTGCTAAAACTTGGAAAAACAAGGAAACTGTTACAGATGAACCATGATATATTATCTCTCTCTTTTTCATCTTACCTGCAATAGATAACAACTAACCCAGTTAGCAATTAGCTGTGGAAAATCTGGGCAGATTAACCTATAGATAGTTTTTACTATATTCTTCAACTAGCTGGAATATATGCAATATCCCTTTTCTACGCCACCCTAGGGACCATACATGCATCGATTTTCTGCCACAATACATAATAAATCAATTTCAATATTTTTTTGATATACACACATTTATAAATATTTCTACTCACCTTCACTTATTCCAGAGCATTATGCTCTTCATTGTTCCAGATTGTGGACTTTATTGTTTATTTTCCGCCATTTTTTTCTTTACAAGCTGGGACTTGTAGTGCACCAAATTTTACTTTTATTTTTTAATAATTTTTTTCAGCGATATTATTGTTTTGGTATCATCTGATTATACCATACCTACAGTGACACACTCTTTTCATCTGTATGGTCACTTTGTCATTATTTTGGATATTTCTGCACATTCAATCATTCATTTCCCTTGCAATTTCCTTGCAATTCCCTTGCACTTTCAGAACCAATTTATCGGTTCTCTATTGGTTCTTTATTCACATATTTTGCACGTTGCACTGTGCACCTTTTATTGCTAGAAGATTTCGTGTTCACTATTTTTAACCCAACTCCATCATCATTTTTACCCCAGCACATATATTTATTTTCAGCACCATCACTTTTATTGAATATTTTTTCATTTTTTACACACGTCTTATATTTATTCAATATTTTATGTGTATTGCTATTAAGGAATTTTATCTATTTAGTTCATTATTTTATGTTTTTATATATCTATTTATGTGAAAGGTCACTCATCTTTCGGATACTCTGAGCTTTGCAAACTGGTAATTTTAGATTATTTTTAGATTATTTATTTATTTACATAAGGGTTAGCGCCACATACCCTCTTCATTCATATATACCAATATTGAGGCTGTATGGGAACTCTGAAGCATCTAAATATTTTCTTAAAGTGATACTAAAGGCAATTTTTTTCTATTTATTATTAAAATAAACAAGAAGTTATACCTACCCATTCTGTGCAATGATATTGCACTAAACTGTGCCTTACCTCTTCTTTGGTGGTCCCCTATAGCAAGCCTTATATTGCCTTATCGTATGATATTGAGTTGGTGATTACCTGGCTGTCATTCATATGTGTCTGTGAGATCTAATGAACAGCAACCTGTGGATGTTTAAAGCGGTTCTGCACTGACAAATTCCCCAAAAAAATTTTGGTCTATCTATCTGCAAAGTAATCATATTAAAAGCAACTTAATTCTTTAAGTGCTGCAGCGTTGCTTCTTCTGTTTATCTGTAGAAAGATTACTTATAAAGACATCTCCTGAGCGATGTCATTTTGCTTGTGGGCAATATGAAACCCACAAGCAAACACTTCCTGGTTCCCTTCTTGTTCCCGCGCATGCTCAGTAGCTTCACAGCTACGAGTGGCGTAATCGGGGCGGTTCCCATGGCAATGGGTCACGCCATGCAAATCACGCGAGATTTCGCGTCGGAACCCCCGCAATGTCTCCTGGGATTGATTACACGAGATCCCAGGAGACACAGCGAAATGAACAGGAAATGACGCCGATCCCCGCTGAGAGCCCGCCCACCCCCGCAGGGAGAAGAATACAGATGAAGCCATCAGGAAAGGTAAGTTTAAAAGATGCAGAATTGAACCATCAATTCTGTCATCTTACATGCTAGGGAAGCCATAGAGACATACTTCTATGGATGGGTGCAGAACTGCTTTAAGTTGATTGCTTGCTGCAATATATCCATTGAGGACTTATATCGGAGACATGTATGCTACATTGTCTTAGAAATTAGAAATATAATCTCCTGTTTGCCATAAAAGGAACACAATTTCCTTTTCAAATACTGCCGTATATATTTTTTCCCTTTCCTTGCTGCAAGAATAACTGTCTATGGGAATACATACAATACAAATGTTTGTTATGCAATGAAAATACTGCCACCAGAACTTTGAGATCAATATTGCTAAAACTTGGAAAAACAAGGAAACTGTTACAGATGAACCATGATATATTATCTCTCTCTTTTTCATCTTACCTGCAATAGATAACAACTAACCCAGTTAGCAATTAGCTGTGGAAAATCTGGGCAGATTAACCTATAGATAGTTTTTACTATATTCTTCAACTAGCTGGAATATATGCAATATCCCTTTTCTACGCCACCCTAGGGACCATACATGCATCGATTTTCTGCCACAATACATAATAAATCAATTTCAATATTTTTTTGATATACACACATTTATGTGTGAAGCGGCAGATGTGGTTATAAAGGTGCCCTGTCCGTTTGTTTGTGTTATGTATTTGTTATATGTACGTATGTCTTTTTTTATTGGGTTGTAGGTGATGACATGAAGATATCCTTTCATTGGATATCATCTGGATATATATGTTGGGCACATTGGGTCGAATGTTTGTGATACTAACTTTTTCGGTTCAATTGATTTTACATTTACTTTTTGTAAAACAATAAATATATTTTGGATATTAAATAAAATGTTTTTTTCTCTTATTTGTCCACTATTGCCACTGTAGCCATCTTCATCCTATTTTGGCATCTCTTCTCTTAGTTATGCCCAAACTGGATAAAAAAACTATTATTAATAGTATAAATTGGATGTCATTCTCTATAGAAAAGTAGGCATGCACAGGATAGATATTACATGATAAATAAAGCTATATAATATACATTAAATTCAGTGTAAGGAGTGAAGTGAAGAAACAGACAACTGTCCAAGGATGTAGATTTTCACAGTGCAGATACTTTACATTAAAGTGGTTGTAAAACTCAGACATGAAATATGAACAAAGCATATCCCTCTATAGTGTGTAATTGTCTCAATCAAGAGCACTGAGTGTAATTTCTGTCTGCTGCTTCGTTCCTCTGCTATCAGCATGAATCACTTCTGACACGTTTTCCTGACACCAAGAGAAAAATGGTGACAGGATTTCCAGCTGACTGACATCCTCAGCTCTGTTCCTGTGTGCTGTGTGGAGGAGGGTGAATCCCTTCCCCCAATCAGCTCTCACTGAGCTTAGCTCTCTGCCCCCCTTTTTTTTTAAACTCTCAGACAAGCTAAAAAATTCAGCATTTTGAACACATGTAGAGAAGGGAGAGCTGCAGATAGACAGGTACAACTTCCTGTCAGGAATGGATCCGTCCGCTGGTAAGACCCATCATTTGGCGTGCAGTACTGTGGTCCACCAGCAGGTGTCTCCTGGCAGTTTATAACTGTCAGGAGAGGCCTTCCCTGCTGGGATATCATCTTTGGGCCGCAGTACTGGCGTCCACCAGCGGATGGATTCTGGCAGTGTGGAGCAGACAGCTCTTTCTGCGCTCAGCTGTCACATGAGGCCAATCACTGGCAGATTATAAATACCCGGCCAGCCCTCACACACTTGCCTTGGTATCTCTCTTCCATGTGCCCAGAACCTGTGACCTGTGACCTGTGACCTGTAACCTGAGACCTGTAACCTGAGACCTGTAACCTGTACCCTTCCCATCCTGATCCTGATCCTGTGTTCCTGTGTTCCTGAGTTCCTGCTCCTTTGTTGCCTTTCCCATCCTTAGTTCCCTCTCCCATCCTGCCCTTGTTCATCTGCTGATCTCCCGTGCATGACCCTGGCTTGGCTAATCGTTTGTGATTCTGGTATTGCCCATTTATTGTATACAGTGGTGTGAAAAAGTGTTTGCCCCCTTCCTCATTTCCTGTTCCTTTGCATGTTTGTCACACTTAAGTGTTTCGGAACATCAAACCAATTTAAACAATAGTCAAGGACAACACAAGTAAACACAAAATGCAATTTGTAAATGAAGGTGTTTATTATTAAAGGTGAAAAAAAATCCAAACCATCATGGCCCTGTGTGAAAAAGTGATTGCCCCCTAAACCTAATAACTGGTTGGGCCACCCTTAGCAGCAACAACTGCAACCAAGCGTTTGCGATAACGTGCAATGAGGCTTTTACAGCGTCCTGGAGGAATTTTGGCCCACTCATCTTTTCAGAATTGTCCTAATTCAGTTACATTAGAGGGTTTTCGAGCATGAACGGCCTTTTTAAGGTCATACCACAACATCTCAATAGGATTCAGGTCAGGACTTTGGCTAGGCCACTCCAAAGTCTTCATTTTGTTTTTCTTCAGCCATTCGGTGGTGGACTTGCTGGTGTGTTTAGGATCATTGTCCTGCTGCAGAACCCAAGTTCGTTTCAGCTTGAGTACACGAACAGATGGTCGGACATTCTCCTTCAGGATCTCTTGGTAGACAGCAGAATTCATAGTTCCTTTTATCACGGCAAGTCTTCCAGGTCCTGAAGCAGCAAAACAGCCCCAGACCATCACACTACCACCACCATATTTTACTGTTGGTATAATGTTCTTTTTCTGAAATGCAGTGTTCCTTCTACGCCAGATATACTTGGACACACACCTTCCAAAGAGTTCCACTTTTGTCTCATCGGTCCACAGAATGTTGTCCCAAAAGTCTTGGGGATCATCAAGATGTGTTGTGGAGAAATTGAGACGAGCTTTGATGTTCTTTTTGCTCAGCAGTGGTTTTCTCCTTGGAACTCTGCCATGCAGGCCATTTTTGCCCAGTCTTTTCCTGATGGTGGAGGCATGAGCGCTGACCTTAACTGAGGCAAGTGAGGCCTGCAGTTCCTTGGACGTTGTTGTGGGGTCTTTTGTGACCTCTTGGATGAGTCGTTGCTGCGCTCTTGGGGTAATTTTGGGCGGCCGGCCACTCCTGGGAAGGTTCACCACTGTTCCATGTCTTCGCCATTTGTGGATAATGGCTCTCACTGTGGTTCGCTGGATTCCCAAAGCTTTGGAAATAGCTTTATAACCCTTTCCAGACTGATAGATCTCAATTACTTTCTTTCTCAATTGTTCCTGAATTTCTTTGGGTCTCGGCATGATGTGTAGCTTTTAAGGATCTTCTGGTGGACCTTACTGTGTCAAGCAGCTCCTATTTAAGTGATGCCTTGATTGTGAACAGGTGTGGCAATAATCAGGCCTGGGTGTGGCTAGAGAAATTGAACTCAGGTGTGGACAACCACAGTTATAGTATGTTTTAACAAGGGGGGCAATCACTTTTTCACACAGGGCCATGATGGTTTGAATTTTTTTTCACCTTTAATAATAAACACCTTCATTTACAAATTGCATTTTGTGTTTACTTGTGTTGCCCTTGACTATTGTTTAAATTGGTTTGATGTTCCGAAACACTTAAGTGTGACAAACATGCAAAGGAACAGGAAATGAGGAAGGGGGCAAACACTTTTTCACACCACTGTATATTATTTGTTTATAGTTTGTGGTTGGTAGTGCACTATTTGTTTTCACTTCGTGTCATTTATTTAAATAAACACTTATTATTTCACTTATATGTGTTTTGGGTTTCCTCTGTGCAGTCCACACAGTCTGGTCTACTAATTTCCCTGATAGTATACCAAGGCCATCCCTGACCAGACGTGGCTGCATTGAGGAACCAACCTGGTTTGTTAGTCTGCCAATATGGATTACAATGAAATCCTTTATTATTCTCTGCTGGCAGAAGAGGATGGTGAAGCTTGTTGTCAGATTTTAAAAGGATGGACTAGTGACCAGCTGATGGAAACCATCCGATCAGCTCATTCCCTGGTGGATCAAGGCTATAGGTTATTAGAGGATGTTCAGCACCTAATTAAATTATGTGCAAAGCCAGCCCTGTCATGTTTTCCAGAAGGAAATGATGATTTCTCTCCCCCCTTCAATTATGGCCAAGTTGAATCTCTGGTATGGTTGTTAGAGGATGATCCAGCCTATTTCATGGAACGGTATTCCTCTTGTTCACAGCAGGTGTTGACTGATTGCATCCATTCAGTGCAATCTCTGGTTAGTCAGGCTGTGTGTGAACCAGCGTTTGTCCAACCTGTGCTACTAGCATGGTCAGATCTCTTGTATTTAGCTAAGCCACAACATCCCAGCCCTGTCATTAATAACCTGCCTTCTCAAGTATCTATCTCCCCATTGCCTATGACAACCTCAGCTACAGCCCAGTTTTCTCTGCTTTCTACCAAATACTATTATCCAGTCGCCAAGTGTAGCACCTATGCTGCCTTCAGCCCACCTGCCTCTTCTCCTCCACCTGTAACAGTCCCACAAAATCCTCCTCCAGCCACTGTTCCTTGGTCTTCATTTTGCCCAGAAACTTTCTTTTCTTACAGCCCTGCACCCACGTACAAAGCTGCAGTGGCTAAGCCCAAAAAGAAACGGAAGTTCTTTCCGACCCACACTATCCTGCCAGTAACCCAACCTGCCTCCACCCCAGTTCCTGCTACCCAGCTTGACGTCCCAGTTCCTGCTACCCAGCTTGACGTCCCAGTTCCTGCTACCCAGCTTGACGTCCCAGTTCCTGCTACCCAGCTTGACGTCCCAACCTTCCAGTCTGATGTCCTGGTACCAGCCTTCCAGCCTGACGTCTCAGCCTTCCAGTCTGATGTCCTGGTGCCAGCCTTCCAGCCTGATGTTCCAGCCTTCCAGCTTGACGTCCCTGCCTTCCAGTCTGATGACCCGCTGCCAGCTTTCCAGCCTGATGACCCGCTGCCAGCTTTCCAGCCTGATGACCCGCTGCCTGCTTTCCAGCCTGATGACCCGCTGCCAGACTTCCAGCTTGATTACCCGCTGCCAGCTTCCCAGTCTGCTGTCTCGGTGCCGGCCTTCCAGTCTGCTGTCTCGGTGCCGGCCTTCCAGTCTGCTGTCTCGGTGCCGGCCTTCCAGTCTGCTGTCTCGGTGCCGGCCTTCCAGTCTGCTGTCTCGGTGCCGTCCTTCCAATCTGCTGTCTCGGTGCCGGCCTTCCAGTCTGCTGCCCCGCTGCCAGCTTCCCAGTCGGATGTGCCAGCTTCCCAGTCGGATGTGCCAGCTTCCCAGTCGGATATGCCAGCTTCCCAGTCTGATGTGCCAGCTTCCCAGTCGGATGTGCCAGCTTCCCAGTCGGATGTGCCAGCTTCCCAGTCGGATGTGCCAGCTTCCCAGTCTGATGTGCCAGCTTCCCAGTCTGATGTGCCAGTCCTCAAATCTGATGTGCCAGCTTCCCAGTCTGATGTGCCAGCTTCCCAGTCTGATGTGCCAGCTTCCCAGTCTGATGTGCCAGTCCTCAAATCTGATGTGCCAGCTTCCCAGTCTGATGTGCCAGCTTCCCAGTCTGATGTGCCAGCTTCCCAGTCTGATGTGCCAGTTTCCCAGTCTGATGTGCCAGTCCTCAAATCTGATGTGCCAGCTTCCCAGTCTGATGTGCCAGCTTCCCAGTCTGATGTGCCAGCTTCCCAGTCGGATGTGCCAGCTTCCCAGTCGGATGTGCCAGCTTCCCAGTCTGATGTGCCAGCTTCCAGTCTGATGTGCCAGTCCTCAAATCTGATGTGCCAGTCCTCCAGTCTGATGTGCCAGCTTCCCAGTCTGATGTGCCAGCTTCCCAGTCTGATGTGCCAGCTTCCCAGTCTGATGTGCCAGTCCTCAAATCTGATGTGCCAGCTTCCCAGTCTGATGTGCCAGCTTCCCAGTCTGATGTGCCAGTTTCCCAGTCTGATGTGCCAGTCCTCAAGTCTGATGTGCCAGCTTCCCAGTCTGATGTGCCAGCTTCCCAGTCTGATGTGCCAGCTTCCCAGTCCGATGTGCCAGCTTCCCAGTCCGATGTACCAGCTTCCCAGCCTGATGTGCCAGTCCTCAAATCTGATGTGCCAGCTTCCCAGTCTGATGTGCCAGCTTCCCAGTCTGATGTGCCAGTCCTCGGGTCCGATGTGCCAGCTTCCCGGTCTGATGTGCCAGCTTCCCGGTCTGATGTGCCAGCCTCCCGGTCTGATGTGCCAGCTTACCAGTCCGATGTGCCTGTTATCCAGCCTGCCCTTACGGTACTTGTTGTTCGGCCTAAGGTCCCAGTGTCTGCTGCCCAGCCCGATGTGTTCCTGTCTGCGGCCCAGCCCGAAGTGTTCCTGTCTGCTGCCCAGCCCGAAGTGTTCCTGTCTGCTGCCCAGCCCGAAGTGTTCCTGTCTGCTGCCCAGCCCGAAGTGTTCCTGTCTGCTGCCCAGCCCGAAGTGTTCCTGTCTGCTGCCCAGCCCGAAGTGTTCCTGTCTTCTGCCCAGCCCGAAATGTTCCTGTCTGCTGCCCAGCTTGATGTGCCTGATCCTGCTGCCCAGCTTGATGTGCCTGATCCTGCTGCCCAGCTTGATGTGCCTGATCCTGCTGCCCAGCTTGATGTGCCTGATCCTGCTGCCCAGCTTGATGTGCCTGATCCTGCTGCCCAGCTTGATGTGCCCGTGCCTGCTGCCCAGCCTAAAGTGCCCGTGCCTGCTGCCCAGCCTAAAGTGCCCGTGCCTGCTGCCCAGCTTGAAGTGCCCGCTGCCCTCCTCAATGCCATGGACTTGTCCCAGCAGCAGCTAGTTGGAGCGTCCGGAGGCCGCTCCTTTGAGGGGGGGTACTGTCAGGAATGGATCCGTCCGCTGGTAAGACCCATCATTTGGCGTGCATTACTGTGGTCCACCAGCAGGTGTCTCCTGGCAGTTTATAACTGTCAGGAGAGGCCTTCCCTGCTGGGATATCATCTTTGGGCCGCAGTACTGGCGTCCACCAGCGGATGGATTCTGGCAGTGTGGAGCAGACAGCTCTTTCTGCGCTCAGCTGTCACATGAGGCCAATCACTGGCAGATTATAAATACCCAGCCAGCCCTCACACACTTGCCTTGGTATCTCTTTTCCATGTGCCCAGAACCTGTGACCTGTGACCTGTGACCTGTGACCTGTGACCTGTGACCTGTGACCTGTAACCTGTGACCTGTAACCTGTGACCTGTAACCTGTACCCTGTACCCTTCCCATCCTGATCCTGATCCTGTGTTCCTGTGTTCCTGAGTTCCGGCTCCTTTGTTGCCTTTCCCATCCTTAGTTCCCTCTCCCATCCTGCCCTTGTTCATCTGCTGATCTCCCGTGCATGACCCTGGCTTGGCTAATCGTTTGTGATTCTGGTATTGCCCATTTATTGTATATATTATTTGTTTATAGTTTGTGGTTGGTAGTGCACTATTTGTTTTCACTTCGTGTCATTTATTTAAATAAACACTTATTATTTCACTTATATGTGTTTTGGGTTTCCTCTGTGCAGTCCACAGTCTGGTCTACTAATTTCCCTGATATTCCATAGGAGGATTTGTTTCATCTCTGTGAACCACCCGAGGCCAGTCACTTCACTGAGTATATGCAAGGGTTTAAAACCACTTTAACCCCTTCCCGACCAGCCGCCGCAGTCATACTGTGGCAGGTTGGCTCCTTTGGGCGAACCATCATAGCTATACGTTGGCTCGCCTTTTGACTACTGGGGGAGCGCGTGCGCCGCCGGTGTAACTACGGACCCAATGCACATGCCTGGCAGTCGCAATGATTGCTGGACACCCACGATCGATCCACACAGACAGAACGGAGATCTGTCAATGTAAACAGACAGATCTCCGAGCTGTCAGGGATGAGGAGAGCAATCTGTTGTTCATACTAAGTATGAACAGTGATTGGTCTCCTCACCCAGGCAGTCCCATCCCCCCACAGTTAGAATCACTCCCTAGGCAACATAGTTAACCCCTTAATCGCTCCCTACTGTTGACCCCTTCCCTGCCAGTGACATTTACACAGTAATCAGGGCATTTTTATAGCACTGATCGCTGTATAAATGCCATTGGACCCAAAAATGTGTCAAGTGTCTGATCTGTCCGCCATAATGTTGCAGTTCCAATAAAAATCGCAGATCACTGCCATTACCAGTAAAAAAAAAATAATAAAAATGCCATAAACCTTTCCCCTATTTTGTAGCTGCTATAACCAACCAATATACGCTTATTGCGATTTTTATTACCAAAAATATGTAGAAGAATACATATCGGCCTAAACTGAGGAAAAAGCTTTTTTAAAAAAAATATTTATTATAGCAAAAAGTACAAAATATTGTGTTTGTCGCTCTTTTTTTGTTTTTTTTGCGCAAGAAATAAAAACCGCAGAGATGATTAAATACAACCAAAATAAATCTCTATTTGTGGAAAAAAAGGACGTCAATTTTGTTTGGGTACAACATCACACGACCGCGCAATTGTCAGTTAAAGCTACGCAGTGCCGTATCGCAAAAAATGGCCTGGTGTCAGATTCTGACATTCCTGACTGATGAGCCCGAGCAGAGGAAGGCCCCTTACGTACCTGACTCGTGGCCCCTGGTAGAGCAGAATGGAGAAATGGGAGTGCAGAGCGGTATGAGAGCCTGACGGGTAAGTAGCTGGAAGGGCGGCTCCAGGGTCCCAGATGCTGAAGAGGAGGCCACCAACAGGAAGATGGATCTGAGTAGCAGACAGACTGGAAGCTGGAGCACCCAATATCCACACCCAGAAGATCAAACAGTCAGTACACAGTTCAGGGGGTTGTGGATTCCAGTGGAAGCAGGCAGGCTGGTTTAGACACAGGCAGGTGATGCTGGAGCAGGCAGACAGGTCAGGTCATGGGCCGGGTCAACAACAGGCAGGCAGTGAGGTATCCAAGGAGCAGGCGGGTTCAGAGTAAGAGGCAAGCTTAGGTCAGATGCAGGCGGAGAGCAGGGAGAGTCCAAAGGTCAAGCCGGATTGTTCAGTAGATTAAATACAAGGCAGATAAACAGGAGCAGGGGTCACAGGGAGCTGCAGATCAGACAGCACTTATGCTATGTGCATCCCCTGTTTAAGTAGGCTGTTTTACGCTGAGCATCGCGCATGCACCAGTGCACACAGGTGCGCACGCACGTCCACCGGCGCGTGCGCACATATACACGCCAGTGTTGTGCCTTCCACTGGGACTTTCCTGACACCTGGTCATTGAGCAGCCAAATCTTCCGGGGCTGAAGTGGTTAGGTAACTTATAGATAACGACTCACACTAAGAAATTAGGCGTTAACCTTTGCACCTAGGAAGAATAATTAGATGCAGCTGAGTGTCAGTTCTTGGGCTGCAACCCTACACATGCTCTGAAATGCGTTGAGATCTTGTGACGTCATCTGGGTTGATGATGTGTTCCAGCATGAGTTCCAACCCTCGCTTTGAGCTCTTCCCATACCTGCCCATCCAGCCGACCGGAACATCAATACAAGTGGAGGTGACCAAGCCCTTATACCCACTGACATCTTCTAAATATTATTTCTCCTGTGAAATGCCTGTTTTTATCATCTTCATGTGAGTGATACTCTTATTAGTTTTAATAAATTGTTTTACAGTCTACACTCAGAGGCGCCTGTTCTCTATCATTTTTGCATGTACTGGAGGCAGCTTCCACTCCTCCCAACAAGACTAGCCTTGACATTGTGGACTTTCCTGATTGTCCTATAAGGAGTCATGCTTAAGGACAATATTATCTTTATCAATATCCTATTAGTGATGGTAGTAAGACAGAGACATACTGTGGTCAAAAAGATTCAGGCAGGTAGGAGACTACCAAGATTCAAAAGCCAGAAGTAAAGCTAAGTTATGATCTGGAGCGACCAGAAATAAGAGACCAGGAGTCCAACTAGTTTACAACTGTGAGAAGCCAGGCAGCAGGATCCAGGTATCCAATGGACTTATAACTGAAAGCAACCAGGTAAACAAGATCCAGGTGTCTAGCTGAGCAAAAAACAAAAAAACAAAAACAGGAAGCGGGATCCAGGTGTCCAACTGATTTATTACTGAAAGCAACCAGGAAACAGGGTTCAGCTAACTTATATAAGTGGGCAACCAGGAAGCAGGATCAAGGGGTTCAGCTGGCCTAAAACGAAGAGCAACCAGGAAGCAGGATCCAGGTGTCCAGCTGACTTATAACAGAAAGCAACCAGGAATCAGGATCCCAGAGTTCAGCTGACCTAAAACTAAGAGCAATTAGGAAGCAGGATCCAGGAGTTCAGCTGACTTATAATAATGGGCAACCAGGAAGCAGGATCCAGGATTTCAGCTGACCTAAAACTGAAAACATTCTGAAATAAGGTTCCATGAGCCCAGCTGCCTTATAACTGAGAGAATTTGAAAGCAGGAACCAGGTATCAAGACAAATTATTACTACAAGCAACAAAGTTTGCAGGCACACTCAGGGGGAAATAGAGGAGCATGATCTGGTAGCTACAGTATATAGGGGCTTTTGCTTAGATACCATCCTAGTATTCTTGGCTAGACATGTGCAATTCGTTTTGTTTTTTTTTTGTTTTTTTTTCGTTATTTTCGTTCATTCGTTTTCGTACGCATGAACGAACGATTCGCTAAAAATTTTAACGAATCGTTCGATTCGTTCGAATCTGAAAATAACGAAAATCCGAAAAAAAACAAAACAGAAACAACGAATGTACGAATGAAGAAAATCCGAAAAACGAAAACAGGAACAACGAAAATTAAAATTAACAAAAAAATTTGTACATTCGTAACTTTTTTTTTGTTGAATTGGTAATTTTCCGTGTCCCTTACAATGGTGCTGCTTAACGTGCTTAGAATAGATTGAACGAAAAAATTCGTACATTCGTAACTTTTTTTTTTTTTTTCGATCGTAATTTTCCGTGTCTCTTACAATGGCGTTGCTTAACGTGCTTCGAATGGATTGAATGAAAAAATTCGTACATTCGTAACTTTTTTTTTTTCGATTCGGAATTTTTTTTGTCTCTTAAAATGTAATAATAGCATACACATTACATAAAATTATGAATTATGCTCCGATTACTAATCTACGAATGTTACGAATGTACGAATAAATACGAATGCGTCCGAATTTTGAATAAACGAAAATTAAACTAACGGAAAAACGAATCAACGAAAAAATAACTCTTACGAATGTACGAATCGTTACGAATACGGACACCGACGACTTACGAATGTACGAATCGTTACGAATACGAACACCGACGACTTACGAATGTACGAATCGTTACAAATCAACGGAAACGAAAAAAACGAAACGAAAATAAACAAATTTTTTTCGGAAACAAAAAAAACGAAACGAAAATAAACACATTTTTTTGTTGTACACATGTCTATTCTTGCCACAATTTATACTTGCCCTCAGATGACAGCCAATGCAGTTTTGCATATATACTGAGCCTATGGTTGTGAGGTCCTTGTAAATTGAAATTAAGTATATTAGCACCATCACTAATCTACTCTCATCACTAGTTTTCTATCAGGATCAAACATATTAGGACATGTCTACTCTTTCTTCTGCTTTGCAGTTTCCCAGATCATCTTAATTTCAGATAGACTATTCCTATTTATATTGAATTTACAAAAAAAAGTAAATGAGCTTAAACATAAGTGTAGCGCTACCCCCGTGAGGGCTGCTTAGAGATATTTGGCACCAATGGTTGCACTGACCTTTTTAAGTCTCGGGGCCAAACACCTCTGACACCCTGGGTTCTGACATTTCTGAATGCAATTTTGCAGACACCAAAGTATTACACAGTAATCGAGTAATTATTTTACTTAGAGTTCTGCAGTTATACAAATCAACAAGGAGTGACATAGGTAAATATGATATTATCAACTCTTAGCATGAATAAACAGAATAATTATGAACATAAAGTTTAAATGGGAAAGAGAGCAGCAACCAATAACCTGAAAAGGGAAGGAAAATAACCAGTTTTGTCTCAGACTACTCCTTTTCGCCTCCTGACGCCAGAGCTCCAAAATGAACACAGATATTCAAGAATGTTTGGACAGACTATACACCAAAAGAGTTCATTAATGACACGGGCAAGTATGGTACCCAATGTCCCTTTATTGGAGTGGGGAGCAGAGGAGTCCTTTTGTTGCAGGTGTTCTGTGTCTTCAGCTAGCTCAAACAAGGGCCCAGTATAGTTCCTGGACAACAGCATCCAATGTTGTAACAGCAAGTGTAAAGGGTCTCCTTAATAGGGCTTTAGTGAGGGAAACAAGGTAAAAGTGTCTGCATGCAGTGTCTCTTGGGGTGCAAAGATGGTGGGTTCAACAATCCAGGCGATACCGGGCTTAAAAGTGTCTGCATGCAGTGTCTCTTGGGGTGCAAAGATGGTGGGTTCACCAATCCAGGCGATACCAGGCTTAAAGAAATGGCAGGAAGATCCTGAAGCAGGCTCTTGCAGATGCTGTGATTAGGGAAAGGTGTGCTCAACCGCAAACCCTGCAGCGCAGTAATTCAGCAAGATCTGTACTGCGGGTGGTGAGAGGGACCTCCTGATTATCACCAGGCTTACCGGAGCTGCCGATGACGGACTCATTCAATATTTTACAATACATGGCCCCATCCATTGGCCCTCAATGCGGCAAAGTTGGTCTATACCTTTAGCAGAGAAACAGCCCTAAAGCATAATTTTTCCACCATTTGTGCTTAACTGTAGGGGTGGTGTTCTTAGGGTCATAGTCAGCATTTTTCTTCCTCCAAACACAGAGATTCCCCCTCCTCAAGAAGGCACATGTACAGTCATGCCAATGAACATTTAAATTATTCAGAGAAGGATTGGGAGAAAGTGCTGTGGTCAGATGAGACCAAAATTGAGGTCTTTGGCATTAACTTGACTCGCCGTGTTTGGAGAAACAAAAATGCTGACTATGAGCCTAAGAACACCATCCCTACAGTCAAGCATGGAGGTGGAAACATTATGCTTTGGGGCTGTTTCCCTGCTAAAGGTACAGCCTGACTCTGATGCATTGAGGGGCCAATAGATGGGGCCATGTATTGTAAAATATTGGATGAGAACCTTCTTCATTCAGCCAGAACACTGAAGATGGGTCATGGATGGGTCTTACAGCATGACCATGACCCAAAACATACCGCCAAGGCAACAAAGGAGTGGCTCAAGAAGAAGCACATTAAGGTCATGGAGTGGCCTAGTACCTCCAGACCTTAATCCTATAGACAATTTATGGAGGAAGCTGAAACTTCAAGCTGCCAAGCGACAGCCAAGAAACCTTAAGGATTTAGAGAAGATTTGTAAAGAAAAGTGGACCAAAATCTCTCCTGAGATATGCCTAGGAACCATCAAAAAATTAATTATTTGTTGTATGTAAAACTGAGCTAGGGCAGCATATATCTACTACTACAGATTAATACACCAGCCATGTGTGCAAACCGTATAGCTTTTATTGTACAGCATGTGAAAAAGAACCATATGCTAGTTCGGTTTATGAGAAAGGTCCTTGGTGTCAGGGGAGCCATTTCAGAAAAGCACACAACTTGCTATTTCATAGGATGTGCTAATGTTAAATTTAATGACATTCAGCACATTTTACCTGCATGCAAATAAATTGCTTAAAAAAACCAAACAACAGGATCACCCAGTATGAGGCAAAACGTTGACTCAGAGCTGGCTGGCTGGAATATCTATAAGTACATTGTGAAGACTGTGCAGTTTCTTAGCAACCACTGAATATTCCTATTGAGATTAATGCAAGTACTACTGGTTTTTAAACACTTGTTATAAATGTTCAAATACGATAGTAAAACAATGTTACTACTTAAGGATAGATCTTTACTGGTAAACTGATAGATTTAACAAATTCAATACCTCAGTACAATAATGTATAAAGAAAATAACAGCAGGTTAAAGCCTGGCTTAAGAAAAAAAAGGAAGGATGGGGATTGAATCATATCATCATCCTAGAATACACATTGATATAACCTGAAAATACAATCAATGGTCATTGATGAACTCTAGTTAGGCATCATGGGGAAAGATGGGGGGGGGGGGGGGGGTGTCGACAGGACAGGAAACCACAAACAGCAAAAAAACATTGTTTTAAATGTTTACATTTTTTAATCTAGTTCTGCATAACAAGCATTTGCATAACTTACTGTATATTGTAAATAGAAATGCATTAAGACCTTGTACTGTATATCTATATATATATATATGTATATGTATATTTTATTGTACCCCAGGTCTCCTAGGCACAAATACTGAACAAGTAGCTAGTTTTAAGCCACAAAAAAAGTTGATAGTGTTTTATCAATATTGTCAATACATTGTTTCTTTTAATGTGGAAGTTGGCCCAACATTTATTTTACTCTCACTGCTGTCTGTTTAACCTTTACTCCTTTTGGGCTACCATAAGTTGATTTCATTATCAGAGGCTTCAATTCTGCCTCACACTACTAAAAAAAAAATTGTTCTTGTCTGTGTCACTTTTGGACAGATTTACCATCACTTCCTGTCAAGAGGTCCCAATAGGGACACAAATGTCAATAAAAGTATAAGAGGCTCTAATCCTTCTCTTCTCGACCAAAAACAAATGAAAACTTGACTGAATGTGGCCTTTAAAGTGGAAGTCCAGTCCAGCTTAAACCTGCTCCCAACCCCATTTCTTCCTACTCTGTGAAAGGAAGATGTCTACACTTACCTATCCTGAGAGGAATCAGGTCACACAATCTCTCCAGCGTTCGGCTTCAATGAAGAGGAGAGATTGCCGACAATGGCTGCAGATATCACCCATAGATCTACTATGGGGCATCCATTGTCTGCTGTCCCTCCTCTACGCTGAAGTTGTTGCTGACAGCTAATCATGTGACCAGACCACCTTGCTCTCAGAACAGGTAGGTATTTATTTATTTCAGGTACTTATATAGCACTGTCAATTTATGCAGCCCTTTTACATATGGAATATCCATTCACATCAGTCCCTGCCCGCAAGGAGCTTTCAATCGAAGGTCCCTAACTCACATTCACACATACACAAACTAGGGCCAATCTAGACAGGAGCCAATTAACCTAACAGCATGTTTTTGAAGTATGGGAGGAAACCCATACAGGCACAGGGAGAACATGCAAACTTTGGGCAGGTGGCGCCGTGGTTGAGATTCAAACCAATGACCCTAGGGCTGCCAGGTGGAAGTGCTAACCACTTAGCCACTGTGCTGACTAGGCACACACATCTTCCTTTCACAGGGGACATAGAAAACTGTTTGGAAGGAAAGTGGGAGCAGATTTATGCTTAGATACATGGGTACTTAGGAACAGGCTGGACTTACACTTTAAGTAAAATGTAAGACACGTTAAGGTTTAACCCAAAGCCAACTAGCCTACCCTAAACTCCTCCCACCACCCAGATGCTTACCTACCTTTCAAATAAAGTGGCAGTCTCCTCTGATGTTTACATGCTCTGGCTTGAAAATCTTCTCCATTGTTTGACACCCATACAACAGCCCCCCCCCCCTCCTCCACACACACTCACAATTTAGACTATAATGTGGTTGTACTTGATCTCTAGAGATGCTAGAAGTAAGCCAGTCTTCAGGTTCAAGTCTATAGGTAGATACTACACAGGTGCAAACAGCGTTATAGATTTCTGGCCTAAATGTCACAACCACTGTCCTGAGAGGTAAGAAAAAATCTGGGTCACACCTATGCAAATTTGATGCAGGTTTCCTCGCATCCAATTCGAATAGCAGGAGAATGTGACCGGCTACCTATGGAGCCGGTTCACATATCTCCGTTGCGGCTGGGGAGCGCACTGCACAGAAACGCTGTACATCTTTGGCTCAGTTTCAGGCCTGAAGTAAGGCAAAGATTCTGCCCTGATTCATCCCATGAGACAGAGAAAAGGGACACGCTCCTGTGCGATCCGCAGCCGATTCCAGTGTGAACTGAGCCTAAATGTGAATGTGTTCTTCACGCTGTATCAATATTTGACTTAAAGAGTTAAATAGCTAGCCTGTTTGCATGCAGTAATCCCACTGATAATCCTCTTGTCACCATGTTGTTCCTGTATTTTAGTTTACTTTTTTTGTGTTATTAAAACATATGACTTGTCCCCTAAACAACACCAGTGTACACATGGGGATTACAGGCTGGCATCCCATATTTCATTGCAGACCCTGTAACCTACTGTCTAAAAAAAGTTGGCAATAGAAGCTCCTATATTTTATTTTCAGATGTGATTAAAATAAATCTGTCAGAAATTGAGTCTATTATTATTAAACACATGATGGGAATGCTTAAAGCGGGATTCCACCCTAAAGTGGAACTTCCGCTTTTCGCAACCCTCCCCCCCTCCCCCTGTCTAAGACAGGTATCTGCACCCACTTCCGGGCATAAACTCCCACGGGTGTTTATGTCACTTCCTGTCCCGGCGCGCTGTCTGCCGGGACACACACGTGTCCTGGCAGACAGCGCAGAAGATTCTCATTGCGCGGCGCGACTCGCGCATGCGCAGTAGGGAACCGGGAAGTGAAGCCGCAAAGGCGACACTTCCTGATTCCCTCACCGAGAATGGCGCTGGCAACAGCAGAGAGCCGAGCGATTGATCAGCCTCTGCTGCCGACATCGCTGGAACTGGGAGACAGGTAAGTGTGCATTTATTAAAAGTCAGCAGCTGCAGTATTTGTAGCTGCTGGCTTTTAAAAAAAAAAATTTGCAGGTACAATCCCTCTTTAAGTAGAGAATGCCTTATCTGAAACCTACATGTCAAAACAATTAGCAGAGGCAGAAATATAGGGGTTGATTTACTAAATCTGGCCCTACATGGCTCTTTTTTTTTTTCGTTAAGCCAGTGGGCTGAAAGAAAAAATAAAATAACCGGTTGCGTCATCCACACAAACAAGGTGGATGGTCAGATTCCCCCCTGCTGGGACAATGTATTCTGACAGGAACTTCCGCTCCTGTCAGAATACACTGATGCAGCTATTGATTGGGATAAGTTTTCCAACTTGCTCATTTAAATGATCGACTTCTGTCAAACAGGGACAGCCACACACTAATCAAAATTTGTATGTAATACATCAATGGCCACGTTAAAGCAAATAGGCTGCTCATTTTGCATGGGAACTTGCACTTTGCAAGGGAATTTTCCCTTGGCTTTGTGAATGTGGTGAATAATACCCAATAATATTCACGGAAATAAAAACAGTATTTTACATATAGTAAAAATTTGGCAGTAGTTTTGTACACATTGGAAAAGGATAAAGTTTGTTTAAAAATACTCTATCGTAAAAAAAATAAAAAACGTAGGTACCAAATGCAGGTTACCGCAGCAACCTCTAAAAACCTATAGCTATGATCAAATTTGAGGCCTATTTGACAGGCAAAGCTTTTCCATGCATTAAGAGTAGGGATGGGTCTCACGTTCAGACCAAACCCATGTTTGGTTTGAATTTTGGTTGTTTGGAGTTTGGCTAAACGTTCAAACAAATAGTGTGTTCAGCTGTTTGCAAAGCTATGTGGGAAAATCATGTTTAGTAGTGATATTGATACCTCTACTAAGCACGTCAACTTCTGCAGGGTAGCTGGTTGTTATAGATGGCTGACATCACTGGCCAAATATGAACATGGCTATATTTGGTCAATGACATCAGCATCCATCCCTGCCTTTTTGTTGGCATCTCAGCTGTCAGATGGGAAACTTTGTGAGGGTGAGTGTAGTGACAGAAGTGGGCAGATGGTTCAGCCCGAGCAGGGTGCTCGGTGGGGCAAACTCACTGCACAGTGCATTCTGCGCCCCCATTGGGCAAAGCTTTGTCTCAAAAAGTAAAAAAAACACAGAGACAGTTTTTGACCTATCCTTTATTAAAATAAAAAAACAGTGTCCCCTGATGTTGATCCTGAATGGCTGGCTTGTTGTTTGTCGTATATTCTTATATAGGTAAGGGCGGGGCCACCTGGCAATGTCACCTAGTGGCATCGCCCCCCTTGTGATGTCACGGACCGGTGCATGCTGGGTCGGTGATGTCACAAGAGGTGATGCCACCAGGTGACATCGCAAGGTGGCCCTGCCCTTACCTATATAAAAACTATGAGACAGCAAGCCAGCGATTCAGTGGTTTGCCTTCACAGCGGGTAGAATGATTTTTTTTCTTGTTTTTGGTTCCCGGCGGTGTGGCTGCGTCATGATTGACAATAGATCTACATTGGCGGACACAGTTTTTTTTATTTTTGATAAAAGGAATTGCCAAAAGTTGTCTGTGTTTGTATTACTTTTTGACACTCTTTTGTTGAATGGGTGGGGGCACACCATTTTTTTTTTTTTTTTTGGTGTAAGGTTCCCCTTAAAATCTATACCCAAATGGCCTGGTACAGACTGGGGGGGACCCCATACCATTTATTTTTTATTTTTCTATTGCCAACAATGTTATTGTATTACCTACAATTGAAATGTAATTTGATGCATTTATTTTTTTCTTTAGAAAGGTAATTTTTGCTGTAGCATGTTCTATACATGCTACAGATGCACCACTTTACAGTCAGACTAAGGGCCCCCCCCCCCCCAGGCACTATATTTAAAGGAAATTTAAATTTGTATTGTACTCAGACCCCCATACCCTTTTTTGGCCAATAACTTGCATATAAGCCTTCAAAATGGAAACTTTAGATTTTTTTAAGTTTGGCTCCCATAGACTTCAATGGGGTTAGCCGTTCAGGTCAGAATTTTTTCTCTGTTCGGGAGTTCTGGTGTGAACCAAACAGGAGGGTGTTGAGCCCATGGTTACTGGGCAGGTCGTGAGGGTCTTGGCAAGTTTTTGTTTTGGTAAGTTTTGGGTGTAGGAATGAGCCAAACACCGCACCCCCCAGTTCGGTTTGCACCAGAACATCCAAACATGCCAGAAAGTTCATTTGAATATGCAAACACCATTAAAGTCTATGGGACATGAACGTGAAAAATCAAAAGTGCTAATTTTAAAGGCTTATATGCAAGTTTTGCCCCAAAAAGTGTTTGGGGACCCAGGTCCTGCCGCAGGGGACATGTAACAATGCAAAAAAAGTTTTAAAAATGGCAGTTTTTTTTGGGAGTAGTGATTTTAAGAATGCTTAAAGTGAAACAATAAAAATGAAATATTCCCTTAAATATCGTGCCTGGGGGGTGTCTATAGTATGCCTGTAAAGTGGCACAGTTTTCCCATGTTTAGAACAATACCACAGCAACATTACATTTTTAAAGGAAAAAAAGTCATTCAAAACTGCTTGCGGCTATAATGTATTGTCGGGTCCCGGCAATATATATGAAAATCATTGAGAAAACGGCAGGGGTCCCCCCAGCCAATTACAAGGATCTTTGGGTTTGGTATGGATATTAAGGGGAACCCCACAACCAAATTAAAAAAAATGGCGTGGTATATATATATATATATATACTATACGACCTGCCCTAAATACTCTTCAGAAATTTGGGCCTTAGGCGTTGGTGGTGCCAGAACACTGTAACCCCTCACAGTTACACTTTTTGGGCCCAGGAATGGGCCCTGCTTTGAAATATTATATCAAGAATTGTAATTACATTCCCTGTTAAACAGGGGCAGAAAAATTGGGCCTTAGCCAGTGGTGGTGGTGATGGTGCCAGAACACTGTAACCCCTCACAGTTACACTTGTTGGGCGCAGGAAAGGGCCCTGCTATGAAATATTTGATCAAAAATTGTAATTACATGCCCCTATTAAACAGGGGCAGAAAAATGGGCCTTAGGCAGTGGTGGTGGTGCCACAACACTCTTACCCCTCACAGTTACGCTTGTTGGGTATTGGAACGGGCCCTGCTGTGAAATATTTGATCAAAAATTTTAATTACATGCCCCTGTTAAACAGGGGTAGAAAATTTGGGCCTTAGCCAGTGGTGGTGGTGCCACAACACTGTAACCCCTCACAGTTACGCTTGTTGGATGCAGGAATGGGTCCTGCTATGAAATATGTGATCAAAAATTGTAATTACATGCCCCTGTTAAACAGGGGCAGCTAAATTGGGCCTTGGGTGGTGGTGGTGCCACAACACTGTAACCCCTGACAGTTACGCTTGTTGGGCACAGGAACGGGCCCTGCTGTGAAATATTTGATCAAAAATTGTAATTACATGCTCCTGTTAAACAGGGGCAGAATAATTGGGCCTTAGGCAATGGTAATGGTGGTGGTGCCACAACACTGTAACCCCTCACAGTTACGCTTGGTGGGCACAGGAACGGGCCCTGCTGTGAAATATTTGATCAAAAATTGTAATTACATGCCCCTGTTAAACAGGGGCAGAAAAATTGGGCCTTAGCCAGTGGTGGTGGTGGTGGTGGCACAACACAGTAACCCTTCACAGTTATGCTTGTTGGGCGCAGGAACGAGTCCTGCTGTGAAATATTTGATCAAAAATTTAAATTACATGCCCCTGTTAAACAAAAATTTTCTTGCATTAATACATGTCCCCTGGGGCAGTACTCAGTTCCCTATACACTTTGTATGGCAATAACTTGCATATAAGCCTTTAAAATTAGCACTTTAGAGTTTTTATGTTTGTGTCCCATAAACTTTAATAGGGTTTGCATGTTCGCACACATTTTTTGCTTGTTTGCATGTTCTGGTGCGTACTGAACCTGGGGGGTGTTCGGCCCATCCTTAAATGTAAGTTCCTCTCTCTCTGTACAGGAGAGCCATCACCACCATTGCTCCCGGTCTCTGCGATAGAACAGGAGAGCCCGGCAGTGGCGGCTGGCTGGTTTTGGGGGGGGCACAAACAAACTGAAAAATACTGAAACCCCCCCATCAATTGAAGCCTCACTGTGCCCATAAAACGCAGCCACTGTGCCCATAATATGCAGCCACTGTGCCCATCATATGCAGCCACTGTGCCCATCATATGCAGCCACTTGTGCCCATCATATGCAGCCATTGTGCCCATCATATGCAGCCACTTGTGCCCATCATATGCAGCCACTTGTGCCCATCAAATGCAGCCATTGTGCCCATCATATGCAGCCATTGTGCCCATCATATGCAGCCACTTGTGCCCATCATATGCAGCCACTTGTGACCGTCAAATGCAGCCACTTGTGCCCATCAAATGCAGCCACTTGTGCCCAGTATATGCAGCCACTTGTGCTCATCATATGCAGCCACTGTGCACACCGACCCCCTCGTGGCTCTGATGCCCCTCCCCACTCGTGGCTCTGATGGCCCCCCGCTCAGGGATCTGATGCCCCCCCCCCTGCTCGTGGCTCTGATGCCCCCCCCACGGCTCTCTGACAGCACCCCCACCGGTGGTCAATTACCGCCAGTCCTGATGTCTGTCCTCGTGTCTCCTCTATGCCACCTCTTCCTAAGCACCAGGCATCCAATAGGATGCCCTGGTGCTTTGGCCAATCGGGAAACAGGTCTGACGACCTGCCTCCCTGATTAGCGGGGAGGAGCGTTAGTGGAGCCTGGGAGAGGTGGGGCAGGAGGGGGATAGGACCCCCTTCCACCACCCGCAGAAGTGATCGAGTGGCTGAAAGAGAAATGTCAGCTGAAAAAAAATTATACCCAGATGATGCCTGCAGGTGGGCTTAGTCGTGTCTGAGTTTTCCTGTACATCTTTTCTTGGTCAAACCATGGTTGTTGCATTCTCTATAATATGAAATATATTTAAAAAATCCACAAACCACATAATAGTCACAGCAGGTGTGCAGATTCAAATGCAAATATTTCACAAATAAAGTCCCCAAGAGACATACAAAACTGTCAGGTGGTTTAACTGTCCAGCCTCTATCAAAAACTTAAAACTCTGTTGCAGGTGGAATGACCCTTTAACATAAACCAACTTAATCACATAATTATGGATTAATTGTTATTAGTAGTAACAACTGTAATTTGTAGTAAACCAGAGTTGTTTCACAAAATCTTTGCGCTTTAAAGCCACAAATTTCTAATTATTATTTTATCTGTGTGCAGAGTACTGCACTTCAAGACAATCTTGTTGTGAGGACCTAAGTAACACAGCAGCCTGTTGTGACAATTACTACCATCAAGATCACAGATAACGCACATATTTATTATGTAACAGCACTTGTAATATACAGTAGCATTTAGTTTGGCATGCGGTAAAGCCATTTTGAGTACTCTGGGAATATAAAGTATTATAGGAAAACTTACCATTCCTATACATATACTGTATGTTCTGTATGTGGGGTGCATTTTTTAGTCAGTTACTGTATACTAGTTCAGTCTCTAATATTGCTCAAACCCCAATATTTTCCAGTCTTTATAACATTTTTATTTTACCCTTCTTTTACCACTACTGACTCCTGTACACTTCACTATACCTTCTATAATCCTGGCCCCTGCTCTCTTCACACTAGACTGTGTATTACATACTTTTGATCACTGCACTCTGTCATCTGTGCTGTACATTAAATACTTCTGACTGCTAAACTCTGTATGCTGTGGTGTATTCTTCACACACCTGACTGCTGCACTTCCACTAGAGTGGTCAGGATTATGTAACCCATAGCCTGGCATTCAGAGTGCATTGGTTAGGAGTATGCAACATACAGCCTAGTGTACGCATTGCAGTGATTGAGTATTTATTATACACTTGCTGTCTGCCCCATAGCAGTTTTACTACTACTACAGGGCAGCAGCGTTGCACCGGATCACTTACAGTATATATTTATATATATATATATATATATATATATATATATATATATATATATATATATATACACGTGATCTAGCTCTTCCAGGTAGGGGGCACGCATGTGTGCTGCCTTGCTCCCACTGTGTATAATCATATATATACAGCGGGAGCCGATAAGCGGGTACCGTGGACTAGATGTCCGCTGGCAAACGACAATCTTTCATTACACAGGCAGAACAGCAGTCTGCCTACGTATATAAGGCAGGTTGCCATTCTCTCAGTAGGGAAGGCATGGATACTGTGTTCCTGCAAAGCAGGGACATGGATTAATGCCTTCTCCTATTAAAAGCACCTCCCACGGTACACTGAATCACAGGCTAGGCACACAGTTAATCCTTTGATCACCCCTGATGTTAACCCCTTCCCAGCTAGTGTCATTAGTACAGTAACAGTGCATATTTTTTAGCACTGATCACTGTATTAGTGTCAAAAGTGTCAAATAGTCACTGTTCGCCACCATTACTAGTAAAAAAAATGCAAAATAAATAAATAAAAATATCCCATAGTTTGCACAAACCAATCAATATACGCTTATTGGGATTTTTTTTACCAAAAATTATGTAGCAAAATACATATTGGCCTACATTTATGAAGAAATGTGATCCTTTTAATTTTTTTTATTGGATATGTTTTATAGCAAAAAGTAAAAAATATTGTGTTTTTATTTCAAAATTGTTGGTCTTTTTTTGTTTACAAAAAATAAAAAACTAAGAGGTGATCAAATACCACCAAAATAAAGCTCTATTTGTGGGGGGGGGGGGGGGGGACATACAGTGTTGCATGACTGCAATTGTCAGTTAAAGTAAAGCAGTGCCGTATTGCAAAAAAATGGCCTGGTCAGGAAGGGGGTAAATTTTGCCGAGGTCAAGTGGTTGAGCAGCACAGCATACAGAGTACAGGGCTCATACATTATAGAACACAGAACCAATCATGCATCATTCAGGAGCACAGTCCAGCAGTCATTATTATGTAGCATGCTACACTAAGAGGAATGTAACTTACAGCACATCACACAGATAATACTGAACATTATATACAGTACCTTTGACCATTGAACTATGTATGCTTTGCTGTCCTCCAGTAAATTTTCCTCCCCATCATCAGAAGAACCCCCCCCCCCCCTAAAGAAAAGCACAATAACAATCCACTGCTCAACTCTGAGCCCCTTTTTCACGGTCTAACCTTGCATTTCCTGTCCTCAACTCATCTCTGTACCTCCTGTAAACAGCTCACCTCTGCGCTCCCTGTCCACAGCTCACCTCTGCACCCCCCTCCTTCCTCTTACAGCTCACCTTTGCACCCGCTCCTACCTCTTACAGCTTACCTCTGCAACCCCCTCTTACAGCTCACCTCTGCACCCCCCACCTCTTACAGCTCACCTCTGCACCCCCCACCTCTTACAGCTACGGTGAACAGGGATGGACCCCTGCTGTGAGCTGCTCCGTGCTTCAGTGTGAACCCAGCCTTACAGTCTCCAAGATAAAAAAAACATAATAAATGCACTTTTTTTTACCTGCAAAAATTTTTTGTTATTTTTTATTTCAGTGAACGAATGCTTTAAGACAGCAGATAATACATAATGGGGGTTATTTACAAAAGGCAAATCCACTTTGCACTACAAGTGCAAACCACAAGTGCAAAGTGCACTTGAAATTGCACTGAAAGTGCACTTGGAAGTGCAGTTGCTGTAAATCTGAGGGGTAGATCTGAAATGAGGGAAAGCTCTGCTGATTTTATTATCCAATCATGTGCAAGCTAAAATGCTGTTTTTTATTTTCCTTGCATGTTCCCCTCAGATCCACAGCGACTGTACTTCCAAGTGCACTTTCAGTGCAATTTCAAGTGCACTTTGTACTTTGTAGTGCAAAGTGGATTTGCCTTTAATAAATAACCCCCAATATGCACTCATAATGATAAGGGGGATAAAATACAAAAAAAAAATAAAAATCTTGCTGGTCAGCCTTAAAAAAAATAAACAATCTGGTTACAATATGGTCCAGTCTGGATAAGATTATGAAATTTGTAGATTGATGTACTCATCCTGAAACTCCAACTCTTTGTTTGTTTAATAAGATTGCATTTATATATTTGTATTCCTAATATGAAGATAGACGGGGAAGCTTGTGCTCCAACTATCCCTAGCTAAAGATCCCAGTTCTTCTTTAAATTATCTATCTGTCCCCAAAGAAAAGTTCCAAGAGTTGTGCCTTGTGAAAAGTCAATAATTTGTCTACTGTGCAAAATACTAGTCTAGACATTTGGGATCCCCTAAAATGAGACTTTTCAGAGTTCACGTATTATACAGTATAGCCTGCTTTAAACTGATGAAAGGTGGGTTTTAATGGTTGCTATGATTTATCACATGTTGGACATCATTGCACAACGCTAATAATGTATTGCATATGACCACCATAATGTAGAATTGCCATAATTACATATTGTAATTACATGTATTAGACTTTAAATGCAATGATATATAAACATGATAGTGATCTAAAAAGAAAAAAAAAACTTACGACCAAGTTTGTGAACAGGTTAATCTTTGATAAAAGATATGAAAACCTGCATTTTCTGCCCATATATACTGTATTTCTAGATAAGTTAGTTTTTAAGCAGTCTCTAAAATTGTTGTAAAAGACAAATTGGCATGCCGGCTGTCAGGCAAAGGACTCTGAACACCCAGAAAAACAAATGAATTCAATCCCATCAAATGTAATGGGGTGGTAAATCTTACAATACCATCTGCTCAACAACATTGATACACTATTGGAATTCCTTATGTTATTTACATAATGGATACAAATGTGTCGCTTGATTTATGTTGAGAATGAATCATTGTATATAAACATACGTATACATTGTTAGCATACGAGATGATCCGTAAACTTTTTATTAAAATGTGAGTGTTCTCATCTGATAGCAATATAATGCATATAAAGAAAAGCATTGTTTTCCATTTGTAATATACTATTTATTTTGTGGAATATGTATCTATAAATTTACACGATAGAGAAAATATTTTATAGGTAATCTACAATCCTTTCAAAGTTTCTTAAAGTGACCATATCAGTAATGAGAGAAGGTAACTGTGTATGCAAAGCCAACATTTTTTTGTAGTTTTAGATAGAGTAGGGAAGGGTTAGACTCCAGAGCAAGAGGTGAGGGAAAATCTTCCAATGGGGACAAATGATTCAAAAATACAAATGTTGGCTATACATAAACTTTAAACCATGAAGAAGGTAAATACTATACCTTTCTGGTGGTCTGTTTCTTAAAACCTATTCACATTGTTGATCTTGCTGTAGTTCCTCCTGCTGGCTCCTATGTTATTAAAGGATGTAGGAGCCAATTTAAAATCTTACCTTCTTTCACAGGCTTGGTTTAGTTGAATTTTCTCTATTTACTGGACGGGGGCCACATGAAGAAATATTTCCCTGCCCAGGAACCACAGGTGCTAGCACCCTGGAGACGTGCTGTACACTAATGGTGGACATAATTCCCCAGAAATGTAATTTCCTGTTTGTGTGATTGACGTGTTGATTTTCCCAGAGGTCTGCACTAAGACACAAGTAACATTTTAGGCATCTTCTGCAATAGGAATTGTATTTTCATGCATTTTCATGAGAAACTCCCTAAGGGTTAATTACTTCTAAAGGGGTGCAGACTCTGCAACTTTCCTTATTAGAACACTGCAAAGTCCATCACCTAACTAGAATGGAAACACACACGCCCATTCCGGAATCAGTATTCGAAAGACATTGTAGAACATACAGCTTTTTCTTTAGAACAGAAACTGGTTTGATTCTGCTACAAAGTCCTTGCAATATACATTGATCACCCAGAGGTGTATTTGTGGTTTTTATTTCTCAACAAAAATGGAGTTTCAAATCCCTTGCTGCCAGCTGAAATTTATAATTGGTATCAGAACTCAAGAGGTTAACATAAATAATATTATCAAATTGTGCTAATATTTTAATACCCTTCTACCTTTAGCTGTTTCACAAATACACTATATTACCAAAAGTATTGGGACGACTGCCTTTACACGCACATGAAGTTTAATGGCATCACAGTCTTAGTCTGTAGGATTTATTATTGAGTTGGCCCACCCTTTGCAGCTATAACAGCTTCAACGCTTCTGGGAAGGCTGTCCATAAGGTTTAGGAGTGTGTCTATGGGAATGCTTGACCATTCTTCCAGAAGCGCATTTGTGAGGTTACACACTGATGTGGACAAGAAAGCCTGGCTCACAGTCTCCGCTCTAATTCATCCCAAAGGTGTTCTATCGGGTTGAGGTCAGGACTCTGTGCAGGCCAGTCAAGTTTCTCCATCCCAAACTCGCTCATCCTTGTCTTTATGGACCTTGTTTTTGCACTGGTGGGCAGTCATGCTGGAACAGGAAGGGGCCATCCTCAAACTGTTCCCACAAAGGTGGGAGCATGACATTTTCCAAAATGTATTGGTATGCTGACACCTTAAGAGTTCCCTCCAAATGATTTGGACCAGTGCACAAAGCAAGGTATGAACTAAGACTGGGATGTCATTAAAGTTCATGTGCGTGTGAAGGCAGGCGTCCCAAAATTCTGGTATAGCACATCAGGAAAGGCCACATCACCTCAGTGCACATTTTCTTACACAGAGAAGAGAGGTAAAGGGGGTGTTACTAAGTGCTGATTTTGGAAAGAGTGGCACAGTCATTGTTAGACACCCGACATAGCTGCTGTAACAGGAAAGAGGTGGCAAGATTATGAAAGTGGAGCTTATCTATTTAAATGAGGCTGTAAAATGCCAGTACAGTACCTACACCCCCACAATTGTTTTGTTTAGTTTAGGACATAGGGGGTTATTTATGAAAGGCAAATCCACTTTGCACTACAAGTGCAAAGTGCACTTTAAATTGCACTGAAAGTGCACTTGGAAGTGCAGTCCCTGTAAATCTGAGGGGTGCACTTGTAGTGCAAAGTGGATTTGCCTTAAGTAAATAACCCCCAATGTCCAGGAGTAGAATCACTCACTCTGTAGCTTCTGATCTACAGAGCATTATATAGGAGTGTTCTGCATCACAGCTTCTATGTTGTGACTAAACAGGCTATCCCAGTGACATTATCTGTGGCATCATTAGGACTTCTTGAAGGCTCCATAGTCACCCCTAAAGCAGGGCACAGCTGCAGTAGGTATCTCCTGCCTCTACCTGCAACAACATACTGTATCTCTCCAATAGTGATCTATGTTTTCCATATATGAGGAAGAAAAATATGACAGATTTAAGTAATTTGCTGTTGAAAATACTAATTTGGGCATCTTCCAGTCACTCCTTATTGAAAAAAATAACATTCACTTATATTTCCATTGTTAAGAAAAGCCATTTGGTAGCATTAAAAATGCATCACAAATGCTTATTAAATACTATCAATGCAGAAAAAAAGTGTCAAAGAGCCTTAACCGTTCACTTAAAAAGATGCGTGGGACATTTTACCAAGGTAAAAATAATCCAGGAAATGATCATATTCTGTAAAACATTCCATATTATACTTTTAAAAAAAAACTGTTTCCGATACTGCCCCTTAAAAGTCTTTCAGGGCTAACTACAGAGAATGCAGTTTTGCAACAGAGAAAGTTGGTATGATACAGTTATTTGAACAGGTGCATTACAGGTGTTAAAAAAATAAACAACCAAAAACAGTTAAGTAATACAAAATAAAAGGTTTTTGATAACTTTTTTTATTCCAACCCTGCAGGTTTTTTTTTTTTTTTTTTCAAATGATAAACTTAGTTCCTTTTTTTAGGTTGTTTTTCTTTTACTGTTGAACACACAGATTCATAGACTTTGCCTATCCTTGTGAGCAAGCCAGGAGTGGTGAAACACATAAAGGAAGGTTGGTTTTGGGTTAGAGACATCGCTGTATGCAGTCAGTTCACTGATTATTAAAAACACTACAAGAAGAGCTAATTTGAGTGCTGCTGATATTTTTTCCTATTCTCTTTTACTGTTAACAGAATTGGTAAATACGCCCCATGAGGGTGATCCTGCTGGGCTAAGGTTTTCGGAGCACAGGAGACAGTGCTTACATAACTGTCATACCATAATGGCATAATATCTAACATAAGGATTGATGTAACATCAATCTAAGTGGACACAAATAGCCAGGGCGCTGGATCAATAAAAATGTCAAAGTTTATTAAAACATCACTGGAAGACATATATAACAGTCTCTGGGAAGCAGTTCAGAGGTGAAAATTATAAAGCTGTGAACAGCAGACACAAACCAGAAACCGCTGAGCTGGATGCCACACCACTGTGGATCAAGAAGCTGTCAGCATGTGCACTGAGCCCTCTGCTGATCGAGTGATGCTGCAAACTAGGAGGGATGAGTAGCACTGGAGTTGGATTCACAGGGACTCAGGACAGCAAGGCGAGTGGGGGATCCACTCAACAGCACTGTGAGATGTAGGACCGCTGGACCAGGAGATGGAATGCCAGACCTTCAGGGGTAGAGACCGCTGTCAGCGTGTGAGGCTTCCCTCTGGACTGTTGGAAGTGACCAAAGTCAGTGCATTGAGTGGGCTGACGAACATGTTTCAGGGACCCGCCCCTTTTGTCAATGTCATTCGTCATGGCCATGGTTGCCACAATATACAGTAAGCAGAGTGCCTGAGGTCTTCTTCTAGCCTTTTCTCCAGAGGATAAATGGGTAGCACCAGGAGAGGTTGAGAGGGCCCAAGAAGGTCTCATGGAGGAGAAGTGGGCAGCATACTAGGAGCAAAGAAACAAACCTCTCTGTACGCCTTTCCCGTAAAAGCATGTCTACTTGCATGGCTGCTTGCATGGCTTCATTTAATGACTTTGGTTCAGGGTAATTACTAAGGAGTCTTTGATAGAATCTGATAAGCCTAACCTGAACTGGCTTCTTAGAGCTGGGTCGTTCCACTCTGAGTCAGGTGCCCATCAGCAGAAATCAGAACAATATTGTTCAGCGGTACGTTTATCCTTACATAATGACCTAAGGTTAGTTTCAGCTGAGTGGGCACAGTCGGGATCATCATAGAGTAAACCTAGGGCCTTGAAAAAAGCTTCAACTGACCCTCTGGCTGGGTCATCTGCAGGGAGACTAAAAGCCCAAGACTGGGGGTCCCCCTGCAACCATGTAAAAATCAGAGTTCTGCCTGCAAAAACAACAATGAAGGAACCCTGGATCATTTTAATTTAAATAGGGAATGTAATGAGGTCACATGTATAAAAATCACCAACCAGCACGGTCTAACTAAGCACCAATGGGAACCGCAGGTGTGAATATGGGAAGGATTAATCTACTGATCTTTGGAGCCAGGTATCTCCAATTGAATCCCTGCCGTCAACTCCAAAGAGCCAGCCCTGTCAAATATGATGTCACTTCCTGTGCATCATGGCGCATGTCATGACATCATTTCCGGGACTGGCAAGGTCGCAAGCCATTATGTTGACAAAGGGCGGCCGTAGGAGGAACAGTGCCGACATGTAGCTCAACAGGAGACCAGTGCCATCTTGAAAAAGAAAAAAAAAGGAAACACTCCTGGAAAAAAAAGGAGGCCTCTTAGAATCCCATATTGCCCCCACCACTGATCGAGGACCAGAGGGGGGTGCATGTGCCAGGTGCAAAAGACACATGGGAAGGATCAACACCATGTAAAAAAGAGAGACAGACAAAATTACTCTTGCCCCGGGGAACCCCCAGCATTTACATGAATCACAAAAATATAAACAAATAAATAACAACCATACATCGTTGTGTGCAAACAACACAAAAGGGAGGTGGGAGTTGAAATGTAAGGACAGAAAGAGGAAGAAAGTAGAAGAACAGGTTTGCATAGGATGTTCTGAACAGTAGCGGCTGGTGAAGTTTTGGGATTGGGGGCGGTAGACTCCGCCCTTCCTTTTTGACCCCTCCCACTTGTTGAAAATGGGCGTGGTTTCAGTGAAATAGTGGGCATGGCTCTAAGGTGGTGTGGTTAGCATCTGAGATGAACGAGGGATGGAGGGAGAGAGAGGGGGAGAGGGAGGGGGAGAGGGAGGGACAGCAGGTCCAGATCCTACACAACAATAGAAATATGTGTATTCGAGAAAGTTTAACAATCAGCAGATAAAGATACTCCACTTCAGGTGCCCCCAGCAGAGTCCCTCCTTACATGCAGCCTGTGTCACATCAAATGCAGCCTGTGTCACATCAAATGCAGCCTGTGTCCCACAAAATGCAGCCAGCCTGTGTCACATCAAATGCAGCCAGCTTGTGTAACATCAAATAATGTAGCCAGCCTGTGTCACATCAAATAATGCAGCCAGCCTGTGCCACATCAAATAATGCAGCCAGCATGTGTCCCACCATATGAAGCCAGCCTGTGTCCGTGTGTCCAGCCTGTGTCCCATGAAATGCAGCCAGCCTGTGTCCCTGTGTCCAGCCTGTGTCCCACCAAATGCAGCCAGCCTGTGTCCCTGTGTCCAGCCTGTGTCATATGAAATGCAGCCAGCCTGTGTCCCTGTATCCCATGAAATGCAGCCAGACTGTGTCCCTGTGTCCAGCCTGTGTCCCATGAAATGCAGCCAGTCGGTGTCCCTGTGTCCCCTGAAATGCAGCCAGCCTGTGTCCCTGTGTCCAGCCGGTGTCGCTGTGTCCAGCCTGTGTCCCTGTGTCCAGCCTTTGTCCCATGAAATTCAGCCAGCCTGTGTCCCTGTGTCCAGCCTGTGTCCCACCAAATGCAGCCAGCCTGTGTCCCTGTGTCCAGCCTGTGTCCCATGAAATGCAGCCAGCCTGTGTCCCTGTGTCCAGCCTGTGTCCCACCAAATGCAGCCAGCCTGTGTCCCTGTGTCCAGCCTGTGTCCAGCCTGTGTCCAGCCTGTGTCCCTCTGTCCAGCCTGTGTCCCTCTGTCCAGCCTGTGTGTACTTACCTTAGTATATAGTATATAGTATATAGTTAGTAAGGTTGAATAAAGACACCAGTCCATCCAGTTCAACCTGAGTGAGTTTGTCCCTATCCCTGTACATTGCACACTCACATCGGTCCCTACCCTCAAGGAGCCCGCAATCCAAGGTCCCCATTCATATACTAGGGCCAATTTTTGGACAGAATCCAATTAACCTACCTGCATGTCTTTGGATTGTGGGAGGAAACCGGAGTACCTGGAGGAAACCCACGCAGGCACAGGGAGAACATGCAAACTCCAGGCAGGTAGTGTCGTGGTTGGGATTCGAACCAGCGACCCTTCTTACTGCTAGGTGAGAGTGCTAACGACTACACCACTGTGCCGCCCTTACCTTGCTGTGGTGTCCTCTCCTGCGATGTCTCCTTCCACAGGCAGCGGCGATTTCGCTCCTCATACTTCCTGTTTCTTCTCTCCCGGGCGCAATGGGAGAGAGAAAACAGGAAGTGACATCAACTGAGATGTCAAACCACCCAGCCGTAGTAGTGGATACTACAGGCGCAGGGCGGAAGATACTCGTTGCTTCACAAAGCGCCGCAAGGTGGGCTAAACGCCTGCAAATGAAGCGCCACGTGTGCAATCTCGTGATTTCATAGACGTGGCGCATCCCATAAGTGCACTGTGTCCAGCGTCCGAACACAGTGCACTTAAGGACCTTTTTGTTATTTTTTTTATTTTTTGTGACTGCCTGGAGAGGGGGCGGCGACCATGCGCCCCCTATGGATGGGCCGCCACTGGTTCTGAACGTCCTGAAGTGAAACCCTCCAGATATGATTTGTAGCTAATGACTTAATTTAGCCCAGGGGGCTTGGTAGCCCTGAGCTTATATATCCATCAGGCTTCCTTTTTTTTTTTCCTTTTTATTCTCTGCTGGTCTCCTCCGCTCTCCTGTTGAGTTGTGTGTCAGCGCTGTTCCTCCTACGGCCACCCATTTCCAACATGGTGGCTTGCGACCTTGCAAGTCTCGGAAATTATGTTTTATTATGCGCCGTGGCACACAGGAAATTACATCATCTGTGACGAGGCTGGCTCTATGAAGTTGATGACGGTGGAATTCAATTGAAGACATCTGTCTCCAGTGATCAGCCGATTAATCATTTGCATATTCACACCTGCAATTCCCATTGGTGCTTAGTTGCACCCTGCTGGTTGGCGATTTTAATACATGTGACCTCATTACATTCCCTATTTAAATTAAAATGAGCCAGGGTTCCTTCGTTGTTGTTTCTGGTGGAGGCAGCTGAAGGACTCTCCCTTGATTGTTTAATTTTAGAACCTTTCCATGTTATTTGCATAGATCCTGGTTTATTACTGGTAAGAAAAGACTCTTTGGGTTTTATTTTTTTATATATCTTTCATAGTTTTGAAACCTTATTCTATTATTTTTTTGCAGCACATACTGGGTCCTTTTCTGGGGTTTTCCCTTCCCCCTTCCCTCTCCTTTTTGTGCAGAGAGGTATGGCTGACTATTTGGAAAAAGATTCCCCCGATGGGAGTTATCAACGCAGACATTCAGGTATTTTTTGGACCAGATTTTTTATAAGCTATAACTGAGCCTGTATATTTCTCATATGTTTTTAGTAGTTGTTTTTTTTTTATTTGTGTAATTGGAAGTATGCATATGCTGTGTGTGAGAAATAACTTTTTTTTTGTGTAGAAAGAAAAGTCTTAATTTGGGAAAAAATTACAACTTTAAAAAACTCACCATGCCTCTTACTAAATACCTTGGGCTGTCTAATTTCCCAAAAAGTTCATTTGGGGGGTATTTGTACTGTCCTTTCCGGGCCTCAAGAAATAAGATAGGCCGTCATCACATCAGGTGTGATAAAATTGTTATGATTTGCACCATAGCTTGTAGACTCTACAACTTTCACACAGACTAAATAATATCCACTAGTTTGGGGTATGTTTACCAAAGATATGTAGCAGTATAAATTGTAACCCAAATTTATGAACAAGAATGACTTTTTTGCAAAATGTTATGATAGAAACAAAAAAAAACTTGTTTTCTTTTTCCAAAACTTTCGCACTTTTTTTTACTTACAGTGGTGTGAAAAAGTGTTTGCCCCCTTCCTCATTTCCTGTTCCTTTGCATGTTTGTCACACTTAAGTGTTTCGGAACATCAAACCAATTTAAACAATAGTCAAGGACAACTAAAGTAAACACAAAATGCAATTTGTAAATGAAGGTGTTTATTATTAAAGGTGAAAAAAAATCCAAACCATCATGGCCCTGTGTGAAAAAGTGATTGCCACCCTTGTTAAAACATACTATAACTGTGTTGTTAAAACATACTATAACTGTGGTTGTCCACACCTGAGTTCAATTTCTCTAGCCACACCCAGGCCTGATTATTGCCACACCTGTTCACAATCAAGGCATCACTTAAATAGGAGCTGCTTGACACAGTAAGGTCCACCAGAAGATCCTTAAAAGCTACACATCATGCCGAGACCCAAAGAAATTCAGGAACAATTGAGAAAGAAAGTAATTGAGATCTATCAGTCTGGAAAGGGTTATAAAGCCATTTCCAAAGCTTTGGGAATCCAGCGAACCACAGTGAGAGCCATTATCCACAAATGGCGAAGACATGGAACAGTAGTGAACCTTCCCAGGAGTGGCCGGCCGCCCAAAATTACCCCAAGAGCGCAGCGACGACTCATCCAAGAGGTCACAAAAGACCCCACTACAACGTCCAAGGAACTGCAAGCCTCACTTGCCTCAGTTAAGGTCAGCGTTCATGCCTCCACCATCAGGAAAAGACTGGGCAAAAATGGTCTGCATGGCAGAGTTCCAAGGAGAAAACCACTGCTGAGCAAAAAGAACATCAAAGCTTGTCTCAATTTCTCCACAACACATCTTGATGATCCCCAAGACTTTTGGGACAACATTCTGTGGACCGATGAGACAAAAGTGGAACTCTTTGGAAGGTGTGTGTCCAAGTATATCTGGCGTAGAAGGAACACTGCATTTCAGAAAAAGAACATTATACCAACAGTAAAATATGGTGGTGGTAGTGTGATGGTCTGGGGCTGTTTTGCTGCTTCAGGACCTGGAAGACTTGCCGTGATAAAAGGAACTATGAATTCTGCTGTCTACCAAGAGATCCTGAAGGAGAATGTCCGACCATCTGTTCGTGTACTCAAGCTGAAACGAACTTGGGTTCTGCAGCAGGACAATGATCCTAAACACACCAGTAAGTCCACCACCGAATGGCTGAAGAAAAACAAAATGAAGACTTTGGAGTGGCCTACCCAAAGTCCTGACCTGAATCCTATTGAGATGTTGTGGTATGACCTTAAAAAGGCCGTTCATGCTCGAAAACCCTCTAATGTAACTGAATTAGGACAATTCTGCAAAGATGAGTGGGCCAAAATTCCTCCAGGACGCTGTAAAAGCCTCATTGCACGTTATCGCAAACGCTTGGTTGCAGTTGTTGCTGCTAAGGGTGGCCCAACCAGTTATTAGGTTTAGGGGGCAATCACTTTTTCACACAGGGCCATGATGGTTTGGATTTTTTTTCACCTTTAATAATAAACACCTTCATTTACAAATTGCATTTTGTGTTTACTTGTGTTGTCCTTGACTATTGTTTAAATTGGTTTGATGTTCCGAAACACTTAAGTGTGACAAACATGCAAAGGAACAGGAAATGAGGAAGGGGGCAAACACTTTTTCACACCACTGTATATTACAAACAAGAAAAAACCCAGTGGTGATTTAATACCACCAAAAGAAAGCTCTATTTGTTTCTTAGTTGTTGTTTTTTTTTTTATTTGTGTGTCTTTAAATAGGATATTTTTCATTATATTGGCTGATTCTTGTAGATCCTTTGTGCTTTGGACACATGTGCACATCTTCTGTACAGCACTGTCCCATGTCTCTGTGAACCTCCAGTATGATATTTTTTGGTTGTGGTATGAATTATGTGAGTGCATCTTATTATCTTTACATGATTGTACTCTAAATATATGACACTTTTGCTATTTTATTTTTTCCATACTGACATTTATGTATGTCCTAGTGATCCTTTAAGACTGCCATCCCCCCGAGGGAGATCTAATTGGTCAAAACGTGTCAGGGCACTGGATATGTGTAAAGGACCTTTTGTTTTCACGCTATTCTTCCATCGTCATCAGTGATGAAATGTTATGAAATGCTATGATATGATGCAACATATTTTTTTATCTTCAATTTGTAATACTCTGTATATAGTATACTATTCTCCAAGGCTTAATGGGGCTATGGGGTTTTAATGATATTCTCAATAAATATGTGATTTTATATTTTAATTTCATTTTTCACACTTTTAAGGGTATCACAAAGTATCACAAAGTCCCATTTCTCCTCTCTTTCCCCCTTTGTGGGTTCCAATTTTTATACCAGGGACGACTGATACCAAAGCAGTATAGGTTGGATACAACTCGTGTGTATCTATAGCATACAACTATTTTTAAGTTGGAAAACATATGGGGGGTCACCAGAAAATGATCAGGTGGGTTAACCTTGGGCTCCGGCTCCTGTGTTACTGCTAGAGGTGCGTGTACATGCACAGACAGTTCCTGGACTTGGCATGTCACTTTGCAAATAAAAAAGCCTGTGTAGAGTCCCTCTTCACAGAAAAAAATTCTTGTTAAAGGCTTGAGATAATGTCACGCTTACCCCTAACGTGGGTGGTCAGACACTATAGCGGGCTACTGTGTTCTTCACCTATAGCAGCCCCTTCTCTGCAAGAAGGTCTTTCGGTACTCGGTTGCCACCAGGACTTATACACAATGCTATAGTGCCTGGCTACCATGCCAGGGCAAGCACCAACTGAGCAAAGCAAACAGGTGCTGGCGGTTGGTAGACAGGCAGAGTGGTTCAATGGTAGTCCAAGTAAAAGGCAGGCTGAGTTCAGACAATAGTCATGTGGTCCAAGGTCATACACAGGAAAATGCAATATAGGAGAGCAGGGCAGACAGACAGGTAGCTTGATCAGATATTACACACATTATCACACTCTCACAAGCATACGACTGAAGGTATGGCTGGTTTAAATTAGGACTGGTCTCCACCCAGAGTCTGGTCATAATCAATCACCTTGCAAGTGGACAGACAGACAAGGGGAATGCCATGCCCAAAACCAGAGCAGGAATGCATACGATCCTGGCATGATGACCCTGGTGACAACCAGTGATTTTTCTCACTTTAGAGGGATTTCCTCTCACTTCCTGTTTTGGCTATGGGACAGGAAATCAAGGAGAGTTTCCCCAATGGGGCACAGATGGCAAAGAAAAAACTGACAAGTATTATAACCCTCAGTTCCTCTATTTAAAATAATTTAAAAAAAGTTTTGAATATGCTGTAGTTCTACTTTAAGAATCCAGAACAAAAACAGGCAGGTGACACAGGAAGTTCCAAAGCTGTAAAGTGTAGCTACTTCTGGGTTGCGTAACACTCAGATTGTGAGGGTTGATTTACTAAAACTGGAGAGTGCACAGTCTGGTGCAGCTCTGCATAGAAACCAATCAGCTTCCAGGTTTTTTGTCAAAGCTTAATTGAACAAGCTGAAGTTACAGTATATCACAAAAGTGAGTACATCCCTCACATTTTTGCAAATATTTTATTATATCTTTTCATGTGACAACACTGAAGAAATTACACTTTGCTACAATGTAAAGTCGTGAGTGTACAGCTTGTATAACATTGTAAGTTTGCTGTCCCCTCAAAATCACCCAACACACAGCCATTAATGTCCAAACCGCTGGCAACAAAAGTGAGTACACCCCTAAGTGAAAATGTCCAAATTGGGCCCAAAGTGTCAATATTTTTTGTTATTTTTTGTTGTTTGTAATTTATTATTTTCCAGCACTACCTTAACCCTCTTGGGCATGGAGTTCACCAGAGTTTCACAGGTTGCCACTGGAGTCCTCTTCCTCTCCTCCATGACAACAACACAGAGCTGGTGGATGTTAGAGACACACAGGAGGAGGAGGAGGATTGTGTCAGCATGGATGTAGAGGAAAACATACAGCAGTCTTCAAGAGATAGTTTTCAGTCCCCAGAAATCCAAGGAGTTGCACGTGGCTGGGAGGAGGTAGTTACTGACAATGTCATCCTTAGTGACCCAAAGGACTCAGAATCTCCTACCTCCCCAAACTTACTCTGCTTGGGCTCCTGATTCTGAAAAGCATGCGAAAGGACCCAAGGATTCGTGGTATCAAGGAGTGGGATCATTACTGGCTGGCAACCCTTCTTGATCCATGTTACGATAGTAAAGTTGCAGAGCTCATCCTGCCTTTGCAGAGGGAGTAGAGGATGAAACATCTTTAGGACACCTTGAAGAAAAATTAGTGTAACACCTTTCCTGGACAACATGTTTCTGAGGCTTTGTTCGGTCAGGGGGAAAAGTGGTGGAGAAGGAGGCTGGCTGACCAATGCCTTTAAACAATTCTTTAGTCCTCAGCGCCCAGGGTTGTTAGGTTTAAGCAACCATAGGCAGCGTCTGCATCATATGGTGCAGGATTATCTAGGGGCAAGAGCAGACTTGGAGACTTTTTCAACTGAGCATCCATTGGGTTACTGTGTCTTGAGGAATGACAACTGCCCAGAACTTGATCAATATGCAATCAAGCTACTGGCCTGTCCTGCATCCAGTGTGCTTTCCGAATGGACATTCAGTGCTGCTGGCGGGTTTGTGACAGATAAAAGAGTGCGCCTGTCGCACAGATTCCATTGATAGGCTGACATTTATCAAAATGAATCAGTCCTGGATCAATAGCAGCTATCAAGCCCCTGGTGCTGATGTAACTGATTGAATTTGCTAGGGATCTGGGATCTATTGAAGACTACCTATGCTACCTACCCTATTTCTGAATATTGGTTATGCTAGCTTCCAACAATATTTTTGGTTTAACGCACCACCAACACCAAGGCCCAATTTTTTTAGCACCTGTTTGACAGGTGCATGTAATTTCATTTTTTTTTTTCAAACTTTTAACAGCAGGACCCATTCTTGCACCTAACAAGAGTAACTGTGAGGGGTTACAGTGTTCAGGCACCACCAAAATCCAAGGCCAAATTTTTCTGCACCTGTTTGACAGGTGCATGTCATTTACATTTTTTTCAAATTTATAACAGAAAGGCCTGTTCCTGCACCCAACAAGAGTAACTGTAAAAAGAGGAAGGTATTGACACAATATGGACAACAAGAGTAACTGTGAGGGGTTACAGTGTTCAGGCACCACTAGGGATGGGCGAACAGTTTGGGCAGAGCATAAGTTTGGCCTGAAAATCACCCATTTAGGTACTCGCCTAACACCCAAACTTTCTGGGCATTTAATAGGATGTTCGCCGGGCAAACTCACAGTCAATCAGTTGTTGTAAAAAAAAAAGAATTGTAAAAAAAAAAGTAAATTAACAAAAATTGGGGAAAAAAATGTGTGGGGGGGACCCTTTGGGTCTGGTATGGATTTTAACCACTTCCCTACTGGTGCATTGTAAAATTACACCAGGACTAACACTTCCTTCCTCCTGCAGCCCGTCAGAGTACCCGAGTACCTATCTGCAGCCTATGCCTCATAGAATATACGCTGGGTGTTTTCTTTCCAAAATGGGGTCATTTTGTGGATAATTCCACTTTCCTGGTGCTCCAGGACCTTCAAAAGTTTAATAGGTAGGAATGAAATTAGATGTGTAATTTATGCTCCTAGAATGACTGATGGTGCTCCCTGCATGTTGGGTCTCTCTATGTGGCCAGGCTGTAAAAAAGCCTCACACATGTGGTATTGCCATGCTCAGGACGAGTAGCAGAATGTATTTTGGGGTGTAATTGGAAGTATGCATATGCTGTGTGTGAGAAATAACTTGTTATTATGACAATTTTGTGTAGAAAGAAAAGTCTTAATTTTCCCAAGAATTGTGGGAAAAAATTACAACTTTAACTGCTTCAGCACCGGAAGAATTTACCCTCTTCCTGACCAGAGCACTTTTTGCGATTTGGCACTGCGTCGCTTTAACTGAAAATTGCGTGGTTGTGCGACATGGCTCCCAAACAAAATTGACGTCCCTTTTTTTCCCCACAAATAGAGCTTTCTTTTGGTGGTATTTGATCACCCCTGCAGTTTATATTTTTTGCGCTATAAAAAAAAAAATTTAGGCCGATACGTATTCTTCTACATATTTTTGGTAAAAAAAATGTAATAAACGATTATTGATCAGTTTGCACAAAAGTTATAGCTTTACAAAATAGGGGATAGTTTTATGACATTTTTATTAATAATTTTTTATTTTTTTTAAATGGCGGCAATCTGCGATTTTTATCATCCCTGCAACATTATGGCTATACAAGAACACTGATTCCTGTGTAAATGACACTGGCAGTGAAGGGGTTAACCACTAGGTGGCAGTGTAGGGGTTAAGTGTGTCCTAGGGGCGTGTTTCTAACTGTGGGAGGCGTGGCTGTGTGTGACATGTCACTGATCTCTGCTCCGATCACAGGGATCAGGGACACTGTCACTAGGCAGAACGGGGAGATGCTTGTTTACATTAGCATCTCCCCGTTCTTCCTCCCCGTGAGGCAATCGTGGGTATCCCGCATGCTGGCCGCCTCTTAAAGGGCAATGTACATGTACGTGATTCTGCCTGTATGTGCCCTTCTGCTGATGTATATCGTCGTTAGGTGTTCAGCAAGCGGTTAAAAAACTCACCATGCCTCTTACTAAATACCTTGGGCTATCTAATTTCCAAAAAAAGGTCATTTGGGGGGTATTTGTACTGTCCTGACATTTCAGGGCCTCAAGAAATGAGATAGGCCATCAGCACATCAGGTGTGATCAAATTTTTATGATTTGCACCATAGCTTGTAAACTCTACAACTTTCACACAGACTAAATAATATCCACTAGTTTGGGGTATTTTTACCAAAGATATGTAGCAGTATACATTTTGGCCCAAATTTATGAACAAGAATTACTTTTTTGCAAAATGTTATAATAGAAACAAAAAAAAGTGTTTTTTTTTTCAAAAATAAAAAGAAAAAAAGAAAAAACCCAGTGGTGATTTAATAAAAAAATTCCAACACAAACAAAAAGCCACCGGGTGATGTAACCAGGTGTGGCGGGAGACGTCATTGACGGTGGTGGACACATTTTTTTTAACCACTTGCTTACTGGGCACCTAAACCCCCCTCTATTTGTGTGGATAAAAATTCTGTTTGGGTACAGTGTATTGACAGCACTGAAATCTGAAAATTGGTCTGGGCGGGAAGGGGGTGAAAGCGCACTGTATTGAAGTGGTTAAGGGGAACCCTATGACAGAATTAAGAAAAAAAAATCGATGTGGGCCCCCCCCCAAGATCCATACCAGGCCCCTTGGGTCTGGTATAGATTTTAGGGGAACTCCACGCCAACTTTAAAAAAAATTGCATACAAGCCTTTAAAATGAGTAGGGATGGGCCGAACACCCCCTGGTTCGATTCGCACCAGAACACCTCGAACAGGCAAAACAAAGTCTATGGGTCACAAACGTGAAAAATCAACAGTACTCATTTTAAAGGCTTATATGCAAGTTATTGCCATAAAAAAGTGTATGGGGACCCAGGTACTGCCCTAGGGGACATGTATCAATGTAAAAAAAAGTTTCTGAAATGATAATTCTTAAAGGAGCAGTGATTTTAATGATGCTTAAAGTAACAAAAATACGAACGAAATATTCCTTTAAATATTGTGCCTGGGGGGTCCCCTTAGTCTACCTGTAAAGTGGCGCATCTGTACAATGTATAGAACATGCCGCAGCAACAATGACATTTCTAAAGGAAAAAATGTAATTCAAACTTGCTCACGGCTGTAATGTATTGCTGGCTCCTGGCAATATAGATCAAAAAATGAAAAAAAAAACACGTGGGGTTCCCCCAGTCCATTCAGGTCTGGTATAGATTTTAAGGGGAACCCCAGGCCAAAATAAAAAAAATTGCTGTGGGGTTCCCCCCAAAAGCCATACCAGACCCTTATCCAAGCAAGTAGCTTGGCAGGCCAGGAAAGGGGGGGGGGGCGAGCGAGCTGAACCATGGAGAGGGTGGATTGTGGTGCTCCCCAAAGTAATTTGCACCTATGTTGATGGGGACAAGGGCCTCTTCCTGACAAACCTGTCCGGTGGTTGTCAGGGTCTGCGGGTGGGGGACTTATCAGAATCTGGAAGCACCCTTTAACAAGGGGGCCCCCAGATCTCCCCCTGTGTGAATGGGTATCAGGTACATTGTACCCCTACCCATTCACCAAAAAAATGTCAAAAAAGTAAAAACCACAAGAGGCGGTTTTTGACAAATCCTTTATTAAAAAAGAGTCACATTAAAAGTGTCACACAATGTAAATCCACCTCAATCACGCCACCCGATGGACCCAAAAAATAGCAAAAATGAAAACACTCCCCCTCCATGGGATGCGGCGTCACATGATGTCAGATGGGGCAGAGTCACCCGGTTACATCACCGGGTGGCCCTGCCCTTGCCTATATAACAGCTGTCAAAGTGAATAGAGAGCAATCGGTGGGAGGCCTCCCATGGAGGCGGAGCGTTTTAATTTTTGCTATGGGGCCAGGATCTGGGGGTAACCTTGTTAAAGGGGGCTTCTAGATTCCGATAAGCCCCCTGCCCGCAGACCCCGACAACCACTGGCCAGGGTTGTCAGGAAGAGGCCCTTATCCCCATCAACATTGGGAAAAGGTGCTTTGGGGGGCACCCTCCCCATATTGAGAGAAAGTGCTTGGTATGGTTCAGAGGGGGGGGGCAACGAGTGATTGGCCTGCAAACTGGCTGCACTATATGCTCTGCACTGAGTTATATATTCTACACTGACTGCACTATATACTCTGCACTGGGTTATATATTCTGTACTGTATTATATATTCTATACTGACTGCACGCTCAATCCACTAACCTGCCTAATCTCTCTCCATTTATAAACACTATACATGGCACGCCATGTAAGCAGCCCTATATAGTGTGGGGCATGGCCTTAGCCCCTGGGCCATGATTCGCCAAAGGCACCCTGCCTTTGGCCAATCGTGGCTCTCACAGCACATCGTGCTGTGATTGGCCAAAGCATGCAACTTTAAAAAAAATGGCTTGGGGTCCCCCCAAAATTCTTATCCGAGCATGCAGCCTGGCAGGCCAAGAAAGGGGGGGAATGAGCGAGCACCCCCCCAACCTGAACCATACCAAGCCGCTTGCCCTCAACATGGGGAGGGTGCTTTGGGGGGCCTCTTCCTGACAACTCTGGGCTGTGGTTGTTGGGGTCTGCTGGCAGGGGACTTAACAAGGGGGCCCCCAGATCCTGCCTCCTCCTCTATGTGAATGGGTATTAGGTACATTGTACCCCTACCCATTCACCAAAAAAGTGTCAAAAAGTAAGAAACACAGTAAACAGTTTTTGACTATGTTCCTCAATGTATACATCGGCAATCATGTCGCCGCCGGACGGAAAATAAAAGAAAGAAAAAACCCTCTGTCTCTTGGGAAGCCTCTTATATCGGCAAGGGGCGGGGCCACACGTCTACATCACCTGGTGGCACCATCCCCTTCTGACATCACGTGTCGACATATGACACCAGAAGGGGCATTGCCACCGGGTGATGTAACCAGGTGTGGCGGGAGACGTCATTGACGGTGGATTACATTGAGGGACACATTTTTTTTAACCACTTGCTTACTGGGCACCTAAACCCCCCTCCTGACCAGACCAATCTTCAGCTTTTAGCGCTGTCACTCTTTGAACAACAATTGCGCAGTCATACAACACTGTACCCAAATTAATTTTTATCATTGTTTTCCACAAATAGAGCTTTCTTTTGGTGGTATTTGATCACATCTGGGTTTTTTATTATTTGCTAAAAATACAAAACCGTTTTATATTTTGTTATAAAATTTTGAAAACAGGTAATTTTTCTCCTTCATTGATGTAAGCTGATGAGGCTGCACTGATGGGCACCAATAGGCTGCATTGATAGGCACTGATTAAGGGTGGTGGGCACTGATAGGTGGCATTGGTGGGCACTGAAAGGTGGCACTGATGGGTGGCACTGATGGGTGGCACTGAAGGGCATTGATACGTGGCACTGAAGGGCACTAATAGGTGGCGCTGATAAGTTGCACTGATAGCTGGCACTGATGGGCACTGATGGGTGGCAGTAATGGGCACTGATTGGCACTGGGAGGTGACACTGATAGGCAGCACTGCTGAGTGGCACTGATGAGGCAATGATTGGCACCACTGGTGGGCATTGATAGGTGGCACTCGTGGGCATTAATAGGTGGCACTCGTGGGCATTGATAGGTGGCACTGATTGCTGGCACTTATGTACTGGTGGGCACTGATTCGTGGCACTGTGTGGGCAATGTCAGGTGGCACTGAAAGGAGGTATTGGTCGGTATAGATGAGACGGCTTCGCCTCTTCCTCTTTGGGACCGATGACCCTTGCACTGAAGCTGGTGATCTGCTTTTTCTTCTCCTCACGCTGACAGCGTGAGGAGCAAGAAAAAACGATTACCGATCTTCTGTTTACATCACATGATCAGCTGTCATTGGCTGACAGCTGATCATGTGGCAAGTGGCCGCGGAGTGTACAAAGGGGAGGACGCCTATTGACGGCCTCCCGGAAAAGCAGATTCACACTGTAGCCATAGCTATAGCGCAGATATGAAGGAGTTAATAAAGGACTTGTCAAAAACCGTTTACCGTGTTTCTTAATTTTTAACGCTTTTTTGGTGAATGGGTAGGTATACAATGTACCCGATACCCATTCATATAGGGGGGCTGAGATCTGGGGGCCCCCTTGTTAAAGGTGACTTCCAGATTCCAAAAAAGCCCCCCACCCACAGAATTGGACAACCACAGCCCAGGGTTGTCAGAAAGGGACCCTCATCACCATCAACATGGGGACAAGGTGCTTTGGGTGGGTGGCACAGTGCTACCCCTGCCCCAAAGCACCCACCCCCCATGTTGAGGGCATGTAGCCTGATATGGTTCTGGGGGTGCTCGCTTATCCCCCTCCTTTTCCTGACCTGTCAGGCTGCATGCTTGGATAAGGGTCTGGCATGGATTTTGGGGGGACCCCACGCCAATTTTTTTACATTTTGTTGTGGGGTTCCCCTTAAAATCCATACCAGACCTGAAGGGCCTGGTATGTACTGGGGGGGGGGGCCCAACGCTAGATTTTTTTTTCATTTTATTTAATCTGTATTGCCGGGAGTCGGCAATACATTACAGCCGCAAACAAGTTTAAATTATTTTTTTTCCTTTAGAAATTTAGAAATGTAATTTTTGTTGCAGCATGTTCTATACATTGCACAGATGTGCCACTTTACAGGCAGACTAAGGGGACCCCCCAGGTACCATATTTAAAGGAATATTTAATTTTTATTGTTTAATTTTAAGCATCATTAAAATCACTGGTCCTTTAAAAACTATTGTTTTAAAACCTTTTTTTTTGCATTGATACATGTCCCCTATACACTTTTTATGGCAATAACTTGCATACAAGCCTTTAAAATGAGTAGGGATGGGCCGAACACCCCCTGGTTCGATTCGCACCAGAACACCTCGAACAGGCAAAACAAAGTCTATGGGTCACAAACGTGAAAAATCAACAGTACTAATTTTAAAGGCTTATATGCAAGTTATTGCCATAAAAAGTGTATGGGGACCCAGGTACTGCCCTAGGGGACATGTATCAATGTAAAAAAAAGTTTCTGAAATGATAATTCTTAAAGGAGCAGTGATTTTAATGATGCTTAAAGTAACAAAAATACTAACGAAATATTCCTTTAAATATTGTGCCTGGGGGGTCCCCTTAGTCTACCTGTAAAGTGGCGCATCTGTACAATGTATAGAACATGCCGCAGCAACAATGACATTTCTAAAGGAAAAAATGTAATTCAAACTTGCTCACGGCTGTAATGTATTGCTGGCTCCTGGCAATATAGATCAAAAAAATGAAAAAAAAAACACGTGGGGTTCCCCCAGTCCATTCAGGTCTGGTATAGATTTTAAGGGGAACCCCAGGCCAAAATAAAAAAAATTGCTGTGGGGTTCCCCCCAAAAGCCATACCAGACCCTTATCCAAGCAAGTAGCTTGGCAGGCCAGGAAAGGGGGGGGGGGAGCGAGCTGAACCATGGAGAGGGTGGATTGTGGTGCTCCCCAAAGTAATTTGCACCTATGTTGATGGGGACAAGGGCCTCTTTCTGACAAACCTGTCCGGTGGTTGTCAGGGTCTGCGGGTGGGGGACTTATCAGAATCTGGAAGCACCCTTTAACAAGGGGGCCCCCAGATCTCCCCCTGTGTGAATGGGTATCAGGTACATTGTATCCCTACCCATTCACCAAAAAAGTATCAAAAAAGTAAAAACCACAAGAGGCGGTTTTTGACAAATCCTTTATTAAAAAAGAGTCACATTAAAAGTGTCACACAATGTAAATCCACCTCAATCACGCCACCCGATGGACCCAAAAAATAGCAAAAATGAAAACACTCCCCCTCCATGGGATGCGGCGTCACATGATGTCAGATGGGGCAGAGTCACCCGGTTACATCACCGGGTGGCCCTGCCCTTGCCTATATAACAGCTGTCAAAGTGAATAGAGAGCAATCGGTGGGAGGCCTCCCATGGAGGCGGAGCGTTTTCATTTTTGCTATGGGGCCAGGATCTGGGGGTAACCTTGTTAAAGGGGGCTTCTAGATTCCGATAAGCCCCCTGCCCACAGACCCCGACAACCACTGGCCAGGGTTGTCAGGAAGAGGCCCTTATCCCCATCAACATTGGGGAAAAGGTGCTTTGGGGGGCACCCTCCCCATATTGAGAGAAAGTGCTTGGTATGGTTCAGAGGGGGGGGCAACGAGTGAGTGGCCTGCAAACTGGCTGCACTATATGCTCTGCACTGAGTTATATATTCTACACTGACTGCACTATATACTCTGCACTGGGTTATTTATTCTGTACTGTATTATATATTCTATACTGACTGCACGCTCAATCCACTAACCTGCCTAATCTCTCTCCATTTATAAACACTATACATGGCACGCCATGTAAGCAGCCCTATATAGTGTGGGGCATGGCCTTAGCCCCTGGGCCATGATTCGCCAAAGGCACCCTGCCTTTGGCCAATCGTGGCTCTCACAGCACATTGTGCTGTGATTGGCCAAAGCATACAGGTACATACAGGTTTCAGGGCTGGGCTCAGCCCTTCCTTCTCAAAGCTGGCCGCTTGGCTGTCGGCTAATTTCCAGCTCTTATCTCTCCACAGTGACTCACCTGTTGATGATATCCTACTCGTCAGTCCTGCCTACTTAAGCCATCCAGTCCAGATGATCTCTGCCTTCGCCTTGGTCACATCTCTAGAGACGCTCTCTTGTGTTCCTGTTAAAGATTTGCTTAGCTGACATTCCTTCTGGCTCCAGATCATGCTTGCTGTTCTACTACGCTCATCTCTGGCTCCCTGGCATTTTGGCTTGTCTGACTATTCATTCCGGTTCCTGAACTCTGGCTATGTTTTGACTATGTTTACTTTGTTTACCTTTTTATTATTATTAAACAAGTGTAATTTAACTGTACTTCTGTCTCAGTCTGATTCATGGTTTCTGACAACAGGTCAGGTGCGTGCTTTGGCCAATCAGTAGCCTTCAATGTACTGCAATCTCGCAGTGCATTATGGGGTGCATCGCGGTGGGCAAACATCCTGCGAGCACCCCATATGTTCGTTTGTTCGAAGACTCGACTTGAACATCAGGCCTATTCCTAAAAATTAGGACTTTTTATTTTTCATGTTTGTGTCTCATAGACTTTAATAGAGTTTGAATGTTCGCTAGAACTTTTTGCCTGTTCGATTTGTTCTGGTGGGAACTGACCCGGGGGGGGTGTCCGGCCCATCCTTAGGACAAGTAAAATAGTTTAAAAACACAAGCACAGAAAAATAGTTGCTACTAATCTGCCAGAAAAACAGTGTGCTACTAATTTGATGCAGTGCCTCTGCTGCACTGAGATATCAAGCAGTGTTTTCAATACTTCCTGAGTTTTCATTTGCTACAGAACACCTCCCCTTGTTCTAGAAAGGGGAGAGAAAGTGTTGTGTACTATACAAAAAGAACTGGAGGCACGGCTGATAATACTGCTGGAGGTTTTTAGTGCAGCAAAGGAAGGTTACATATGAGCTAGGAGCAAACTGGATTTCAGGCAGATTAATAAGTATTTTTGTCTACTTGCAGAGTACAAAGAAATGGAGAAATGTGCATGTATTGTACAGTAGTACTAAATATGTTTTTTTTTACTCAGACATGCACTTTAAAGTGGAGTTCCACCCCAAAAAAAATAAATAAATGTAATTAATGTGCTTGAAAAAATTAAAAAATTAAACATTTGGAAAAAAAAAAAAATTCTACTTACCTTATAATGCCTGTTGCTATGTGGTCCCTCATAGTCTGCCTCCTTCAGTGCCTGGGCTCCTGACATCACTTCCCTCAGAGCAGGAAGGGAGAGCGCCTCTCCCCCCTCCCTCTGTCAATCATCTGGGACACGTGACAGGTCCCAGATAATTGCACGGCCAGTCACAGGGCGCTGCATGGCTCGCACATGTGCAGTGGGTTCCCGGCTTCGTTCCCCCGAATCGCTGGACCCTGGGACAGGTAAGTGTCCAATTATTAAAAGTCAGCAGCTATAATATTTGTAGCTGCTGACTTTTATTTTTTTTTTAAAGGGAACACTGCTTTAAGTTACAAAATTTAGCCCAGTAGGCCTTTTTTTAAATATATACAGTACATAATCAAAAGCGGTGATACCATTATAAATTTTAGATAAAACAAATTCAAACACAGTTTATAATTTATATGCATTATTTCGATCTGTGATACGATTTGTGGCTACATACTGATTGCATACTCAAAGCAAATTGGAGAGCACATTCTATCTTAGAGTGCTTTATATCTCCCTTCCAGTCCAGAGTTTGTAGGAAGTTTCTGAAATGCTTTACACAGTATATGCAAAGCCACAAAGCTGAGCATTATTATAGTTAAAGATGTAAGACTCTGTTCTTTCCATATAGACATGTAACTCAAAGCCTATTTTGCCTTAGATTGTATATTAAAAAAAAATCAATACACATATATGAAATCTTAGACTTTGAACTTCATTACGTTCAAGAACCTAAACTATTTATTTCCTGAAATACAGCAGCACTTTTAGCAGTCAGCTGTTAACATGAAAAAACATGTATTTACAATTATTTATTTAATTTTAAATCACATAGGGTGATTGATGCAGAATGTTACTGCCATCCAATGGCAAAGTCTTAACATAGCTTGAGCTACGAGTTTAATCTGATTTGATCCAATTGCAGCCTAGGGAATTTATATGTGTGCTCGATTTTATAACTTACATCAATACGTTCTTGTTCTGCCGTACAGGGAAAGCAAGAAATATGACCACACTTTCAATTTATTTGCACTTCCTGCAATTCAATTTAACTGTGAATTACTAATACTACAGAACATAATTATCTAAATGTATAACTCAACTGCAGCTACTCATGAGAGGGAGCGAATATAATATTTTAGTATTAATGTGTGTGCGTTCCCCTTATTACATTAGTTTAAACTGTTCAATTATATTAATATCCTTCTAATACGAAACAGTCTTTTGTTAAAAGCATACAGTCATTCTAACTTAATTTCACACTTGCTACTTATGGATGCAATAACATTTTTATAAAATTATAATTATTCGAATATATTAGCATTTTACAAGTACCCAATGGATATAATCATTGATGGATAAAATGATCAGATATAACTGAAGATGAAATTGCAAGCCCATTCTTATTAATGCAGATGTATATCATGTTAATATTTCTACAAGGGTAAAACAGAAAATACATTTCCACTATATCTCTGTTTCCTTTGCTACTTTTTATTTTTGGTTAACAAATAAGTAAACAGGGAAGAACACTACTATGCTGATTGAATGTTTTTTTTGCTTACAAAAACTGAAAAGTCTGGTCTCCTTGCATGTCTAACTGTCAGGTGTATTAAACAGTTTAAAATGTTAGCTCACACCAAAGCTAATGCAGAACAAGGAACAAAATAAATGTTCTGGGGCCTATTAGTGCTTTTCATTTTACTTTGATTTTCCTAAGTTCACTTCTAAATGTTGCCTGTGTTTCCACCAATAGAACAGTGTAAACAAGGGTAAACAAGATGGTGAAACGTATATAAACTATTAAAAAAAGTTCAAAAAAATTAGTTGTTACATATTAAAAAAAAGCTATCTTTAACCACTTCAGCCCCGGACCATTTGGCAGCCAAAGGACCAGAGGTCTTTTTTCAATTTCGCACTGCACTACTTTAACTGGTAATTGCGCGGTCATGCAATTTTGTAACCAAACAAAATTTGCGTCCTTTTCTTCCCACAAATAGAGCTTTCTTTTGATGGTATTTGATTGCCTCTGTGATTTTTTATTTTTTGCGATATAAACGGAAAAAGAGCGAAATTTTGAAAAAAAAAAGAGATTTTCTACTTTTTGTTATAAAAAAAATCTAATAAACTCAATTTTAGTCAAACATTTGGGCCAAAATGTATTCAGCCACATGTCTTTAGTAAAAAAAATGCCAATAAGCGTATATTTATTGGTTTGCGCAAAAGTTATAGCGTCTACAAACTAGAGTACATTTTCTGGAATTTACACCGCTTTTAATTTATGACTGCCTATTTCATTTCTTGAGGTGCTAAAATGGCAGAGAAGTACAAAACCCCCCAAATGACCCCATTTTGGAAAGTAGACACCCCAAGCTATTTGCTGAGAGGCATGTTGAGCCCATTGAATATTTTTTTTTTTAGTCCCAAGTGATTGAATAAAGACAAAAATAAAAAAGATTTTTTTTTTTTTTCAAAAAGTTGTCACTAAATGATATATTGCTCACACATGCCATAGTTATATGTGGAATTGCACCCCAAAATACATTTTGAGGCTTCTCCTGAGTATGGGGATACCACATGTGTGGGACTTTTTGGGAGCCTAGCCGCGTACGGGGCCCCGAAACCCAAGCACCACCTTCAGGATTTCTAAGGGTGCAAATTTTTGATTTCACTCCTCACTACCTATCACAGTTTCGAAGGCCATAAAATGCCAAAATAGCACAAAACCCCCCCAAATGACCCCATTTTGGAAAGTAGACACCCCAAGCTATTTGTTGAGAGGCATGGTGAGTATTTTACAGCTCTCATTTGTTTTTGAAAATGAAGAAAGTAAAGAAAAAAAAATTTTTTTTTTCTTTTTTCAATTTTCAAAACTTTGTGACAAAAAGCGACATCTGCAAAATACTCACAATACCTCTCAGCAAATAGCTTGGGGTGTCTACTTTCCAAAATGGGGTCATTTTGGGGGGTTTTATGCCATCTGGGCATTCCATGGCCTCCGAAACTGTGATTGGCAGTGAGAAGTGAAATAAAAAAATTACACCCTTAGAAAGCCTGAAGGCGGTGATTGGTTTTTGGGGTTCCGTACGCAGCTAGGCTCCCAAAAAGTCCCACACATGTGGTATAGACATGTGCATTTCGTTATGTTCCGAATCGAAATTCGGACGAATTTTTCATTATTCGGACATTCGGATGCATCCGAATTACCGAATTACAATACTAACGTATTTTACCGAATCCGAATTTTTTTCGAATCGAAAAATCGCGGACGAAATTCGAAATATCTCAGGGTCACTTAGTGATAGAAACCCCATTTTAGATATGTTATAGTGCTAGTTTTACTGTGTTTGCATACCAAATTTCAAGTTTATAGCTACAAGTGGCCCCGAGATATGTGGCCCCAAAGTCGGGTCGAAAAATGTCATTCTCTGCTGCAGAAAAGTGCTTGACATTTTGTGACCCGACTTTGGGGCCACATATCTCGGGGCCACTTATAGCTAGAAGCCCCAAATTTGGTATGCAAACACAGTAGAACTAGCACTACAACCTCTCCAAATTTGGGGTTTATATCACTAAGTGACCCCGAGATACGTGGACCCAAAGTCGGGTCGCAAAATATTTTCGAATTCGGTTGAAATAATTTCAAATGCAGTTGAAATATTTTCAAATCTGGTTGAAATTATTTCAACTGCATTAGAAACTATTTCAACCAGATTTGAAAATATTTCAACTGCATTAGAAACTATTTCAACTGCATTAGAAACTATTTCAACCAGATTTGAAAATATTTCATCTGCATTAGAAACTATTTCTATCAGCAAGTAACCCCGAGATACGTGGACCCAAAGTCGGGTCGCAAAATATTTTCGAATTCGGTTGAAATAATTTCAAATGCAGTTGAAAAAATTTCAAATGCAGTTGAAAAAATTTCAAATTATGTTGATACTATTTCAAGTGGATTTGAAAATATTTTGCGACCCGACTTTGAAAAAAAAAAATGAAACAGTCTGCAGAAGATCTGCAAAAAAAAAAAAGAAGTGAAATGGCTGTTAATAGTCTACAGAAGATCTGCTATTAAATTATATATTTTTTTCTATTCTGTTCTAATCTTTTCTATTTGAATTATACATTTTGGAAGATGGTTATTTATTATACACATCTGTCACATAAAAAAAAAATGTGAAATGGCTGTCACGGATGTCGATCGCAAGGCAAGTACATATGCTGTATGTCATTGTCCACTTGCCACAACACCTGCCACAAGCGCCAAGACACCTGCCATGAGTGCCACGTCACCAACCACAAGTGCCACGTGACCTGCCACGTGACCAAGTTGTGGATTGTCCACTTGCCATGTCACCTGCCACAAGTTATGGGGTTCCTAGCACCAAGTGACCCCCAGATATGGGGCATATGTCAAGTACTTTTCTACAGCAGAGAATTACATTTTGTGACCCGACTTTGGGGCCACATATCTCGGGGCCACTTATAGCTAGAAACCCCAAATTTGGTATGCAAACACAGTAGAACTAGCACTACAAACTCTCCAAATTTGGGGTTTATATCACCAAGTGACCCCGAGATACGTGGACCCAAAGTCGGGTCGCAAAATATTTTCGAATTCGGTTGAAATAATTTCAAATGCAGTTGAAATATTTTCAAATCTGGTTGAAATTATTTCAACTGCATTAGAAACTATTTCAACCAGATTTGAAAATATTTCAACTGCATTAGAAACTATTTCAACTGCATTAGAAACTATTTCAACCAGATTTGAAAATATTTCATCTGCATTAGAAACTATTTCTATCAGCAAGTAACCCCGAGATACGTGGACCCAAAGTCGGGTCGCAAAATATTTTCGAATTCGGTTGAAATAATTTCAAATGCAGTTGAAAAAATTTCAAATGCAGTTGAAAAAATTTCAAATCATGTTGATACTATTTCAAGTGGATTTGAAAATATTTTGCGACCCGACTTTGAAAAAAAAAATGAAACAGTCTGCAGAAGATCTGCAAAAAAAAAAAAAAGAAGTGAAATGGCTGTTAATAGTCTACAGAAGATCTGCTATTAAATTATATATTTTTTTCTATTCTGTTCTAATCTTTTCTATTTGAATTATACATTTTGGAAGATGGTTATTTATTATACACATCTGTCACATAAAAAAAAAAGGATGTGAAATGGCTGTCACGGATGTCGATCGCAAGGCAAGTACATATGCTGTATGTCATTGTCCACTTGCCACAACACCTGCCACAAGCGCCAAGACACCTGCCATGAGTGCCACGTCACCAACCACAAGTGCCACGTGACCTGCCACGTGACCAAGTTGTGGATTGTCCACTTGCCATGTCACCTGCCACAAGTTATGGGGTTCCTAGCACCAAGTGACCCCCAGATATGGGGCATATGTCAAGTACTTTTCTACAGCAGAGAATTACATTTTGTGACCCGACTTTGGGGCCACATATCTCGGGGCCACTTATAGCTAGAAACCCCAAATTTGGTATGCAAACACAGTAGAACTAGCACTACAAACTCTCCAAATTTGGGGTTTATATCACCAAGTGACCCCGAGATACGTGGACCCAAAGTCGGGTCGCAAAATATTTTCGAATTCGGTTGAAATAATTTCAAATGCAGTTGAAATATTTTCAAATCTGGTTGAAATTATTTCAACTGCATTAGAAACTATTTCAACCAGATTTGAAAATATTTCAACTGCATTAGAAACTATTTCAACTGCATTAGAAACTATTTCAACCAGATTTGAAAATATTTCATCTGCATTAGAAACTATTTCTATCAGCAAGTAACCCCGAGATACGTGGACCCAAAGTCGGGTCGCAAAATATTTTCGAATTCGGTTGAAATAATTTCAAATGCAGTTGAAAAAATTTCAAATGCAGTTGAAAAAATTTCAAATCATGTTGATACTATTTCAAGTGGATTTGAAAATATTTTGCGACCCGACTTTGAAAAAAAAAAATGAAACAGTCTGCAGAAGATATGCAAAAAAAAAAAAGAAGTGAAATGGCTGTTAATAGTCTACAGAAGATCTGCTATTAAATTATATATTTTTTTCTATTCTGTTCTAATCTTTTCTATTTGAATTATACATTTTGGAAGATGGTTATTTATTATACACATCTGTCACATAAAAAAAAAGGATGTGAAATGGCTGTCACGGATGTCGATCGCAAGGCAAGTACATATGCTGTATGTCATTGTCCACTTGCCACAACACCTGCCACAAGCGCCAAGACACCTGCCATGAGTGCCACGTCACCAACCACAAGTGCCACGTGACCTGCCACGTGACCAAGTTGTGGATTGTCCACTTGCCATGTCACCTGCCACAAGTTATGGGGTTCCTAGCACCAAGTGACCCCCAGATATGGGGCATATGTCAAGTACTTTTCTACAGCAGAGAATTACATTTTGTGACCCGACTTTGGGGCCACATATCTCGGGGCCACTTATAGCTAGAAACCCCAAATTTGGTATGCAAACACAGTAGAACTAGCACTACAAACTCTCCAAATTTGGGGTTTATATCACCAAGTGACCCCGAGATACGTGGACCCAAAGTCGGGTCGCAAAATATTTTCGAATTCGGTTGAAATAATTTCAAATGCAGTTGAAATATTTTCAAATCTGGTTGAAATTATTTCAACTGCATTAGAAACTATTTCAACCAGATTTGAAAATATTTCAACTGCATTAGAAACTATTTCAACTGCATTAGAAACTATTTCAACCAGATTTGAAAATATTTCATCTGCATTAGAAACTATTTCTATCAGCAAGTAACCCCGAGATACGTGGACCCAAAGTCGGGTCGCAAAATATTTTCGAATTCGGTTGAAATAATTTCAAATGCAGTTGAAAAAATTTCAAATGCAGTTGAAAAAATTTCAAATCATGTTGATACTATTTCAAGTGGATTTGAAAATATTTTGCGACCCGACTTTGAAAAAAAAAATGAAACAGTCTGCAGAAGATCTGCAAAAAAAAAAAAGAAGTGAAATGGCTGTTAATAGTCTACAGAAGATCTGCTATTAAATTATATATTTTTTTCTATTCTGTTCTAATCTTTTCTATTTGAATTATACATTTTGGAAGATGGTTATTTATTATACACATCTGTCACATAAAAAAAAGGATGTGAAATGGCTGTCACGGATGTCGATCGCAAGGCAAGTACATATGCTGTATGTCATTGTCCACTTGCCACAACACCTGCCACAAGCGCCAAGACACCTGCCATGAGTGCCACGTCACCAACCACAAGTGCCACGTGACCTGCCACGTGACCAAGTTGTGGATTGTCCACTTGCCATGTCACCTGCCACAAGTTATGGGGTTCCTAGCACCAAGTGACCCCCAGATATGGGGCATATGTCAAGTACTTTTCTACAGCAGAGAATTACATTTTGTGACCCGACTTTGGGGCCACATATCTCGGGGCCACTTATAGCTAGAAACCCCAAATTTGGTATGCAAACACAGTAGAACTAGCACTACAAACTCTCCAAATTTGGGGTTTATATCACCAAGTGACCCCGAGATACGTGGACCCAAAGTCGGGTCGCAAAATATTTTCGAATTCGGTTGAAATAATTTCAAATGCAGTTGAAATATTTTCAAATCTGGTTGAAATTATTTCAACTGCATTAGAAACTATTTCAACCAGATTTGAAAATATTTCAACTGCATTAGAAACTATTTCAACTGCATTAGAAACTATTTCAACCAGATTTGAAAATATTTCATCTGCATTAGAAACTATTTCTATCAGCAAGTAACCCCGAGATACGTGGACCCAAAGTCGGGTCGCAAAATATTTTCGAATTCGGTTGAAATAATTTCAAATGCAGTTGAAAAAATTTTCAAATGCAGTTGAAAAAATTTCAAATCATGTTGATACTATTTCAAGTGGATTTGAAAATATTTTGTGACCCGACTTTGAAAAAAAAAATGAAACAGTCTGCAGAAGATCTGCAAAAAAAAAAAGAAAAAAAAAAAAAAGAAGTGAAATGGCTGTTAATAGTCTACAGAAGATCTGCTATTAAATTATATATTTTTTTCTATTCTGTTCTAATCTTTTCTATTTGAATTATACATTTTGGAAGATGGTTATTTATTATACACATCTGTCACATAAAAAAAAAGGATGTGAAATGGCTGTCACGGATGTCGATCGCAAGGCAAGTACATATGCTGTATGTCATTGTCCACTTGCCACAACACCTGCCACAAGCGCCAAGACACCTGCCATGAGTGCCACGTCACCAACCACAAGTGCCACGTGACCTGCCACGTGACCAAGTTGTGGATTGTCCACTTGCCATGTCACCTGCCACAAGTTATGGGGTTCCTAGCACCAAGTGACCCCCAGATATGGGGCATATGTCAAGTACTTTTCTACAGCAGAGAATTACATTTTGTGACCCGACTTTGGGGCCACATATCTCGGGGCCACTTATAGCTAGAAACCCCAAATTTGGTATGCAAATTTGGGGTTTATATCACCAAGTGACCCCGAGATACGTGGACCCAAAGTCGGGTCGCAAAATATTTTCGAATTCGGTTGAAATAATTTCAAATGCAGTTGAAATATTTTCAAATCTGGTTGAAATTATTTCAACTGCATTAGAAACTATTTCAACCAGATTTGAAAATATTTCAACTGCATTAGAAACTATTTCAACTGCATTAGAAACTATTTCAACTGCATTAGAAACTGTTTCAAATCTGGTTGAAATAGTTTCTAATGCAGTTGAAATAATTTCAAATCCAGTAGAAATATTTTTAAATTCGGTTGAAATATTTTTAAATCCGGTTGAAATATTTTCAAATCCGGTTGAAATAATTTCAAATGCGACTGATTTTTCGAATTCGGTCAAAAATGAAACAAAATCCGAAAATGAATTTAACAAATCTAACTAAACAAAATGAATTAATTAACGAATTAAAATGAAACAAAACAATTTTTTTATTTTTGCACGTCTAACACAGATGTCGATCGCAAGGCAAGTACATATGCTGTATGTCATTGTCCACTTGCCACATCACCTGCCACAAGTTGTGTATTGTTCACTTGCCACAAGTGCCACGACACCTGCCACGAGTGGCACGACACCTGCCACGAGTGCCACGTGACCGGCCACGCGTGCCACATGACCGGCCACGTGACCAAGTTGTGGATAGTCCACTTGCCACGTCACCTGCCACAAGTTGTGGGGTTCCTAGCACCAAGTGACCCCAAGATAGGGGCGATATGTCAAGTACTTTTCTGCAGCAGAGAATTACATTTTGTGACCCGACTTTGGGGCCACGTATCTCGGGGCCACTTGTAGCTAGAAACCCCAAATTTTGTATGCAAACACAGTAGAACTAGCACTACAACTACAGACTATTAGTATCTATTTCGTTTTCTCACCAGATCTCCTGCAGACTATTAGCATCTATTTCTTTTTTTTAGCAGATCTCCTGTAGACTATTAACAGCCATTTCACTTTTTTTTTTTTGCAGATCTCCTGCAGACAATTAGTATCTATTTCGTTTTCTCACCAGATCTCCTGCAGACTATTAGCATCTATTTTTTTTTTAGCAGATCTCCTGTAGACTATTAACAGCCATTTCACTTTTTTTTGCAGATCTTCTGCAGACTGTTAGAATCAATTTCATTTTTTTTTCAAATTCGGATGGCAAAATATTCTCGAATCCGCTTGAAATAGTATCAACATGATTTGAAATTATTTCAACTGCATTTGAAATTATTTCAACCGCATTTGAAACTATTTCAACCGGATTCGAAAATATTTTGCAACCCGACTTTGGGTCCACGTATCTCGGGGTTACTTGGTGATAGAAACCCCAAATTTGGAGAGGTTATAGTGCTAGTTCTACTGGTTTCTAGCTTTAAGTGGCCCAGAGATACGTGGCCTCAAAGTCGGGTCACAAAATGTAATTCTCTGCTGTAGAAAAGTACTTGACATATGCCCCATATCTGGGGGTCACTTGGTGCTAGGAACCCCATAACTTGTGGCAGGTGACATGGCAAGTGGACAATTCACAACTTGGTCACGGGGCAGGTCACGTGGCACTTGTGGTCGGTCACGTGGTACTCGTGGCAGGTCATGTGGCAATCGTGGCAGGTGTCTTGGCACTTGTGGCAGGTGTTGTGGCAAGTGGACAATGACATACAGCATATGTACTTGCCTTGCGACCGACATCCGTGACAGCCATTTCACATCTTTTTTTTATATGTGACAGATGTGTATAATAAATAACCATCTTCCAAAATTTATAATTCAAATAGAAAAGATTAGAACAGAATAAAAAAACATATATAATTTAATAGCAGATCTCCTGTAGACTATTAACAGCCATTCACTTCTTTTTTTTTTGCAGATCTTCTGCAGACTGTTAGAATCAATTTCATTTTTTTTTTTTCAAAGTCGGGTCGCAAAATATTTTCGAATCCGCTTGAAATAGTATCAACATGATTTGAAATTATTTCACCTGCATTTGAAATGATTTCAACCGCATTTGAAACTATTTCAACCGAATTCGAAAATATTTTGTGACCCGACTTTGGGTCCACGTATCTCGGGGTTACTTGGTGATAGAAATAGTTTCTAATGCAGATGAAATATTTTCAAATCTGGTTGAAATAGTTTCTAATGCAGTTGAAATAGTTTCTAATGCAGATGAAATATTTTCAAATCTGGTTGAAATAGTTTCTAATGCAGTTGAAATATTTTCAAATCTGGTTGAAATTATTTCAACTGCATTAGAAACTATTTCAACCAGATTTGAAAATATTTCAACTGCATTAGAAACTATTTCAACTGCATTAGAAACTATTTCAACCAGATTTGAAAATATTTCATCTGCATTAGAAACTATTTCTATCAGCAAGTAACCCCGAGATACGTGGACCCAAAGTCGGGTCGCAAAATATTTTCGAATTCGGTTGAAATAATTTCAAATGCAGTTGAAAAAATTTCAAATGCAGTTGAAAAAATTTCAAATGCAGTTGAAAAAATTTCAAATCATGTTGATACTATTTCAAGTGGATTTGAAAATATTTTGCGACCCGACTTTGAAAAAAAAAATGAAACAGTCTGCAGAAGATCTGCAAAAAAAAAAAGAAGTGAAATGGCTGTTAATAGTCTACAGAAGATCTGCTATTAAATTATATATTTTTTTCTATTCTGTTCTAATCTTTTCTATTTGAATTATACATTTTGGAAGATGGTTATTTATTATACACATCTGTCACATAAAAAAAAAGGATGTGAAATGGCTGTCACGGATGTCGATCGCAAGGCAAGTACATATGCTGTATGTCATTGTCCACTTGCCACAACACCTGCCACAAGCGCCAAGACACCTGCCATGAGTGCCACGTCACCAACCACAAGTGCCACGTGACCTGCCACGTGACCAAGTTGTGGATTGTCCACTTGCCATGTCACCTGCCACAAGTTATGGGGTTCCTAGCACCAAGTGACCCCCAGATATGGGGCATATGTCAAGTACTTTTCTACAGCAGAGAATTACATTTTGTGACCCGACTTTGGGGCCACATATCTCGGGGCCACTTATAGCTAGAAACCCCAAATTTGGTATGCAAACACAGTAGAACTAGCACTACAAACTCTCCAAATTTGGGGTTTATATCACCAAGTGACCCCGAGATACGTGGACCCAAAGTCGGGTCGCAAAATATTTTCGAATTCGGTTGAAATAATTTCAAATGCAGTTGAAATATTTTCAAATCTGGTTGAAATTATTTCAACTGCATTAGAAACTATTTCAACCAGATTTGAAAATATTTCAACTGCATTAGAAACTATTTCAACTGCATTAGAAACTATTTCAACCAGATTTGAAAATATTTCATCTGCATTAGAAACTATTTCTATCAGCAAGTAACCCCGAGATACGTGGACCCAAAGTCGGGTCGCAAAATATTTTCGAATTCGGTTGAAATAATTTCAAATGCAGTTGAAAAAATTTCAAATGCAGTTGAAAAAATTTCAAATGCAGTTGAAAAAATTTCAAATCATGTTGATACTATTTCAAGTGGATTTGAAAATATTTTGCGACCCGACTTTGAAAAAAAAAAAAAATGAAACAGTCTGCAGAAGATCTGCAAAAAAAAAAAGAAGTGAAATGGCTGTTAATAGTCTACAGAAGATCTGCTATTAAATTATATATTTTTTTCTATTCTGTTCTAATCTTTTCTATTTGAATTATACATTTTGGAAGATGGTTATTTATTATACACATCTGTCACATAAAAAAAAAAGGATGTGAAATGGCTGTCACGGATGTCGATCGCAAGGCAAGTACATATGCTGTATGTCATTGTCCACTTGCCACAACACCTGCCACAAGCGCCAAGACACCTGCCATGAGTGCCACGTCACCAACCACAAGTGCCACGTGACCTGCCACGTGACCAAGTTGTGGATTGTCCACTTGCCATGTCACCTGCCACAAGTTATGGGGTTCCTAGCACCAAGTGACCCCCAGATATGGGGCATATGTCAAGTACTTTTCTACAGCAGAGAATTACATTTTGTGACCCGACTTTGGGGCCACATATCTCGGGGCCACTTATAGCTAGAAACCCCAAATTTGGTATGCAAACACAGTAGAACTAGCACTACAAACTCTCCAAATTTGGGGTTTATATCACCAAGTGACCCCGAGATACGTGGACCCAAAGTCGGGTCGCAAAATATTTTCGAATTCGGTTGAAATAATTTCAAATGCAGTTGAAATATTTTCAAATCTGGTTGAAATTATTTCAACTGCATTAGAAACTATTTCAACCAGATTTGAAAATATTTCAACTGCATTAGAAACTATTTCAACTGCATTAGAAACTATTTCAACCAGATTTGAAAATATTTCATCTGCATTAGAAACTATTTCTATCAGCAAGTAACCCCGAGATACGTGGACCCAAAGTCGGGTCGCAAAATATTTTCGAATTCGGTTGAAATAATTTCAAATGCAGTTGAAAAAAATTTCAAATGCAGTTGAAAAAATTTCAAATCATGTTGATACTATTTCAAGTGGATTTGAAAATATTTTGCGACCCGACTTTGAAAAAAAAAAAAAATGAAACAGTCTGCAGAAGATCTGCAAAAAAAAAAAAGAAGTGAAATGGCTGTTAATAGTCTACAGAAGATCTGCTATTAAATTATATATTTTTTTCTATTCTGTTCTAATCTTTTCTATTTGAATTATACATTTTGGAAGATGGTTATTTATTATACACATCTGTCACATAAAAAAAAGGATGTGAAATGGCTGTCACGGATGTCGATCGCAAGGCAAGTACATATGCTGTATGTCATTGTCCACTTGCCACAACACCTGCCACAAGCGCCAAGACACCTGCCATGAGTGCCACGTCACCAACCACAAGTGCCACGTGACCTGCCACGTGACCAAGTTGTGGATTGTCCACTTGCCATGTCACCTGCCACAAGTTATGGGGTTCCTAGCACCAAGTGACCCCCAGATATGGGGCATATGTCAAGTACTTTTCTACAGCAGAGAATTACATTTTGTGACCCGACTTTGGGGCCACATATCTCGGGGCCACTTATAGCTAGAAACCCCAAATTTGGTATGCAAACACAGTAGAACTAGCACTACAAACTCTCCAAATTTGGGGTTTATATCACCAAGTGACCCCGAGATACGTGGACCCAAAGTCGGGTCGCAAAATATTTTCGAATTCGGTTGAAATAATTTCAAATGCAGTTGAAATATTTTCAAATCTGGTTGAAATTATTTCAACTGCATTAGAAACTATTTCAACCAGATTTGAAAATATTTCAACTGCATTAGAAACTATTTCAACTGCATTAGAAACTATTTCAACCAGATTTGAAAATATTTCATCTGCATTAGAAACTATTTCTATCAGCAAGTAACCCCGAGATACGTGGACCCAAAGTCGGGTCGCAAAATATTTTCGAATTCGGTTGAAATAATTTCAAATGCAGTTGAAAAAATTTCAAATGCAGTTGAAAAAATTTCAAATCATGTTGATACTATTTCAAGTGGATTTGAAAATATTTTGTGACCCGACTTTGAAAAAAAAAAAAAAAATGAAACAGTCTGCAGAAGATCTGCAAAAAAAAAAAGAAGTGAAATGGCTGTTAATAGTCTACAGAAGATCTGCTATTAAATTATATATTTTTTTCTATTCTGTTCTAATCTTTTCTATTTGAATTATACATTTTGGAAGATGGTTATTTATTATACACATCTGTCACATAAAAAAAAAGGATGTGAAATGGCTGTCACGGATGTCGATCGCAAGGCAAGTACATATGCTGTATGTCATTGTCCACTTGCCACAACACCTGCCACAAGCGCCAAGACACCTGCCATGAGTGCCACGTCACCAACCACAAGTGCCACGTGACCTGCCACGTGACCAAGTTGTGGATTGTCCACTTGCCATGTCACCTGCCACAAGTTATGGGGTTCCTAGCACCAAGTGACCCCCAGATATGGGGCATATGTCAAGTACTTTTCTACAGCAGAGAATTACATTTTGTGACCCGACTTTGGGGCCACATATCTCGGGGCCACTTATAGCTAGAAACCCCAAATTTGGTATGCAAATTTGGGGTTTATATCACCAAGTGACCCCGAGATACGTGGACCCAAAGTCGGGTCGCAAAATATTTTCGAATTCGGTTGAAATAATTTCAAATGCAGTTGAAATATTTTCAAATCTGGTTGAAATTATTTCAACTGCATTAGAAACTATTTCAACCAGATTTGAAAATATTTCAACTGCATTAGAAACTATTTCAACTGCATTAGAAACTATTTCAACTGCATTAGAAACTGTTTCAAATCTGGTTGAAATAGTTTCTAATGCAGTTGAAATAATTTCAAATCCAGTAGAAATATTTTTAAATTCGGTTGAAATATTTTTAAATCCGGTTGAAATATTTTCAAATCCGGTTGAAATAATTTCAAATGCGACTGATTTTTCGAATTCGGTCAAAAATGAAACAAAATCCGAAAATGAATTTAACAAATCTAACTAAACAAAATGAATTAATTAACGAATTAAAATGAAACAAAACAATTTTTTTTATTTTTGCACGTCTAACACAGATGTCGATCGCAAGGCAAGTACATATGCTGTATGTCATTGTCCACTTGCCACATCACCTGCCACAAGTTGTGTATTGTTCACTTGCCACAAGTGCCACGACACCTGCCACGAGTGGCACGACACCTGCCACGAGTGCCACGTGACCGGCCACGCGTGCCACATGACCGGCCACGTGACCAAGTTGTGGATAGTCCACTTGCCACGTCACCTGCCACAAGTTGTGGGGTTCCTAGCACCAAGTGACCCCAAGATAGGGGCGATATGTCAAGTACTTTTCTGCAGCAGAGAATTACATTTTGTGACCCGACTTTGGGGCCACGTATCTCGGGGCCACTTGTAGCTAGAAACCCCAAATTTTGTATGCAAACACAGTAGAACTAGCACTACAACTACAGACTATTAGTATCTATTTCGTTTTCTCACCAGATCTCCTGCAGACTATTAGCATCTATTTCTTTTTTTTAGCAGATCTCCTGTAGACTATTAACAGCCATTTCACTTTTTTTTTTTGCAGATCTCCTGCAGACAATTAGTATCTATTTCGTTTTCTCACCAGATCTCCTGCAGACTATTAGCATCTATTTCTTTTTTTAGCAGATCTCCTGTAGACTATTAACAGCCATTTCACTTTTTTTTTTTTGCAGATCTTCTGCAGACTGTTAGAATCAATTTCATTTTTTTTTCAAATTCGGATGGCAAAATATTCTCGAATCCGCTTGAAATAGTATCAACATGATTTGAAATTATTTCAACTGCATTTGAAATTATTTCAACCGCATTTGAAACTATTTCAACCGGATTCGAAAATATTTTGCAACCCGACTTTGGGTCCACGTATCTCGGGGTTACTTGGTGATAGAAACCCCAAATTTGGAGAGGTTATAGTGCTAGTTCTACTGGTTTCTAGCTTTAAGTGGCCCAGAGATACGTGGCCTCAAAGTCGGGTCACAAAATGTAATTCTCTGCTGTAGAAAAGTACTTGACATATGCCCCATATCTGGGGGTCACTTGGTGCTAGGAACCCCATAACTTGTGGCAGGTGACATGGCAAGTGGACAATTCACAACTTGGTCACGGGGCAGGTCACGTGGCACTTGTGGTCGGTCACGTGGTACTCGTGGCAGGTCATGTGGCAATCGTGGCAGGTGTCTTGGCACTTGTGGCAGGTGTTGTGGCAAGTGGACAATGACATACAGCATATGTACTTGCCTTGCGACCGACATCCGTGACAGCCATTTCACATCTTTTTTTTATATGTGACAGATGTGTATAATAAATAACCATCTTCCAAAATTTATAATTCAAATAGAAAAGATTAGAACAGAATAAAAAAACATATATAATTTAATAGCAGATCTCCTGTAGACTATTAACAGCCATTCACTTTTTTTTTTTTTGCAGATCTTCTGCAGACTGTTAGAATCAATTTCATTTTTTTTTTTTCAAAGTCGGGTCGCAAAATATTTTCGAATCCGCTTGAAATAGTATCAACATGATTTGAAATTATTTCACCTGCATTTGAAATGATTTCAACCGCATTTGAAACTATTTCAACCGAATTCGAAAATATTTTGTGACCCGACTTTGGGTCCACGTATCTCGGGGTTACTTGGTGATAGAAATAGTTTCTAATGCAGATGAAATATTTTCAAATCTGGTTGAAATAGTTTCTAATGCAGTTGAAATAGTTTCTAATGCAGATGAAATATTTTCAAATCTGGTTGAAATAGTTTCTAATGCAGTTGAAATAATTTCAACCAGATTTGAAAATATTTCAACTGCATTTGAAATTTTTTCAACCGAATTCGAAAATATTTTGCGACCCGACTTTGGGTCCACGTATCTCGGGGTTACTTGGTGATAGAAATAGTTTCTAATGCAGATGAAATATTTTCAAATCTGGTTGAAATAGTTTCTAATGCAGTTGAAATAGTTTCTAATGCAGTTGAAATATTTTCAAATCTGGTTGAAATAGTTTCTAATGCAGTTGAAATAATTTCAACCAGATTTGAAAATATTTCAACTGCATTTGAAATTATTTCAACCGAATTCGAAAATATTTTGCGACCCGACTTTGGGTCCACGTATCTCGGGGTCACTTGGTGATATAAACCCCAAATTTGGAGAGTTTGTAGTGCTAGTTCTACTGTGTTTGCATACCAAATTTGGGGTTTCTAGCTATAAGTGGCCCCGAGATACGTGGCCCCAAAGTCGGGTCACAAAATGTCAAGCACTTTTCTGCAGCAGAGAAGAACATTTTTCGACCCGACTTTGGGGCCACATATCTCGGGGCCACTTGTAGCTAGAAACCCCAAATTTGGTATGCAAACTCAGTAGAACTAGCACTACTACATATCCAAATTTGGTGTTTCTATCACCAAGTAACCCCGAGATACCTGGACCCAAAGTCGGGTCGCAAAATATTTTCGAATTCGAAAATCGGTCGAAAACTAAACGAAATCCGAAAACGAATTTAACAAATGTAACGAATCTAACTAAACGAAATTAATTAATTAACGAATTAAAACGAAACTAAACGAAACGAATTTTTTCCTTTTGCACATGTCTAATGTGGTATCCCCGTACTCAGGAGAAGCAACAGAATGTATTTTGGGGTGTATTTCTACATATGCCCATGACATGTTTGAGCAATATATCATTTAGTGACAACTTTTTGTAAAAAAAATATATATATTTTTTTTTTTCATTATTCAATCTCTTGGGACAAAAAAAAAAAATATTTAATGGGCTCAACATTGCTCTCATCAAATAGCTTGGGGTGTCTACTTTCCAAAATGGGGTCATTTGGGGGGGTTTGAACTGTCCTGGCATTTTATGCACAACATTTAGAAGCCTATGTCACACGTCACCCACTCTTCTAACCACTTGTAGACAAAGCCCTTTCTGACACTTTTTGTTTACATGAAAACATATTTTTTTTTTTGCAAGAAAATTACGTTGAACCCCCAAACACTATATATAATGTTAAAGCAAAGGCCCTACAGATTAAAATGGTGGGTGTTGCATTTTTTTTTTCCACACAGTATTTGCGCAGCGATTTTTTTTCAAACGCATTTTTTGTGGAAAAAATACACTTTTTTTTATTTTAATGCACTAAAACACACTATATTGCTCAAATTTTTGATGAAATAAAAAATATGATCTTAGGCCGAGTACATGGATACCAAACACGACATGCTTTAAAATTGCGCACAAACACGCAGTGGAGATAAACTACATACATTTTTAAAAGCCTTTAAAAGCCTTTACATGATACCACATTAGATTCACGGAGGAGGTCTACTGCTAAAATTACTGCCCTCGATCTGACCTTCGCGGTGATACCTCACATGCATGGTGCAATTGCTGTTTACATATGACGCCAGACCAACGCTTGTGTACGCCTTTGCGCAGAGAAGGGGGGGCAGGGGTGCTTTTTTTTTTGTTTTTGTTTTTTTTTTTATTTATTTAGCTTTTTTATTTTATTTTTAAACTGTTCCTTCCATTTTTTTTCTTTGTTATGATTTTTATTGTTATCTCAGGGAATGTAAATATCCCCTATGATAGCAATAGGCAGTGACAGGTACTCTTTTTTTGAAAAAATTGGGGTCTATTAGACCCTAGATCTTTCCTCTGCCCTCAAAGCATCTGACCACACCAAGATTGGTGTGATAAAATGCTTTCCCAATTTCCCAATGGCGCGGTTTATATCCGGGAGGGGGGACATTCCCTCCCACTGCTTGTAAAAGCAGTCTAGAGGCTAATTACCCGCTAGAATTGCTTTTACATGAAAGCCGATCACTGGCTGAAAAGAATGATACCAAGATGATACCTAAACCTGCAGGCATCATTCTGGTATAACCATTCAAAGTCCAGCAACATACTGGACATATATTGTAATCTTTTTTTTTTCATGCAGCCTCTTGGCTGAACGAAAAAAAGAGATTGATTGGTGGGTATGCCCACCATTAGAATACCTCCCTTCACCCACCCACTTCTAATGATGGGCATACATGCACCATTTATATATGCCGATGCATGGGGGCATCCTCCCGCAAAAGTTATGCCGTGTACACACGGTCGGAATTTCGACCGTATGTACGTGGCATTAGGAGCCAATCGCTCCTCCCCCCCCCCCCTGCTGCCCCCATGCTTCGGCATATATGCTCTTTTTTTTAACTGTGGTGGTGAAATCACCTCCTACAGTGTTGGAGTCGCGTCTTTATGTATCGTGGGAGCAAACGCTGTTGCTGTCAAGATAAATAAATCCGCGTTGCAACTGAATGGCGCACCTGAAAACAAAAAAATGCTTAACACTAAAACACAGTAAACAAAATTACATACCTGAAAAGCAAGCATGATAAAACATGATAAAACATAATAAAACATTGCAGAATAGAATGGAGTAAAAAAAGAGCAACAATAGAGAGAGAATAGAGTGAGAGAGAGAACAATAAAACGACAACTATTTTATTTTTTTTTATTTTTTTGAGATTCACAGGTAAAAAAGCTCCTGACTGAAGCGACTGAATCAAAACGCTACCACAAAAAAACTGTTAGCGATCGCAGGGATCAGGCCTGACTCTGCGAACGCTGCAGTTATGTGTGCTTAGTGTTTTGTAAGTGACAGTGATCGATCGATACTGCACTTGGGTGGGCTGGGCTGGGCGGAGGGGGAAAACGCAGGTGCTAGCAGGTATCTGGGCTGATCCCGCTAACAATGCGGTTTTTTTTGGAACCCTAAACTGCTGGGACGCTAGTATAGATCTGATCAGATCAGATATTGATCTGTTCAGATACTGTGCCACTAAGGGAGGTGTATGCTTTGTGCGTGGGTGTTTGCGGTACTGGCACTAACCTGGGGCGACGCAGACCTTATTTGACCCTAAAACCTAATTGATATCACCCGCCGGGCGATCAGGGGGTTAAACCGTTATTGGGTAATAAATGGCGGGTGCCCTGACAGTATAAAAAAACAAGCTAACTAACCAGCGTCACCCGTAACAGTAATACAAAAAAAAAACTGGTTACCTAGCGACACTAATGCAGCGATCAGAAAAACGATCGCTTAGTGACACTGGCAAAAGGGGGTGAAAGGGTTAACTAGGGGCAATCAGGGGGTTAAACCTTTATTAGGTAATATATGGGGGTACCTGACGCTATATAAAAACCTGACGGGGAACCTAAATAACGAAATAACTAACTGGCTAACCAGCGTCACCAGTGACAGTTATACAGTGATCACTGGTGAAAGGGTTAACTCTAGGGGCAATCAGGGGGTTAAAACCTTTATTTAGGTTGTAATATGGGGGTACCTGACCTATAAACCTATTTATGAACCTATATAAACATGGCGGTTACCTAAAAAAAAAAAATGGTTACCTAGCGACACTAATGCAGCGATCAGAAAAACGATCGCTTAGTGACACTGGCAAAAGGGGGTGAAAGGGTTAACTAGGGGCAATCAGGGGGTTAAAACCTTTATTAGGTAATATATGGGGGTACCTGACGCTATATAAAAACCTGACGGGGAACCTAAATAACGAAATAACTAACTGGCTAACCAGCGTCACCAGTGACAGTTATACAGTGATCACTGGTGAAAGGGTTAACTCTAGGGGCAATCAAGGGGTTAAAACCTTTATTTAGGTTGTAATATGGGGGTACCTGACCTATAAAACTATTTATGAACCTATATAAACATGGCGGTTACCTAAAAAAAAAAAAATGGTTACCTAGCGACAGCAGTGACACTAATACAGCGATCAGAAAAACGATCGCTTAGTGACACTGGCAAAAGGGGGTGAAAGGGTTACCTGGGGGGCAATCAAGGGGTTAAACCTTTATTAGGGGGGGTAGGGGGCTACCTTGGACCTAAAACTAACTGCCCTGACAGTTATTACAGTCACACTGACACTAAATGCAGTGATCAGTAAAAAAATGATCACTGCAATTAGTGACACTGTGACTGGGGGGGGAGGGGGTGATCTGGGGGGTGATCAGGGGGTGACAGGGGGGTGGAATATGTGCCTAACTGTACTGGTGTCAGTGTAGTGTTGTGCACTAACCTTAACATGTTCGCCGCTCGGCGTCTCCGGTCACATAGACCGGCGCACCGAGCGTGACATCACTTCCGCCTTCCTGTCTATACAATAGACAGGAAGGGGAAGTTTTTCATTGGCCAGGAGCGATCGCGAGGGGGTGGCCAGAAACCACTGGCCGTCCCCTCGTCCCGGATCGCTCCTGAAGCGATCCCGACCGTCCCCGCCGGCGGAGGGGGGTCCGATCGGACCCCCCAACCGCCGGAAGAATGTCACGTACAGGTACGTGATTCTGCCTGTACGTGCCATTCTGCCGACGTATATATACAGGGGGCGGTCGGGAAGTGGTTAAACTATTATTTTCAGCAAATGAAAGCTCATTAGGGCAGTGGTAATTATTAAAAAAAAAAAAAAAATGTATGGCAAAATGTCTTTCTAAATTGAAAAATGTTATCCAGAAACAGATTTTGTTTTGTTTAGTTAGGCAGAAGGACTAGAAATAATTTCTAAAGATAGACAGAAAAAGTTAAATAATAAATTAATATTAAATGCATATTTTTTTATTAAAATAAAAACAGAGGTTATACTTACCTGCTCTGTGCAATGGCAATGCATAGAGCGGCCCTATACCTCCTTATCTAGATGCTTTCTGATGCTGTCCACTCCAACTGTCCCTCAGCAAGACGTGTGCCAAAGGGAGGAAGCATGCGGGTGTGTTCCTGAGCCAGGCTGTGTGCATCCAAAAACACACACAGCATGGCTTGGCCACACCCCTCGATCCCTCCTCACAGGATTTGACTTACAGCAGCAGGAGCCTATGGCTCCCACTGCTCTCAGAGACTACTGTGAATGCAGAAAGAGAGGAGTAGCCCTGCTGCACATGGGACAACGCTGAAACCAGAGAGGACGTAGTCAAGAGTTTGGGGATGGCTGGGGAGGACTGGTATTGGAAGTTTTTTTTTTCCTTAATGCAGAGAATGCATTAGGGGAAAAGAAAGTTATAATTTAAAACCACTTTAACTCCTTTTATATATGTATATGGTTGGGCCAAGGGAGAGGTACACAAGGTACTCATCTTGGGCAAAACTGAGAGGCAAAAACAGAGGGGCAAAAAAGCTATGTGCCCACAACTTTGGAAATCACAGGCAGAGGCAGCGATATGGAACATTTTTCTATACCAGAAACCGGGTATTATTCTGTGACGGATGTAGGCAGCAGCTGTACTATTACATCATTACTTTTCTCAGCCTTGTCTTCAGCACCCCTTCCCAACATGAAAATATGATGTATTTATATTCTTTTTTTTATTTTGCCGCACCTGCCATGTGGGAGTGGGATCTGTTCCAGGAGTAACCACCCTAAGATATAGGCTAATACCTAGTGACCAATGCTTTGTTGGGGATGTTGTTTTTTAAAGCTACTTTTATCCTTTAGATTATTGCTCTCTGGTATAGGTGCACTTTTGTATGGTTCAAGAGATGTTTGTGTCTACATATCAATTAATATTTATTTTCAAATGATAAAGTTGAGCTATATTAATTGAGATATTAATTGAGTTAACAAGACTATATATATATATATATATATATATATATATATATATATATATATATATATATATATATAAAAAAATAAATAATAGTATATACACAGGATTATAATTTTCTTTATTGTATCAATTGAGTAAATCGGGTCACTTATTTTATAGTGGAAGATATGCTACACTTGTGCTCTGTAGTGTGAAACCCCTAAGGCTGCAACCTTCATCAGAATATAAGCTGCACAATACAAAGATAATGGTCATCAGGTTTCTAACTAAGCCTATGTTCCAGAGGAATCTGCAGACCATCTGCCGATTAGAATGCTCATAGTTCGTACTGGTTATTATGATCAGGATAACTGATTGAAGGCCTGCAGTGAATTGCGTAGCAGTTATGCCATTAAGACTGATTTAATTGTCTTTTTGCTGACTGTCTCCTACCAAGTTCCATGTCTTGCATCATGGCTTGGTGGGTACAAGTTACATCCTTGTAAACCTGTACAGTTAAATTAATTATAACTTTGTTTTTTATTTAGTTTGCGTAAACTAGAAAGCTATCTATATTACTAATCATTTTAAAAAGCATACACAGAATGAAGAATGACCTAGCAAGAGAATCTGCATAATAAGACACTGAATGCATATTTCGGATGAGCAATGGCTTGCTAACCTCCTATCATGTTTAGCAAAACAAGGTCATTGGCATGAGGCTAGCAACGTCTGCTAACGCAGCAAACAGCCCCAGCAAAGGATCATCAAAATGTGACATAATCAATCAGTCTTGGACACTGCCATCTGGCACATTTTGTTCACAAACTGTAATCTTCAAGGTCTGTTTGCATATAAATGTTTTGTTTTTCATAATAATGCTTGTACATGTTTATATGACTGTGTGCTTACCTACTTGGTGACTTGATCTACAACAGATTGTACATTGAGAGAACAGTAAAATAAATAATTAGTGGTAGGATTTTTTAAATAATTTGTTTTCCTATACACCAATTGTTTTATCTTTTGGCATTTTCAAATACACAGTATACACTATATATAGATATATATCTAGATACCGTATCTCACAAAAGTGAGTACACCCCTCACATTTTTGTAAATATTTTATTATAACTTTTCATGTGACAACACTGAAGAAATTACACTTTGCTACAATGTAAAGCAGTGAGTGTACAGCTTGTATAACAGTGTAAATGTGCTGTCCCCTCAAAATAACTCAACACACAGCCAATAATGTCTAAACCACTGGCAACAAAAGTAAGTACACCCCTAAGTGAAAATGTCCAAATTGGGCCCAAAGTTTCATTATTTTGTGTGGCCATTACTTTCCACCACTGCCTTAACCCTCTTGGGCATAGAGTTCACCAGAGCTTCACAGGTTGCCACTGGAGAGTCCTCTTCTACTCTTCCATGAGGACATCACAGAGCTGGTGGATGTTAGAGACCTTGCACTCCTCCACCTTCCGTTTGAGGATGCTCAATAGAGTTTAGGTCTGGATACATGCTTGGCCAGTCCAGCACCTTTACCCTCAGCTTCTTTAGCAAGGTAGTGGTCTTCTTGGAGGCGTGTTTGGGGTCATTATCATGTTGGAATACTGGCCTGCGGCCCAGTCTACGAAGGGAGGGGATCATGCTCTGCTTCAGTATGTCACAGAACACGTTGGCATTCATGGTTTTCATGGTTCCCTCAATGAACTGTAGCTCCCCAGTGCCAACAGCACTCATGCAGCCCCAGACCATGACACTCCCACCACCATGCTTGACTGTAGGCAAGGCACACTTGTCTTTGTACTCCTCACCTGTTTGCCGCCACACACGCTCTACACCATCTGAACCAAATACGTTTATCTTGGTCTCATCAGACCACAGGACATGGTTCCAGTAATCCATGTCCTTAGTCTGCTTGTCTTCAGCAAAGTGTTTGCAGGCTTTCTTGTGCATCATCTTTTATCCTTCTGGGATGACAGCCATGCAGACCAATTTGATGCAGTGTGTGGCGTATGGTCTGAGCACTGACAGGCTGACCCCACCAACCCCTCCATCTCTGCAGCAATGCTGGCAGCACTCATACGTCTATTTCCCAAAGACAACCTCTGGACATGACGCGGAGCACGTGCACTCAACTTTTTTAGTCGACCATGGCAAGGCCTGTTCTGAGTGGAACCTGTCCTGTTAAACTGCTGTATGGTCTTGGTCACCATGCTGCAGCTCAGTCTCAGGTTCTTGTCAATCTTCTTATAGCCTAGGCCATCTTTACGTAGAGCAACACTTCTTTTTTTCAGATCCTCAGAGAGTTCTGTGCCATGAGGTGACATGTTGAACTTCCAGTGACCAGTATGAGAGAGTGAGAGCGGCTTAGACCTTGTAACGCTAACGAGTCACATGACACCGGAGGGAAAATGGCTAATTGGGCCAAATTTGGACATTTTCACTTAGGGGTGTACACACCTTTGTTGCCAGTGGTTTAGACATAAATGGCTGTGTGAGTTATTTTGAGGGGACAGCAAATTTACACTTTTATACAAGCTGTACACTCACTACTTTACATTGTAGAAAAGTGTAATTTCTTCAGTGTTGTCACATGAAAAGATATGATGATAAAATATTTATAAAAATGTCAGGGGTGTACTCACCTTTGCGAGATACTGTATGTATATATATATATCTATATATATAGATATATAGATATATATATATATCTATATAGAGAGAGAGAGAGAGAGAGAGAGAGAGAGAGAGAGAGAGATATCTCTATCTCTCTCTCTCTCTCTCTCTCTCTCTCTCTCTCTATATATATATATATATATATATATATATATATATATATATATATAGAGAGAGAGATAGATAGATAGATAGATATAAAGCATAAGCACAGGTGGAGCCACTCCTATGTACTCTAGGTAGGCAATCAAGGGCCAGTGTACATTGCATTTGTGAATATGTTGTGGCCTCTGGTGAGACAAAACTGAAATATAGATGCTTCTGATTTACATAAAAACAGATGCAGTTGTGATGAAATTATTTTTCTCGAGGCCACATTATGTTTTAAAAAGAAACGTGTCTCTGCTGTCTACAGTGATCTATTCCTAACCTACACTAGAAAACTGAAAGCTGGAATCGTATTATTGGGTGTACAAACACTTTTCTTTTGTGAACTTTTAGTTAATTATGGCTGCTAAGAGACAGAAAACCTCAAACCTGGGAATATTTGCGTTGGTCACTATATTGCTTTACCTACTATGTGCACCTGCTCTTTACAATTTATAAATTGATCCAAATGGTTAGCTTTTTTGCTTTGTTGGAGTTTGATTCATACACACAAGGAGACTTTAAATGCCTTGATTCATATTGGTCATGTTGCTGTACCATTAAGGAGGATGGGGTTACCTCCAAGGCATGTCTACTCCTAATTTATTAATTATTCATTAATTATTGTAAACAAATGTTTTATATTAGCCCTGTTTACATTGCAACGCTGCATTCTTAGTGCATTCAAGTGGGTTTCAGTGCATTGCAAAAAAAAATGCAGATATGCTGCCATTTTCTGCAACACACCAGTGCTGCTGTGCATAGGAATAAATAAAATGTTTATTTTAATGAGTAAAAAAGGAAACATAAAGGTAAAGGGTGCCTTGTGTTGTAACAACTTGCATTAGAGATTAGCTGTCACACAAAAACAGATCATTTTAGTGTGTAGCTAGTGTGAATGGACCCTGGGTGTTGGGAAGTTTTGGTAATGTTCAACATAAAAATATGACTTTTTATTTGATTAGAGCTCAAAGATTTATTTGGTCATTATGTGTTGATACCACATCTTACATATTTCAATTCTCTAAAGGCTCAGTCCACAAAGGGAAGGTTCATTCTGTACCTAATGGTGTTTTACCCCTACTAGTGCCATTATAACACCGCCAACTTTATTTTAACTGTCATTGTGAAAGAATGAAATTAAAAATGAACAAATACTATCCTACAGATTATTACCCTTACAATACCATTTCCTTTAGACTGATAATAACTGAGAATTGTAAGACATGCCTATGCCTAAAGCAAGAAAGGGAGCCATCTGCAGTGATGATTAAAAGAACTTTGTAAGATAAAATAAATATTTTTGAGTAATAAAGTGGAATTCCAGCCACCCACTTCCCTGCCAAAGAAAAACAATGTACATACCTTTTTTACCTGCAACCTTCCAATCAGTCCAAAGATGATATGACTTTACCCACTTGACCTCCGGAGAATTTACCCCCTTCATGACCAGGCCATTTTTTTTGATATGGCACTGTGTTACTTTAAAGTGGAAGTAAACTTCCATCACTACATTTTACCTATAGGTAAGCCTATAATAAGGCTTACCTATATGTAGTGTAAATTTCTCCTACACTTGCACCGTTTAGGAGATATTTACTGTACATGCATCACTGGCGAATGCGCTCTGAAGGAACGGCCACCCGTGCCATTCCTTCAGAGCCCTGTGCCGTTAATAGTGGCTCCCGCGTGCATGGAACGTCATTGTGGCTCCGGCCAGTCACAGAGCTGGAACCCGAAAACCCAGAAGCAAGACGGGTAAAGATAGAAGCGGCCTCCAGCAATACTTTGTACTGGAATGCTTTGTTTTCAGGTAAGTTTCACATAATGTGCTAGTACGCAATGCATTGCCTTGCAGGTAAGAAAAAAAATAAAAACGTCCAGTGGTTTACAACTGCTTTAACCGGTTCCCAAACAGCCGCCGCAGATATACAGCGGTGGGTTGGCTCCCCTGGGTGAATCGACGTACCGGTACATTGGTTCGTGCACTAGCTTTTGCGGGTGTGTCCAAAAGGTAAGAGCAGGTAAGTATGTTTGTTGTTTTAAAAACAAAACAAAAAAATCAAGGGCTTACAATCACAAAGTTGAGCATGGTGTTATGGAACTATACATTTTTTTAAGGATGGTCACAGTCTCTAGCAACACATATTAGGCTGCGAATTCGATTTTTTTTCTTTTTACAATTAGCTTGGCTTACATACAGCAGTGGCACATCACTCTGATTCACTAAAGTAAAAAAAAAAAAAGCAACATACAGTATGTTTTTCATCAAGAGGTACTAGGTGTGTTTTGAAATGCGGCTAGAAATTGGCCAGCGATTCATTGTGGCTGTCCTTATTCTTGCTGATGCAAAATTGTCCTGTCACTGTTTGGTTTCTATCAAACTCTCACGAAGAACTGACTCTACTATGCACGGTTTGTCAGATACTTAACATGCTCTTTTGTGGATCTTGCTGAAGAATAAAAGAGAGCAGGTGAGCTTTAATCCTTTCTTTTGATTAGTAAGCCTTATGTTAGCCTTACCTTTAGGCACGAGTAAACAAAGTAGGCTTTACTACCACTTTAAGATACAAAATTGTGTCAAATTAATAAAACTCAGTATGATATACTACAGAAAAATAAGGCAAGATTTCAGCATGGACAGTGGAAATGTTTGCAACGGGGACACAAGCTGCAATAAAAATCTGAGAGAGAGGTTTTATTCTTGCCCACACAAGTTTTGGCCAGAGTTTAAAGCAACAGTGTTGAAAAACTGAAATACAAACATTCCTCTATAAATAAGATATGTTTTACTTACCTGATCTGCTGCACACACTGCTGATCTTTGCTCATCATCAATAACTATGGTGCCTGGTGGATCCTCTTCACCAACCATACCTCCAGAGGGAGTTTGATTTGACTTTCCCTGCCAAACGCTGCAGTTCCTTCTACCACCACCACCTACTTTGCTGCAGGACACACAAACTTTTGGTCATATACAGTAGTTTATATGCAGTCTTTAAGCCATTAACAAGTTGTACTAATGGTAAGGAAGCTCCGTATCCCTGATGCACAAAACCACTTCTTTAGAAGAATTAACCAAGGGTTGGATTTCAACCATCGTTGTATAAATCATAATACCAATAATAACTTAAACAAATACTAAATTTGTACATTTATGATCACAATAATTGTTTACATTCTCATTAGATTTCATATTTATTAAAGCAGTTGTAAACCCACACATATACCCAGTAAGGTGAACTGCCTCAGACGATACACCGAGATGAAACAAATCCTCCCTCATAGGTATTACTTGCTTAAGAGGTACTAGTTCTCTTTTGACATGCTCTTTTGTGCATCTTGCTGAAGATTGAAATAGAGCAGGTGAGCTTTAATCCTTTCTTTTGATTAGTAATAAGTGAATGCTGCACTTTGATTAACCTAAACTTACAAAAAACACCAACATAAAATAAAATAAAAATATGCCCAAAAGGAATGAAAAACATACATTATCTTGAAATTAGACAAAAGGCCTTGATAAGCACAGAAAAAGAAGGCAAGGTGATTGGCAAAAAAGTTAGCGTTAAAAACATTTTCTTGTAACAGAATGATCAGTTGGAATCAATAATGCAAAATACAGTCAGAATGTCAAGAGCATGCATACACTGCAGCATAATACAAAACAGATTATCAGAGTTGCTCAAACATGGACTCTTTACAACCATGTCATGGTGGCTTAGTTAGAGTAACATGTAACTGTTTAGCACAGTCTGTATAAAACTCTATAAAAACAGAGAGACAAGCTAAGAATGACTACTACAAAAAGTGACTTGCACTTATCCTTATAAATGGCATCCTTCTCAGTGAAGTCCAGGGTAGATCTGATAACAAAGGTGAACAGCTAGCATGATCCAAGGCCTGAGGACAAAGGGAAACACTCCACTGGAACTAGACTGCTTTGGTAGCAATTAGAGAGGTGTTCCCTACAGTAGCTAGGTCTTTTGGAGAGGCTGCATGTTATTAGGCTCCCTCACTTTGAAGAAGCTCGCCTGATGAGTGAAACGCTTCAGTATGACGTCATCATGTCTGTGATGCTCCGACACAGATTGTCTCCCACGAGCACTCGTCCTTTCCCTGGGAATTAACCAAAGCTTGCGGAAACAGCAAATTGTGATGCGAGAAGATTGCAGCGTGCAGCACTTGTACAGAGAGCGGGACCCTTCCTGGCCCGGGAACTTCGGGGAGTGGTGAGCTACATTGAAGCTATCTACACCTGGCTGAGTTCATACCTTCATAACCCCCCAGTTTTCCCTCTGACATTCTCTTGTCTAGTTTATCCCCACTGCACACGAGCCGTGGCTTAAGCAGGACAGTGTACACAGAGGCTGCAACTTGTGGTGTAGGATGTGCAGTCCCACCCTGCCTTATACCTGTGTTGGGACACTATCAAATATACCACACACAAGTACTTATAGCCCTAGTGGCTTATCTCTACCCCAGGGAAATGCTCTACCTAAAAATTTCCTACCCACGTAATAAACAATCGGTACAGATCTATGTTTTTTGCCAACATCCCGGGACTGCAATAGATGCGATCCACCTGTGCATACTTTATTTCACTATTCTAGACTGCACTGATTAACCAGTGGAATACCACAATAATCCTTTTTTGAGCAAGCCTGGATCTTCTAGATCTGTGATTACCTTCCCCAATGGGGTCTCCTCGCTGCCCATAGATCATTTATATTAGTATGCGTGTAGATGGATGAATGCTTGTGGTAGCTACCTGTGACCTTTGACAATGTTGTCTTTTTTAACTGATTATATGGTGGAGGTGCAGTTCTTAGAATTATAGTTTTTGTGTGGTTTTTCAATAAAGCCTTTGTACTTTTGCAATACCAGTTGTTTCTCATGGATGAATTTCTTTGGACTCTATGCCCATTTTTATAGCTATGTTATTAGACTCCTGCCTGGCTGCCCATATACAAGTTCTGACAGTGCAGACTGCTCACTCCCCACTGTCAGAAGGCTCCACTATTACTTGCCCAGCTATTTTTTCCACATCAGGTGCAATGTCTTTGAGCTGCTTAGGGAAGAAAGCTAAGGAATTTACATTCCCTGGGCATGTCCAGGAACCTAGGGAAGTGTGGGAAAATTAGTTAAAGAGGCCTGCAGCTGCATCTAAGCATGATGGGTAAACGGACAATTCTTTTTATTCTTAACTTATCCTAATCTCTCCCTAGAGCTTTCCCTATCTTCTCGCTACAGCAGCTTTGTGATACACTGACACTGCTATGGCTGCTATGAATCCCCCTTTATAGTATAGCTTATCAAAAAGCACCCATTAATGGATTTTCTCAGCCTGCTAGCCAAAGTTCAAAAAACATGCAGTGCATTATAGCTATAAGGTGTCCCTGCTGGGGAGGTACACATTTTTTGTTTGTTTGGGTGACCACTGTCATTGGTACTGAAAATAAGGGAAAATGTAAAATTTGAAATTGTCACTGGGATAGTAATAAAGGGGTAGTAATCCAAAGGGGTAATTTTTTCTTGAAGGTATTTACCTTGCTTCTCTCTTACATCTTCTCTAATTTCCTGCTGTTCCTCAGGGCAGGAAATTAAGACAAAGCCCCCCATTGGGGACACAGGGAGGGATTGTAACCTTTTCATGTTCTATCCAGAACAACAGCAGCCAAAAAACATTTTGGATTTATATATACATCAACTGCTTTTATGAAACAGATTCAATAATGATTCATACAATATTTTGCACAGAAAAAGTTTAATTCTTTAATTGGTCTGATATCAAAACTATAACTATATTTATTAATATATTACATAATATAGTGCATATCACGGTTAGTGTTTTATAGATGCATGTAATCTTAAACCCAAAGTAAACCAATGACCCTACTAATGATAGCAACAACTAAACTAAAAATGTAATCTACTCAAAAATTGTAAAAGCCTTGCATTGTGCAACTATAATGGGCCTAATTTTTTAAAGCTATTGTGAAGTGAGGGTAAGTTTTAGGGAATATAGAGAACATAAACATTAAAATCATATGCAGAGAAATTAATTAAAAAAAAATAGCTTCTCTTGTCCATTATTTGGTGTTTGAATAGAAATCAGCCTCACTTTACATTGCCTCTATCTTTAGTAAGTCAGAAATCCACCACAACCTCATTTGCCATAAATTCAGTTATAAAACAGACATCTACCCCCTAACCTCAGGAGTAGTTATATTGTAGGTGTTGATTCCCTAAAGTGGTTTGGACTATTCATCCATTAAAGTGAATGGTTACTGAGCTAGGAAAATATTGCAAAAACCGTGTTCACATAAACCACCAACTATGTGCTAGTCAAAATCCTGTTTTTTATATCCCTTAGATGTGATTGATTATTTAAAGTCAACAGGGGTTTAGCTTATTTACTAACATTCACTTTGGTACTCAAACACCTTCTACTCTTCTAATAAATGAATCCTTATATTTTCCAAGGTGTCAAACCTACTTCTTCAAATTAAATATATCCACCTTTAGGTCTGAGTTCTTCTTTAACAAACCTTTTATTTCTCTTAGTTTTCAGAATCAATTTGAATGGCCTGTAACTAAAGAAATTAAAATGTATGATGCATGCTACAGTTCACAATACATGCATAACAAGCAGCACTACATTTGATAGCACATTAGCCATCTGGAACCGGAATCAAAATGTTACCTTGAGGGATAGACATGTCTGTTACATATATGCGATTCATCATGGAGTCCAAGCAAAGCAATACACTTCAGGCTATTATGTCATTACTTTTCTGCTTGTCAACTTGAAAGGACAGCCTTCCCCAGGTTTCTAGAGTTACATATTGAACAAATCATGTTTTAGTCAATTTTACAACATATATAAAAGGTGTCAAATTAATACATATCTGAAAGAATATAAGTACCAATTGAGCATGTATCTATATGAAAGATAGACCAATATTACAGTTTTTTGTGGAGCAAATATCATTGCAATTGATTGAAAATAAAACAAGATAGTAACGGAAATACATACATATAACACAATGAAATATATACCTGTTCTGGGTTATAATGTAATTCTAATTATTTGAATGCCAGCTTCACTCAGAGACAATATTTAAGCTTGTCGTTGCTTGATGTCAAGCCAAATCTCATGCTGGTTTCTAATATTTCTTCATAGGACTTCATTAGCAAGACACCCTCCTCAAAATTCCTCCTGCTTCTTCCTCTTAACAGCCACAATGATTTTAAAGTCAAAAGATGCTGTTGCGACCCCTTGGTAAAGTTTTTTTTTTACTTTGAATAAGCAAACTATTAAGAAATCCACTGCCATTTCTACTAAGGTCCTTCAAGTGGGGGGCAAACACAAACTACTAGAAGACCAGCAAGTGATGTAACCTATCAATGTCAACTTTAGATGTTGTTGTAGCATTTTGTTAGAGTGCCCATAAATTGCAGATGCTATTTTTTTCTGCACAGACAGAGTGACAGTCTAATATATAAAAGGAACCCTCAGACAGTTTCAACCAGCCTATATGTGGGAGTGTAGTTATCTTGAAGAATAGAAAACCTTCTCTGATTGCAATAGTTCCCCCAGGATGAGACACTACTAGGACTGTATATTGAGAGAAAAAACATTCCTCAATACTGTTTTGCAAAGTCTAAACAGGAATGCTCTGATCTTGATCTCTGATTTTGACTTTTTCTGTTTAGTACCACCCCTTTGGAAATTAGCCTTTGGAACCTTAAATCTCAGCTAATTTGTAAGTATGGGGTTCCCTCACAAAGGCCCCCTACTTTTTGACAAACCATATCTATTACTGTGATATATATTTAAATTTACATTTATTTTTTAGACACACTGCATATACATTTACTCCTGAAGAAGAGAGCAGTGGCTTGCGAAACTCGTCGAGTTCCAACATGCTTGTTTATTTTTTCACACCAATCATTGTAACATATGTGAATGGTTTTATGCATTTATGTATCACGTTGTTACCGAATCGGTTTGACATTTATGTCCATGTACTTTATATATGATTGTCATACATATATATGTAGCGCTGACACTTTTCTAAAGTGTGCGCTATTCTGTAAATTTAGTTGTTTCCAGAGCTGTATCTGAGTTCTGGGGGTTAATTGTTCAAGGTTTTTACTTTGGCGTCAGTTTGGCTGGGCTGTACTGGAGTTCTGCCTGGTCATAGGTGAGGTGAGCACCTGTGACAGGCTGAGATTGCAGTCTGGTTGGATGCATTGGGTGCCAATCTTTCTCAGAGCCAGTCAGTGGGCGAGTCTGGCCCCTCTGTGTATTCTGGGAAGGGGTATTTAAGATGCTGAAGTCACGTGTTCAGGGTTCGGCTTGCTCTTTGATTCCTGGTTAAAGTCTGGACCAACCCCATGAGGGGTCCCGGACCCAAGAGTGTCTGCTGCCCCCGTAAGCCTGGTCACCCTGACCTGCCCCAGAGGCCCTCATAGTCTGGGGTGGGGATCCATCCATTCCTGAGCCTCGGAACTGGCTAGTTCGAGGCGCAGTAACTGAAGGAGGATTCTGAAGTGTCCCGGTGTCCTCTCAGGATTGGAGAGGCACAGCAACCTGTACAAGCGACCAGGGGAGGACTCTTCGGAGGAGGGCCATGAAGCTGGCTGCTCGGTAAGAGCCTGGGAGCTGAGATGTATGGACACTAGTTCAATCCACATTTCCTATGGTATCGCCGCAACGGCTGAAAGATACAGGTACCATAGGAAAAGTTCCTAACCCATCCTTTGGTTACAACATAGTCTGTGGCAGAGACTTTTACATGGTTCACTTGAAGTTTCACAACCTAGTCTGTGGCAGAGACTTTGCTAATTCCGAATCACTTGTTGGCTGCTAGATCTACAGACAAGGGTTTATCCAACAGTGAAAAGTCCAGTTGTGAGTGGCTACTCTCTGGGCTATCTAAGGAGACATTCATTTGATGTCAGCAGTTTTGAAGTGCCTGATCTTTATCACCCATTGCCCTCTATTCCAAACTAAGAGACTGTGTTATGTTTGAAAGTTTTTTTGCAAATAAAAATCCTCAAAAGGACTTTGAGTGTCAGTCTCCGCAATTACTGGGTACTAACCGTGGGAACCCCTAGACAACGAATGATAACTACAAGGAGGAGGTAATCGGTAAGCCCAGAAAATACATAGCCGCCCCGCAGGGGGTTATGGCGCTACATACATATATAAATATATATTAAATCCAGAAACTATGTTTACTCTATATATTTGTTTGGCCTTTTGTGCTCACCTCATTTAAAGTCCCATGGGCTAAATTTTGTATTGTTGTATGTATTAAGTGGATAGAGGTATGTCACTGGCAGCACCAGACTATTTTTTCCCCTTTTTCTGTTTAGTACCTGCAGGCATAAATTTACTTATGGAGCCAAGACTATTCACTTAGCAAAGTAAATGTTCACTCTGAAAAGTAAATGTTCTTGAAATTTAGGTGCTGTTGTAATCATTTTGCTTATCCAGTCAAGTGCAAGGGAAATTTAAAAATACAGATTTGTATCTTGTACATGATTAAATGATTAAAGTATACACAGCTTCACTATATTGAACATCCACTTTTCTAAGCGAACATGTATACTCCCTCAGTAACTCATTTTGTTTTGTCTGTACACATCTACACCAGTTATATAAGGTAAGATAATGCTCTTGCATATCTATAGCTGTGCAGTGTAAAATAGTCCTGTATTTCTTGCACCTAGGAGCCCCAGCTGTTGCATAACCTGTCCCATTGGAATGAATTACATGCGAGTTTGCAAAGACATATGTTCATTGCATGAAAACACAAGTATCTGCATTTACATGCATATACCTGTATACATTGTATTTTGTACTTCATTCCTATGGGCAGAACTCAGCAGTTGAGGCTCTTGGGTGCCACAAATACAGGCATATTTTACTGCCTGCAAATACATCCGTGTGTGCATGAGCGCTAAGGAACAGTCCCACAGGATGTGACGTGCTTTGGAAATGATTGCACAAATGTACTAGATGTTCAATTTCTTCTAAAACTGCTTTGGAATTTTGTGATATAGCGGAGCTTAGTAGAGTTCTAATTAATAAAGAATTTAGGTGTAATTCTAGCTTGTATGATTTTTCAATGACATATTTTGTTTAACTATATCACAGTTTTCTCCACTATATTGTTTTCCTTATTTGTAGCACTTAGATATTGGAGGAGAAATAAGATTCTGACCCCCTTTTCCCTTGTATCAAACACTTAAGAGTTACAGAGGTTCGGACATTATGGTACTTTATACAAGTCTTAGATTTTTTTTTTTTCTAACAATGCAGAACCAGTATGCTAATAGAACATAAAACAATGTAGTAAAATAGTAATGATTTAAACTATATAATGATTTATAAAGCTTAAAGAGGAAGTAAAGCCTCCTCCAAAAAAAAAAAAAACGGAACCTGCAAGGCAAATGCATAATGAGCTAGTATGCATAGCATACTAGCTCATTATGAATAACTTACCTGAGAACGAAGCCCCCGAAGCGACCCTCATCCACAAACTTCTCCGCTGCCATCATGCCTTAGACAGCGATGCCTGTTTTTTTCTAAATATCTCCTAAACCATGTAGGTTTAGGAGATATTTATTGGACCTACAGGTAAGCCTTAATCTAGGCTTACCTGTAGGTCAAAGTGGTTTGTAAGGGTTTACAACCACTTTAAGAGGGTTGGTTAAAGCGGGAGTTCCGCCGTATTTTTATTTTTTTTAAAAGTCAGCAGCTACAAATACTGCAGCTGCTGACTTTTAAAATACGGATACTTACCCGTCCAGCGCGCCTGCAATGTCGGCACCCGAAGCCGATCTGTCGATCGGCTCTCAGGTGCTGCCGCCGCCATATTCGGTATGGTAATCAGGAAGTGAAGCCTTGCGGCTTCACTTCCCGGGTTTCCCTACTGCGCATGCGTGAGTCGCACTGTGCAAGTTAATATACTTTCTTTTTAATTTCTTTTTAATTATGCAACAAGTGTTCATTTAACTCCAGAGAAACTGATTACTATCTGTAACAAAAACAATTACTCTTTAGGCTGGGTTCACACATATGCAAATTGGATGCGGCTTACATCGCATCCAATAGGCAGAACCTTTGAAAATATGTTCTTTTCAATGGGTCTGGTTTACTTATGTGCATTGCATTCGGACTATGCATTGCTCCTCCTACACCCCCATCTCCCTGGTCAGCTGATCCGCAGCTACAAGGGAGAGGAACCACTAAACTATTCATTTTTATCTTTATAGGGAAACCGGAGCTGCATTTCGCACCGGACTAGTGTGAACCCAACCTTAAAGCCTAACTGAACTTTCAGTTTAAATTAGCTAAATAAATTCTAGGTGCACCACAACAAAGTCTTAGGCCACATGTACTTTCGGCATTTTGCTCCTGTGCATCCAATCCCACTATTTTCATGTGCTTGAGAAGAGTCAAGCCCTGCTGCCTGCAGACTGTCAAAGTCTACGACAGACTGAAATATACTAGCTGGACACTGTTGGACGCTATGTTGAATGGTACTATGTTTAGGGCCCTATGTATTCAGGGACATATGCTGGTAATGCAGAATACCTGCATTCTGGACATACAATTCTGAATGCATGGCCTGGATTCCACCTCTGAATTGGTACAAGTCTGTCACACTGGAAGTACTGACCATCGACTTTCTTCAACTCAACATGTCTAGTTATGGTGGACCATTTTACCTATTTTTCAGTGCCAGTGCCAGGACCAGACTGCTGCTCCTATGGCTGTCTACAGAAGATATATTGAGACCAGGAACCCTGTTTCAAAAGTGAGTTTTTCTAGGAATGGTGCCACTTACTAGGCATTAAAAAAGAAGTCTGGGAATAAAAAAAATAACAGTCATTCTCATCTAGGTGGATGCAGCATTGGTCTGATGAGGCACCTGCCCCCTGCAGCCTCTAAGGCCAATACATGAGCAATCAAAACCACTGATCACTCAATTCTCAGTCTTCAGTGAGCAGAGAGTCAGTGAGTGTCTGTCACCAGCTCTCTGCTCAGCGTTTCCAGTGCTCTTTGGAGCACCAGGCTGTGGACTGGGCGGAAGACTCTGGCTCAGGCTTTCAGCACTGCACTGGGAGGCTTAATCGGCTGCCATACAGGCATCTGGATGAATCCCAACATTAAAGTCGGGATCTCTACAGAGCCTGGACTGGCTGAGGGACGTTAGCCAACAGAAGAGTTTAGCCTACTGTCGAAGGAATACAGGTCACTGGAGTGCAGAACTAAGTGCAATCCTGTGACCCACAGAAGAAATAGGGCCAAAAAAGCTTGTGGCATGTGAGAGGTGCAACTGTATCCTAACACATCTTAGAGAATTAGCTAATGAGAAATTAAGGAAATTGACCCACTACTTGACCCCCTGTAGGAGGTCTGAAAATATCATCATATTTCTAACATCTAACATCTACAGTACATCATCTAACTGAATTATCGGGAAGACCACAGACCATGGGCCACAGTACCCACAAAAAAATTTCAACACACTCTGACTTCCTTGATTTGGTCTGTTAAGGAGGACCTGTCATGTGTGGAGCAAGAAATGTTAGAAGCATCAGGCTTTGACTTTCAACTTGGAGACATAGTGCTAGTCTGAGATAAAGAGCAAAACACCATGGCAGACTGCAAACACCATGGGAAGAGGTCCCTGGGGTTGTCCTAAAACCGCCAATTCCAAGTGTGCCAATCTAAGATTTTCAGAGAGAAGGAAAAGAAGAAAAGCCAAGGAATCTGCACTGTAAACCCTTCAAACCCATAGAGATACACAGAGATTCATATGGGAGTTTTTAAGAATCCTGTCCAAGTTAATGAGCCACAAACATCTCTACCACTAGTGGTTTAACCCTTTTACCGCTACCATAATATCTCTTATGTGAGCGTCCAGGGGGTTTTATCCACATTCTGCAGCCACCAGGAGTGTGTGAATATCTCACAAGGTGACTTTTGGCTTTCTAAAGAAATCTATCCGGTGGCTCTGTGACTCCCAGAGTGTGCCACCTGCCATGCCACCATGTGGAGAAGAGGTTGACCAGTGAACATCCATTGTAGAAGCTAATGGAGGATTATCTGCATTCTATTTGTTTCATTTGAAGGCAGGTGAGACATCAGGCAGGGGACTTGCCCCCTATGTGATATAAATAAAGTTTTAGTGAAACTAAAAATATTTAAAATAAATTTACACCCAAGCACTTAAAACCCCTCAAAACATTTTAACCCACATAAGCACACACAACTGTAAAAGCACGTGATGGGGACTCCTATGTGTGAAAATGTCACTTGCAATACACATGTTACATATCAATTCACACGCTGGAGTGAGGGCAAGAATTCTAAGGGCACTATTTGTGGTTAACTCTAAACCAGTGGTTCTCAACTCCTGTCCTCAGGATCCACTAGCAGGCCAGATTTTAAGTATTACCTTGGGGAGATGCAGACTAGAATACTGCAATCATTGGGCAGCAAATGATATCACCTGTGAACCACTGCTCAAAACTGATGACAAGTGCTTGCTTTTAAAGCATTTCCTGTGGAAAATTCAGGGTATTGAAGGTCAACGTCAGTTGACGTCAGCCATTTAAAGCTTGACATGTTGGGTATCTGTTTACTTGGTGCAACCTCTTTTTTATACTTTACCAAAAATGTGAAATGTTGTACTTGATAAAGTGTTGCTAAAATATGGTATGAAATAACAAAATTAAAACTACCTCTATTTTATTCTTTTACAAATGTTTGGGGGGTTTTACCTAAACTTCATGCCTAAAATAATTTTTTAAAAACGTGTGCAAAAAATGCAAAAACAGCTCTGGCAGTAAAAGGGTTAATGGCATCTGCCTCCTGCTCTTCCACTATTATTCCCAAGACTCCCGGGAGAAGCAATGGATCCTGACAATGATCACCCAGCTCAGGTCCCTGCTATGGAACGCTCTGAACCAGCATCTGCTGGTGTATCTCAAGACAGAGCTAGCTGTATTGCCTCTCATTCTTGAAGATGGATCTGACTCTCCATGAGAACTACCTTTGGGAGACCCCTATAGACTTTATGCAAGATGAAATGAAATGGTCTTCAGTAGAGTTGAGCGGACACCTGGATGTTCGGGTTCGGCAGATTCGGCCGAACTTCAGAAAAAAGTTCGGGTTCGGGACCGAACTTGACCCGAACTTGACCCCGAACACCGAACCCCATTGAAGTCAATGGGGACCCGAACGGCTATAATAATGTGTCGGCTCCTGTCCCCCTTAATACAGAGAACAGTCATTGAAGTCATTTATTTTTAAAAAGTTAGTCATAAAAAGTGTTTGGGGACCTGGGTCCTGCCCCAGGGGACATGTATCAATGCAAAAAAAACTTTTAAAAATGGCCGTTTTTTCGGGAGCAGTGATTTTAATAATGATTAAAGTGAAACAATAAATGTGTAATATTCCTTTAAATTTCGTACCTGGGGGGGTGTCTATAGTATGCATGTAAAGGGGCGCATGTTTCCCGTGTTTGGAACTGTCTCTGCAAAAAGTGTAATTTTTTGCTGAAAAGAAAGCTATTTAAAATCACTCGCGGCTAATGTTAATTGTCGGCTCCCGTAATACAGAGAACAGTCATTCATTGAAAGTCATTCATAAAAAAAAGTCATTGATAAAAAATAAAAAAATAAAAAATAAAAAAGCGTAGGGATCCCCCCAAATTCAATAACCAGGCCCTTCAGGTCTGGGATGGATATTAAGGGGGATCCCAGCCAAAAAAAAAAAATGGCGTAGGGTTCCCCTCAAAATCCATACCAGACCCTTGAGGTCTGGGATAGATTTTAAGGGGAAACCCAGCCAAAAAAAATGGCGTGAGGTCCCCCTCAAAATCCATACCAGACCCTTATCCGAGCACGCAACCTGGCAGGCCGCAGGAAAAGAGGGGGGACGAGAGCGCCCCCCCCTCCCACCTGAACCGTACCAGGCCACATGCCCTCAACATTGGGAGGATGCTTTGGGGGTCTAAGACCCCCAAAGCCTCTTGTCCCCATGTTGATGAGGACAAGGGCCTCATCCCCACAACCGTGCCCGGTGGTTGTGGGGGTCTGCGGGCGGGGGGCTTATCGGAATCTGGAAGCCCCCTTTAACAAGTTGACCCCCAGATCCCGGCCCCCCCCTGTGTGAAATGGTAAGGGGGTACAAAAGTACCCCTACCATTTCACCAAAAAAGTGTCAAAAATTGTAAAAATGACAGGAGACAGTCTTTGACAATTCCTTTATTAAAATCTTCTTTCTTCTTTCTTCTTTCTTCCTTTCTTCATCTTCTCCTTCCGGCATCTTCTTCTTCCATCTTCTTCTTCCTCCGATCCGCTTCTTCTTGGCCTTCTCGTCCAGCATCGGTGTCTCTTCTGGGCCGCTCCGCGCAATAGGAGGCTCCCGCTGGGTGAGGCTTCTCTTCGGTATCTTCTTCCACGGCGTCGGTCTCGGATTCTCTCCGGTATCTTCTTCCAGGGCGTCGGTCTGTTCTTGGGCCACTCCTCGCAATGGGAGGCTCCCGGTGTGTGAGGTTTCGCTTGGGCTGACAGTTCTTTTATAACGGAGGGCGGGGCCACCTGGTAACCCCGCCCCCCTCTGACGCATGGGAACGTCATGGGGACTGCCCTATGGCTTTCCCCGTGACGTGGGGGGGCCGGGATCTGGGGGTCCCCTTGTTAAAGGGGGGCTTCCAGATTCTGATAAGCCCCCCGCCCGCAGACCCCCACAACCACGGGCACGGTTGTGGGGATGAGGCCCTTGTCCTCATCAACATGGGGACAAGAGGCTTTGGGGGTCTAAGACCCCCAAAGCATCCTCCCAATGTTGAGGGCATGTGGCCTGGTACGGTTCAGGCGGGGAGGGCGCTCTCGCCCCCCCTCTTTTCCTGCGGCCTGCCAGGTTGCGTGCTTGGATAAGGGTCTGGTATGAATTTTGAGGGGGACCCCACGCCATTTTTTTTGGCTGGGTTTCCCCTTAAAATCCATCCCAGACCTTAAGGGTCTGGTATGGATTTTGAGGGGGACCCTACGCCATTTTTTTTTTTTCTTTTGGCTGGGATCCCCCTTAATATCCATCCCAGACCTGAAGGGCCTGGTTATTGAATTTGGGGGGACCCCTACGCTTTTTTTTTTTTTTTATCAATGACTTTTTTTTTATGAATGACTTTTCAATGAATGACTGTTCTCTGTATTACGGGAGCCGACAATTCATATAGCCGCGAGTGATTTTAAATAGCTTTCTTTTCTGCAAAAAATGACACTTTTTGCAGAGACAGTTCTAAACACTGGAAACATGTGCTCCTTTACATGCATACTATAGACACCCCCCAGGTACGAAATTGAAAGGAATATTACACTTTTATTGTTTCAATTTAATCATTATTAAAATCACTGCTCCCGAAAAAACTGCCGTTTTTAAAAGTTTTTTTTGCATTGATACATGTCCCCTGGGGCAGGACCCAGGTCCTCAAACACTTTTTATGACTAACTTTTTAAAAATAAATGACTTCAATGACTGTTCTCTGTATTAAAAGCACTCGCGGCTATAGGAATATCAATTCATATAGCCGCGAGTGCTTTTAAAAGACATTTTTAAAAGCAACATTAAATCCCCGGACCCGAACCCGAACATACAGTCAATTGTTCGGGTTCGGGTCCGGGACCCGAACACCCTAAAGTCCGGTACAGACCCGAACTTTACAGTTCGGGTTCGCTCAACCCTAGTCTTCAGGCTTGTCATGAACAGCAGGTTCAAGTGGGGTGGAATAAAACAGAGTGCTCATTTACTCACCATGCTCAGAGGCAGACCCCTCATTTCCCACAGTTCTCTGTGTTTCTGAACAAACACTCCTAGGTAGTATAAATTCCTCATATCCCCTCTTTCTTCAGCTCAGAGAGGACACACCCGATGCTGCAGAGGTAGCTTGGAAAATAATCTGCAGCCCGGTGACATTCCCTCCACTGTAGTTTTTGAATAATTCTAACATTAATCATACAGAGAAAACTAGTATTTTAGCTAAAAATGGTTCTGTTTTCAAAAGTCCTTACCATACCCTACATGCTATTTCAGGGCTCAAAATGTCAAGTCCTGAGCTACTAGCCAGGCCTTAAGGGATACTCACCACCAGTTGCCCTACCATGCCCCACCCCTAATCCCGCCCCTATACATGCCCTCATAAATTCTCATGAAATTACACTTAAATGTTTTATGCAGAATTAAGTTACACAAATAAATATTAACAACAACTTTATTACCCGTGCCCATCAATGCAGCCTCAACCGTGCCCATCAATGCAGTATGACCAGTGCCCACTAACGCAGCCTCACCCTTGTCCATCATTGCAGCCTCACCTGTGTCCATCATTGCAGCCTCACCCATGCAGCCTCACCTGTGTCCATCATTGCAGCTTTACCAGTGCAGCCTCACCTGTGTCCATCATTGCACCCGCATCCTGTATCCATCATTGCAGCCCTTACCAGTGCAGCCTCACCTGTGTCCATAATTGCAGCCTCACCCATGCAGCCTCACCTGTGTCCATCATTGCAGCCCTTACCAGTGCAGCCTCACCTGTGTCCATCATTGCAGCCTCACAAGTGCGGCCTCACCTGTGTCCATCATGCAGCCTCACCAGTGCAGCCTCACCTATGTACATTATTGCAGCCTCACCCATGCAGCCTCATCTGTGTCCATCATTGCAGCCTCACCAGTGCAGCTTCACCTGTGTCCATCATTGCAGCCTTACAAGTGCGGCCTCACCTGTGTCCATCATGCAGCCTCACCAGTGCAGCCTCACCTATGTACATTATTGCAGCCTCATCCATGCAGCCTCATCTGTGTTCATTATTGCAGCCTCACCAGTGCAGCTTCACCTGTGTCCATCATTGCAGCCTCACCCATGCAGCCACACCTGCGTCCATCATTGCAGCCTCACCTGTGTAGCTTCACCTGTGTCCATCACTACAGCCTCACCTGTGCATCCTTATCTGTGTCCATCATGCAGCCTCACCTGTTTCCATCATTGCAGCCTCACCTGTGTCCATCATTGCAGCCTCACCTGTGTCCATCATTGCAGCCTCACCTGTGCAGAGGGGGCGGCCAGATCATTATAGCGGAAAGGAGCGTGGAGGAAGAGGAGATCCCGCTTGATCACAGAGCATGGTTTGCACGCTGTAACAGCTTACATTACAATTGCAGTCCGTGCACACACAGCCCTGCCCTCCTGACCCCGCACCTGTGACAGACAGAACACACCCTGGCATTGGACCGGCATCTGAATTTTGTACGAAATACAAAATTTTGTTTACGAATTTTGGATCCAAATCACGGAAACGTGACTGGTGTTTTGTTCTGTCTCCCATTCATCCCCCCCGCTCCCAGGCAGCCCAGCTCCTCGTCAGACCTCATTTTCCATTCGCAAAATGCGAGTAGGTGAGTGGAAAATTTTAGGGCTGTGCTATTTGATATGTAAGTATATAGGCAGGAGTTAAGTTTCCTATGCCTATACCATGAGATGATAGTCACATAATATTGATGCTTTCAGGCAACAAACTTATATCTACAAGAAAAATCATTAATCTTATCGGTTAACTACTCTCAGGAGAAAAATCTGATTCCTGTCCTGACTGCTATTACTCCCCCACCTGACAAGCTGGAACTGACTTCCTGCTCACAGCTCTCTGTCTGTCAGGTGCGGGTATGGAGATCAAGTTGCTAAGAGGGCTCCCCTTGCGGCTAAGTGCAGTGCGTTCCTGAAGTTGGGAACAGGAGCGCAGTGCCCAAAGAAGCACGGATGGCCGGGTGCTTGCTTGCAGTTCGATGGGCTCAGCTGCTGAGGGGTGGCCGGAGCAGGCGGAGCAGAACTTGCTGTATTCAGATAAATGGAGAAACCAGGAGCCAGGACAGGGGGTCATACACAGGCAGATCAGTCCAGAGAATACACAGGGGCGAGCCGAGGTCAAACACAAGCAGGGTCCAGGTACAAGCCGTAGGTCAAGCCGGGAGGTCAGGAAGCAGAAACAGAGTTCAGGAACAGGCCAAGGGTCAGGCTAGGAGATCAGAAAGCAAGGTCAAGGCGGGCCGGGTCACAACGAGTAGATCAGATCAAGGAAGCAAGGTCAAGGTACACAAGGGAGCTGACGAGATAATCCAGTGCTGTCCTGTGGCTACAGGCTGGCTTAAATAGAGCCACTGGCACCAAAGTCCATCACGCCAGTGTGCGCCATTGTGCACGTGCAGTATTGTGCATGCATGTGTGCTGATGTGCACCTGTGTGCGCCAATGCGCACTGATGGGAACCTGTATGCGCCAATGTGCGCTGATGGGAACCTGTATGCGCCAATGTGCGTCGATGGGAACCTGTATGCGCCAATGTGCACTGATGCGCTGTGCATGCTCGGGCATGACTTGGTATCCTCCATAGGCATCCCTGAGTGCTCTGGGCGGTGTTGTCAGCACTGTGACGGCCATGTCCCTGACACTGTCCCTGACTTCCTTCTTTCAGCTCTCTGTCCCTGACTTCCTTCTCTCAGCTCTCTGTCCCCGACTTAATGCTCTCCGCTCTCTGTCCCCAACTTCCTGCTCTCTGTCCCCGAATTCCTGCTCTCAGCTCTCTGTCCCAGACTTCCTGCTCTCTGTTCCCGACTTCCTGCTCTCAGCTCAATGCCCCCGACTTCCTGCTCTCAGCTCAATGTCCCAACTTCCTGCTCTCAGCTCTCTGTCCTGACTTCCTGCTCTCAGCTCTCTGTCCCCGACTTCCTGCTCTCAGTTCTCTGTCACTGACTTTCTGCTCTCAGCTCTCTGTCCCTGACTTCCTGCTCTCAGCTCTCTGTCCCTGACTTCCTGCTCTTAGCTCTCTGTCCCTGACTTCCTGCTCTCAGCTTTCTGTTCTTGACTTCCTGCTCTCAGCTCTCTGTCCCTGACAGTAGGTTGGGAACCTGATATTGAAAAACTATCTAGACATTTTAAAATCAGACTCACTTTTTGATATTTGATAAGCTAGCACCATGAATTATCAATGTACTCATCTCTTTGAACTATCCCTTTACATTTTTACAGTAATTAAAATATTTTTTGTGTAAAGTATATATTTAGCTATTGCATCTAATGCATTGACAGAGTAATGCCACGTACTAGACATGTGTGATGTGCGAATTTTCTGTAAATTTGTACATTCGGGAGGATCCAAATTCCGTTACAACGGAAACGTGATTGTGTTTTTTTGACCAATCAGAGGTTTGCTTCTGCTGCTGAGTGAGGGTTGGGAAAATTACCTTTTTTATTATGGGAGTGGGAGACTGGTACTGGTAGTCGATGGGAGATTCAGAATCAGACAAAATACGAATGTTCCTTAATTACGATTATTCAATATGAAGTTAAAAACCCAGGAGATCAGCACAGCACAGGGAGGGTAGGAGCCCCTCAATGAGCACAGCACAGGGATGGTGGGAGCCCCTCATAATGATAAATTCATCATAACGAGTTTTCGCAATTGTTACGAAAAGTTAACAAACCTAACGAAAATTCGTATTTCATACGAATGGAAATTGAATTTTGGACACGAATTACAAAATACGAATTGATTCTAATACAAGTGAAACGAAACGAAAAAAATTATTGACGGCGCACATGTCTACCGTGTACACATGATCGGACTTTCCGCCAACAAAACCGTGGATTTTTGTTTGCAGGCTGTTGGCTCAAACTTGTCTTGCATACACACGGTCACACAAATGTTGGCCAACAATTACAAACGTGGGAATGCGGTGATGTACAAGACGTACGAAGAGCAGAAAAAAAAGAAGTTCACTAGCCAGTGCGCCACCCTTTGGGCTCTTTCTGCTAGTCTAATGTTTATCTCATGTTAGTAGAAGTTTGGTGAGAGACGATTCGCGCTTTTGAGCCTCGTGCATTTCAGTTAATTTCTGCTTTTCAGTTTGTGCTTGTCGGTTCGTATCTGTTCTTCAGTGCGTGTTGTCAGTTCATTCCTGTCTTTCAGTGCTTTCTATTTATAGTTTGCATCTGTTTTTCAGTGCATTCTTGTCCACTTGCTCATTCTTCTCAGGTCCTTTCTGATTTTCAGTGCGTTCTGAGCAGCCTTTCATTTTCTAGCCATGTTGCGGTTACGTACTCATCATAGAGTTTGTGCGATTGCTGGGCTTGGTGTTGGAGTTCTTGCTTTGACCCAAGTCCAGTCCATGAACAGGGGGAGGAGTTCTTGGATCAAGAATCGGTTACTTAACCATGACCAATTCTCTCATATGCCTTTGTTGCGGGAGCTCCAGGAGAATAATCCTGATGATTTCAGGAATTATCTCCAGATGACGGACCCCATCTTTCACCATCTGTTGGCTTTGCTGTCCCCCTATATTACCAAGCAGGACACCTGCATGTGGCAAGGCATCATTTCTGAACAAAGGCTTGTCGCCACCTTGCGTTACTTGGCAACGGGGAGAAGTCTCCAGGATATCAATTTCACGACTGGGATCTCCACCCAGGCTCTGGGAATCATTATTTCAGAGACCTGTTTTACCATAACTCAGGTCCTGCAGAAGGATTATATTAAAGGTAAGTTTTATCCTTTAACATCACATTCTATGTATTTAATGTTTGCTAACGTATTGTATTTATTTCATTCCATAATTACCATGACTGTAATATGCTGTGAATGTTCTCTTTGTCCTCATGCATGCTGTAAGCTTTTAATGCTCCTTTTTTGTCCTTCATGCATATTTGCCTTCACTAACCTTCGCAGCATGCTATCCTGGGCCCATACACACCTAGCCTAGTCACTTAATAATGTATTTTGTCAGCTACATTGTAGTGCTTACCCTAAACACCCCTAAAATGTGTCCAAATGTTATTGTTGTCCCTAAATTCAGGCAGAGTGCAAGAGGCTTTTTTTGGGGGGGGGGGGGCAAACTCATTTGGAACCCTCCCTCTCCCCCAACCACTAAGTCAACCAATACCAATACTCTATCTGCTGACTTTGCCAAACCCATACACACTATACCTACCTCTTTTGTGGTCAGATTTATGGATGAATTCACCAAAGCATGTAGTGCAAGTGCCTGCCTGAATACTGTTTAAAGTTTTGTTCTCCTATTATCTTGATAGGTAATTGTAGAATGTAAAAATTTGCTTCAATTTGGACAGTGGGCTGCCAATAGTGTAAGTAAGGAAGGGCTGGCCAAAGTAACACACATTTTTTATGCATTTAGCTCTCAATGAAGTGGAGAGGGTTACCCGTCCAAAACATCCCCCCCATAACATTTTTACAATGGGCCATCAGAGGTGGGTCAGGAATCTGATAAGTGTACCTTATACTTTTGTCTTTAAATACAAATTTCAATAACTGTTATACTTATGTTGGCCAAGAATGTTTGTGTCTAATCTGCTTGCAATGTTATGTGCAAAAGTACTATTTTTTTTTCTTGTTTGACTTCACAGTTTCCTTTCAACCCACAGGAATGGCAGACTGTGGCCTCCCAATTCGACCAGCAGTGAGACTTTCCCAACTGCGGTGGTGTGATAGATGGGAAGCACGTCTGGATTGTCCCACCCCCCAACTCGGGGTCATACTACTTCAATTACAAGGGGTACAGTAGTATTGTTGGCGGTGGTGTCAATAACTTATGAGTTCCTCTATCTGGACGTGGGGAAGAACGGCCGTATGTCTGATGGAGGAGTCATTGCCCAGACAGAATTTTACAAGCATCTCCAGAATGACAGCTTGGGGTGGCCACCTCCAGTGGATAAGGTGGCGGGCCTCTCATTTGTTTTTGTGGCGGATGAGGCCTTTTTGATGGGGGAGCATTTGATGAGGCCATTCCCCATGAGGACACTGACCCCGGAGCAGAGGGTTTTTCATTACCGCCTGGCCATTATGCCCCGTGCCAGAAGAGTGGTCCAAAATGCCTTTGGCATAATGGCCAGCCGGTTCCGGCTTTTTCAAACGGCCATCAATATGGCTGAATACAAACTCAACCATATCATTATGAGCTGCTGCATTCCTCATAATTTCTTAAGGAAGGCCAACTATCTGGCCAACTATCAGGCCCCAGTTGCGACTGAGGCTGACTCACCGGCACAAACAATGGTGGCACTTGAAACTGGCTGTTCTGGCTTGCCCCCCCAAAGCACCCGTGAAGTAAGTCAAAGCTATGTGGAGTACTTCGTGGGTAGGGGGGCAATTGATTTACCAGAGAATCTGGAAGCTCTTTAAAATTAATTTCCTTTGAAAAACTAAACTCATATTTCATTTGATTTACTGCTTGTGTTTCTTATCTGTCTCCTAGGTTCTCCAATGGCCTTTTATTTTTGGCCATTTTCTTCAATAGTGCAAACTTATTTGATACATGAGGTGACAATCTCTTCTTCAGCTAACTATTATATTATGTTGTGCTGTGGGTCTGCTACACACAAACAATGTTATTGTTGTTAATGTATGTAATGCATTAATGATAAAAATAATCATCCTTTTCAACTCCATGAATTAATTGCTTGTAGTCCCTAAAATGGCCTGATTTGGGCAAATTTTTCAGCACAGTGTGGGTTATTTACTAAAGGCTAATCCACTTTGCACTACAAGTGCACTAAAAGTGCACTTGAAAGTGCACTGAAAGTGCACTTTTAGTGCAAAGTGGATTTGCCTTTAGTAAATTGTCACTGTAACTACACTAACTTAGTAAAAAAACTGGTATTGAGCATTGAAAGAAGAAGCCACACATTGTTGAGTATAAAACATTTTACTCAAAGCACCTTACATGTGTTTTATAAAAGTTTTTTTTTTTTACCAAACCAACATCTTTGGTGTATAACATGTATGTTTGACAGTATATAGCCTTTTTTGTTGCTAAACAGGCATTTTTAAAACCATAACATACACATCCCCAACTCAGGAACTTACAAAGTTCAACTTTGATGAAGTGAAGGCCATATGAGACCTTAGTATCTCAAAACTGTGTTGATTTTTCCTTCATCAGATGGGGTTATCTCACCCCTGTAAAAGCCAAATCTTGAAGATGCACACAAATTGGGAGTCAAAATTTACATTTCCCTCATGATCCCATGCGCCTAAAAAATGTCTTTTCCCTACATCTATTTTGATAAAGCCAAAAAACACACAGTGCTATCTGCCATCATGGGATATCAATGTACGTGTTTTGTGGGTGCGTGCAACCCCTTCCTCCAAACTAAAGTAGGTGAGAGGAAGGGGTTGCACCCGCAAAACACGTCCATTGATCCCCATGATGTGAGCTAGCACATGTTGACACACTGGGCCTTATTTCAGAAAGGAAAATCCACTTTGCCCTACAAGCCACAGTGTGTCAACATGTGCTAGCTCCCATCATTGGGGATCAATGGACATGTTTTGGGGGTGCAACCCCTTCCTCTCACCTACTTTAGTTTTGAGGAAGGGGTTGCACCCACAAAATGCGTACATTGATATCCCATGATGGCAGATAGCAGTGTTGACACACTGTGTGCATCTTCAAAATTTGGCTCTGCAATTACGTTTTTTTTTTTTTTTAATTTTAAAGTACAACAATAACAACAACATTTACATTTTTTGGGGTTTTAGATTTTGCCTAAAACATCAATGATGTTGCTCAGTCTTTTTTGAACATCATTGATATTTTGCTTGACCTTTTCTAAATCCTGATTGCACACCATTATCTCACTGATGAGCACTTGCACTGTTGAAGTGAGTTTCTTCTTCCACAACATCCACACCACCTAAAAATAAAAAAAACACACAATGTATTATAAATATGCAGGCATACATCTATTACCTGAAGCTGTTGTCTCAGACACTGACCTGTTGTGGACACCATGTCGACCACTTCCTAAACCTTTGCATCCACATCCTCAGGTTGTGTGCTGAGTTGCCCTTCTTCAGGAGATGTGGGGTTCCTGGTGTCCTCAGATGTCACAATTCTTTTCTCCCCTATGTGAATACAAAAATGGTATACTTAGCAGAGAGATATTTGAGGCTATAAATAGTAATATGAAACATTGCTTGGAAGTGTCATCCAATTGTCTGTTTTGACAGAGTTCCAAGCTGAAGACATGATTTTTTCCCTTACAAAATCTGGAATACTTGGCTGTTTTGTGCAAGTTTCACACATGGAGAGACCCCTAGTATCCGCTGGAGCACCTGCGTGGGACATAATAAAAAGGTTGTTTTGGTGTCCCACACTAGTGCTCCTATGTCCAGATGTGTAGACAGCTGCTGAGTGTCCTCTCCTTACACTGAATCAAGTTGTCATTTCATTTTAGTTTCAAACACATCTAGACAACAATATAATAAACTTATTTTAATCAATATAGGCATGAACAAATGTAGTTAACCTGCATCTGCCAATAATATTGTATTAGTGGTCGAAAGAACAATGTTTACTACGAACAATTATACTGTGCCCACGAACCTCAAACTTGGCATTTTAAACTGTACATCAGTAAAGAAAAGCACATGTACCAGCACGAATGTACTAATAATAATAATAGGAACACGCAACAAATACTTACTGCACTTTCTTGATCCTTCTATACTGATCCTGCTCTCTCAATTTCAGGTCTGACCAGCGTTTCCTCAATTGCTCCTTGGATCGTCATACCCCAAATGTCCTGTGCAGACTTCTCACAACTTTAGCCATGATCTTGGCCTTTCTCACATTTGGGTTTCTGTACGGTCCATGATTCCCATCATAGTCTGTCCTCTTCAAGACGTCCACCATCTCCACCATCTCTTCAAAGCACATATTTGAGGCCTTATATCTCCTCCTGGATGTGGAACTGCCTTGCTCCGGGCTTTCCTCATTGTTGCTGAGAACAGCACACACCTACTGTGTCTCCACCATGTGCTCTCCCACTGCCCCGAAAGAGAAGAGACTGGGAATACACTAGAAAGAAGGACAGGGGATGAGTTTGACAAATGCGCAGTGTATATAAAGCATAACACGCTGGCGATGTACGTACGATCTGTGAGAGGAGGATGGAGGATTGTTAGAACCGATCGTTCAAACAAAGATACAATTGTAACTTGGGGCATCAGTGGTTAGTGGCCTATACTGCTTAGAGTTTGAGGCCTATATTGGGATAAGATTAGGAGAGTTTAGCCTGACATTAGGGTTTGCCTTGTGTTGTGTCTTGCAGATAAATTGGTGGATAAATTCACAGATCCTGACTTCCTGCCCAACTTCATAGATAAGTACAGGGAGCTGCCATGTCTCTGGAAAGTCCAATGCAGGGACTACTCGAACAAGCAAAAGAGGAAGGCAGCGCTGAAAAACTGTTAGAATTGGTGAAGCCGGTGTATCCCACGGCAGACATCAACTATTTGAAGGCCAAAATTGGTAGCCTGAGGAGCACATATAATAGGGAGCGCAAGAAGGTCCAGGATTCCCAGAGATCCGGAGCAGCAGCAGATGACGTATATGTCCCCAGGCTGTGATACTATGACAGACTGCGTTTTTTGTCCGACCAGACAGAACCCAGGCCATCACTAGCAACACTTCCTTCAACACTTCCTTTCAGATCAGCTGAGGCTCCTGAAGTCCAACCTGGGCCTTCCACCCAGGAAGGAGATGTGGAGGAGCCCAGCTTGACCCAGGTATAGCATTGTTCAACATATTTCTTGTCAAAAATTGAATGATGTTAACTAGATGTTATTGATCACTAATTTTTGATTTAACAAAGTGGTTTACATATCAATAGACAGTAGTAGCCAAAAATGATTGGGACAGGAATGAAAAATGCTGGGTTCCGAATGATAGTTATTTCTATTTGTTAACATTCAATTTGCAACAGTCATGAGCTCAAAATTGTGTGTGATTGATGACCAAATCTATGTACCATTTTCATACACAGGAAAGTCTCAGCCAGAAGGAGGCCGTGCCAAGCAGCCTGACGGAATCTCAGGTTCCTCCCATCCGCCCTCCAACCAAAAGGACCAGGAAGGCAAGGAATTTTGAGGAGTCCGCGACTGTTTTCCTCAAACAGGCTACTGCGGCAATTACCACGACCCCTTAAGTGTACACGAGGCATTCGGACTTGTCACTGCAAGCAAACTAGAAAACATGGAGGAGGGACAATGCACAATCTGCGAAGAACTAATTTGGCAGGTCTTAAACAAGGGGATGAGGGGCAAACTAACAACTCAAACCCACCTGTGTGAGTTGGACACCACCTCCAGCAACACCACCAACACCACTACCACCCAACCCACCACAGCATGGAAGGAAGCATGGAAGGAAGTGTTGAGAGTGATGGCCTGGGTTTGGTGTGGTCTGTCAAAAAAAGCAGGCTGTTGTAAGACCACAGCCTCGGGACATATATGTCATCTGCTGCTGCTCCCGATCTCTCAGAGCCCTGGACCGTATTGTGCTCCCTATTAAATGAAGTCCTCAGGTTACTAATTTTGACAGTCAAATAATTGATGTCTGCCCTGGGTTACAAAGGCTTCACCAATTCCAACTGTTTCTCCAGCGTTGCCTTTCTCTTTATTTATTATGACCCCTATTAAAAATGTAACACTTTGTTTTTTACAAATACGAGGCTATGTGTTTTACTTCAAAAAGGACAGTTTGTTTGTGAGTAGGCAGGTACATTTCAAAAACACAATGTCAAATTAACAAGGGACACCAACATAGTTGTATCTTTGAGGTTAAAAAATACAAGATAATAATGGTGTTGTGGTAACTTGACACACAAAACGAAAAAAAAAAAAAATTATGGAAATCACTATAAAAAAAAGGATTATTCTGGAGATCACGAAAAAAACAACAAAAAATATATTATTCAGGAGATCACGAGAAATAATAAAAAGCAAGTTTGTCAGAAATCTATGAATATTAGCAGCAAAGCAACTTCTTTATTATAGCATTATAAAGAAGAAGAGAATGCGATGCATTGAGAGATTTCATAATTTGCCACGTGACGAATGTGATATCTCCTTTACGAACGCTAGTTTTACAAGACCGAGCGCTTCCGGCTCTTACTTGATTCCGAGCATGCTTGAACCTTTGCGCGCCAACTTATTCTTTGTTGTCGGACACGATCAGACTTTCTGACAACAATGTTTTGTTGGCGGAAAATTTGAACCTGCTAGCCAACATATGTTGGCGGAAAGTCTGACACCAAATGTTCGATGGACTTTCAGCCAACAAGCTCACATCCCACATTTCCTGTCAGAAAATCCGACCGTGTGTACGCAGCATCACACAGAATAGTCTGATTTGTTGCACTGTTTCTTTTAGGACTTTTAGGACACCTATGCACTTGCAGTAATGCATATTTTTGATACATGTTATATGTGTTTATGCTAATTTTTGTGCATGGTTTTATACATACACACATATATATATATATATATATATATATATATATATATATATATATATATATGCATGCAATAGAGAAGCATTTAGAACATGGATATTCCATGATACAGATGTGTTAAAATGCACAAAACTGTATGATTGGTGTGTTTAAATGCATTGAATACATATTGAACTAAACGGACTGTGTAATGCCTATAAATGCCCACAAATGCTATATGTCATAGTATTAAAAAGGAATTTAAAATGTATTTTCAAGCAATAAAATGTGTGCACTTTACTGCAGCAAAATGAATAAACTGGCCCTTACTTTTTCCTTGGTGTAATCTTGTGATAAGGCATAATCTTTTTGAGACAGAAAAGTGCTGCTGTGAAAGAAAAGTTCCATGATTGCTAATCAAGGTCTGTATCAGGGAAATCCCCATGCTTCTAAGCTGATTGGCCTCAAGAAGAAGTTATTTTTTATGTTAATATATATAGCCCAAACTTTTTTAAGGGGATTTAGAAGAAAAGAATTAGAAACCTTGTCAAGTTTTGTTGTCAATGCGAAATGCCATTGATGTCTCCCACTAGATAGATTTTTATAGTCTGTGCTGGTAACCAATATCACCTAGACAGAAACGGCCCTTTCACACTGGGGCGGGTGCCGCGGCGATGGTAAAGCAGCGATATATTTAGCGCTGCTTTACCATCGTTTTAGCCGCGGTATTCGGCTGCTCTCGGGGGCGGTTTTACCCCCCGCGAGCGGCCGAAAAAGGGTTAAAATCCCCCGCAAAGCGCCGCCATAGCAGCGCTTTGCGGCGGTATTGCCGCGGTATTACCGCAGTGTCCCATTAAAATCAATGGGTAGGAGCGGTATAGGAGCGGTGAATACACCGCTCCAAAGATGCTGCTAGCAGGACTTTTTTTAGGCCCCTTTCACACTGGGGCGTTTTTCAGGCGGTACAGGCGGTACAGCGCTAAAAATAGCGACGGTACACCGACGGTACCACCGAAAAAAACGGCCCCATTCACTCCAGTGTGAAAGCCGGCGGGCTTTCACACTGGAGCGGTGCGCTAACAGGACGGTAAAAAAAGTCCTGCTAGCAGCATCTTTGTAGAGGTATAGGAGTGGTGTATTCACCGCTCCTATACCACTCCTACCCATTGATTTCAATGGGACACCGCGGTAATACCGCGGCAATAATGCCGCAAAGTGCCGCTACGGCGGAGCTTTGGGGGGGATTTTAACCCTTTTTCGGCCGCTTGCGCTTTACCGTCGCCGCGGCTCCCGCCCCAGTGTGAAAGGGGCCTTACCATCCTGCTAGCGCACCGCTCCAGTGTGAAAGCCTGCCGGCTTTCATACTGGAGTGAATGGGGCCGTTTTTTTCCGGCAGTGTACCGGCGCTATTTTTAGCGCTGTACCGCCTGAAAAACGCCCCAGTGTGAAAGGGGCCAAAGTAATGAGCAAAGCAACTTTTCTGGGTTGTCACCGGAACATGAGGTAAATCTTTTAAACATCTGTTCTGAGTGCAACTGTACAAGGTTTTCCCCTCAGTAGAGATTTTCTTTCACTTCCTGTTATGTTTCCATTATAGGAATTTCCCCCCAGTTGGACATGGGCTTCCATTGTCTTTTTGAAACAAAATCACAAAGTTTGGATATACATTCACTTCAAATCATTTAACATGACCATTATATGCTTGTTCTTATGTTTTAGGCACAACCACACACCAAAACAATTTCACCTCTACTGCCAAATGCAGCAAACAACTGTGTATTGAGATTGCCAAGACGCGCTTCAAAAATTAAAATCATCATGGGGTACAAATTCACTCACTTGAGTTTTTAACTGACTAACATTATAGTTCTGTTATTCCATGAAAATATGTTTTTTTTAATAATGATTGAGCATATGGAACAACTACTAATGAACTGTTTTATATATGTGAAATTGTTAATTGTTACTATCAGAAATTTGAATTCATAGCACAACTTGTTTCTTAGACTCCAAAGTACAATATACAGTATGTACTGTACATTAGTGTTGCCATTAGGATCATTAATGACTATGACTTGCCTAATAAAGTCCTTTATGTTTGCCTTCATTGTAACCTTGTCAGGGTTTTACAGCACATTTCCCAACTGTATATTTCACAATAAAGGCTACAATCGTACAAGTTTATGATTTCAGAGGAAAGTGTCTCTTTGGCTCCCGCTGTCTGTTTCCTTCTCTCTCCATCTTTCTGATACACTCAATAAACTTTATTGGTCTTTGTTATTGTAGTCTTTCCTCTTTCCCAGGATTTGCAGACTTTACACCAAGATTTAAGATGACAATGCAACAGAGGAATAAATAGATAATATAAATAAAGACATAAACAAGCATACTGTATATTTTTGCTTTTCAAATTTTAGTACGAAATGTTTACCCCCCAACAATCATAAGAAGTAAAACTATGGACCCAAGGTTCATAGCTCTACCCATTTGTCTTATTCTTCTTATGCTGGAGTTGGCCAGTTACCAACAACCTCCATCTTAGAAATACCACTTGCAACCAGTCAGAACGACTCATAGTTACAAAATCACACGTAAAAGAACAGTACTAAATACACTCTTTGCCATCCTGATAGAGTGAAGGTTGAGAAAGACAAAGCATTGCAATGTTCAGATTTCATCCATGCCACAAATTTGTTTTTTTTACCCTCTTTTTTATCTAGGGGATTAGGAAAATCAACCTTTATAGATCCTTTTTCTTGAACCTAAATTTTTTTGTTGAAGAAATTCATTTTTTTTTACATTTAACATTTTTGTTTTATTTTATTACAGTTAGTCTACTCATGGACATTAAATTATAGTCTAAAAAATGAAAAAAACATATTTTGAAAGACGAAAGAGTGGTTATAGAAGGTGAACGTGCCCAATACAACTGACCAGCAGAAATACAATTTTGCACCTGTTTTGCATCAGGTGAGCTATTGTTATCCCTTTCTACTTTTTTACATTTCCATGCCTGACCATAGACATGACTGTTTTTGTTATAAAGTGGGTTTGAACCACTGTCAGGTTTTTAACCACTCTCTGTCTACCTATTGAGGAGGTTTCTGGCAATTCTGTGAGGTCACTTGGCCAGAAGGAGAGTAGAGACATCCCAACAGGCATACAGACAGCAATATAATGCTTCTCTATTGGAAAAAATGTTTTAACTTTTTGTTCTGGTGTCCTCATGGAGTCACAGATAGCAATTAAAACTTCAAAGGAAAAAAAAAATTGTAATCAGAGTCTTACATAGAGAAATTATAACCCCTAACTTACCAAGACCTGAGGGGTGCCTTGGCCTGCTGGTCAGTACACTGGAAAAGAGTGCATACCCTGAATGTATGAAATGCATTAAGAAAGAAAATGAAAGTTATTTGGGGTAACCGGGTGGGTGGGAACCAGGAACCGAGCCAACGCTGGAGCAGACAGGGGAGGAGGGTTAAATAGCCCTCCAGGCTCCTCCTACAATTTCAGCCTTCTAACTTGTAGTAGGTGTCTTGCATAGAGAAACCATAACCCCTAACTTACCAAGACCTGAGGGGTGCTTTGGCCTGGTTGGTCAGTACACCTGAAAATATGTCAAAAGTGAGTAGGTATGAAAAGGAACGTTTTTATTGAAGATCGGGTAACAATGATCAGTCTAATAAAGAAGCAAATGCCCAAATAACTTCAGTATGGGGTTCTGGTATGTACCTGCTGTAACAGGAGGAACTCCAGCGCCCCATATACTTAATAATGAAAGAAGGGACCCCTTGCTTGGAAGCTGCAGATTCTGCCCCGATCCTGAATGAATGTCCGGAAAACAGTTTTGGATTTAAGTTTAATTTACCGAGTAAAATCCTGACATGGCAGACTGCCAACTGACTGTTTAGAGGTGAGAGAATACATGAAAGGGTTACCCAGCGGAGCTGCTGCGAATAGGTTTATAAGTAAGTCAAGCACCGAAACTGGACACCAATTGCTCTTGGTACTGTAGTACTTTACCACAAAGCCCTGGCCCAACTGTCTATTTTTATTATTGTTGAGTTGTAAAGCATAGTAATCGGTAACCCTAGTGAGACTGCCTTTGACCAAGAAAGGAGCCTGGCGGCTGGCCTGAGATACTTCCCTGGGTCTGAGAAAGCCAAAAGAACTCAAGTAAACAGCTGCCTTGATTACCAAATTAGGACCTACGCCAAAAGAGTGAGATAAAATATCTGAAATGCCACGGAAAATCTGGCCGGTGAATGGTAGTCATGACAAATCTGACCACCCCTGCGTCCTCTGAATACCCCTCAACATGGCCTTGAGAGGGTGAGCAGCAAAAATGGACGGACTGTCAGGATTCTGTAATGAAATTAAATGCTGAACACCTGACAGATACAATCAACATATTAGCAGATAATACCAACTCACAGTGGCAATATGCCACAAAAGCCATCACATAATTTACATCCTCAGGGCAACTGTAAGGGTATTGTGTCAAAGAACTTGTGAAACGTCTTCCAACCCGTGGTATATGCCTTGAGTGTATTGCTGGACAAATAATTGTTGGCCAAATTGATCGCCTGTGTCCAGAAGCTGACTAGTCCATGATCAGCAGGGAGTAAGGATGAACTGGCTTGCCCACCAGCTCTGCTTCCGGGTGCAGCAAGAAACATTTGTTAAAATTAAGTTGAGATAACGCATCGGCTGCACCATTGTAATTCCCACTGATAAATTCTTCCTGGAAATTAAATTTTTATGTCAAAATCAGCCATGTCAACCTACACATAAATGACATGATGAGAAGTGACCCAGATCTGTCTTTATTATTAACTTTGGCGGTGTCCAAATTGTCAGTAAAGAAAATGACCGAGTTCCCCCGACCAGTTTGGTCCACAAGTGACTGCTGCTGCCAATATTGGGTAATTTTCAAATAATGTCGATGTCTGAGCAAACTTGGGCATCCGGGGGCCAGTAGCTTGCCAGCCATTCTTGGACAAAAATGGCTGCAAAACCGACTGATGCAGCGGTGTCTGAAAATATGGCAATACCGTTCAGTCACACAAGAACTGGTCCCACATGATGAGATCAGCTCCTGCGTCAGCTTGTAAGCCAACGACCGAGTCAGAGTCCTGATATAGGGGTAGAAGGGCCAGCAACCTGGAAACAAAAGATCTACCCTGTGGAATGATCCTCATAGCATGATTCAACATGCCCATAAGTGACTGTAAGTCTCTCTTGGAACAGACTGGGGACCGGACAAAAAGATGAATCATCTGCCATATCCTGACCAACTTCTCCCTGGGCAAACTCACAATCATGAGATTCGAATCAAGCTTAATGCCCAAAATATTTACGATGTTTGCCGGACCTTCCACTTTACGGGCAGCCAATGGAATGTTTAACTCAGCAAAAAGCTCTGTGAGAGACTGCAAATCCTTGGACGGACAACCAGGGTCCTCCAAGAGCAGAAAATCATTAAGATAATGCATTATCCCCTGACAGCCTTTGCAGTTACCCAAGATCCAATGGAGTGCTTGGGCAAAGATGTCAAACAAGGGCTGCTCTTTGACCCGAATGTTAACTTGGTAATATCCGCTTTGGATAACCAAGTACCCCTGCCCAATTGTATGATACTCTGGATTGCCGAATCCACAGATGAATATTTCAATGAAAACTCCTCCGAGGGGATCAGGGAATTGAAACTAGGGATGTGAGATGAATGAGGCGCAGACAAGTCATAAATGAAATCGATATTTATTGGAAAACTTGCCACACACCACCTCAATGGGGTTGAGCCTCCACATGCTGAATGGTGGTGAAACAAACGTACCAACTACAAAACCTTTGGACACTTCTGCCTCCAGTAATTCATCCACAATAGAAGTGTGGATGGGGTGCTGCCATGCTGTCTGCATTCCTGCATTCAAACGACTCATTTGGCATCGTAATTAGGCCTGTGTGAAATCCTACTGAAAATCCATCCAGCAGGAATTGTTTGAAGGCTGGGGTCAGGTGACTTTCTAAACAAGCCCCCAGCAAAGATACATTGACTTAGCTTAGTCATGAATTAAAGGGCTTGACAAAACAGGAGGACGTGGGGTGACCTCTGAAACAATTGGAGCAGACATGCAGGAGCCTGCATTGGGTGTAGTAGCAGCCGGAATGATTGAAATTGTTGCATATTTAAGCCTTACCCAGGTAATGGATGGGCCTACCTAATTTGTCCACCTCCCCCGAAAGCCCTGTAGAGGACCCCCAGCTGCTTGCTTGCTGGTCGCTGTGTGACCGGAAGGCTCCAACATGGGACACCATGCTGATGTGTATGCTGAAGAATGGCAATTCACGCACACTGGGGATTTTTGGTTAGAAAAATGCCTGCAAAAAAGTTCCATATCAAAGTTACTCCAGCACATTACTACCTGGAACTGCGCCCAAGTGGCTGCCACCTTTGCAGAAAAAGACATACGGTAATCATAAAAAATGCACCCGCCAAATTTGTGCACTAAGTCCACCACTCTACGTAAATACAGGCCTAATTCCACCCTCCTATATGGACTGACAGCACAGATAATATCCCTGAAAATGCCAAATGCAGCACAAATTTTGCCACGCTGAGTTTGCGATTGAGCCTGGGGTCTTTTGTTTTGAGCACTACCGAGAACTCCCAGCAAAAATAAGACTTGTTCTCCATAACATCCTTAGATGCTATTAGAAGAGAAGCCAGGTTCACATCTTTGCCTTTCAGAATATCTTTCTTAATGTTGGCAGGTATGACATGTGCTGGGGATACTGATGGTAATGCGACTAGTGGGGAAGGAGCTGCCACAGGCAAAAAAACATCAACATTACCTGCGGGAGCGCTGGGAGGAACAGGAGCTGGGGCGCAGCTGGCACCTGAGCTCTAGCCGCATGGGCTTCAATCACCTCCATCCTATCTTGCATTTGCGACATGGATGTGGAAAGAGTATTTAATAAGACATGAATCTGTGTCAACAAATTATGCTGGTCTACGCTGGTAGAAGGTAGTGGCTGAGATGGACTGGGAAACAACAACCTAAACAACTCTGCTTTCCTAGCTGTGGCCGTAAATGAAATGCCCTGCAACGTAGTTCTGCTGTGAGCCTGGGTATAGTCCAACTCCTTAAAGATGGGGTGCTGCCATGCTCTGAACCCCTAGTTGGGGTTGGAGGAATAAATGCAAATGCATCGCTTTCCGAAACATGCGACATGATAGTATCTATGAAGAAAAAATTAAAAGCAAAGAATATAGAACCACCGTACAAGAATCACAACACCCCTTCGTGCCTAACTAAGATTAAAGATGTGGGTGCAGCAATGTGCCAACAAACAGCGCATGAATGAACCTAGTGACCAATCCAACCCTACGTGTATGCAATAAGCGAGCCTGAGCAGCCTGTAGTGCAAAGACAGGCAATTATAAACAAACACTCAGGGCTGAAGTACCCACAGAGCATGGTGGGTAACAAAATTGGAGTAAGGAATGATTGTGCAGGGTATGATGTATGATATACGACCAAGAAATTGTATTGACACTTACAAATGAAACCTTGGCCCGTATGGTTCTGTAGACGTGACAGATCCTGTAACTGGCTAACTACCCCCGTGATACAAATGACCTGAACACACCTGCTGTTCCTGCATAAGTGCTGGGACGTACGTGAACAAATCACCCAAAAAAAGATGATGGACCTGAAAGCAAAATATGACAGACAAAGAAATGAAAATAGGCACAACTGTGCAGGGATAATATGAACCACCCACATGACAACCGATATCTGGCAATGAAGAGTCCATGTGCAATAGATGAATGACCCAACCCACGCGCACCCTCAACATATCGAGCCCTGAAGCTGGAATTACCATCACCACGTGACAGATCCTAACATGTGACAATCGGCTACCTACCTGTGATACAAGTGACCGTGTTAGGTACCTGGTGGCGAGCCTGGCTTGACGGAAGGAGACCTCTCTTACGGCTCTGGTTCAGGGTCCACTGGAATGGAGACAGTGGTCCCGTGAGCACAGCGGAGTAGGAGTGTCCGTCCAGTGGGTCAGCTGGTGCAGGATGGATGCTGATGCTGGTCCTCAGGTAGCAGGAACTGCAGGAGATGGTACAGCAGGCTGGATTGGATGACCAGAGAGAGAGGCAGACACTGGAGCAGCAGCAGCAGTAGCAGGTCCTGTGCGGGAGAGAGGCACACTCAGGTGGCATAGGTAGTCAGACAGGCCGGGTCACAGAGTAAGGCAGACAGGCATAAACGGCAGGCAGAAGGATGGTCAATGGCAGGCAGAGGTTCAGCAACAGGTAACAAGTCCAGAAACAGGGTCAGGCAAGCCGGGGTCAAGGAACAGAGAGGGCAGCAGGGTCAAACAGGCCCGGTCGGGTTCCAAGGGGTTCAGGCAGATACAGGCAGGTAAACAGGGGAACTCAGGTCAGAGCTGCAGATGAACAGCACCGCTGGGCTGCAGCTCTGATCCTTAAAAAGGGACACTGGCGCCAAACAGCGCTAGCCGCGCACGTGCACGGGCGCGCGCCTCCGCTATTAGCGTACGGGAGCGCGCCCACGGCGCGCGCCAACGCCCGCGCTGATGCCTGGGAGGATCGAGAATGGCCGTTGGTCTGTGTGTAGGCAATCTGGGCCGCACGGGGCGGCCAGGACCCTGACAGACCGTGAGCGCACCTGCTGCTCTTGTGTAAATGATGAGATCCACGTGAACAAATCACCTGAATAAGCGATAAACCTGAAGGCAAAATATGACAGACAAAGAAAACAAATATAAAAATGGACACTGACGTATGCAGTGATGACATGGAAAACCCACATGGAATGATACTAAAAATAAAAAATGCCCATTTGCGAAATGGATGCATGATCCACCCATACAGACCCCAAACCGATAAGATAAACAGAAGAATGATGCCAGACAGAAATACTATGAGTGAAAAGCAACGAGCGAAACCTGAGCACCGCATGACACGGTGACAGCCATGGAAACCCCCCTAAACATGGAAGTTTAGAAAGATACGCAGCTTTTGAAACCCACAAAAATGTAAGGCTAGAGCACCAGCTTTATGAATCTATAAAACGTCAATGACTGTTTGTCATCTGTTCTTGAATTTATTTAGATCATGGCACGATTTGTTGGTTTTTGAGATCTTTTACCATGCTTAACTTTGTCAGACAGCTTCTATTTAAGTGATTTTTTGATTCAACAGGTCTGGCAGTAATCAGGCCTGGGTGTGGTAAGTGAAATTGAACTCAGCTTTCCAAAAAATTGTGGTTAATCACAGTTCATTTATGATTCAGCATGGGAGGGGGCAATTACTTTTTCAAAGGGCGCTAGGCAGGTTTGAACAGCTTTTTCCCCTTAATAAATGAAATAACCATTTAAAATCTGCATTTTGGACTTACTTGGGTTATCTTTGTGTAATATTAAAATGTATTTGATGATCTGAATCATTTAAGTTTGAGGAATATGCAAAAAAAAATAAAAATCAGGAAGGGGCAAATACTTTTTCACTGTACTGTATATGGTGTGTCTATACAGGTGGCAGAAGCTGCTGAAATTTACTGAAATACAACAGTTCTTGAAAATATTGAATTTTTTACTATTTTACAATATATGATCATTGACACTTTAAGAAATGGTATGTACACAAAAATTATTTAAATGTTGGGTGCTCGTTATTGCAAATGGAGTGCATTTAGTAGAATCAATGGCATGTGGAGCATTTCCTTATATTTTACAAAGAAGGGCATCTAAATAATATGTAACGTAAAATGTGCATGCAATTAATAACAAATTTTGAAGAATATATGCACATTTGTTATCCCCACAACTAGGATGGTTAGGAAAATGTACCTAGATTTGTTTATGGGTAGCTTCTCAGTTTTTTTTTTTTAAACAGACCTTGCATTAAAACGCAAGGTCCACTTATTCTTAAGACCCTGAGCCCCCCACCTTTTTAAAAACATACCATTGAACATCATTTTAAAAAAACACGTAGAGAAAAATAATATATTTACCTTATACTCCGGCTTCCATCTGTAACAACTAAGTGAAGCAGATGTCAAAGGTCTTCCATCAAGAGCCTTGAAAAACTGTGGATCCCAAAACTTGTAAGAAGATGCACCTGCACAGTGCTTCCTATTTCACCCTCATTAGGGAACATAACCTTGTTCAGGCCATATGGCCAGTGCTTACATTTCTAAGGGCATCTGATTCCAGGATCTCTGATAAAGGGTACTCAAAAGGGTAGCTGCTAGATGTAAAGTGTACCACAGAAGCAGTCGTCTAGCCTTAACTGCAGTCTAGTTTCTATTATTACGCTCCTGACATTGTCCACGTCTCACATTTCATTTTTTTATGTTGACTTATAAATAACATTTTGTGATTTTGTGTATATCAGTGACCTCGAAGTGTAAAAAAAATATTTTTGTAGACATTTTTTCATACATTTTCTATGCAGTTTTACTGATGTGTTACTGAAGAACTGGTGTGTCTGAGTATAAATGGCCTAACAATCTTTATGTGGACTAATCCACCAGAAAAATATATTTGCAGCCTTTGTATATTTTGCACTTTCAAAATGTATGTTTTTTATGCAAAAGTACATCTATATACACACCTTATCTATTGTTTTGAAGTATACCTTTTATTTCTAAGATATTCATACTTTCTTACCGATATCCTTTACTCCTAAATTCTGTTATTAAATTTGCTCTTTTCATATCTATGAACTTCCTCCATTCTTCTCACAACACAGTTCTATCTATTCTTTCTGCTTCTTGCTATGAGATAGCAAAACTACTTGAAAAGCTTGATGTACTGATATAGTTTTACATTTCTTTGGAGTAGACTGCTGTGAAGGCCTGTTGTTTTGCAAGGACCCTAAACAATACAAAAATTCTTCTCAAGATTTTAATTTCAGTGCTGTGGGTATAGATATCAGTTAAATACACAATTAAAAAAAATTGTCCTTTATGTGTCCACGGGGAGTTGTTTCAGAAATCTCATCACAATGAACATTTCTACTAACTCTTTAATACAATTGACAGAATGCATTCTTGTGTTTCTCCGGTAGGGGAAAACGAAATAATACCTAGAACACATACTGTAGTAGAAGCTCCTAACTTTCTCCTACAGTTAATGACACATAAACGTAGCATGTGTGAATATGTACAGTAAATTACATAATTTAAAACAGCAGGAGTAGAAGTGCTAAAAGTTCCAAATTGTAACAATTTCAATATTAGCCAAGAGTCTCTTTTGATTTGATATAATGCTAATGGTGGTTATTACAAAGATTTCTTGCAGCCTTGGACAGGACCTTGGTGTAACACAAAAGGATGAAAACATGTAAGCCTGAAATATTTTTTGCAAAGGGGGGGCGAGGCGAAGGAACAAATCCATAGATGTTGGATTAGCTTGATAAATACAGTGACCTTTCCATCAAAATGGCTGTCGTCATTTATGAAAAAGGAAGGAGTGAGACAGAGAAACATAATGCTTTTTTGGTTTCTTTAAAGCAATTATGCTAACTAGTATCACACTGAGAGTGGATTAGGCTTGATGGACAATCAAAGACAATACTTGCTTTATGGTAAAAGGTGTGCAGAGATATAGGCACTAGAGCTATAGAGTTATTAAGCTTACCTGCAGGAGGCCCATATGACTAGTGAGTTGCAAGTTAGTTGCAAGAGATGCTGAAGTATAGAAAAAAAGCTTAGTCACTATTATAAGGTCTTCAATGACATCTTATAACACATTGACTCTTAAGCAAAGCCCATAATGCAAATATGCTTGTGACAGGTTCTACTTAGTGTTTGTCATTCAGTGTAGCAGCCATGGCACCTGGCTGAGTAAAAATCCCAGTGGGAGGTTTGCACTTGGCCAACCAGCAGGATATGGGCACCTGCAGTATTTCAAAAGGCAAAACTAAAGATTAAATTGGCAGAAAGGACTGACAGAATAAGTCATTCTATAAACTGAAATTCTGATTCTTTCAAACAAAAGAATCAAATTAGAAGGTAAAATCAATAGATAGTGTATTGTACACCATTACCAATACTACAGTAATTCTATGGAATTTTACACTGAATAAATTAAACACAATTTCCAAGTAAAACAAGCATTTTTTAAAACCTTAACAGGATTCATTTTTTTAACTCAGTCTTAACAGATAAATCATTTATTTTCTGAACCTAAAGTGCTTTGCAGGCAGATAATAATTGTAACATTTTTTATATTTTTTTTATCTACAGCACTGTGCTATCATTTTAAATACCACCATTGCACTTCACAGCTTAGTTGTATATGGGATTTTGGAGCAAAGTGTTGAGCTGGACTTTTGTGCTGTTATACAATTATGAAAGTAAGCAAAATATCTTTTAAATATGCAATTAGGTTTGGTGGAATGATGCCATTGCTTATGTTAAAATAATAATAAAAAAAATATAACTGATATTTGGAAGAGGATGTCACATGGGCAAAGTTAGTAGCTCTATAACACACAATTAGGTAACTAATTAAAATGTCCTTTCACTGGAAAGTGTTAAGGGAATTTACTCAGGATGTTACCCCATTATCCATAGTAGTGCTTAAAAGTTTATTTTTTTTCTTCCGACAGGAAAAATATCTTACAACTCATAGGCATCATGTAGAAAAGTGTGTTAAGTAAGGACGATTATATATATATATATATATATATATATATATATATATATATATATATATATATATATATATTTATTTATTTATTTAAGCTGGCTACTCGCCCTTGCTCTCTGTCGGTTTCAGTGCACCATACTACACGTTGCTGGGCCGGATTTTCCCAGCTCACCTTGTGTTCGTGAGTCTGTTTGTTTGATTACACATGTCTTGCAGCTTCCTCGTACGTGCTCTTCATGGATGGTTCTCACTCGCTGTTGCAGGTAGGGTTCATAACTTTTCATTCATACGCAATGTTACGACTCATTATGTTTCCTATTCTGCATCCCTTTTGTTCTTAGCTGCCCCTGAGTTGTTGTCGGTCATGTCCGGACATCATTCGGCACAGGTGTAGCAGATTTGTATGTCCCTTCGGCCTTGCTTGTCATCCCATGCCACAAACATACGTTTCATTTGTAGATCCAAGCCCTCCGAGCCACCATCGGTCGTTGTCTGATTTCACTCGATACAGACTTTGTTGCTCATAGGATTCACAGTCTATGGGGTAGCCGTCTCATCCATTTGGAGTTGAGCATGTATTGTTTGCACGGGTTCTGTGGCTGATTGAGGTGGTAATTAGACCCACCTGGTGCCTTGTCTGCACTTAATTAGCCTGGGGGGTTGGGAGGTTGGTATGGGTTTGGTTTAGAGTAAGGGGTGGCACTCTGCAACCAATTCGTATCGATTTCACTTCATACTTTTCAACCAATTTTATTTACCCTACTACCGAATCGTATCAGATAAGTTGCATACCTACACCACCCATTTCGAACCTAGTCGCGTCAGTGGCACAATGCTGTCCCTTAAAATTAACTCAACACACAGCCAATAATGTCTAAACCGCTGGCAAAAAAAAGTGAGTACACCCCAAAGTGTCAATATTTTGTGTGGCCACCATTTTCCAGCACTGCCTTAACCCTCTTGGGCATGGAGTTCACCAGAGCTTCACAGTTTGCCACTGGAGTCCTCTTCCACTCCTCCACGACGACATCACAGAGCTGGTGGATGTTAGAGAACTTGTGCTCCTCCACCTTCCGTTTGATGATGCCCCACAGATGCTCAATAGGGTTTAGGTCTGGAGACATGCTTGGAAAGTCCATCACCTTTACCCTTTTAGATTCTTTAGCAAGGCAGTGGTCGTCTTGGAGGTGTGTTTGGTATTCGTCATCATGTTGGAATACTGCCCTGTGGCCCAGTCTTCGAAGGGAGGGGATCATGCTCTGCTTCAGTATGTCACAGTACATGCTGGCATTCATGGTTCCCTCAATGAACTGTAGCTCCCCAGGGCCGGCAGCACTCATACAGCCCCAGACCATGACACTCCCACCACTATTCTTGACTGTAGGCAAGACACACTTGTCTTTCTACTCCTCACCTGGTTGCCACCACACATGCTTGACACCATCTGAACAAAATAAGTTTATCTTGGTCTCATCAGACCACAGAACATGGTTCCAGTAATCCTTGTACCTTAGTCTGCTTGTCTTCAGCAAACTGTTTGCAGGCTTTCTTGTGCATCATATTTAGAAGTGGCTTCCTTCTGGAACGACAGCCATGCAAACCAATTTGATGCAGTGTGCGGCATATGGTCTGAGCACTGACAGGCTATCCCCCCACTCCTTCAACCTCTTCAGCAATTCTGGCAGCACTGATTCGTCTATTTCCCAAAGACAACCTCTGGATATGACTCTTAGCACGTGCACGCAACTTCTTTGGTCAACCTTAGCGAGGCCTGTTCTGGGTGGAACCTGTCCTGTCAAACCGCTGTATGCTCTTGGCCACCATGCTGCAGCTCAGTTTCAGGGTGTTGGCAATCTTCTTATAGCCTAGGCCAGTGATGACAAACCTTGGCACTCCAGATGTTTTGGAACTACATTTCCCATGATGCTCAACTACACTGCAGAGTGCATGAGCATCATGGGAAATGTAGTTCCAAAACATCTGGGGTGCCAAAGTTCACCATCACTGGCCTAGGCCATCTTTATGTGGAGCAACAATTCTTTTTTCAGATCCTCAGAGAGTTATTTGCCATGAAGTGCCATGTTGAACTTCCAGTGACCAGTAGGAGAGAGTGAGAGCGAAAACACCAAATTTAATCACACCTGCTCCCCATTAGGGATGAGCCGAACACCCCCCTGTTCGGTTCGCACCAGAACCTGCGAACTGACCTAAAGCTCATGCGAACTTTAGAACCCTATTAAAGTCTATGGGACTCGAACGTTCAAAATCGAAAGTGATCATTTTAAAGGCTAATATGCATGTTATTGTCATAAAAAGTGTTTGGGGACCTGGGTCCTGCCCCAGGGTACATGTATCAATGCAAACTTTTCTTTTAAAAACGTCCGTTTTTTCAGGAGCAGTGATTTTAATAATGCTTAATGTGAAACAATAAAAGTGTAATATTCCTTTAAATTTCGTACCTGGGGGGTGTGTATAGTATGCCTGTGAAGGGAAGCATGTTTCCCGTGCTTAGAACTGTCCCTGCACAAAGTGTAATTTTTGCAGGAAAAAAAGCTATTTAAAATCACTCGCGGCTAATGAATTGCCTGCTCCCGTAACACAGAGAACAGTCATTCATTGAAAGTCATTGATAAAAAAAAAGTCATTGATAAAAATAAAAAAATAAAAATAAAGAGTAGGGGTTCCCCCAAGAAGAAGTCTTGATGACAAAACATGTCAGGGACGTGGCTACACGGACACTGAAGATCCATTGATATACCTGGCGGGCTTGTATCACTCTGATCCATCCCTGCTCACTGCTGCATTCTTAAGTTGTTTTGGATCTGTCTGAGGAGAACCTACACCAGGAGCAGCTCGTGGGGAGGTGGTGAGATACATTGGATTAAGAATTTGGCATCCTTGATGACCATATCTGTACTGTGCCAGCGCATCTTTCTACTCCAGCTTGCTGTGGATTTCGGCTGTGTTTTTGCTGATTTTCATTGGTCAACATGTGAGTGTAATATTTGAAGTGTGAGTGCGGAGTTTTTGGAATAAATTGTTTTATCACAGAGTTATGCTATGTGGAGCACTGTTTATTTTATTTTCACATATGGCAAGATAAACCTTGGAGCGATCGTACTTTTAACCCAGGTGTGGTTTAATTGATCATTTGCCAAACACGAGAGTGGGAGGCAACACCATCTGGTGAGTGCGGTCTCATCGGTAAAGGGATCACGAGTCACGTCGGTGTGGTGGAAGATAGAAGCAGTCATTTATTGGATTTATTTTGGTGGACATATTTCCTTTTGAAGATTGATTTAATTTTTCCAGCACAATCATTTATGGACTTTTTTTGTGTTTTTATGTTAACGTCATTTCACGTGGTGTTATTTATTTAAATTATTTATTTATTATTATTTCTCACATTGTGCATGTTGTTATATATATTTTTGCACTTTGAATTGAGCGCTGCTAGATTATATTTTTCACTTTCACTTTTATTTTATTTCATTACACGTGTGATTATAATCTATTTTGTCATTTACACATATTTTTTAGAGCGGCAGCTAGTAGTTTTCATTAGTTTAATTAGGTGTAGGGGTGTGCTACACACACACATTAATCCACTCATTGTTGGAGGGATTGGCGCGGTGGTGGTTAGATATTTTTAGGAGCGACATTAGGGAGTATCAACCAACCAGATATACTATAAATAATTAAAACAAATAATAATAAAAATTAATCAATAAAAAATATGAAATTTGCTCAGTTGCAGAATTGTCGCTGTCATTACTTTCAGTATTTGATGACGAATTTCCCCACAAATCACTATCGCTCAATTCTGCAAGTGATTCTAATTTATTATCGCTATTTTCTAGCTGTCTAAAACCGCTTTTGATGTAAAGGAACACTTTTTGGTTGCTATGGACAATCTCCAGTTTCCAGGCAGAAAGAACAGTATTTATAATATACAACTGCATGCAGGGCACTGGACAAACCACTAGGGACAAAAGAGATGTGAAATAATGTGATATAGTCATGTAATCTGTAAGATTACAGTGTACTGTATGTGTAATGTGTTTTTAATTTTCGAATTTGGCGCCGTGCTCCGTCCTCGTAGGTTGCAACGCTCGCAGGGAACGGAGCTCGGCGCTGTGATAGATCAAGTGAAGACGCGGCTCGCACACACAGTGGGGGGACATCACAGGATCCTGGGGACAAGGTAAGTAACTTTGCCTGGCCTGCGATACGATCCCGAGTGTGGCTCGGGGTTAGCGCTTTTGGTACTGAAAATTCACCCCGAGCCACACTCGTTAATACCGCTAGGGAGGTTAATGGCTGTGTGTTGAGTTATTTTGAGGGACAGCAAATTTACACTATTATACAAGCTGTACACTCACTACTTTATATTGTAGCAAAGCATCATTTCTTCAGTGTTGTCACATGAAAAGATAATAAAATATTTACAAAAATGTGAGGGGTGTACTCACTTTTGTGAGATACTGTATATATATATGTCACATTCAATTATTCAATTAGTTTTAATCTACCTGAACACATTTCTTCTAAGCTGAAATAAAATTCCCAGACAAGAAATTTGGTACATCAAGCCAGCCACGCTCATACAGTAGAGCTCCTAGAAGTTCTTATGCATGAACCTAAGTTCTTTGGCTTCACTGCTGCAGCAGGATCTTCTTGCTGGAACAGGTACCTTCCTATTTTCCTATACTGGAGGGTGGTTTTCAGTATTTCATATTTTTATTAACAATCATATTGATGTACAGTATAGTTGTCATCTCTAACCAAAGGGACCTATGTCAAAAAAATGGAACACCTATCATCAAAAACTTTCCTAATTAACTATTACTACTTCATTTGTTTATGTATTGCTTTAAAACTTTACTATCTTTTATTAAAACGTGCTGCATTTATTGTCTTCATTTCAGTCAAGCCTGACAAAAATACCACTCAAACTTTAAAGGTCATAGAACATTCATGTGATTCTGTAAGCATTTACTGGTCATTATTGAATTCTCATGTAAGCAAACCAAAGCCTTTTGACTTAAAATTAGAATTTTTGCAGAATCCATTATGATGGTCAACCCATAGAGTCATTCTTCTTTATGTGAAAAAATCAATATTGATCTGACTTTTCAGTTATACAAGAAATGAAAAAGCACTATAAAAAAAAGTTATTTTAATTTTATATATTTTAAATTGGATCAAAATTGATGTTTTCTCATGTTCTTTCTTAAAGTATATCTTTACTTTCATTAATGCTACTACACATGTTAATAAAATTAACCGTCTAGTTAAATCTGCAGCCAGATATGGTTTTATGATGACTGTTAAAACACTTTAACTAAGACTTATTTTTATTGGGAAGTTCTGCAAATTGAACTGTCACAAAAATGTACAATGCATATTTCCTGTTTGTGTGATTGGCTTATTGCTCAAATCATCAATCCCCAAAACTCAAACATACACATTATTTTCATTTTTATGGGGATATAGCGCATAGGTTCTGTGTAAATATATATTTTGTTTACCAATCTGCATTGAAAAAAATATATAAAATATTTGTCTTATATGTATTTTAAATAAGCCTGTTTTTCCAAGATAAAATATCTGTGCATGGGTATGTTATCGGCTTTGTATTTTTTTTTCTGTCTGCTAATTAGCATAAACTCTCCAGAGGCAATGGAAATAATATTCCAAAGTGTAGAATATACAAATGCAATTCAATATGACTTTGCAAAGATTTCATAAGGCAAAGGTGAGTCAGAGGGCAGTCCGGGAAGATTACATCCAGTTTTACTGAACATCTGTATAAATAGATAATTGGTGGGCTGATCAAAGCTCTGAGGACTGTTACATTACACTTTAAACCACAGTATATTTCCTTTTTAATTCTATATCCTTAAAAGCAAATCTGTAGCTTTTCTCACAGCATCTCCAGCTATATAAAAAAGAAAAGTTGCATATTTTATGACTGTCTTGAATTGAAGAAGTTGCTTCTTTCACAGCTATTGAACAAAAGCAAACTTTTGCATAAAAGCAACTTAAAATAGTATTACAAAAAAAGCCTGACGAAATTTTTTTTAACAGAATTGGTGGATGTTATTCATCAGGCCTCCCCTTACAACTGGCCATGTAGATTTATTTGCCTACATCTTACTGCAGGGTATTAGAGGGTAAGATTCTGTTAAAGGTTTATAAATCAGCTGCAGCGGCGCTTTGCCGGCGGTATCCCCGCGGTGTCCCATTGATTTCAATGGGTAGGAGCGGTATAGGAGCGGTGAATACACCGCTCCTTCACCGCTCCAAAGATGCTGCTAGCAGGACTTTTTTTACCATCCTGCTAGCGCACCGCTCCAGTGTGAAAGCCCTCAGGGCTTTCACACTGGAGACACAGCAGCAGCTGTTTCGGGTCGGTTTGCAGGCGCTATTTTTAGAGCAATAGCGCCTGCAAACCGCCCCAGTGTGAAAACAGCCTAAGGGCACTTACCGACACTTACCAGCGGTGTTCTTACCCGAGCCGATTCTTGAATGTGCTCAGGTGCTGGCCCCACCATCTTGGCTAAGGGAAACTGGCATTGTAGCCTTACGGCTTCACAGCTGGTTTCCTACTGTGCATGTGTGAATAGTGCTGTGCTCTATGTATGGACCGGCTGTGGGCGGGGGGGGTTTCCAGCTCACTTCGCCACGCTGAACTGAGCCACGCTGAACTGAGTCAGGAGTGGGAGCGGGTACTTGTCAAAACCAGGTACCCACCTGAAGAGGCAGACAAATGGGGCTTCCCCTTTTGGGTGGAGCGCCGCTTTAACCACTTGCCGACCAGCCGCCGCATGGCTTGGCTGCGTGAATCACCGTCATGTTATGTTGCTTCCCTTTTTGTCCACTAGGGGCGCCAATGCGGGTGCCCGGTGGTCGCGATCACCGCCGGGCTCCCACAATCACTCAGGGCACACGGAGAACCGGGATCTGTGTGTGTAAACACACAGTTTCCGGTTCTCTGAGGGGAGAAGAGACAGATCGTCTGTTCATACAGAGTATGAACAGCGATCTTTCTCTTCCCCTACACAGTCCATTCCCCCCTTCAATTAGAACACACACTAGGAAACACAATTAACCCCTTGATCGCCCCCTAGTTTTAACCCCTTCCCTGCCAGTGACATTTTTACAGTAATCAATGCATTTTTATAGCACTGATCGCTGTATAAATGCCAATGGTCCCAAAAATGTGTCAAAATTGTCCGACGTGTCTGAAATAATGTCGCAGTCCAGATAAAAATCGCAGATCGCCTCCATTACTAGTAAAAAAAAAATAATAATAATAATAAAAATGCCATAAAACTATCCCCTATTTTGTAGACGCTATAACTTTTGCGCAAACCAATTAATATACGCTTATTGCAATTTTTTTTACCAAAAATATGTAGAAGAATACATATCGGCCTAAACTGAGAAAAAAAAAATGTTTTTTTATATATTTTTGGGGGATATTTATTATAGCAAAAAGTAAAAAATAATGCGTTTTTTTCATAATTGTCGCTCTTTTTTTGTTTATAGCGCAAAAAATAAAAAATGCAGAGGTGATCAAATACCACCAAAAGAAAGCTGTATTTATGGGAAAAAAAAACATCAATTTTGTTTGGGTGCAATGTCGCACGACCACACAATTGTCAGTTAAAGTGATGCAGTGCCGAAACGCAAAAAGTGCTCTGGTCAGGAATGGGGTAAAATCTTCTGGGGCTGAAGCGGTTAAAGCAGATCATTTTTTTTAAATATAGTGGAGAATGCTTTCTGTGTCCCCATTAATGAGATTTACCCTCACTTGTTACCCCAGTACCCCGGTCTACTGGGAACTCTTTGCACTATATTAACCAAAATGTTTATGACACCTATTTGTGCTCTGTGTAATTCAATGAAACACAGGAGATATTGTAGAAATGTAGAATTTATTATGTTTATTGTGTATGTGTTTTTATTTTGTGTTTTTCTTTTTTGAAACATGTGAAAGGATAGGTTCACCTTTCTGAACATGTTACATGTTACACCCATATTTAGGGTGTAACATGAAACGTGTTCAGCATGTGACCCCTCTCCCCCCGACCCCCCCCCCCCGCTATCACAATTCAAAGAGAGCTGACAGCTTGTAGTTCTCAAAGAACTACCAGGGCACTTATGAGCCCAAGAATAGCAGTGCTGCTCATTCTCTCTCTCTCTCCTCCCAGCCATTGGCTTCTGCTTCTGTCAATTAAATCCTGTGAGGAGGCCAAAGCCGAGCCGACTGTGTGTGTCAATAGACACAGGATTGAGCCTGCAGCTGTGCCGCAATGGGAAGCGTTTTTTTATGGTGGTATGCGGAGAGGAGGAGGAGCCGAGAGCACTAGAAGGGAACCCCAGAAAAGGAGGTTTGGGGCTGCTCTGTGCAAAATCATTGCACGGAGCAGGTAAGTATATCATTTAAAAAAACAAAACAACCTTTTATTTTCAAACCCTGACACCTGTAAGCTATGACTGCAATAGTCAAATAAAGCATCTTTGAATAATCATTTATTCATCTAATTCTATAAAGGCCCTGCCCCTCCACATGTAAATAGAGTGAAGTATGTTTTGCTTTCCACTGTACATGAGGACCTTGGCCATGATGCAACCTATACTTTGTAACATGTGACAAACCCTAATTCACTCCAAGATTCTTTTCTCCCCCCCCCCCCCCCAAAAAAAAAAAAAACTGACAGAGGTTGTAACTCTTCCCCGCACTACACAAATACGTGTTTTCACTGCTGTCTTATTCCTATTGGAGACATGTTGCCCTCTTCCTGTTCTGGTGACCACACTGAAATGTAAAAAAAAAAAAATATTTTCAATAAAGTAGAAGACAAATAAAAAAAAAAAACTCAAAGGAGGGCCAGAACAGAGTACCTGTCCTAGGTGGGGGAATTTGAGGACAGAGGGCAGAGTAGAAAAACACTGTTACAGGAAGCACAGCACATAAGCACAGGCAAGCAAAACAGCTTGGACAAGGAAGTATTTTTTCACACAAAGAATGGAGGAGACACACGTGAACATGGCATATCTTTTATAGGGCTGCATGTCACTGAGGCTGTGTTGTTTTGATTTGTCCTCATCCCTAATGGTCATGCTCATTTGCTGTTGTGCTGTTTTCCTGTTTCTCCAAGAGTGACCCTTACAGTCATCCAAGTTACTTGTACCTGCTTCTAGAAGCTTACCCATGCCATCCTAGGGACCAACTTTGCATCTTGTACCCAGAGTCAAGCATGAATCCTCCTCCTGGAACAGACTGTCCAGGCTTGATCCTGTCAACAACACCACCTGGTGAATATTCCTTTGTCCTCATCCTTAATAGTCACACTCATTTGCTCTTTGCACTAAGGTATTCGATTTCTACAATGACTCATACCACTTTACCTTTGCCCCCAAAAGCTTACCTGTGCCTTTCAAGGGACCACCGCAGCACCCTGTACCCACAATCATGCTCACTCATGCACCCTGTAAGAGTCCACCAAATGTCAAAATTGTCACAAACAGAAATTGGTGAGTTTTCTTTTGTCTACGTCCTTAAAGGTCTTCTGCCCTTTGCATTGAGGTTTTCCTCATACAAAGAAAGTTATGCTACATCATACACAGTTCTTAAAAAGTCAAGAATAGGGAAGGAATACATTTATTGCTCAGTGTGCTGCTCTGATATTTCAATAGCCTATAAAGGTCTTGGTGACTGCAAAAAGCACATAAAGAATTTAGTCCATAAAAAGAAATCAGCTGTAAGAGAGGGCAGAGCTTAACAAAGAATTTATTTTTGTAGTGATCTCCTTTACAAAACTATTGAAGCTGAAACATTACAGGGATTTTGCAAAATGCAATTCTGGATATGCTGGTCTGCAAACAAGACACTTCTGCAAATGCTATTTTTCACTTTGTATATCATTTTTTCAGAAAATCTAGTATTCGTTGGGGAAAATGTTTGGTCTTGTCAGTAGACAATGCTATTGTTTTTATGGGAAAACTTAATGGCCTACAGAAAATGTGTGTTTTCCGGGTAGCTTATGTAATTTTCTCTATTTTAGCATTGGAAAGTGACTTTCCATGTTTGTGGATGCAGCCTACAATGTACCATCATGTTAAATTACTTTTCTTAGAGTTATAAAAGAATGGCACAGCTGAAGTGTTTTTGTGAACTCTGCAACATGAAAATTTGTAAAATATTGAAATATATAGTGACACATTGACTTTCACTTGAGAAAGCTGAAGAGTTTTGGCACATATGGCTTCAAATCATATGTGGAGTTTCAGCGTGGAACAGATTCACAATTAAAAAGGGTGTAGGAATTAATTAAAACAGAACTTTACTACAAGAAAAAACAATCTTTACAAGATACATCCTTCTTAGCAAGTTTCCGAAGCTAAAGGGTATTAGCCAATAACCTGACTTATTCCCAAATTAGACACTTCTGCAAACTTTTTGAATCAGCCGTATATGTCCATCAGGTTTACAACAAGATGATTCTTGAAATCACCAGATTTAAAATCTAGAAAGGTGGCTGGCTTCTTTAAAGATGTTACAACTTTCTATGTGACAGTTGGCTGCAACTTCAAAAGAAAATGCCAACATGATCCAGTTCTCAGCCTTGCAGCTCCTTTCCTTGATGTTCCAAGCAATGACAACCTTACTGCCTTTATAAACACCTTCCCTTTTGGTTATTTTCTCAGAAGAGTTTTATACATCAATGAAGAAATTTAATGAGTTCAAAACAATGGAAGAGAAGGAATTGTATGAGTCTGGTGACATTGAAATCCTACAGTTCCACATTTCAAAAATTAAGTCAGCTGTTAGGGGATCTCCATGCTGTCCATTTCTTTGGTGAGTTGTGAAACACCTTTTAGTTCTACCACACAGCAATGCTGACATTGAGAGGGTTTTCTCTACAATAATATAAAAAAAAGAAAAAACAAACTATGATGAAGTGCAAAAGGAATGAAAATATCTGTCACAAAATAAAAAACAGTCTTGAATCAAGCTAAACAGACCACCTATACAGCTACCAGAGGACTACTAATCTTTAGTTCCAGAAGAGACTGTACAGATAATAGTGTCATCTTCTAAAGCAAAATTCGAAATTTGTAAGTACATGCACTGTCTACTGTTGGCAAAAAGCTGCATACTATGTTGAAGTACAGATGAAGGAGCCTTTAAGTTTAGTTTTTTTATAATTTTCAGAATCAAATCAAAAGTATACAGCTATAGTAATCTGGATAGTTTATACTGTATGCCTTATGGCAACCTACCGCATATTCAATATTGTTTGTGACCACACTTTTGTCTTGTAGCTCCAGAGACCTTTTTTTTTAAAATGCCAACCATGGAGTTTGCATGTTCTCCCTATTGCTTGCACGTGATTCCTTCCAGTAACCCTAGAATGCACGTGAGGTGGGGACCTTAGATTGTTAGCTCCCTGAGGTCACAGAGACTCATACTGTACAATATGTAAAGTAATGTGTAAATCATTTGTGCTATATAAATAAATATTCAAAACAATATTTGGTCATGGGTGTCACCTGGTATGCGTACCCGATTGTTACAATTTGAAACAAGTCTATGGGTAGGTGACTAGCCAGAAGCTGCCATTTGGTGTTGATAGTAATACCTTCTTGGACTTGACCATATTTGATCAACAAAGTTACAGGAATACCAATGATCTCATTGACTACATATGGTCGTGTCCAAATATGGCCTGTCACCCAGAGACCCTACCCCTTATATTGGGATGAACAGGACCAGGAGATGACATTTGGCAAGTGTCACACAAGGGATTCAGATGTGTCAGCGGCTGGCAAGAATTTTTTGGTGGCCATCGGGCATTGTGATTGACATGGATCTGCATTACCGGACAACTTGACTTATGGTGCATTTACATTGGTTAGCCTTTTTAAATTAAAGGACTTGTCAAACATTGTGTGTGTGTGTGTGTATTTGTTTAATTAGTATTCATTTTTTTCATAAATGAGTAGGGGTACTATGTACTCCTTGCTCATTCATGTAGGGGGCTGGTATCTGTGGGCCTCCTTATTTTTAAAGGGGTTTCCAAAAAGCCCCTTGCCTGGATACCCCACAACAACTGGGCCAGGGTTGTGGGGAAGAGGCCCTTGCCCTTATCAACATGGAGGTCTTTTGCCATGGGGTTCCCCCCACATGCCGAGGGCATGTGACCTGGTATGGTTCGGGGGGGTGCCCACTTGTCCCCTCCCCTTTCCTTGGCCACACAGGCTACATGCTAGAATAAGCATCTGGGTATGGATTTTGGAGAGAACTCCATGTTTTTTTCTTGTTTTTTACATGAGGTTACCTCTTATAGTTCATGCATGACTTGGGGAGTCTGGTATGGAATTTATGGGGGAAACCCCACACTGTTTTTTCTTTTTTTTTACACTATCCCCACTGGTACTTTTACCTGTCAGTCAGGAATCCCCAGATGAATGTGCAGGACAGAGATGAGTCACTGGTTATTGGGATGCTAACGGGTGTCAGCTCCCTAACAACAAGAAAGAAGCTGTCGCATTAAGTAGTGGTAATAATACCAATGCTAACTATTTCACTTTACTCTGCAGCTGGAGGTAACCCAGCTGAACACCTATTCACACAGGTTTCTCTATATTTTCTACACAGTGCAGAGGTCCCCTCTGACGTTCATGGCAATAATTCACATGTGTGGGGCAATCACTGTTTACATATGCGTGCAGGACCAATGGAAACAGGCAAACGAACGTGACCACAAGGGGACAGGGGTGCTTTACCTTTTCTTTTATTATTATTTTTTTTTTGTTTTGATTACTTTTATTGCTGTCACAAGGAATGTAAACATCACTTGTGACAGCAATAGGCAGTGACAGATACACTTTATTAGACCCCAGATGTCTCCTCTGCCTGATAAGCATTTGATCACCCCAAGATCGGGGTGATCAAATGCTTTTAAGATTTAAAAATGGTGTTGTTTACATCTGGGGGAAATGAAAGTGATGGCAGTACTCGTCGCTTCCAGTTTCCTATACCATAGAGCTTATTGGAGACCTTTCAGTCCTCCATGGACTCTATGGTAAGCCAGCGGAACCACCGGCTTCAGTTCTGGGTTCTCCAGTGGGACAGTGATGCTGGAGAGGCACTAAGGGGCGGCGGCTGTAAAAGCCACTCAACGGCTAATTAGCCGTTGGATGGATTTTACAAAAAAGCTGGTCCCCTCCTGAAAAAAAACAATACCAGGATGATGCCTGTAGCTGCAGGTATCATCCTGGTATACAGCTTGAAAGCCTTAACTTAGATGTATTTTAGGCAGTCTTCAAATGAATATGATAGATAAGACCCATATGCACACACATGGGTTGCATGGGAAGTGTTTGGAAACAAGCCAGAGTTCCAGCATATTTTCTCCTATTAAACCCAGTTTGGTATGTGGATGCAGCCTTTGTGAAAGTAAGACTAACTTGCCCATCTATCACCTCCTTCAAGCAATACGATTAATGAAGATGCCCCCCCCCCCCAAAAGATCCCCCTTCATCACAATCCCCATCAAGGCCACAAAAAAAGAATTGCATGAGAAGTATTAAAGTAGTTGTAAAGTCTCAAGGTTTTTCACCTTAATGCATTCTATGCATTAAGGTGAAAACCCTTCTGTGGTGAAGCCCCCCCCCCCCCCCAGAGCCACCCTTTTTCTTACTTGAACCCGTTCGTTCCAGCGATGAGAACGAGCCCAGCAGGTCCAGTCGCTGTCTCGGGTCCTCATTGGATAGATTGATAGCAGCAGGAGCCATTGGCTCTCACTGCTATCAATCAAATCCAGTGACTCCGGAGCCGGGGGAAGGCCAAGTCCTGTTGTCTGTGTCATTTTCCACATTTTTCATGTTACAACCAAAAACGTAAATACATTTTATTGGGATTTTATGTGATAGACAAACACAAAGTGGCACATAATTGTGTAGTGGAAGGAAAATGATAAAAGGTTTTCAAAATATTTTACAAATAAAATATCTGAAAAGTGTGGCGTGCATTTGTATTCAGCCCCCTTTACTCTGATACCGCTAACTAAAATCTAGTGGAACCAATTGTCTTCAGAAGTCATTAGTAAATAGAGTCCACCTGTGTGTAATTTAATCTCAGTATATATAAAGCTGTTCTGTGAAGCCCTCTAAGGTTCGTTAGAGAACATTAGTGAACAAACAGCATCATGAAGAACAAGGAACACACCAGACAGATCAAAGATACAGTTGTGGAGAAGTTTAAAGCAGGGTCAGGTTATAAATACATTTCCCAAGCTTTGAACATCTCACAGAACACTGTTCAATCCATCATCTTAAAATGGAAAGAGTATGGCACAACTGCAAACCTGCCGAGATATGGCCATCCATCTAAACTGACAGGCTAGGCAAGGAGAGCATTAATCAGAGAAGCAGCAAAGAGGCCCATGGTAACCGTGGAGGAGCTGCAGAGATCCACAGCTCAGGTGGGAAAATCTGTCCACAGGACAACTATTAGTCGTGCACTCCACAAATATGGCCTTTATGGAAGTCCTGTTTGGAGCTTGCGAGAAGCCATGTGGGGGGACAGAAAACATGTGGAAGAAGGTGCTCTGGTCAGATGAGTTCAAATATGAACTTTTTTGGCCTAAAAGCAAAACGCTATTTGTGGTGGAAAACTAACACTGCACATCACCCTGAACACACCATCCCCACGTGAAACATGGTGGTGGCAGCATCATGTTTTGGAAATGCTGGTCAGAGTTGATGGGAAGATGGATGGAGCCAAATACAGGGCAATCTTAGAAGAAAACCTGTTAAGAGTCTGCAAAAGATTTGAAACTGGGGCAGAGTTTAACCTTCCAGTAGGACAACGACCATATTTATGTGTCAGAATGGCCCACTCAAAGTCCAGACCTAAATCCAAGACCCAGATGCTTTCTATCCAATCTAACAGAGCTTGAGCTATTTTATAAAGAAAAATGGGCAAAAATGTCACTCTCTAGATGTGCAAAGCGGGTAGAGTCATACCCAAAACAATTGCAGCTGTAATTGCAGTGAAAGGGGGTTCTACAAAGTATTGATTCGGGGAGGGGGGGCTGAATACAAATGAATGCCACACTTTTCAGATGTTTATATGTAATAAAAACTATTATCATTTTCCTTCCACTTCACAATTATGTGCCACTTTGTGTTGGTCTATCACATAAAATCCCAATAAAATTAAGTTTTTGGTAGTAACATGGCAAAATGTGGCAAATTTCAAAGGGTATGAATACTTTTTCAAGGCACTGGAGGTTCAATTCATAGCATTCTGAATGCTAATCTGAACCCCACTGAAGTCAGAAGTGAGAGCAGAATCCATAAAATAAATTTTGTCCATAATCATGGCTAATGAGCAACGCATTGTTAAACAAATGGCATTGAGGGGGGGGGGGGGTGCTGGGCACGTCAGGGGGGGACATGTACCAATGCAAAAAAAAAAATTGACTTTGGCTGAGAAGCAGTACTTTTAATAATACTTAAAGTGAAACATTAAATATGTCCAATTCTTTTAAATAACATACTTGGGGGATGGCCTGAACTTGGCTGTGGTGCACCTGTACGATGTATAAAATGTATTACAGTAAAAATGATATTTCCAAAGAAAAAATTCTATTTAAATTGCCAGTAAATTATTTTTTTTGGATGGGGAAATTAAAAAAGAAAAGTCATAGTGGAAATGGAAAAAAACGTCAAGTGTTTTATTCTTTTCAATCTGTCACTTTTGCTTTTGTTCATCCTAAAGCAAAAGTTACAAAAATTGCAGGGTCCACCTAAATTTCATACCATAACTTTTATACTTGACCATGACTATATAACCCTTATCCTTAACCATGAACATATTTGGTCAATGATATCAACTACCATTCATAGTCTATCCTGTCTCTTTGTTGACACTTCAACTTTCAGCTGGATCTGTCATTTGGTATGAGCAGTGGTTAGAATCAGTCATAATGATGGGTCAGAATTTATTTTTTACAGCAAGTTGATGGGCGTTGTTTATTGTGGGCTGTGTGGGCCATGTATGTCAATAGACACACAGAGTGCCAGTAAGCCATGCTCCCACTCTTTCCACACAGGATTTTATTCACAGCAGCAGGAGCCAATCAATCCTGCTGCTATTAATCTTCCCTGTGAGGAGAGAGAGAGCGCAGAGAGAGCGGAGAGAGCTTCTGCTCTCAGGCACAGCACTGATTTGAGATCATGCTCAGGTAAGCATGGGGCTCCCGGGGGGCTTTATTTACAGTTTCCTATTTTTTGGTGAATGAGTAGGGGTACCCCCTGTACCCTTTACTCATTTATGAGAGGGGGGTCCGTATCTGGGGACCCTGTATTTTTAAAGGCAGATTTAGATAATTCCCCCCACCTGCAGACCCCCACAACCACCAAAGGTTCAGGAGGAGGGTACCACACGGTCATATGCCTATCCTTCCTGGATAGCCAGGCTGTATGCTTGGATGAGGATTTAGTATATGCCCTTGTTTTTTTACATGTCAACCACCATTGAATCCCTTTTATGTACATTTGGCTGTTAGCCAGAATACATGTCTTGCAACTGAATGGCTGGGTTGGTATAGCTGGTGGCTCCCTAATAACCAGCCTGAGCAGGAAGCTGTCACATTTAGCAACAATAGTAATATTTCTGCTAAATGTTTACCTCCCTGGTTCTGGTTGGATTATGGAACATTGCTGGACATCTCGTAAAGTTCAAATTTTGGTTGAACTCTAAAAAAATAAAATTCAGACAGAACTTTGTTTCAGTTTGAACCCGAAGTTCATCCCTACTAGTAGTCCACATTCAGATGTCTTGTGGTAAAAGACAGTGGATTGCTCCCCATATCATACTGTATGTTTTCAACCACATAATACTTAATGTTGCTCTTACTTTCGACAATCATTTCCTACTTGAAAGCAGGAGAGATTGTAAATTCTCCAGTACTCAATACAACTAGCCAACCGAGAGAACCTTACTATTCCTTTTTTTTAAGAGAACAAAACATAAATTAGGAGTCCTTAGCTGTCTTGAGTAAGTCTATGCTTCTTGCTTGTCCCTATAATTTTAAAGAGACCCTGTCAGTCTTTAAAAGTTGTACTAGAAGTTACCTGCAAGAGAAGAGGTATTATATTAAAACTCTGTTTTGGCCCATGTCTCCTACCTTTCCTCCATTCAACACTTCCAGGATTGCTGGATTATTGCGTCCCCTGTTGCATGCTGTAGTTCATCCATCCAGCCACGTGCATCATTGCAGGACGCAATAGTGAGTCACTGATGTAGGAGTGAGAGGAAGGAGCCACAATCACAGCTCCAGCAAATAAGTTGTAAAACCGAGACACATTTTTTTGTTACAAGTTGCAGGTTCTCTGTTTGGTAAACATGTCCAATACCTATGTAGTTTTTACTTTTAAACTGTTTGAATGTTTAGTTCTTGGTGTGTATGAAAAGGTAAAGGTACAACAAGGTTATTTAATGCTTGTTTTGTTGGCGTTTCGAAGCAAACAATCTAGTTATTGTTTCCAAAGTAGCTTAGTATTAAAGATTGGATATATATTGTAGTATCTATTAAAAAATATGCATACAGTTAAAATGAACCAGTACATGGAGAAAAATACAAACATCTAGGTGTCACTGCAATCCAGTAGCAACTCACTTCCATGTCATGGTATTCACCTAATTTTCCTGGTTTGAGCAAGCATGTTGTGCATAAGCTTGTCCACACCATCTGCTGGCAGATGTCCAAAGCTTCAGAATTGCCACACTGCATCACTCAGTTGACCTACCTACCTACCCTGTACCCACCATTAGCTTCTGCATCTTTTCCTTTGTTCCCACTGCTATATGTGTCCCTCCCTACTCTGTGGGCCAAGCAGAAAAATAGGTTCTGCTTGACCCTAGGGCTTGGAAAGTTAATATAGAAGACTAGATGATTTTTTTTTTTGGACAAATGATACTAGTCTGGCAACTTTTTGTATTTCCAGGCATGCAAGGGCTATTATAAAGTTAACAACCTCTTACAATTTTAGCTTGCATTGCATCCTTACACCTTTACCACCTCTGCCTGGCTCAGTATTTGTCAATGTATCTGCCTTTATGATTATGTGCCAATAGTGAGGTAAAGACTGAGCTATCACAGTTGCTGTTGGGATTTGGCATTCATAAAAAGAGCACATTAGGTGTTGAGAATACCAAGGTCCTATGTAAAGCATGTAAGCATATACATTCAAGCACCTCTAGGTGTTTGCTATTCTAATATGCTGCACATTCAATAAATTTAACATGATCACAAGGTCACTTTAAATGTTAATAACCCAGCTTAGCACAGGGGGAAAAAAAAGAAAAAAAATGACAATGTGGATAAATGTTTTTCACTTCTGCAACAGAAGTTACAAATGAATAGTTTACTTTGTCCCTGGCTAAATGAACCTTTGAACAGATGTAAGTTATTATAATAATGATTTTTGCTGGCCTATTATATTGTCAAAGGTTTTTACTTATGCATTGCCATATAAATGCTAGAAATTAAAAATTAATCAACACAATTTATGTAACTAAAAGCTGCCATTTACTGGCATATTTTTTCAATACCAGCACAGCAGTAATTATGCCAAAAAAATACTTGTTCCTGTAGTTTGAAAGATTATAGCAATTTCACAGTCAGATTCTAGTTCTGGGCAACAGTGATTAATATTATGATTATTAATGAGAAGTCATTCTGAACATGTTAGGGTGTTTAGGTGCCAATGACTGGAGAGCAATTTTTAACATGTTAGAGGGAATAAGTAAGCATATTGATTTCTGAGCCTTTCTGGGATGTGAAAGGTCAATTAGACCTTGAGAAACAATGGAGATTTTCACAGCAGGTCTTATGATTTCACTGTGCTGACATCTTTTTAACCATATACAAAGTTCATTAACTGAGCAAAAGTAGTAATATTGAATAAAGAAAGTGATTGGAGCAGGGGTCACAAACTATGGCAAGCCAGTGGTTTCATGCAGTTTAAACAGCAGGGGTAACACATTGGTGAGAATTGTTTTTTTTTCGGTTGCCCACTGATAGTGAAGTCATAAACAGCTCATAGGATTGTGTTAATTATACCAGATATTGAGAGCTTTGTTTAACATCAAGTTGCATTTCTGCTAATGAACTATCCAATATGCTTGCATAGAAGTGTTCATTGCTGACATTTTCCTTAATTGATGCTCTACAAATGTATTATTTCCCATGGGGGAGCCAACTTGCAAGTGGTTGATTGTAAATTAATTTATATAGAGTAGTATCACTAAATGTATTACTTATATCACAAAACAACGTATGTCACAACATAAAGAGAATCATACCATAGCAAATAACAAACCTTTTCTAACAAAGAACACATTTTAGCATATTGAAAAAAAAAACTTTTGTATTGCTTTTTTTTCTTTCTACCACAAGTATACGTATTGTATTTTTTTCCTGTGGGTGCAGCAAATTGAATCAACATGTAGGCAAGAAGTCTATCTTGGTTTTCCACCAGGGGGAAAAGCCAGAGGTAGCTGGAGAACTTGTATATGTTAGGGCTACTTGTTCTCTTTAGAGGGGATTCCAGATTCTGGGACACCCCTCATGTAGGCATGAGCCTCTTTTTTTGCATCTGTTCTTTGGATCATAGTATATCTAACTTACATAGTGGCTTTGCTCACTCCATACATTACTACAAAACTGTTTAGAACTGTAAGCTGTAAGCCATTGCCCAACATTGGGAGGCTGACCTGTATCTTGCATTCATTAAATTAGAAAACCTTTTAAATGAGATCTCATGGATTGGGTAAAAAGTGAATATGTGCCTCCACTACACAACAGTCGGTGTACACTATAAAAACTATCCACATTGGTTTCCTGTTTGAATTATATATACACCTTGTAATGTTCAAAAATGCCACTTCCAAAGTAATTATAACATATTATAGCAAACTGTCCTTCCTCATAATTTAGTCATTTAAAAGAGTTAAAAACTGAATTCCAGTCAAGACATTAAATTTACAGGTAAAGTGATTATAACCCCCCCCCCTTTTTTTTTAATAACAAGCATGTCATACTTACCTGCTCCGTGAAATGTTTTTGCACATATCAGCCCCAATCCTCCTCTTCTCAGGTCCCACCAAGTGCCCACAATAGCAAGTCGCTTGCTATGGGGGCACTCGTGCTCATTGACTCAAAGGCTTCATTCAGCCCACTAACAGATTCCTCTATCCACACCAATAAGTTGGATGTATTCTGATAGTGGGACCCATAATATTCACACAGCTTTCATCTAGGATTTACAATTTTTTTTTTTAATAGGATTCAAATACAAAACTGAATCTTGGGTGAATATCTTGTATAAAAACATTTACAAATAGACCCCTATGTGTTAGGTCCTGAACAATTTCTCTTTCCAAAATAGGCCCCCCAGCTTAGAAGATCTGTCTTTGATTTACAATGATTTCCACACCTCAAAACACCTTACCAGAAATGCAGTAGGAAAGGATGCATAGCACTTATTTATTGGTAATCCTAACCCGTCATGTCACAAGGGTATCAGTAGGCTTCTGTGTGTTTTATTGAGAGTATCTACCCTGTAAATATTCCATCTAGACTGACTACCTTGGCTTGGATCTCCCTTTATTTTCACTAGAAAATGCGTTTTTTGTGTATGCAATTCCGACGCGCAAAAACTCACGCATGCTCAGATTAAACTACGAGACAGAAGCTATTGGCTACTGGCTATTGAACTTCCTGTCGTACTTGTTGTACGTCACTGCGTTCTTGATGGGACCTTATTCTATCTACCATCACATTCTGGTGGCTTGTCAGGATTTCTCAACAGTGTGTGTCAGAGAAAAATAAATAAATAAATAAATACATAAAAAGCAAACAGGCAAATGCACTGTTCACTTTGCAAGGGGATTTTTCCCAGAGCTTAGTGAATGAGGATATATACTGGCTTCCATTATTCCATAATGTGCAAGCAATAATGCTTTTTTTTTTTCCTTGCATGTGATTAGGTATTCTTTGTAACATTAAATTGCACCATATTCATTGGGTAAAATTATCTTGCAAAGTGCAATGTCCCTTAAACAATTAACAGCCTATTTGCTTTTAGTAAAACAACCCTTTAGAGTCAAAGTTCCAATATATTTTCCAATGGGGCATCAGTTTCAGTAATAACTTAGGAGAGATTTCCTCCTACTTTCTGTTGTGTCTCTGGGACAGGAATTGAAAGAAAATATCTCCATTGTCACGTAGACAGAAACAACCCTTCAAGGAGTTTTATTCACCCAAGGCCAGACAGGATGGGGTTAAAAAGTAGATGTGCCCCTCCACTATGCAACAGTCGGTGTACACTATAAAAACTTTCCACATTCCCTCTTTACCCTTAATGACATCTCATAAAACCTGTATTAATGTTGCATTTAATCTTTGCCAGACAAATGCAGAACACTCATAGAATGGAAATTATCTCCTGACCATTCAATTAATCAGCATTACTATTTCTCTTTTCTCAAGTTTTTCATTATCATGAAATATCATGAAATGAGGCTTAAGTTTTATGTTCGTTTCCATACTTAACCTCCTTTATCCATGCTAGAACCCTTTCTATCTCATTCTGATGGCTACATCTGAAAGTGCAGAACACTAATTGTATGAGATGTTTCCACATACAAAAAGGTGTGTATGATGCACTAATATGTACCTTTCACTGTGGACAATGTATCTATGGTATGTCATTAACCACATACTGGTTCCTTTATTACAATAAAAACTTTGCAATAGTTTTGCACAGAGCACTACTAATCCTCCTTTTTTTGGGTCCCCCCCCCATATACTTCCTGTCCTAGAGTGACAATGCTCAGCAGTGTTGTCATTCTAGGCTGCTGTCCTGATTTAGGCTCCCCTTCTTCTCCTTTTTTATTATATAGGGAGGAACTGTTTTGTAGTACATAGAACAAAGATGGGAAAGCTGAAGATATTGTTTGAGATTTCAGTTTAATGCACAGGAATTTATTAGTACCATGGATTTCAGACAGGACCAATAAGTATTTTTCTGTACTGCAAAACAAATAAAAAGCAGCCACCACATCTAAGGACTAGTAGTTTGCAAAGTATTTCATTTAAATGTAACTAATTTTGCTATTGGTGCGTGCCAAAAAATAAAGTAAATTTCTTTATGGTATAATTGGTCAGAGCTACTAGTTATGGACATTTCCAGGGACAGAAACTTTCAAATCAAAAGGCCCATTCAGACATTCATGTTTTGGTGTATTGTGTTAATGTACGTTAAAGTCTGCTGCGTTTTTGAATTGGAATGATCTGCCAATGTACCAGAATGCACAAAAAAAAAAGACATATTTTTTTTTTCCCCCAGACACAGATCATCACAAAGCACAACATTTACTGTTGACCTAGTTCTATTTAGTGGTCTTGAAAATGGATGGATAGGTGTGAACAGGTCTTACAACTGGATTTATATATTTTACATTTACACATTTTTACGTTTACATTTGATGTAAAGGGAAATCAGTTATTTGATATCAATTGAAATCAATGGAAATGCATCCAAACACATGTTGACACATGTGTTAAGGCATCCACATGCATCATGGTGTACGTTATTGTGTTATGGTATGTTTTGACATTTAAAACAAATTTATTACAACGCACATTGCATCGAAGTACATTTTGAAGCATTTCCATTCATTAATTTCATTTCAATGGATACGGCATAAGGGGGGGGGGGCATTGGTGTAAGTAGGTCTTAGGTCTTGGGCCTGTTCTTGGAAATCAGTTGGGTGGTAATCATCATTCTGGCATGGCAGTCAGCTCCCAACTCCCACAAAGCTCCAAACTAGTTTTCTGCTTACATACAAGGACATTTTTATGAATCTGTTTCATTATAGTGTACTCCTTATTGGAAACATTTACTTAGGAAGATATTATGTTAAAGTACAACTAAAGCCAACACTTTTTATTTTTTTTATATTGGACAGAGTGAAGAGGGATTAAAACACCTGTCAGGCTTTATTGTTGCCTTTAGTTGTCCATTAATATGGCCCACCATGAAAAAATAATGGGCAACTCTTGTCTAACATAACACATAGTTGGGAATGCTTGCAGTAGTTTTCAATCAGTTTTAATATTACAGCACTTTCCGGCAAATCAACAGTGCTACAGTTTGTTCAAGAATAATAATACCATTTCTGTACTGTTACTAATGCATAAAAAATGCCTTTACATTCTTTCAGGTTTTCAAAATGCCAGTTAGCATGAGGGAACAAGCAATGGTAATTATATACTTGAGTATGACTATTTTGCTTATAGTTCATCTAAATGACATTCATGCATTCTCTACTTTTTTCATTTTTGCTAAAAAAGAACTTAATGCAAAGTCTTTATGGAAAAACTGGCAGCTGATTGCTTGGAATTGTATGTGATTATTCCGTGATTCTGAAATTAGCTCTGAGCTTCACTGCAGCGCTAAAATATACAGATAGTCTCCAAAAGTTATTCTATTTTAATGTTAGAAAAAAGCCCTCTCTTATTTCCTAATATGAGACATAGAAAGTATGAATTTTCTAATAAAGAACAGAAAAATAAGTAGGAGTGAAAAGCTATTTATTTTTTAATTGGCACAATAAGTGTGAACTCATAATGCTAAGCATAGGGAGTCTTTATCAATAAATCAATAACAGGATTTTACCACTAAAAAGCCAAGTAGAAAAAAAAGGTGCAAAAATAATCATTATCTCTTTCATGACCTACATTTTATAGCATTTAATGTTCATGGCCTACATTCTATAGCATTTAAATGGTCATTTTCTTCTGGGATGACAAAAGCATTGTAAAATCTGGCACCTGAAAGCCTGTCTTTGGTATTGATCACTGATGGGGTGCTGGGTTTACTTCCCAATAGGATCACAATAAGCATGAAGTTATATCTTCTGTGTTATTATTCCCAGTGCCATATGATGATGGAAAGACACTAGTGGAGAAGGGCTGATAACAAATACAAATACAGATACAAAACAATGCATTAACCAGAGTTGCGTAACACTGTTGTTAACCGCTTGCCGACCGCCTATGTATATATACATTGACACAATGGCACGGACAGGCAAATGGGCAAATATGTCCCTTTAAATTTGCCGCCGTGCCAACGTGTGCACGCCACGAGCTCCGTGAGTGTGATCGTGGGTCCCGCGAACTCGATGTCCGCGGGGATACCTGCGATCGTCTCATTGAGAGGAAGAATGAGGAAATGCTGATGTAAACAAGAATTTCCCCGTTCTGCCTAGTGACACTGTCACTGATCACAGCTCCCTGTAATCGGGAGCAGTGATCAGTGTTGTGTCACACACAGCCCCTCCCCCCCACAGTTATAATCACTCCCTAGGACACACTTAACCCCTACAGCGCCACCTAGTGTTAACCCCTTCACTGCCAGTCATATTTACACAGTAATCAATGCATTTTTAATCGCACTGATCGCTGTATGAATGTGAATGGTCCCAAAATAGCACCAAAAGTGTCCGATGTGTCCACCATAATGTCACAGTCACAATAAAAATCGCCATTACCAGTAAAAAAAATGTAAATAAATTAAAGTCCATAAATCTATCCCCTATTTTGTAGATGCTATAACTTGTGTGCAAACCAATCAATATACGCTTATTGGGATTTTTTTTACCAAAAATATTTAACAGAATACATATTGGCCTGAATTGATGAATACATTTTTCTTTTTACTTTTTTTTTGGATATGTATTATAGCAGAAAGTAAAAAAATATATATAATTTTTTTCAAAATTGTCAGTCTTTTTTTGGGTACAGCATCGCACAATCACGTGATTGTCAGTTAAAATGACGCAGTGCTGTATTGGAAAAACTGGCCTGGTCAGGAAGTGGGTAAAACCTTCCAGGCTGAAGTGGTTATAAAGTTGGCCGCACAAACACACTCTCAGTCTGAACTGGATGGACCAATGTCTTTATTCAACTCTACGAACTATGTAAATATGTAAAATGGGAGATGTACAGCCTATATTTATAGAAGCATCCGTATTCCATAGTGCCATGCTTGCAGTGAGTGATGTAATTATAAGAGTCAGTCTCTTTCCAGCCATAGTATAGGTCTCCTAATGGCATTACAATTAGAATCACATCACATCCATTTTCCTAAGCCCTGTGTAATGGGGAGGTATTTCCCCAAAACACATTGGATCTACCTGATGTACTCTCTCAATAAACATTTAAATAGACCCCTGAATGTTTTGGACTTTTGTACTGGGTGAGCCTCAATACACACCACTGGAAGATACAAATGGATATAAAAAGTCTACACACTACTGTTAAATAGGAGTCAGTACACACCTGCCATCATTTAAAGTGCCTCTGATTAACCACAAATAAAGTTCAGCTGTTCTAGTAGGTCTTTCCTGACATTTTCTTGGTCGCATCCTACAGCAAAAGCCATGGCCCACAGAGAGCTTCCAAAGCATCAGAGAGATCTAATTGTTAAAAGGTATCATTCAGGAGAAGGGTACAAAAGGGAGAAGGGTACAAAAGAATTTCAAAGGCATTCGATATACCATGGAACACAGTGAAGACAGTAATCATCAAGTGGAGAAAATATGGCACAACAGTGACATTACCAAGATTTGATGATATTTGAGAAGTAAACTGGTCAGGGAGGCTGCCAAGAGGCCTACAGCAACATTAAAGGAGCTTCAGTAATATCTGGCAAGTACTGGCTGTGTGGTACATGTGACAACAATCTCCCATATTCTTCATATGTCTGGGTTATGGGGTAGAGTGGCAAGACGGAAGCCTTTTCTTACAAAGAAAAACATCCAAGCCAGGCTAAATTTTCCAAAAAACACATCTGAAGTCTCCCAAAAGCATGTGGGAAAATGTGTTATGGTCTGATGAAACCAAAGTTAAACTTTTTGGCCATAATTCCAAAAGATATGTTTGGCGCAAAAACAACACTGAACATCACCAAAAGAACACCATAACCACAGTGAAGCATGGTGGTGGCAGCATTATGCTTTGGGGCTGTTTTTCTTCAGCTGGAACAGGAGCCTTAGTCAAGGTAGAGGGAATTATGAACAGTTCCAAATACTAATCAACATTGGCACATAACCTTCAGGCTTCTGCTAAAAAGCTGAACATGAAGAGGAACTTCATCTTTGAACATGACAACGACCCAAAGCATACATTCAAATCAACAAAGGAATGGCTTCACCAGAAAAAGATTAAAGTTTTGGAATGGCCCAACCAGAGCCCAGACCTGAATCCAATTGAAATGCCCTCGTAATCTGACAGATTTGCAGTGTTTTTGCAAAGTAGAGTGGGAAAATATTGTTAAGTCAAGTTGTGCCATGCTGATAGACTCATACCCAAAAAGTGCTGTAAAAAAATCAAAAGGTGCTTCAAAAAAAGTATTAGTTTAAGGGTGTGCACACTTATGCAACCATATTATTTTTATTTTTACTTCCCTATACCTAAAAGATTTCAGTTTGTTGTTCAACTGAGTTGTACAGTTTATAGGGCACATTAAAGGTGGAAAAGTTCTGAAATGATTTATCATTTTCACATTTTATTACATCACAGAAACCTGAAATTTTAACAGGGGTTTGTAGACTTTTTATATCCACTGTATATGTAATTTTGGTGGGAAATAACAGTGGCATAGTTAATACATTAAGTTTGGCCTGTCAGGCCTCGGGCGGCAGTGGTGCAGCGGCGACTTCTCGGCTTTCACTGCTGCCCCCCGCACTAAACCTTTTTCAGGATGCCTGTTATAGTCCATTAAGGGCACCAGTGCCCATAAAAAGATGCCCGCGAGCCGACCATGCAACTGCGCAAGGGCCGTTCCAAAGACGGCCGGGCTCAGGAAAGCTTGTACGCGCTCATCCGGCCGGCTCATCCGCAGTAACGTCATTACGCCGCCCGGCGACAGCGCCATTTTTTGAATAGATGGAGACAGGTGGAGGGACGGCTGCTGGCTGGACCATAGGCAAAGCAACTTAGCAAGGCAGAGCTACGCATCTCTCTCCAGGGATGGAGCTCAGTAACCAGGGCAACCAGGGACGCTGAGAGGAAACAGTCCTGCATCTGGGTCACCTTACAGAAGATCTCCTGGGCAGAGTTGGATCCCCTGTTCTCTCATCTAGACCAGCTGAAGCCTGCAGCATTCCTGTGATCTGCACCCAGCCTTCTCAGCAGAACCATCAGCCTGCTTTGTTGCATGGTAAGTCCTCTCATTTGAATTTATTGTGTACTTTAACTAATTCATTGACTAGGTTAGTAAAGGGTCTTAGTAAATAGTCTGATGTTTGTACTACTACTACTTAATTGCTAATGTTAGTGAAAAGTCTCAGGATGCTTGATCTATTGTAGCAGTCATCGATAAAGGACAAGAATGGTGGTGTGTGTGTGTGTGTGTGTGTGTGTGGGAAGGGGGGCAGCATTGAAGGACCTGGCCTTTGGGTGGCAAAGGGAGTAAATCCGGGCCTGCCAGCATATAGGATAAAATATACAGTATAGGGTTCTAGTAGACTAGAGAATGCTAGGACACTAATTACCCATCCAGGGTTCTGTATATGTTACTTTTAGTTTATGTAGGCCTGTTTAAATACTTATGTAGCGGTCACACTTTTAAAAGTGTGCGCTATATGTGGAAATTTTTTCCCTCAGAACAGTAATGGGGTTCCGAGGGTTAATTGTACAGGTTTACTTTGGCATCAGTCTGGCTGGACTGTACTAGGGTTCTGCCTGGTCATGGGTGCAATGAGGTACCCATGACAGGTCAAGAACCAGGCGTGGTTGGACGTCTTAGGTATCAGTCTTCCCCAAGCCAATCAGTGGGTGCATCTGGCCCCACTCACTGTGTAATCTGAGGAAGGGTACTTAAGGTGCTGAAGTCACGTGTTCGGGATTCGGCCGCAGTCCTGCTTCCTGGTTCTGGACCGGGGTAGCCCCGCAAGGGGTCCCGGGCCTAGGAGCGTTTGCCGTCCTGCAAACATGGTCAGTTTGACTAGCCCCATAGACCCGCATGGTCTGGGGTGGTGATCCGTCTGTTCCCGAGTCTAGGAGCCGGTTAGCCCGAGGCCCAGTAACTGAAGGGGGATTCAAGGCGTCCCGGTGTGCTCTCAGTATTGGAGGGGCACCACAGCTCTGTATAAGTGACCGGGGGAGGACTCTTCGGAGGAGGGCCAACAAGCTAGCATCTCAGTAAGAGCCTGGAAGCTGAGTTGTATGGACACTAAAGAATCCACACTTCCACAGTGCTGCCAAAGAGACAGAGAAAGTTCTAGGTACTGTGGGAAAGGTTCCCTTTTCACCTTCGGTTGCAAGTTTATTCTGTGTCAGAGACTTTTGCAAATTTCCGGATCACATTGTAGGCCGCTATACCTCTGGCTAGAGGTTTATCTGGCATTGAAGCACCCAGCTGCGAGTGGCTACTCTCTGGGTTGATTAGAGACATTCAGTGGATGTCAGCAGTTCAAGGTGCCTGAGTTTCTTCACCCTTGCCCTCTATTCCTATCTGAGACTGTGTTATGTTAGATGTTACCACTGCAGAATAAAGACCTTCAAAAGACATTTTTAATGTGTCAGCATCCAAAGTTGTTGGGTACTAACCCTGGGAACCCCTGGACATTCACCGACAAGCCACAAGGAGGTAACTGGTAAGCCCAAAAGTCAAGGCAGCCCCTCAAGGGGTTATGGCCGCTACACTTAATCAAGATAATTTGTGTTATATAAACTAGTAATGATATGAAATATTTATCCATCTTATTTATTCACTGGTAAGTGCATAGTGAGCAAATCTGTTTTTTAACTCATTTCAAACTAGTGATATGTTCAGCTTTAAAGCCTTTCATGCTTACTTTAATATCTGACAAACTAAAGTATTACTGTGTAAATCCCCAAGCCATGCATTTTAATTTGTGCCATTTTAAATCCATTTTGTATAATTTTAAAGTGATTACTTTTAGTATTTGAGTTCCCACTAGCTAAAATACTACCTGGAGCTCAAATTATATCCTGGCACTGCCAACCACAAAGATGTCCACCCATGTCAGTCTTTTTCAAACCTGACAACTCAACGAAACATAATTGAATGTTTGCTTTCTTGAACATATGACTGCCTCAGCTTAGCTCTTCTTCAACTAAATGTTAGTAAATCAATTACATTATTTTAAATACTGTAAAGCAGATGAATCACTATTTGGTGTTTAGTGGTTAAGATCTGTCTCTAAAGCTAAACACTAGGCAAAACGCTTAATACACATAAGAAATACACATATATCTATATACTTTAACAGACAAAAATGTGGGTTTCTGTCAATCCATTTCTGACATTTACACAGCTGTGCCATACAACGCAGCCCTGTCTACCAGAATGGGAGATGTGATTTTTCTGTGTTTCAGTTTAGCAACACTTACAGGTCTTGTTCCTCTCTCCCTCTCTTAGCCTGTGAATGGCAGGGAATGGGAAGCATTGTTGGGCTTCTTTCTTTGTAACTCTGCTCTCTTCTCCTATCAGCATATTCCTTGATAGGACCGCAGCATGACTGACTCTGTGTTCTGTTTCTTCCTCCCTCAGTCTAAGGCCTGCTGTATAGGAATTGTAAGATGCCCAGCCTTTTCTGACACTTTTGTTTACAAGTAAAAATCTGTATTTTTCGCTAGAAAATTATTATTTAACCCAAAAACATTATATATATATATATATATATATATATATATATATATATATATATATATATATATATATATATATATATATATATATATATATATATATTTAGCAGAGGCCCTAGAGCAGTGATGGCGAACCTTGGCACCCCAGATGTTTTGGAACTACATTTCCCATGATTCTCACCTACACTGCAGAGTGCAAGAGCATTATGGGAAAGTTCCAAAACATCTGGGGTGCTAAGGTTGGCCATCACTGCCCTAGAGAATACAATGGTGATCGTTGCAGTTTTTTATGTCACATGGTATTTGTGCAGCGGTTTTTCAAAAATTTTGGAGAAAAAATACACTTTAATTAATTTTAATGCAAACAAAACACAATATATTATAATAAATAATATTTTTGATAATATATATAAGATGATCTTACGGCAAGTAAATACAGTGCCTTGAAAAAGTATTCACCCCCTTGGCTTTATACATATGTTGTTACATTACAGCCTTTATTTCATATTTTTTTTTAATCTGAATTCTATGTGATGGGATCAGAACACAATAGTCTAAGTTGGTGAAGTAAAATTAGAAAAATATATTGTGACGGCATGCAAGGTGAGTTACACAATCATAGGTACATTTCACCTCGCATTCATTACATTGTAAGGGACTAAACCAGAATCCAGCCTCTGTGGCGGGCTGGGTTCCAGTCCACAGTCAGCTGGACTTTAAATCACCAGGAAGAGAGCACAGCAGGGTTCTGGTTTTGAGACTCAGGGAGGATCCTGAGTGAGAGGAGCTCTGGCTTTTGGACTGAGAAAAAAAAGGTTTGCTTTTCCGTATGTTTTGAGGGTGACGGTGACCAGCCCCGCACTGTATAGAGAGGAGACTGTTTGTTTAGTTAGCGCCAGACGGCAAGGATTTGATTTACTGTTTGTTTGTTTTTTTTTACTTTGCAAACCCCTTGCAAATAAACTTGGCATCCGCCAGAATTATAAGAAACTGCCTGTTTGCGGACTGTCATTCAGAAAAGGAGATCCCCACGAGCTAATTCTCCCACAATATACATAAAACTATTTTTCAGAAATAAAAAACTGATAATTGGCATGTGCGTTTGTATTCACCCCATTTGTTATGAAGCCCGTAAAAAGCTCTGGTACAACCAATTACCTTCAGAAGTCACATAATTAGTGAAATGATGTCCACCTGTGTGCAATCTAAGTGTCACATGATCTGTCATTACATATACACACCTTTTTGAAAGGCCCCAGAAGCTGCAACACCTAAGCAAGAGGCACCCCTAACCAAACACTGACATGCAGACCAAGGAACTCTCCAAACAAGTAAGGGACAATGTTGTTGAGAAGTACAAGTCAGGGTTAGGTTATAAACAAATATACAAATCTTTGATGATCCCTAGGAGCACCATCAAATCTATCATAAGCAAATAGAAAAAGCATGGCACAACAGCAAACCTGCCAAGAGACGGTCGCACACGAAAACTCATGGAACGGGCAAGGAGGACATTAATCAGAGAAGCAGCACGGAGACCTAAGGTAACCATGGAGGAGCTGCAGAGTTCCACAGCAGAGACTGGAGTATCTGTACATAGGAAGACAATAATCTGTGACTTTTTCTGTTATTTTGTCCTATTTGTTGTTTGCTTCACAAAGAAAAAACTAAAAATGTTCAAAGTTGTGGGCATGTTCTGTAAATTAAATGATGCAAATCCTCAAACAATCCATGTTAATTCCAGGTTGTGAGGCAACAAAACAATTCCAAGGGGGTGAATACATTTGCAAGGCACTGTAGATACCTAACATGTCATGCTTTAAAATTGCGCATGCTCGTGGAATGGTACCAAACTACAATACTTACAAATCACCATAGGCAACGCTTTAATTTTTTTTACAGGTTACCAGTTTAGAATTACAAAGGAGGTCTAGAGCTAGAGTTATTGCTCTTGCTATAACAGTTACGGCGATTTGTGGTGTAAGCACAATTTACATATGTGTGTGTAACCTACGTATGTGTTCCCCTTTGCGTGCAAGCTCGGGGGGAAGGGGGCGGTTTACATTTTTTAAATTAATATTATTATTTATTTCATTTAAAAAAAAAATGTCACTGTCAATTTTAATTCTTTTTAAAATAACTTTTAATGCTGTCGTCACAAGAAATATAAACATCCCTTGTGATAGCAATAAAGCATGACAGGTCCTTTTTATGGAGACATCTGGTGTCTATAAGACACCAGATCTCTCCTCTACCCTTAAAAGCATGAGATTAAAAAAAGATCTCATGCTTTAAAAAAAAAAGGCTCTGTTACATCTTCCCTAACGGGAAGTGACAACATGCTTGTCGCTTCTGGTCTCCTAGATCACAGAGATGTTCCAGTCTCTGATAAGCTCTATAATCAGCCGGCGGAACCTCCGGACTGGATGCCAGGCTTCTCAATCTCATGGGAGAGGCACCAGCGCATGATGTAAAAGTGATCTATAAGCTAGTCGGACGCTTTGATCACTTTTAAAGATGTAGGGAATCGGCTGCTGAAAATGTTAATGCCACAGCTGTAGCCATGGCCCCGGTATAACCACTTGAACACAATCATGTGTATATACGTGATTGTGCGACCAGACCAGAACCCAGACTTGCACAATGACATCTAAAGACTGCCAGTGCCCATCTGCATTAAATAAAGCTAAGCAGGCAAAGTAAAACTGAAAACCATTAAGTTTAATTTATACCTAGTGTGACAGTGCTCAGTGCTCAGTGCTGCGCCTTATGAAGATGTCAGAAGGGTTAGATGTCACCTAGGGTTTTCAATTATACAGGTCGAGGGGCTCTGGCATGTCTGTTCTGAATTGAGGTTTTGCAGTTTTCTCTAGGACTGGTTACAGCTAGATAGGGCCCACATTTTACTGGAAACCAGCATGCTGATTATGCACGCATGCACAGGCCCTTTGGTCAAAGAGCTGTCTATGGTTCAGGGTTCCTTCCCCTGGGGACAAGCTGTACAGGAGCAGCGTGTGTGAAGAGACTATGGAAGAAGGTCTACACTGGTCTCAAGGAGAGGCAATCTAATCTGACCAGCCCATCACCTGAAGAAACACTAATGCGGCGTACACACGGTTGGAATTTCCGATGGCAACAGTCCGATGGGAGCTTTTCATCTGATTTTCTGACCGTGTGTATGCCCAACGGTCTTTTTCTGTCGGAATTTCCGACGGACTTTGAATTGAGAACCTGTTCTCAATTTTTCCGACGGAAAACCTTTCTATCGGATTTTCCGATCGTGTGTATGCAATTCCGACACGCAAACTTCCGACGCATGCTCGGAAACAATTCGACGCATGCTCGGAAGCATTAAACTTCCCTTTTATAGTGCTTTCAAACGTGTGTTATGCCGCTGTGTTATTGACCGTCGGAATTTGGTGTGATCGTGTGTAGGCAACACAGCTTGAGTGGAATTCCGTCGGAAAAACCGTCAGAGTTTTTTCCGACGAGAATTCCGATCGTGTGTACACGGCATAAGAGACTGAGTGTAATTATGTCATAGCCTGTGCAGTCCAAGTTGGCCAAATTGTTTGTTACAAAGCTGGATGTAATAATATGGTCATTCTGTGTAGAGGCAGTCTCAGGAACTATAGAGTCTAGATAGCCATGAGAATCTTAATAAGGGCAGCCATATGCAGATAAACTAGTGTGGATGGAGGACTCTCCTGCTATTGTATTCAAGCAGCTACAGAACCCACAGCTGCCTGAGTAAAATTGCACTGTTGAATAGTGACTGCATTTGAATGGATGTATTAATTGCTTAGCCGATAATATTCTACCTGGCTCAATTTATTTTTGAATCAACTTTTGTTGAGCCAGGTGGTACTTTCAGGGCCACTCACAGCTTAAATTGCAGGCAAATCAGCTGCAATTTATGCTGATTATGGCCAGGTAAAATTCTGTATTGAGTCTTGGAGCCAGGAATTTGTAGAGGTAGGTGGAAATAAGCATCCATTTCCAGGTTCACATTGTATCTGATAAGCAAACCTCATTAGTCTCAGCTGTGAACTGACTGATGTTAAGTGCTCTCCCTCTTTCCCTATCTGTTTTAAGAGCTTGCTGCTTAGTGAAAAGGCTGATTGTAGACATACCACTAAAATGGTACTAAAGCTGCTGGTTCGTTTTGGGGAACCCAACTTGGGGGGGGGGGGGATATCCTATTAGTCACAAACCGACATGCGTTTAGTTAGCCTGTTTGAACAAACAGATGTTTTGTTGGTTTTATGCTATAAATTTTCTGTACAAAGCCCTGCTGTATTGAAACTGCTGATTTGATGAATAAAAGTGCAGTACAAATGTGCTTAGGCTTCATGTACACTGGCAACTCCTGACCACGGCCATGGGAAAACACGCTTTTGCCATGATTTTACCACGATTTTGCCACGTTTTACCACGGCCTGCAGTCAAAACATTTGTATCCTGAATGCAATTCTTCTGCAGTTTACCTCACCTAAACGTGGAAGCTCCTAAATTCTGCTAAAAACCTATGTGTACATGGACACATAGGCTTTTATGGAATTGAGTTTAGGAGGTTTGGCAAAAAAAATGCCAAAAGCTTCTAAAACTCAAGTTTATGAGCTGCTGGGAGCTGCCAGTGTACATGAAGTCTTATGCCTCGTACACACGTACGGACTTTTGCCGGCGGACCTAAGTCCAGCGGACAATCCGCTGGACTTTCCGGCTAGGTCCGCTGGACTTTCCGAGGGTGTGGACTTGCCCACACACGCACGGACTTGTCCAGCGGATAATCCGCCGGCCAAAAGTCCGCGGGACTTTTGAAAATGAACGGACTTGCCCACACACGGAGCAGTCCGTTCATTTCGAACGTAACTTCAGGTTACGTAGCTAGCGTAGGCAGTAAATGCCGCCGCGCTAGCTCCGCAAGCTGGCATGGATTTAAAGGGAATCCCCACGCCGAAAAAACGGCGTGGGGGTTCCCCCCAAATCCAAGTCAGACCCTCATCCGAGCACGCAGCCTGGCAGGCCAGGAAAGGGGTGGGGACGAACGAGCGCCCCCCCCCCCCTCCTGAGCCGTACCAGGCCGCGTGCCCTCAACATGGGGGGTGCCCTGGGGAAAGGGGGGCCGTGCGGCCCCCCCACCCCAAAGCACCTTGTCCCCATGTTGATGAGGACAAGGGCCTCTTCCCGACAACCCTGGCCGTTGGTTGTCGGGGTCTGCGGGCGGGGGCGTATCGGAATCTGGGAACCCCCTTTAATAAGGGGCCCCCAGATACCGGCCCCCACCCTATGTGAATGAGTATGGGGTACGATGTACCCCTACCCATTCACCTAAGGTGTAAAATGTAAAGTAAAAAAAAAACACCCACACTTTTGAAAAAATAGTTTATTGCACTGCTCCGGGGGTCTTCTTCCGTCTTGGGGGTCTTCTTGCCGGACTCCCCCGCCATTTACCAAGCTCTTTTACCGAGCGAGGGGAGTCCGGCTACCTTCTTCGTCGTCGCCGCCGTCTGGGGGTCTCGATCCGCCTTCGGGGGTCTTCTTCCGTCTTGGGGGTCTTCTCGCCGGACTCCTCCCCTCTCTTCTGCTCTTTTACCTAGCTCTTTCACGAGGGGAGGTGTCCGGCTACCTTCTTCGTCGTCGCCGCCGTCGTCTGGGGGTCTCGATCCGCCTTCGGGGGTCTTCCGGGGGTCTCTTCTGTTCTTGCGGCGGTCGTCGTCTTCCGCGCCGCCGGCGCCTTGTCCTTCTTCTTGTCCTTCTTGTTCTTCTTGTTCTTCTTCTTCTTCCGATGTTGACCCGACGCTCTCTCTGCCCGGAATGCCTGTGCCGCTCTGAGCTCGGACTTATATAGGGACATGGGCGACAGGGTCACATGTTCATGTCACATGGTGACCCCGCCCCCTTGCGATGTCACAGTCCCAGCATCCTCCGGGACTGTGACAACACAAGGGGGCGGGTCACCATGTGACATGTGCATGTGACCCTGTCGCCCATGTCCCTATATAAGTCCGAGCTCAGAGCGGCACAGGCATTCCGGGCAGAGAGAGCGTCGGGTCAACATCGGAAGAAGAAGAAGAACAAGAAGAACAAGAAGGACAAGAAGAAGGACAAGGCGCCGGCGGCGCGGAAGACGACGACCGCCGCAAGAACAGAAGAGACCCCCGGAAGACCCCCCGAAGGCGGATCGAGACCCCCAGACGACGGCGGCGACGACGAAGAAGGTAGCCGGACACCTCCCCTCGTGAAAGAGCGAGGTAAAAGAGCAGAAGAGAGGGGAGGAGTCCGGCGAGAAGACCCCCAAGACGGAAGAAGACCCCCGAAGGCGGATCGAGACCCCCAGACGGCGGCGACGACGAAGAAGGTAGCCGGACTCCCCTCGCTCGGTAAAAGAGCTTGGTAAATGGCGGGGGAGTCCGGCGAGAAGACCCCCAAGACGGAAGAAGACCCCCGGAGCAGTGCAATAAACTATTTTTTCAAAAGTGTGGGTGTTTTTTTTTTTACTTTACATTTTACACCTTAGGTGAATGGGTAGGGGTACATCGTACCCCATACTCATTCACATAGGGTGGGGGGCCGGTATCTGGGGGCCCCCTTATTAAAGGGGGTTCCCAGATTCCGATAAGCCCCCGCCCGCAGACCCCGACAACCAACGGCCAGGGTTGTCGGGAAGAGGCCCTTGTCCTCATCAACATGGGGACAAGGTGCTTTGGGGTGGGGGGGCCGCACGGCCCCCCTTTCCCCAGGGCACCCCCCATGTTGAGGGCACGCGGCCTGGTACGGCTCAGGAGGGGGGGGGCGCTCGTTCGTCCCCACCCCTTTCCTGGCCTGCCAGGCTGCGTGCTCGGATGAGGGTCTGACATGGATTTGGGGGGAACCCTCACGCCGTTTTTTCGGCGTGGGGATTCCCTTTAAATCCATGCCAGGTCACGGAGCTAGCGCGGCGGCAGTAACTGCCTACGCTAGCTACGTAACCTGAAGTCACGTGCTAAATGAACGGACTTGCCGATGAGCGGCAAGTCCGTTCATTTCAAAAGTCCCGCGGACTTGCCCACTAACGGCGGGATTGTCCGCTGGACTTCCAAGTCCAGCGGATAATTTGAGAACAAAACCTGAAACTTTAGTCCGCCGTACTTTGGCGCCAAAAAGTCGCCGGCGCCCACACACGAGGGGATTATCCTCTGGACTTCAGTCCAGAGGATATTCCCGCGGGATTGTCCCTTCGTGTGTACGCGGCCTTAGACTGTTCCTTTTTCATATATCATTTGGTGTGTTTCGGAAGCATGTATTCTGTCTAGTCTGCCTAGCCCAACAAGAAACATTTTGACAAGCACTCTTTCTACCAACTTGAAAGGGAGTGTTGGATGCTTGCTTTTGAGTAATGAACCAGGAGTATAGCACTAGAAGAATATGTTATTCTTTACATGGCTAAACATTGGTATTACTATCAGACTTGATCCATTAGAATACGTGCCAGGTGTGTAAAATAGATACGTTTTTATAGTATAAAAGCATATTAATGTTTAATAAGTTTAGATATTTGTGTGTATAAAATATCAGATCTGAGTTAATGTTGTGCAAAGTAAAGTGAATGTTGGCACATCCTAACTGTATTTAAAAATATATATTTTCTTTTATTTCCCTTTCAATTTATGCATATGAATTAATCAATAATATTCAATTGACTACCATATGTCACATAGCAATTTTCTACACATATTGAAGTGTTATACTGTGCTGGTGTGATTATTAAGGGGATGAAAAATCATTAATGCTTTCTTTTGGTGCTATAAATACATTGAAAAATAGAGGTTTAATCTAGCCATACACAGAAATGAGTGCGTGTTGAAGAAAAAAAACTTGGAAAACTGATGGTCTGATTTTTTTAATTTGCAAATCATTGTGACCATTCACTTTTCAGCATATCCACATTCTATTCTTATGAATATTTAAGTGATATTTAAATGTCTTGAAATGCTTGTTAGATTGATGTCATGGAAGGAAAAGTTGTCTAAGTGAAGATTACAGCTGTTCAAGGCTAACATTGAAGGTTCTGAATATGGTTTATTTTACTTTAATACAAAACAGTTCACTTCTGCACAATCCCCATTTTATGGTGAGACCTGCAAGCTTGATTTATTTTTAGAAATTTGCCCCAGCTAGACCTTCCAGCATCAACATGGGTGTTGTACATGCTTTTCTAAAACACAACCCACAACCAAAACCTCTGCTGGTTGACCTAAGTTGTAATAATTGTTAATTATTACTTTTTATCTTACCTGTGCTTTCTATTAGTCAGTCATCAGAGATCTATTAAACACACTCCCTGTATAAAAGCATTGTAGCACGTCTATGCAAGTCTCTTTATACACTAAAGCTGCACGATTCTGGCCAAAATGAGAATCGCAATTCTATTGCTTAGAATAAAGATCACGATTCTCTCACGATTCTCAAAAAATGGCACTTACGAGACTGCGCAGCGCACTGATGATGCTGCCCCTCCTCGCCCATGGCATTAGAAAACATTGGGACACCTGCTTGGCAATTTTCTACTCTCCATACACATATATGTTTCCAGCCCCCTGTGAGGAATGTGTTGCAGGTAAAGGCCAAGTCTGGGGCCTCAATTAACATCTGTTGTGGGAGGGATGTAGCGGCCTTTCTGGAGAGCTGGCCTGTCAGAAGATAGAGATCAGTCCGAGGGGGGTGGGGGGGTCACCCGGTGAGGCTACAAATGGTGTGAGAGGCGTGTGTGCTTTGTGCAGGCCACTAGTGGAGCGGGACTGCCTGTGAAGGCCGAAGCCGGGACCTCGATTTTCAAACTGGCCAGCGGCGGATTTGCGGGCGCGATCAGGACCACGGCAACGGTGTTTAGCCATTCGGTGGGTCACGGAGGGGGTGCCCGAGGTGGTTAACGGAGGCCAAAAGGGTCGGGCAGGTATTTAAATGCCGATCACGGTGTGAGAGCAGAGGGAAACTTAGCTATTCCATGCGGCACTGGATCTGGAAGTGCGTTCCACAATGGTTCCGAAGGCTTCTTCTCCGGTCCACGCTACATCCCAGAGACACCTGAAAATTGCAGTAATCCAGACTGGAGATCGCGGAGGAGGGGGGTGAATCGAGATTGTGATTAATTTACGATTAATCGTGCAGCTCTAATATACACACTAAGTGGCTCCGTTTACATTTTGCAGTCATTACCAAATTGGTGCAGGTTGGGCATCAGATATCTACAGTATGTAAAGCACACAATAACTCTTTGTACTGACTTACAAAAAAATCGTTTTTGTTAAATCCACCTCTGTATTTTTGGAACACATTTTTACCAATTAACAGTAACAATTATAGTTATTATAATCTAACAAACATGATATATGATATTTTTAGATGGATTAGTGTTCTTAATAAATTGTACAAATTAAGAAAATCTTACATTATGTCTAAATGGGCTTTCCACGTATTTCCTATACTTATCTAATAAATAAAAGCTTACATTTTTCTCTAGTCATGGCAATCTGTTTTTGTCACATTCTGTAGGGGGGGGGGGGGGGGGGGTATTTACTAAAAGAGTTTATTTTTTACATATTATGTGCAGGGTAATTGAAAATAAAAAGTGAATTTCGCTTGCACTTGATTATGTAAATTAAATTAAATTAAATGCTGCATCGCTGGGCTAAATATAACTATATCTCTAGTTTAAGTCAAATCTTTCATGTACACATTTACCTGTCATTAGTGATGGACGAACTTCCGACGGGACGTTTCGCGAACACGATCTGCGAACGTGCCCAAATGTTCTTTTAAGGCAGGCGAACATTAAAAACCTCCAGGTCATATTTGCAGCCACTAAACACTTACTAGCTGTGCACACATAGTCCCACAACATGGACACTGACATACCAGAAGTATTAAGTGAATCTGGTATCGACAACGACAAGAATTCTTTTTTTATCTGTGAAATGTTGTCAATTCAGGAGCGCATGAAGGCCATGGAGGAGAGGCAAGGTCAGGCCAGGCTATAAAGGGGGTGCAGGAGATGATCAGTGCCACAGTCAGGGCAGCGCAGTCCTGTTCCAGTGTCCCAGTGTGCCAACCTGTGCTTGAGCCCCTAACCCCTCCCTCTGCCCGGCCCTTACCCCCACCTATGCAGGGCTCCACTGTGGTGGTCCGGAGGTGCCAGTCCAGTGCTGATCCTCAGCCATGGTGCTGGCACTGCCTGCTGATTGGCTTATCTGCTGCTATCTCCCTCACTGACACCAGCACTGCGATAGAACACTGACACCAGCACCGAGATAGAGAGAGCACTGACACCAGCAACACGATAGAGAGCACTGACACCAGCACCGAGATAGAGAGCCCTGACACCTGAACGCACCTTTTGCAACTTCCCACTTTGGCTCAAGCTCACTATACTATGCTTTATATATTTAAAAGTATATTATAAGTGTATTACACGCCTATATACTGTACACCTATACCAGTCCTTAAAAGGACTTTTGTGGACCTAATAGTAGCTTGTGATTACAGACTGTCCCTGCTCCAAACAGCAAACTCTCTCCCTACACTGAGAAAAGACAGCTGCAGAATCGCTCAGCACTGCAGTCAAACATTTCTGCACAATACAAATTAACTATAATATGCTTTCTATATTTGAAAGTATATTATAAGTGTATTACACCCCTATATACTGTACACCTATACCAGTCCTTAAAAGGACTTTTGTGGATCTAATAGCTAGTGAGTACAGACTGTCCCTGCTCCACACAGCATCCTATACCTACACTGACAAAAGACAGAATGTAAAATGGCAGCCAGATCAGGTCTATTTATAAGGTAGGGGGTATGTCTATGTGCTGAAATGTCTCAATTGGCTGTCATGTACCCCATGATGGATGTTTCATGGGTCAAAGTTCTTCACAATGTAAAAGAATATGTCTGCCGCGAACAGCGCCATAAGTCCGTCAGTTTGGCGAATCGCGAATGAGCAAAGTTCGCCACGAACCAACCACCAGGCGAACCACAAGGCCATCTCTACCTGTCATTACCATTCGTGTTAAGGATGCTTAATAGGTTTGAGCTTTAGGTTCAGGACCGAACCCATGTTCAGTCTGAGTTTTACATATTCAGGGGTTCAGCAAATGTACAAATTCAGTAAGTATTTGCCTGAGTTGAACATCCAGCTGCAGTGGGAAGTGAAATATTTAGATCCCAGTATTACTATGCCCACCAGCGTCCTAGCAACCATTGGGTAATGCCTGCCTGGCCCATTCATTTGTCAGCTGCGGATTCCAGCTGACAACTGAATGTTAATAAAGTAGGGATGGTGGCTGACATGTAAAAAATAACCTGGAGGGGTCCCTCCAAAATTTATACCAGACCATTTAGGTCTGGAGACCCCACGCCAAAAATAAAAAAAAGGAGTGCAACACCCCCCCATTTAAGAAAAAGGAGAAAAAAGAAAAGAAAGCATGAGATACACCACAAAAATCCATATTAGACTAGCATGCACACTTACACTTACCCCCCCCCCCTTACCATGCCAGGACACATACCCTCAACATAAGTAAGGCAACTGTTAAGAGCATGTTGCCTGGTAAGATTCCAGAGGGGGGGGGGGGCATAATTGTTGCACTAGCAGCTATCAGCTTGTCTCTGTTTCTAGAACCAGCTCCCAGCTGTAAAGTGAAAGTGATCTGGCAGCTATATAGCCATCAATCACTTTCTCAGTGCAGGCGGCATGCCTTTTCCACCATCACATCCCCTCTGCATGGTTTCTGGGCTCTGTCTCTTACTGGGAGCCCAGGACTACATTAGAGGGCTGCAATATGGTGGACAGGAGGAAACAGAAGAACATCCTTCTTTGACCTCCTCCAGCTGGAATAAAACCAGAAGTGACAATATAGAGAACTATATTGAAGTCTTCAGTGCATTTACAAACATTACAGATCCAGACCAGGGAACATTTAACGCATTTCACATGAGCCGTGCTTTCTCATAACAGACTCTGGTCTGGAACTGTGCTTTTTGTACATTTTATGCACTTTAGACTTCAATATAGCTCTCTTATTCTTCACAACATTGGAGTGCAGTCAGCCCTTTTGTTTCCCTCTACAGCAATATTTCTAGCAATAGTGCTAACAGTTGACCCCAGACTGATGAGCTGTAAAAGCTTTAAAGCATCACCTATGAAGATTTTTGGGTACTGCGGTTCTTTGCGATAATACAAGTGCCTGCAATTTTAAGACTTGATATGTGTGGAAGCGATTTACTCGACACAAACTCATCTTTATATATTACCAAAAAACTGTGTATTACATTGTGTTTGTATACACTAAAATTAATTGTATTTAATTTTTTCCTGAAAATATGCATTTGATAAATAGTTGCACAAATATCATGCAACATGAAAAATTGCAACTACTATCTTTCTATTCTACAAGACCTTTGCTGTCAGAAAATATATAATGTTCTGGGGGTTTAAGTAATTTTTGGCCAAAAAATCCAGATTTTTAAATGTGTGCAAAAAATATTGGTAATACTGGTAATAATGGTAATAATGGCAAACGAGACATGTAGAGGTTGATTTACTAAACATGGAGTGTGCAAAATCTGGTGCAGCTGTGTGTGGTAGCCAATCAGCTTCTAACCTAAGCTTGTTCAATTAAGCTTTGACACCAGAAAAAAAATGGAAGCTGATTGGGTTCTGTGCTGAGCTGCACCAGATTGAGCACCCTCCAGTTTCAGTAAATCAACCCCATTGAGAATCTTTCCTAAAAGGGATGCAGGAAATAATACAAATCTAACAGGTGTTCTAATCCTTGTCCAATATTTATAATAAAAAAAAAGAAAAAAAAAATGTATTGCCTTTGGTCAAAAATTTGTTTCGTTTCGCTCCGTTTCGTATATAAAAAATTTCATAATTCGTGTACGAAATTCCGTTCGAATTTGTACGAAATACGAATCGTTAAAAAAAATTTGAATCGTTACGAATCGTTAGTAAAGTTATGAATCGTTACGAATCGTTAACGCGGCTAATGAATTGCCGGTTCCCATAACACAGAGAACAATTCGAATCCAACTACAAATATCGAATTTCAACTAATACGAAAGAAATTATTATAGCGGATATAACGAATACTTCGAATGCTTTGAATGATTCAAATGAATTCGAGATTCAGTATATGTAATATCGAGAACTGTTCCTGCACAAAGTGTCATTTTTGCAGGAAAAAAAGCTATTTAAAATCACTCGCGGCTAATGAATTTCCGGCTCTGTAACACAGAGAACAGTCATTCATTGGTAAAAAAAAAAAAAAAAAGCGTGGGGGTCCCCCAAATTCAATAACCAGGCCCTTCAGGTCTGCTATGGATATTAAGGGGAACCCCACTTCAAATTTAAAAAAATAAATGACGTGGGGTCCCCCCTAAATATCCATACCAGACCCTTCAGGTCTGGGATGGATTTTAAGGGGAACTCCGACCAAAAAAAATAAAAAATGGCGTGGGGTCCCCCTCAAAATCCATACCAGACCCTTTATCCGAGCACGCAACCTGGCAGCCCGCAGGAAAAGAGGGGAGGACGAGAGCGCCCCCCCCTCCTGAACCGTACCAGGCCACATGCCCTCAACATTGGGAGGGTGCTTTGGGGTCCCCCCCAAAGCACCTTGTCCCCATGTTGATGAGGACAAGGGCCTCATCCCCACCACCCTGGCCATTGGTTGTGGGGGTCTGGGGGGGGGGGGCTTATCAGAATCTGGAAGCCCCCTTTAACAAGGGGACCCCCAGATCCCACCCCCCCTGTGTGAAATGGTAAGGGGGTACAAAAGTACCCCTACCATTTCACCAAAAAAGTGTCAAAAATGGTAAAAATTACAGGAGACGGTCTTTGACAATTCCTTTATTAAAATCTTTCTTTCTTCTGGTCTTCCTTCTTCCTTTCTTTATCCTTCGGTTTCTTCATCTTCTCCTTCCGGCATCTTCTTCCATCTTCTTCTTCCTCCGATCCGCTTCTTCTTGCTCTAGTCTTCTCGTCCTTCTCTTCCGGAATCTTCTTCCATGGCGTCGGTGTCTCTTCTTGGGCCGCTCCTCGCAATGGGAGGCTCCCGCTGTGTGAGGCTTCGCTGCGTCTGACAGGTCTTTTATAACGAAGGGGACCTGCTGACCCCGCCCCCCTCTGACGCACGGGGACGTCATGGGGACTTCTCTATGGCTTTCCCCATGACGTCAGAGGGGGGCGGGGTCACCAGGTGCCCTCCGTTATAAAAGACCTGTCAGACGCAGCGAAGCCTCACACAGTGGGAGCCTCCCATTGTGAGGAGCGGCCCGACAGAAGAACAGACGCCGACGCCATGGAATGATGGAAGAAGATGGAAGACATGTCCCCATGTCTTCTTCTTCCGATCCACTTCTTCTTGCTCCGGTCTTCTCGTCCTTCTCGTCCGGCATCTTCTTCCATGGCGTTGGCGTCTGTTCTTCTGTCGGGCCGCTCCTCGCAATAAGAGGCTCCCGCTGTGTGAGGCTTCGCTGCATCTGACAGGTCTTTTATAATGGAGGGCACCTGGTGACCGCGTCCCCCTCTGACGTCATGGGGAAAGCCATAGGGAAGTCCCCATGATGTCCCCGTGCTTCAGAGGGGGCGGGGTCACCAGATGCCCTCCGTTATAAAAGACCGCAGCGAAGCCTCACACAGCGGGAGCCTCCCATTGCGAGGAGCGGCCCAAGAAGAGACACCGACGCCGACGCCATGGAAGAAGATGCCGGACGAGAAGGACAAGAAGACCAGAGCAAGAAGAAGCGGATCGGAGGAAGAAGAAGATGGAAGAAGATGCCGGAAGGAGAAGATGAAGAAACCGAAGGATGAAGAAAGGAAGGAGGAAGACCAGAAGAAAGAAGATTTTAATAAAGGAATTGTCAAAGACCGTCTCCTGTCATTTTTACCATTTTTAAAACTTTTTTGGTGAAATGGTAGGGGTACTTTTGTACCCCCTTACATTTCACACAGGGGGGGCAGGATCTGGGGGTCCCCTTGTTAAAGGGGGCTTCCAGATTCCGATAAGCCCCCAGCCCGCAGACCCCCACAACCAATGGCCAGGGTTGTGGGGATGAGGCCATTGTCCTCATCAACATGGGGACAAGGTGCTTTGGGGGGGACCCCAAAGCACCCTCCCAATGTTGAGGGCATGTGGCCTGGTATGGTTCAGGAGGGGGGGGCGCTCTCATCCCCCCCTCTTTTCCTGCGGCCTGCCAGGTTGCGTGCTCGGATAAGGGTCTGGTATGGATTTTGAGGGGGACCCCACGCCATTTTCTTTTTTTTTTTGGCCGGGGTTCCCCTTAAAATCCATCCCAGACCTCAAGGGTCTGGTATGGATTTTGAGGGGGACCCCACGCTATTTTTTTTTTCGGCTGGGGTCCCCCTTAATATGCCGGATGATATCCATAGCAGACCTGAAGGGCCTGGTTATTGAATTTGGGGGGACCCCCACGCTTTTTTTTTATCAATGAATGACTGTTCTCTGTGTTACAGAGCCGACAATTCATTAGCGGCAATAGCTTTTTTTCCTGTAAAAATGACACTTTGTTTTACGAATCATTCGAATCATTCGTTATATCCGCTATAATAATTTCTTTCGAATTAGTTGAAATTCGATATTGGTAGTTTGGTTCGAATAATTTGGAGCTGAAATTCGTAAACGGAATTTTTCCTGCAAAAATTACACTTTGTTTTACGAATCATTCGAATCATTCGTTATATCCGCTATAATAATTTATTTCATATTAGTTGAAATTCGATATTTGGTAGTCGGATTCAAATAATTTGGCGACGAAATTCGTAAACGGAATTTCGTATTCCGTACGGAATTCGTATTCGAAAAAATTCGTACTACGGATTCGTAAATTTGTACGCATTTCGAAAAATTTGTACGAATTCGTACGAAACTAATCGCACATGTCTATTGGTCACACTTTAACTAAAATGACAGACTGACGACTAGGGATGGGCTTGATGTTCAGGTCGAACATAGGTTTGACTTGAACATCGGGTGTTCGCCTGTTCGCCGAAGAGCGAACATTATGGGGCAATCGTGGCAAATTTGATCACTGCGGGATGCCCCATACTGCACTGTGAGATCTCAGGGCTTTGCTGTATGATGATTGACCAAAGCATGCACCTGACCTGCATGCTTTGTCCAGTCCCAGTGCATTCTGCTAAGAGAGCCATAATTGACCAAATTATTTGGGCAATCATGGCTCAGGGGGACTAAGTTCACACCCCACACTATATAATGCTGCCTACACGGTGGCCCTGTGAAGTGTTGTTGGTGTGGACGGAGAGATATCTTGATTTAGATTAAGCAGGCAGGTTATTCAGTTAGTGGCAGTGTATTTGATATATATATATATATATATATATATATATATATACACACAGTCAGTCTAGTATTTATATATATATATATATATATATATATATATATACGCTGCATTTAGCATAGACTATAAATTCAGTGTTTACTCTATATTCAGTGCAGGCATATAGATATATATGTAGTCAGAGCCTTCACTTGGAAATGTGATACCCTAATTACCAAGACCTGAGGTGTGCCTTGGCCTAGCTGGTCGGTACGCCTAAAAGAGGGCATACCCTGAATATATGAATATGAAAATGTACATGTGTAAAGCATATATGAAAGGTTTGGGGGAAACGGGTGGGTAGGAACCATGAAGACGAGCAGACGCACGATCAGACAGAGGAGGAGGGATATATAGCCCATCAGACTTCTCCGGCCAGCATTCTCGCTTGGAAATGTGATACCCTAACTACCAAGACCTGAGGTGTGCTGGTCGGTACGCCTAAAAGAGGGAAAAATGGACCCAAAAGTAGGTGTGATGAGAAAGCCTAATTAAGGGTAGGTAACAAACCATCTAGTAAAATAGCGAACGCCTGGATGGCTTTGGTATATGGATCCGATATGTATCAGCTATAACAGGAGGAATTCCAGCATCCCATGAATTGAGGAAAAGAATGGACCCCCTGTTTGGAACCCATGAAACTGCCCAGATCCCAAACAATGTCCCTTACATTTTTTGGATCAAGCCTAATTACAGAGAAAACACAGACATGAGAACGGCTTGTAGTGAGAGGATACATGGGGGGAAAAAGGGGAGGAAGGGCTGACCCGAGGAGCCCCTGTGAAATAATTGCAAAGATGATCGACCAATTCAAAACAGACACCAGTTAAGAAGCTCTGTAACATTCCCACGAACCCCTGACCTGTCTGTCTATTCTTGGTATAGAGAAGCTTGATAGGGTGAGCCGCACAACTGGATGAACTGTCAGGAGTTTGCAGGGGTCTGAAGTGCTGGAACCTGATAATGTTGGCAGATAATGTTGGCCAATATGCTGTGGCAATATGCATCGAAAGCAGGAGTCATGAACCTGAGAAAATCTTCCAACCCTTAGCATAAGCCTACAGAGTATTCCTGGATAAAGAATCATAATCCAGATCGATCACTTGTGTCCAGAGACTAATCATGATCAGCAGGGAGTAAGAAAGGAACCGATTTGCCCAACAGCTCAGCACTGGCTGCGTCTAAGTGAATTGCACTGATGAACTCTCCCAGGAATTGAAACTTGTACATCAGTCAACCTACACATGAAGAACATGATTCGAAGAGACCCTGATCCACCTTATTCAAAATTTTCTATAGCCAAAACGTAAAGAAAAACAATGAGCTACCTGACCAACCAGTCCCCATGTGACTAACTGCCAGTATCAGCAAATAATGAAAAAATGCCAAAGTATGGGTAAACTTGGGCAGACGAACTTCTGGGGTCCAACCACTCATGATGCAAGATGGCTGAAAACCAACTAATCATGGTTGTGGAATAACATGGAGATGCCATTCCAGTCACCCAATAAACTGGTCCCACATGATTAAGTTGGGTCGCGTTTTTGCCTGTAACCTGACAACCGATTCAGAGTCCTCAAACAGGGGATAGAGGGCCAGACTCCATCTGAGGAATAACTCTCATGGCATGATTCAACATACCCAAAGTGACTGTAAGCACCCCTCTGAACAGTTCTCTGAAGAGTTCTCCAGGCGATTAGAGCCGAGAGTGAAACCCAGAATTATGATGCTTGACCCGGATCAACCACTTTGTGGGCCGTCAAGGGGACGTTGGCTCAGCACACACCCTGAAAGAGACTACAGATCCCTTGGCGGTAACCAGGGTCTCCACGCAACAGGAAAACAACTGAATGAAATAACCCCTGACTCCCCTGCAGGTACCCAAGATCCAATGGAGTGCTTGGCAAGGGTGTCAAAACAAGGATTGCTTTGCCCTACCAGTGGTCAGGTCTGATGGAAAAAGCTTCAAACCATGGTGAGATCAGATTTAAAAAAAAAACAATACCCTCCAACTGTAGGAAGTGCTGAATCGCCAGATTCATGGATGAGTTCTTTGATAAAAATACTTCCGCAAGAAAGAGGGCAGCCAAAAATTTAACAACCGATAACGGAAACTTGCCACTGGACACCCCTGTGGGCTGACCCACCACCTTCGAAACGAAGGTGAAGAACCAAACCAAGCACCCCTGAAAATGAATGCCTCCAGTAACTTGACGATGAAAGCATGACTGCCTGCTGAAGCCAAGATACTAAGTGTGAAAGACTCAGGCGAGATAGTGATGCAGGCCTGAAACATTCCCCCAACTGGGGCTGTCTGAAGACCAGGGATGGGAGATTCCAACACCGCCCCTGACAAGAAAGACTCCTTGGCTCAGACATATTAAACCAGAAAGCTTAATAGTACCAGTGGAGTAAGGGGATGCTGACCTTGCCTACAGGAATGTAGGAAGAGCAGGAGCTGGGGGTGCGCTGACATCCCGCCTGTGACTGAGCGAGCTTCAATTACCTCCATCCTGTCTTGCAACAGGCCGTGGTGAGCATATTTTAGCCCACATGAATCTGAGTTAAGAATAATGCCCAGAACATGTTCTATGCTGGTGAATGGGAGTAGCTGGTATGGAATTGGAAACAACAATTCAAATCGTTCTGCCCTGGCTGTGGGCAGGAAAGGAGAACCCCCATGACTTAAGTATGGACCAACTCCTGAATGATGAAGTGCTACCATGCTCTGAACCCCCACGTGGGGTTGAATGGATGAATGTGAATTTGTCGATCCAAACGTGTGGCATGCCCAAACCCAAGGAAACACAAACTAGAGAAAATGACCACAGACAACCAGACATAAGAACAACAATACCCCTTTGTGCCTACCCAAATATGAGGACATAAGCAGTGATGACGAGACCACAGCGCGTGAATGAACCTGATGACGACCCCCACCATAGTGTATGTAGTAAGTGAGCCTGAGTAACCTGCAGCGCAAAGACCAGGTAATTAAAACTGAATAGTCAGGGCTAATGTACCCACAGTCTATGGTGGGTAGTCGTACAGGTGTAATGAAATGAACTTGCAATGTATTACCTATGGTATACGGGCGAGAAGATTGTGGTCAACAATCATTTAAAAACGAAACCTCAGCCCATATGGATCTGTAGACGTGACAGATGTGAGCATTAGCTAACTGAACCCAGGTACACAAAGAAACATGAAGGAAAGGTACGATGAGACATGGAAACAAACGAAGATGAACATTGGTGTATGCCGTAACTGCATGGGAATGACATGCTTTGACAGAAACACGCTACGACAGGACATGCTATGAGAGAACGTGCTACGACAGCACCGCTGTGACAGCGCCGCTATGACAGAACCCAGTATGACAGAACCGGCTAATGACAGAACCCACTAATGACAGAACACGTAAATGACAGAACATGCTAATGACAGAACCGCTAATGACAGAACCGCTATGACAGAACATGCTAATGACAGAACATGCTACTGACAGAACACGCTAATGACAGAACCGATAATGACAGAACCGCTATGACAGAACTCTCTAATGACAGAACCGCTATGATAGAACACACTAATGTCAGAGCCGCTATGACAGAACATGCTACTGACAGAACACGCTACTGACAGAACCGCTATGACAGAAAATGCTGTGACAGAAACGATGTGAGGCATGAATCGTGAAATGACAATGGAAGTGGAGCTACCCCACCAATCAGCCCCCCACCTACTGGTCTGCACCCCCCTTAATTTGTGACCCCAAGGTAGCCTGGACTCAGCCCCCCCATTCCAGGACTAAAACAGCTAACCAATGCCGACCCCCCTTAATGCCCAAAGTGAGCACCAGGAGGAGTAAGCTGGCGGGTTGACGGCCCCCCATGATGCCCGGCAAGTGGGAGGAGTGAGCAGGATGAGTGACCCCCATGCTGCCCAGCGAGTAGTAGGAGGAATGAGCGCCCCCATGTTGCCTGGCAAAAAGTACCGGGAAGTGAGCGGGCGAGTGGGCGGCCCTCCCTCTGATGATGCCGACATAAGCCCGGGAGAGGTGAGCAGGCGAGTGAGCGGCCCCCTCCTGAATGAAGCCCGGCATGAGCCCTAGAGAAGTGGCGGCAGGTGGGCAGCCCCCCAATGAAGCCCGGCATGAGCACCGGGAGAAGAACCGCCACGACTCCTGCAGCCGACCGCCGATCTCAGAAGATACCGGAAGTGACGTGGCCACCCGGAAATGATGTGTGTCGGCTGTAACCATGAAGACGAGCCGACACACGATCAGAGGAGGAGGGATATATACACCTCAGACTCCTCCTACAAATACAGGCTGGCCAGCCTTCTCACATATATACTCTGCATCCAGTGTAGCCTATATCTACAGTGCATTCCGTGGTGTACTGTTTCTAATACACTTCAGGTGGTGTACACAGCATCTAATACAGTGAGTACAGTTTCTACTACATTTCTGGTGGTGTACACAGTATAAAATATAGTGCATTCCGTGGTGTACTTTTTCAAATACACTTCAGGTGGTGTACACAGTATCTAATACAGTGAGTACAGTTTCTACTACAATTCTGGTGGTGTACACAGTATAAAATACAGTGCAGCCATAGTACACTTGCTAATACAGTGCAGACAGTGTACACATTATCTAATACAATGTGTAGAGTTCCTACTACACTTCTGGTGGTGTACACAGTATCTAATACAGAGTAGTGTGGTGTTGCAAAACAAAATATACATCATGTCTGGAAGACCACAAAGGAGAGGCAGAAGCTCACAGGCCACTAAAAGAGGGCAAGCAGCCTCTGTGTCTACAGTCAACAAAGCTGCCCTCATTCTCCTCACCCTCTGTCACCCAGGCTCAGAGTAGTTTGCCTTCCAATGCAGCTGCCAAAGTGGCCTATTCCGCTGGCTCCTTGTCCACAGTCACTCCTTCCATAGCCCCACCATCATGCACGGAGGAGTCCTCAGAACTATTCGATCACAGTGTCGGGTACATGCTGCTGGAGGATGCGCACCGATTTGAAGGCTCCGATGTTGGTTTCCAGGTTGAGAAAGGGAGTAACATGAGCCTAGAGAGAGGGGGTGCCCAAAAAAGACAAAAAACTGGCAGTCGTGTTCCCCCAGCTGCAGCATACTGACAAGTTTGCTCCAGCGACGAGGAGGGAGGGTATGATTAGGTCACTGACTCTAACTGCCTGAGAGGAGGAGTGGAGGAGGAACAACTCCAATGAGGCAGGATGTCCTCTAAGGGGCAGCTTAAGGGCAGCCACCCTATTGCATCACACCGCAGAGCTCTGCAGGTGCAGGGCGCTGCTGACTCCCCGCTGACTTGTAAAAGTTCCTTGGTGTGGGCCGTTTTCGACACTCGTGCAGCATATTGCACCGTTGCTGTTTGTAACCTATGTCTGAAGCGGATCAAGCATGGCCAGAACAGCAGCTGCTTGGGCACCACATGCTTGACCAGACATATGACGACCTGGCATGCAGTTCATTGGCAACAGCACTTGAAAGACCCACATCAAAGAAAAAGGCAGACTACTCCTTGCTCCTCATCTGGGATCTCCAACCCCACTATACCTCCAGTCCTCTTAAAAACCTGCACTGAGAGGAATGAATGTATAGCAATAGGTGTCCCAAGTACTTGCAGCCAATCTGCTAGTAGTACACCACCAGTTGATTTTAGCTGGCAAATTTCCCTACCCTAGTTGCTGAACAGTAAAAAGAAATTTGGTCCCAGCCACCCACATGCTCAGTGTCTGAATGCTAGCTTGGCAAAATTGATAGCACTGCAACTGCGCCCTTTTCAGCTGGTAGACTCTGCCCCCTTTTGTGAATTTGTGGAATGTGCTGTACCTCAGTGGCAGGTTCCAAAACGCCATTTATTTTCATGGAACACCATTCCGGCTCTCTACCAGCATGTGGAAGGCAATGTTTTGGTCTCATAAGGTGCAGATTACCGCTGACTCATGGTCCAGCAGCATGGGCAGGGACTTTACCTTTCCTTCACGGCACACTGGGCAACTCTGTTGGCAGCTGGGAAGGATGCAGGACAGGGTTCAGTATTGTTGGAGCTTGTTCCGCCACCACACCTCCAAAATGCTAGTGGTGTTTCTGCCACAGCTCTCTCCTCCACCCGCTTCTCTTCTTCCTTTATAGCCTCTTCTGCAGATTTGTCCTCTGAACCAGCATTGCTCTGTAAGCGTTAAAGGGGCTACGCAAGCAGTCAGGCAAAAAGATGCCATGCAGTGCTTGAGTTGGTCTGCTTAGGGGACAGGAGCCACACTGGGGCAGAGATTCTGTCAGCTCTGCAGGTGCAGGCTCAGAGGTGGTTGACGCCATGCCAGCTTCAGCCAGGAATGGTTGTGACAATGGCACCAACATTCTCTTCGCCCTCCGACAGGGACACTTGACCCATGCTCCATGTTTGGCACACATCCTAAATTTGGTGGTGCAGCGGTTCTTGAGCAGCTACCCAGGCTTACAGGATCTCCTGAGGCAGGCCAAAAAAGTCTGTGGTCATTTCCACCGGTCATACAATACCAGTGCTCGGCTGGCTGACATTCAAAGGAAATGCAACCTGCCAACCAACCACCTCATTTATGACATGCCCACCAAGTGGAACTCAACATTGGCAATGCTGCAGCGGCTGCACATGCAGCAGAGGGTCATCAATGAGTACCTGTGCAGGTATGGCACCAGGACAGAGTCAGGGGAGCTTGGATTCTTTTTTGCATGCATTGTCCTGTCACCATTTGAGGAGGCTACGAGGATGGTGAGCAGAGACAATGCATGCATCAGTGACACTGTCTCTCTTGTCTTCCTGTTGGAGCACACGTTTTTTGGAATAATGGGCACTTGAAGCAGAACAGCGGGAGGAGGACTTTCTTACCTCTCAAGGCCCCCTTTATCCAGATAGTATTCATGCGGGCCCACCAAACACACAGGAAGAAGAGGAGGAGGAGGATTGTGTCAGCATGGACATGGAGGATAACACTCAGCAGCAGTCTTCAAGGTATGGTTTTCAGTCCCCAGAAACCCAAGGAGTTGTACGTGGCTGGGAGGAGGTGGTTATGGATCACGTGATCCTTAGTGACCCAGAGGACTCAAAATCGAATGCCTCTGCAAACTTACGCTGCATGGCCTCCCCTGATTCTGCAAAGCCTGCAAAAGGACCCTAGTATTTGTGGTATCAAGGAGAGGGATCATTACTGGCTGGCAACCCTTCTTGATAAACGTTAAAGGGTAAGGTTGCAAAACTCATCCTGCCTTCACAGAGGGAGCAGAGGATGAAACATCTTCAGGAGGCCTTGAAGAACGGTTTGTGCAATGCATTTCCAGACCCTGGGAGGTTACAATTTCCTGGTGCTGGAAAACGTGTTGCTGAGACTTCATTCAGTCAGAGGAAGAGCGGTCCTCAGCCCCAAGGTCTGATTGGTTCAAGCAACCATCGCCAGTGTCTGCATTAAATGGTGCAGGAATATCTAGGGGCAAGAGCAGACTTGGAGACCTTTCCAGCAGAGCATCCTCTGGGTTATTGGGTCTTGAAAGTGGACCACTGGCCCGAACTTGCTCAATATGCAATTGAGCTACTGGCCTGTCCTGCATCCAGTGTTCTTTCTGAACGCACATTCAGTGCTGCTGGAGGGTTTGTAACGGATTATAGAGTGCTCCTCTCCACAGACTCCATTGATAGGCTCACATTCATTAAAATGAATTAGTCTTGGATCAGCAGCTAATGCTGATGTAACTGATTGAATTTTCTATGGATGTGGGATCCTTTGAAGACTGCCTATGCTGAGTGACTATCCTATTCCTCCTCAATCTTGATGATGCTAGCTTCCAATAATATTTTAAGTATACGGCACCACCTTCACCACCCAAGGCCCAATTTTCTGCCCCTGTTTAACAGGAGCATGTAATTAAAATGTTTCATCTAATATTTCACAGTAGGGCCCGTTCCTGTGCCCAACAAGGGTATCTGTGAGGGGTTACAGTGTTGTGGCACCACCACCACCACCCAAGGCCCAATTTTTATGCTCCTGTTTAACAGGGGCATGTAATTCCAAATCTTGATATCATATTTCACAGCAGGCCCCATTCCTGCGCCCAACATGATTAACTGTGAGGGCTTACAGTGTTCTGGTACCACCACCAAAGGCCCAATTTTTCTGTCCCTGTTTAACAAGGGCATGTAATTCCAAATTTTGATATAATATTTTTACAGAAGGGACCATTCTTGCATCCAACAAGATTAACTGTGAGGGCTTACAGTGTTCTGGTACCCCCACCACCACCAAAGGCCCAATTTATCTTCCCCTGTTTAACAGGGGCATGTAATTACAATTTTTGATATAGTATTTCACAGCAGGGGCTGTTCCTGCGCTCACCAGGAGTAACTATAAGGGCTTACAGTGTTCTGTACCACCAACACCTAAGGCCCAATTTTCTGCAGAGTATATAGGGCAGGCCGTATAGTATATATAGTACAGGCATACCCCACTTTTAAGTACACAATGGGGTTTATTTACTAAAGCTGGAAAGTGCAAAAGCAGGCTCACTTCTGCATATAAACCAATGAGCTTCTAACCCCAGCTTGTTAAATTAAGCCTGGTAATAAAACCTGGAAGCTCATTGGTTTCTATGCAGAAGTGAGCCTGATTTTGCACATTCCAGTTTTAGTAAATAAACCTCATTGTGTACTTAAAAGTGGGGTATGCTGTATATATACTGTTGTCCATTTAAAAAAAAAATGTGGGTGCCTAAAGGGCCTGGTAATGGACTGGGAGGGGACCCATGTCATTTTTTTCAATGATTTTCATCTACAGTACATTGCCGGGGGCCGACAATACATTACAGCCGCGAGCAGTTTCAAATTACTTTTTCACCTTAAGAAATGCTACGGTATTGTTCTAAACACGGGAAAACTGTGCCACTTTACAGGCATACTATAGACCCCCCCCCCCCCCGGCACAAAATATAAAGGAATATATAATTTTTATTGTTTCACTTTAAGCATTATTAAAATTACTGCTCCTGAAAAAACTGCCATTTTTAAAACTTTTTTTTTTGCATTGATACGTGTCCCCTGGGGCTGGAACCGGGTCCCCAAACACTTTTTATGGCTTTTCATGACTTTTTAAGCCTTTAAAATATGCACTTGAAGACTGCCTATGCTGAGTGACTATCCTATTCCTCCTCAATTTTGATGATGCTAGCTTCCAATAATATTTTTAGTTTAGGACACCACCTCAGGAGCAGAATATATATATATATATATATATATATATATATATATATATATATATATATTATATATATTATTATGTGTGTGTGTGTGTGTTTGTAGTTCTGGTGTAATATTTTTTTTTTTTTTTTATCTGTATGAAGCACCATGAACTTTAACTAGGATTTGGTTGAAACATTAAAGCCTGATTCGTTTTTTTTTTGTTTTTTTATCCTGATATGTGACTGCCATTTCCTTTGGCTTTAACAGTTGAGTGAAATAAAGGGAAAGACAAGTGGTCTGCACATTCAGCATTCTGAAGAAAGCATTTCTGTGTAGGGTTTGTTAACCGTTGTCCTCTGATATCAGTAACCCATGTTATGTAGGGCACAGTCCTGACATCCTCAAAAGATCTCCCTGAAGGGAAGTGAAATATCTACTCTGAAGTTTCCAAACTTCCCTGAACTGTATCTACAGTCTCACACCAGGAGGGGAGACTGCAGCTTTGAAAAAAAATAACACCTTTGTTATTCCAAGTGTTAGAGATGAAGCAGAGTTTGCAGATGGCCTCAAGGATTTTGCACACTTCACCAAACACAGATGGAAAGAGGACTCTTTGAACTGCTCTGAAAATTTGTTGCAATGCAGCAGACTATGAAACCACCATATTTTTAGTCCACTCTCTTTTAGATTTTATGACTATGTAACAAGAAAGAATGTGGCAGTTTGATGTTGTCACCTTTTCAGTTCTGTTTGGTAGTACTTGAAGTAAGTGTAGAGAAATGTATGCCTGACCCTCCAAATTCAGCAAGTGTTGCTTCTCTCTGAATGTGTGCTGTTGATGAGTGATACTGTTTATCCAGAAGAACTGGAAACAAGAGAGAAGTGTTCAGTCCATTAGGTTATGGACAAGACATGAGTCATCAGTTAGTAATTCCAGATGTTTTATTCACATCAAAACAAAGATTAAAACTTATCATATGTGGTGTGATAATTGTTAAAGATGGGAGTGCTTTTTAAAAACCTGTCAGTAAAGTAATTTCAAATTGTACAATGCTTTGTTTGCCTTTTTGAACATTTTATTAGAATGACATTATTAAAAGTATTTTTTTTTATTTTGTAAAGGAATACGAGAATGTATGATAGTCATCACCATATTACCGCTATTTTACCACTAAACAGGTCTTTCATAACAAAAAATTTTTTATAAACAAACCATATATATATATATATATATACAGTATCTCACAAAAATGAGTACACCCCTCACATCTTTGTAAATATTTTATTATATCTTTTCATGTGAGAAACTTGAAGAAATTACACTTTGCTACAATGTAAAGTAGTGAGTAGGAATGAGCTTTCTGTTCGGGTCGAACATGAGTTCGTCTCGAACATTGGCTGTTCGCCCGTTTGTCAAAAACCGAACATTATAGGCCGTTCGCGCCAAATTCGAGCGGCACGTAGCGGCCCATAATGCACTGCGGGAGCGCAGTGAATTGCTGTATGATTATTGGCCAGACCATGCACCATAACCTGGATGCTTTGGACAATCACAGTGCCCTCAGCACGTCGGCCTTGTGTAGTGTGTCGTTGGTGTGGATGGAGAGAGAGTGTCATTTAGATTGAGCAGGCAGGCAGGCAGATTATTCAGTTAGCTGCAGTGTATTTAATATATAAATATACAGTCAGTCTCGTGTATGTATATATATATATATATATATATATATATATATATATATATATATATATATATCCACTGTATCCATTTTAGCTAGATCTGCCTGCAGTCCGTTCCTGGTGTACTGTTTCTAATTTCTAATATACTTCAGGCAGGCAGGTGATTCAGTTAGCTGCAGTGTATTTTTATATATATATATATATATATATCCACTGCATAGTGTATTTAATATATATATATATATATATACAGATAGTCTCGTGTATATATATACATATATATATATATATATATATATATATATATATATATATATATATATATATATATCCACTGCATACAGTTTAGCTATGTCTCACTGCAGGCCGTTCCTGGTGTACTCTTTCTAATATACTTAGCTGCAGCTGCAGTGTATTTAATATATATATATATATATACAGATAGTCTTGTGTGTGTATATATATATATATATATATCCACTGTATCTAGTTTAGCTATATCTGACTGCAGGCCATTCCTGGTGTACTGTTTCTAATATACTTATACACAGTATACAGTGCTGTGCACCCATAGTGCAGTTGCTCATACTTTTCTGGTGGTCAATACAGTACACCCATAGTTGTTATTAAACTTATGTTGGTGTACACAGTACCGTGCACCCCTAGTGCAGTTGCTACTACTTTCCTGGTGGTGTACACAATACATACAGTGCACCCATAGTTGTTATTACACTTCAGTTTGTGTACACAGTACCGTGCACCCCTAGTGCAGTTGCTAATACTTTCCTGGTGGTGTACACAATACATACAGTGCACCCATAGTTGTTATTAAACTTCTTTTGGTGTACAGAGTACCGTGCACCCCTAGTGCAGTTGCTACTACTTTCCTGGTGGTGTACACATTACACAATACAGTGTAGTGTTTTTTTGCTAAACAAAATTTACAGCATGTCCGGAAGGCCACCAAGGAGTGCCAGACACTTACAGGCCACGATAAGAGGGCAAGCAGACTCTGTATCTACAGTCGACAGTGCTGGTCGTGGACACGGCGAATCCTCAGCATGCTCCCGTGGGGCACGCTTGTACTTTTTTCCTGCAGCTGGCCGTGTTATTGAGCCACAACATGCAGAAGAGTTGATGGAATGGATAACAAAGCCGTCTCTATCCTCCTCATCCTCTGTCACCCAGGCTCAGAGTAGTTTGCCTGCCAATGCAGCTGCCAAAGCGGCCTATTCCATCGGCTCCATGTCAACAGTCACTCCTTCCCTAGCCCCACCATCATGCACAGAGGAGTCCCCCGAACTATTCGACTACAGTGTCGGGTACATGCTGCAGGAGGATGCGCAGTGATTTGAAGGCTCCGATGATGGTACCCAGGTTGAGGAAGGGAGTAACGTCAGCATAGAGAGAGGGGGTGCCCAAGAAGGTCAAGAAACTGGCAGTCATGTTCCCCCCCTGCAGCATACTGCCAAGTTTTCTCCAGTGAAGAGGAGGGAGGGGATGTTGAAAGGGTGATGAGGTCACTGACTCAACTTGGGTGCCTGATAGAAGAGAGGAGGAGGAGGAGGCACATCTCCAATGAGGTAGGATGCCCCACAGGGGGCAGCTTAAGGGCAGCTCCCCTATTGCATCATATCGCAGAGCTCCGCAGGTGCAGGGCACTGCTGACTCCCTGCATATTTTGAAAAGTTCTTTGGTGTGGGCCTTTTTTGACATGTGTGCAGCAGATCACACCGTTGCTGTTTGCAACATATGTCTGAAGCATATCAAGCGTGGCCAAAACATCAGCCGCTTGGGCACCACATGCTTGACCAGACATATGACAACCTCCCATGCAGTCCGTTGGCAACAGCACTTAAAAGACCCAAATCAAAGAACAAGGCGGACCTCTCCTTGCTCCTCATTAGCTGGGTTCTCCAACCCCAATATACCTCCAGTCCTCCCAGAAACCTGCACTGAGAGAAATGAAGGTATAGAAAAAGGTGTCCCAAGTACTTGCAGCCAATCTGCTAGCGGTACACCAACATCGTATTTTAGCAGGCAAATTTCCCTACCCCAGTTGCTAAACCGTCAAAAGAAATTCGGACCCAGCCATCCACATGCTCAGCATCTGAATGCTAGCATGGCCAAATTGCTAGCACTGCAACTGCTGCCTTTTAAGCTGGTAGACTGCCCCCTTTCGTGAATTTATGGAATGTGCGGTACCTCAGTGGCAGGTTTCCAAATACCATTTCATTTCACGGAAGTCCTTTCCGGCTCTCTACTAGACATGGGATCCGTCAAAAAATTTGTTTAGTTTCGTTCCGTTTTATTTCGTATTCGAAAAAATTCGTAATTCGTGTTCCGTATACGGAATTTAATTCGGATTCGTACGAAATACGGATTTCGTACGAATCGTAAGAATCGTTAATTTGGTTAACGAATAGCGACACTCTACGAATAATATCCGAAAACATATTAAGGTTGCATAACAACAGTCTATTGTGTGTGTGTACTGTGTAGACAATAGCTCTGCCTAGTGCCTATGCCTAACGTGCTTCTAATGGATTCGTAAATTCGTTACTTTTTTTTGTTTGTTGATTGGTCATTTTACATGTCTCTCTCACAATGGCGCTGTCTAACGTGCTTCGAATGGATTCGTACATTCGTAACTTTTTTTTTTGTTTGTTGATTCGTAATTTTCCGTGTCTCTTAAAATGGCGCTGCTTATGCTTAACGTGCTTCGAATGGATTCTTAAATTCGTTACTTTTTATTGTTTGTTGATTTGTCATTTTACGTGTCTCTCTCACAATGGCCCTGTCTAACGTGCCTCGAATGGATTCGTACATTCGTAACTTTTTTTGTTTTTGTTTGTTGAGTCGTCATTTTTCGTGTCTCTTACAATGGTGCTGCCTAACGTGCTTCGAATGGATTCTTAAATTCGTTACTTTTCTTTGTTTGTTGATCTGTCATTTTACGTGTCTCTCTCTCACAATTGCGCTGTGACTGTCTAACGTGCTTCGAATGGATTCGTAACTTTTTTTTATTTGTTTGTTGATTCGTCATTTTACGTGTCTCTCTGACTCTCTCACAATGGCGCTGCCTAACGTGCTTCGAATGGATTCTCAAATTCGTTACTTATTTTTGTTTGTTGATTTGTCATTTTACGCGTCTCTCTCTCACAATAGCGATGTCTAACGTGCTTCGAAAGGATTCGTAACTTTTTTTTTTGGTTTACTGATTCGTCATTTTACGTGTCTCTCTGACTCTCTCACAATGGCGCTGTCTAACGCGCTTCGAATGGATTCGTACATTTGTCACTTTTTTTTTTTTGGTCGTTGATTAGTAAATTTACATGTCTGACACAGTGGCGCTGCGGCGCTGCATGCTTCGAATGGATTCGTACTTTTCTAATACATCGCTGTTATTCGTAACTATTAGAAATATCGTTTATTCTTTACTTTCGTTTTTGAGCCTATAGTCTCCGCCCCTGGATGTAGTTTTGAGAGGCCGGCCCCTGTATGTAATTTAGAGAGACCGTGTGACTCCGTGTGACTGTAGTGTAGTGAGGGAGGAACAGAGAGCAGAGCAGAGAGCAGAGCAGAGACTGAGAGCAGAGAGAGTGGTATTGTTGGAGTTGTGGTTGTTTTTGTGTGGACTGAATTTGTGATTTGTGTGGAATTAGAATGTCTGGGAGTGAGAATGGATGTGTGAGTGAGAGTGTTGGTTTGAAAGTTGTTGTTGTGAGTGAGAGTGGAGAGGACTCAGGGGATCGGATGAGTGGAGGGGAGCGCCGGATGAGTGGAGGGGATCGGATGAGTGGAGGGGAGCGCCGGATGAGTGGAGGGGATCAGATGAGTGGAGGGGATCGGATGAGTGGAGGGGAGCGCCGGATGAGTGGAGGGGAGAAGAGTGGAGGAGGAGGAGGGGAGCACAGGAGTGGAGGGGAGCACAGGAGTGGAGGGGACTGGAGTGGGGGTGAGAGGAGGATCAGTGGGGGGTTGAGGAGAGAGGAGGGAAGAGTAGAGAAGAGGAAGCGTAGTAGAGAGGACAGGGAGAGGAAGCGTAGTAGAGAGGACAGGGAGAGGAAGGGCAGAGGGGACAAGGAGAGGAAGCGCGGAGGGGACAGGGATAGGAAGCACGGAGGGGAGAGGAGGCGTGAAGAGGAGAGGAAGAGTGGAAGGGAGCATGGCCATGGAAGTGGAGTGGAGCGGGAGCGGGAGCATGGCCAAAAAAAGAGGCGTATGCCCCCCCCACATCAGAAGATGAAATGTCTGACACCGGCGACCACCAGCGAACCAAGCGCAAGCAGCAGCAGAAGACGACGACGTCATCAACAAGGGGGCCAGTCTTTACCCCCCAGGAAAACGCTGCTCTGGTGGCTGCTGTTAGGAGGGACAAGGCCACATTATTCAGCCTCAACGTCCCTACTACCCAGAAGACAGCAGCCTGGGATCGAGTCCGGGACTCTGTGAATGCCCTGTCGAAGGTTCGCAGGACCACCGCTGGTGTCAGGCACAGGTAATAATTATTCAAATTTTATATCACTCTTAGAACACACCCCATATTTGTGAAAAAACACACACAGTATAGTAGGCTTTGAGTAATAAACTGATTTGAACGTAACACAAATATATTTAATATATTTATTTGACACAGACACAGAAAAGTAACATGTAAAATAAAAATAATATTAACGTGTTTATTAACTAAATATACTATTTTCATTTGCAGGTTTTATGATTGTCGGGCCTCTATGCATAATTTATATATATATATATTGAGAAGCAGGCCACTGGAGGAGGCAAGACTGTCTTATTTAGACAGTGGGAGGCAGAGCTTAAGGATGGCCTCCTACTTCACGAAGATGCCCCGCCCCCTGGAGTGAGCACTGCCAGTGCCAGATCCGCCGCCAAGCACCAGAGACTGAGAGCTGGTGAGTAAAATAAAATCTATCATTATATATTGCAGTTATATGGTTGTTGTTTCCAGCTCACTATATTTTTTATGACTACGGCATGTGAGACTTACGTTTTGCTTTACATTCATGTTTTCCAGATCGATCAATGTCATCATCCGTGGAGGAGGGAACAGGAACAGCTGCTTCTGCTTCATGCCCCCTCAATATTCTGGCAGTGGTGAGTACATACTACCTACCTAACCAACACAAAGCAAACATAATAACAAACATCTATTTAACCACTTCAGCCCCTGACAATTTCCCCCCCTTCCTTACCAGAGCACTTTTTGCGATTCGGCACTGCGTCGCTTTAAGTGACAATTGCGCGGTCGTGCGACGTGGCTCCCAAACAAAATTGGCATCCTTTTTTTCACACAAATAGGGTGGTATTTGGTGGTATTTATTTGATCACCTTTGCGGTTTTTATTTTTTGTGCTATAAACAAAAAAAGAGCAACAATTTTTAAAATAAAATCTATATTTTTTACTTTGTTTGTCATAAAAATTATCCCCAAAAAATATAAAAATAAATATTTTTTTTCCTCAGTTTAGGCCGATACGTATTCTTCTACATATTTTTGGTAAAAAAAAATCTGATAAGTGTATAACAATTGGTTTGCGTGATCACGGACATATGTGTGCAGATAATCATTGGCACATGTTATTTTACTGGGACATATGTGAGGGACATGTGTTTTTATTATTTGGGGACATGTGTTTTTATTAGGGGACATGTGTGTTTTGGGGACATGTGTGTTTTGGGGACATGTGTGGGGACATGTGTGTTTACACTGTGGGGACACTACACTGGTGATCAGTGAGTAAAAAGCTGTAAAAACAGCTAATACTCACTGATCACCAGCCGGCTGCAGCGATCCGCTCTCCTCTCCTCATCGACGACTTCCGTGTGAGGAGAGGAGAGCCGATTGCCTAGCAAACGGCTGTTTGTTTACATCACATGACGGCTGTGATTCGACACGGACGTCATGTGATCAGGAGGGCCAATCACCGAGCCCTCCTGCCGATCCGAGATGCGCCGTGTCCGGGTGACACGGCCGCATCGGGATCGCGCCACTGCGCTGGCACGCGCGCGATCCCTCTACTTCAGAAGGACGTTCCAGAACGTCCGATCAGAAGTAGACGGCTCCCACCCGGCCGTCTGTGTACAGTGGCCGGGTGGGAAGTAGTTAAGTACCGTAGTTTATCGCGATTCCAAGAGCGTTTGCAATTTTAAACCATAACATGTTCGATATCTATCTATTTTACTTGGAGTAACATCGTCTATCGCAATATCCCCAAAAATTGGGCTAAATAAATTTACTGTAAATTTTTTTTTTAATTCAGTTAATTTTTCACCTAAAATTGCTTTTGAAAGGCCGCTGTGCAAATACACAGTGCACATATATACATATATATATATATATATATATATATATATAATGTTTGTGGTTCTCAGTAATTTTCTAGAAAAAAGTTTTGATTTTAAATTGTAAACAATAACTGTCATAAATAGGCTTGGTCCAGAAGTGGTTACCATAACTCTTTATTCTATCTTTAACAGAAAGCCTGAGCCGCCATATCCCGGACCCTCCAGCATCAGCTCCTTCTGACAGGAAGCAACGCCCCATTTCTCCTCAACGTAAGTACTAGAATACGCAAGCTGCCAATATAAAGAAACAGGACACAAGGCACCATCATCCACACTAAGTTCACTAACACATAAAAAAAGCTACAACCATCCATTTTTAAGTTCATACACACACACCCCAAACTAGGGGTCTACCGATTATTGGTGGCCCCTTTTTTTGTAATAATCGTTATCGTTGACAAACTTACCAATATAGTGCTTCAAGGTGTTGTACTCGGGTGATGCTTGCAGCGGCAGACATCACCCGTCTGGTGCTGTTTTTTAACAACCAATGTGGCTAAGCAGCCGCTTGTCTGTTATTACAAACAGCTGGAGGGGAAGTCCTCCCCAGAAGTGCAGTCGCTGTAAATCTGAGGAGAAACTCTGAATTGAGGGGAAGCTCTGCTGATTTTATCTTCCAATCGTGTACAAACAAACATTCTGTTTTTTTTTTCCCTTGCATGACTGTCCCCCTCAGATCTACAGCGACTGCACTTCCAAGTGCACTTGTAGTGGAAAGTGTATTTTCCTTTAGTAAATAGACCCCACTGTTAGTATTGTAACCTATAATTGTTTATTCTATTACTACAATATTTGGAAATGCATCTGATCTTAGTATCTGAACGCCACTACAATCAGCCACCAGTAACAGTAAGTTAGTAACTAGGGTGGAACTTAGAAAACAGTAGCGAAAATAAATTATTTGCCATATAATAAAGAGAAAAACAAACCTATTTTTATTGAAAGCGTTTATTAACCTAAAAAAAAGAAACCTGTTCCCTTAAAAACTTAAGGAAGGACCACCCGCCGCAGTTATATGTCGGCTGTTTGAAGAGGACCACCATTGTTATGGCAGCAGATAGCTGCCATAACCCCGGTATCTTCTTCAGCGGGCGGTCCTCTTTCAGATAAAATTGGTTACTGCGGCGGACTTGCCGCAAGTTCACTTTTATCAGGGGCAGAAGAGGCGGTGGAGACGATCAGGTCCACTTCTGCCCTCCAATCTTAAAGGGGGTTTTTTTTGGGTGGGGGAGGAGAATATGACATTTCTTTTTATATTAATTTTTTATTGCATTTTAGTGTAAATATGAGATCTGAGGTCTTTTTGACCCCAGATTTCACATTAAAGAGGACCTGTCATTTTTTTTTTCTATTACAAAGGATGTTTACATTCCTTGTAATAGGAATATATATGTATATGTGACACAAAATGTATTTATTTTTTAAAGGACTATGTCAAAATAAAAAGGAATAAAATATGTTTTTATTATAATCTCTAGAAATCAATTTCTTTGAATGCTAGCATCAACATTGGCTATCTCGTCTATTTCAGATCAACAAGACCTGTCAGACGGGATTTCGCTCCGGGATGAGACCGAGCTGACCCCTTTGGCCCAGAAGCAGACTCTAGGGCCACAGGAAGCTGCCCCCCCTGTACGTCCTCCACTGCCTCACCCTCTAGAGGAGCAGCCAGTGCCGCAGTTGCCACCACCGACACCGAGTCAGACAACTGTCCTGCTGACAGAGATGCGGAGGCTGGCCAAAGCCAACAAAAAAATGCAGAGGGAGAATCGTAGGTTGAACCGGACCCTCCACCGTGCCATCAGAAACCACACTGATGATATGGAGATTTGGTCCGGTTCAACCAACAACAGAACCAGGCAATGGAGCATTGCAAATTATGTTTGCTGGAAGCAATTTCCAGACACAATGCTCCATTGCCTGGTACTAGTACTAGCTCTACCACCACCATGAGCAGCCGAGAAGCCTCTCCAATATGAAACCAGCATCCACTGCGTGCTCCAGGACCATAGCTATTTTGTTTGTTTGTTCTGTTCAAATCTAATATATTATTTTATACTTTTATTTTGTGTGTAAAAATAAAGTTGTTTTGAAGTAATAAAACCAGCAGTCTTTAGTGCTTGATTTTGTTGAGGGAGGTGTTTATGTTTACAGCACACTAGACATAGACACACTGTGATAAGCCACATTGACACAGAAATAAAAAGTTCCCTCCTCCGCCTGCTCCGCAACTCAAAAGGAGTGTTGCAAAGCGAGCTGTACATTCTGTCCCCCGCCCCATCCCATTCCCCATCCAAGGTAGCCAGGCAGACATAGGACAGAATAAGGTGACAGACACTACTGTACAACTGAACATAGAAATGTTTATTAGGTCTCTAAAGCATAAAGCAACTCCAACAATAAATTATTAATAACTTAACTTAACAGTAGTTAGTTCCCTTCTGCAATGGCAGAAAACACTCCCCTTCCCCCACCCAAACATATTGGGGCACATCAGGGCATACTGGGGCACATCAGGGCATACTGGGGCACATCAGGGCATACTGGGGCACATCAGGGCATATTGGGGCACATCAGGGCATACTGGGGCACATGGCATATTATTGGGGCACATTGGGGAACATCAGGCCACAGCGTTTACCAGCTTGTGGATTAGTATAATTACATTTGGCACATTGAACAACAATTGAATGAGTATAAATATTTTTTGGGCATTTAAGAAACTTTGATTGTGGGGAGGGACAGGGTCCAACTAAAGAGTCTAAGACCAAGAGGCCATCTCTGCTGCAGAGTGCAGACAGTCAGTCAGTTCAAGGAATGTCCAGAGTAAGGGAGGGGTACCCCAGCTTTGGCAAATTTATTTTCAAAAATGCTAACTGCTCCAATAGCTGGGGGGACAACTGTGATCTTTGGGGTGACAGGATGTTTCCCGTCACAGAAAACACCCGCTCACTCTGGACACTTGTTGGAGGGCAGGACAGTAGCTCCTTGGCAATATCTGCGAGGGCAGGCCACTCCTCGCTCTTCTCCTGCCAAAAAGACATAGGATCTGTGGTGGGGTGCACTGGTGGGGATGACAAATATGACATGACAACCTCCTTTGATGAAATGCGTTTCTTGGGGCGCACTATGCTGCTGGAGGTTCCCATTAGGGTGTCAAATGCCTCAGTCAAGACAGAAGAAGATGCTCCGCGACCGCTGGCAGGAGCTCTGCTGCTCACTTCAGTAGATGCTGTTGCATGGGAGAGGGGGTTTTCAATATCTTCTTCCTCCTCTTCCTCCTCTCCCAGTTATAGCGGCCTTACTAGCTGCCTTTCCCTCTGACGCCCCCTGTCAATAAGTCTGTCCCGCCATGTTGTGAGAGCACTGCACTGCACAGCCATTTTGCCCTTGACACGAGGGTCACACATGGCAGCCAGCATCAGTTCTGGGCAAGAGGCGGTCAAATCCTGCGTGCGCCTGCCCAAATCTAAGAGAAATGTGTTGAGCAGAGCCAACACATCAGGTTGAGGGCCACCACCAGGCAAAGGTTCCTGAGCTGACATGAACCGCTCCAATTTACTTTGAAGGTGGTTAAAAAGCGGCAGCACATTAGCAATGCTGGCATCCTCGCGGCTCAGATGTTCTGTCACAGAGAGGAATGGTTTGAGGACTGCCACAATCTACCCAATTATGGCCCAGTCCTCCCTGCCTAAAGGTCTCTCTATGCCAATATTATGTTCGCAGGCCATGGCATGGAGAGCCTTCTGCTGTTCAAGGATGCGTTCCAGCATTGCTAGGGTTGAATTCCACCTAGTCCCCACATCCTGTTTTAGGCAGTGTTCTGGAAGGCCTGCCTTCCTCTGTTCCAACCTGAGGAGGTGGCTGTCCCTCACACTTCGATGGAAGTGGCCAGCCATCTTACGACAAGAGTCCACCACTTTGGACAGCCTTCCATCGCCGCCAGAATTAGCCTCCACCAATCGAAAGCTGTCAGTTACCACCTGGTGGAGAAGGTGGGCTGAGCAGCGCACACCCACAAATCTGCCATCCCTTACAGCCTTCACCATGTTGCTGCCTCCATCTGTGACAATATAGCCAATCCTGTAGCTGTTGCTGTCAGTGTCTGTCCTATATTTTGTTACCAGAAGCACCTATAGGACTTGTAGTGTGTTAGTGACAGGCAGGCAGAGCTCCTATATTTTGTTACCAGAGCACCTATAGGACTTGTAGTGTGTTAGTGACAGGCAGGCAGAGCTCCTATATTTTGTTACCAGAAGCACCTATAGGACTTGTAGTGTGTTAGTGGCAGGCAGGCAGAGCTCCTATATTTTGTTACCAGAAGCACCTATAGGACTTGTAGTGTGTTAGTGACAGGCAGGCAGAGCTCCTATATTTTGTTACCAGAAGCACCTATAGGACTTGTAGTGTGTTAGTGGCAGGCAGGCAGAGCTCCTATATTTTGTTACAGAAGCACCTATAGGACTTGTAGTGTGTTCGTGGCAGGCAGGCAGAGCTCCTATATTTTGTTCCCAGAAGCACCTATAGGACTTGAAGTGTGTTAGTCCCATCACACACACAGAGCTATATTTTCTTCCCAGAAGCACCTATAGGACTTGAAGTGTGTTAGTCCCATCACACACACAGAGCTATATTTTCTTCCCAGAAGCACCTATAGGACTTGAAGTGTGTTAGTCCCATTACAAACAAAGAGCTATACTTTGTTCCCAGAAGCACCTATAGGACTTGAAGTGTGTTAGTCCCATTACACACACAGAGCTATATTTTCTTCCCAGAAGCACCTATAGGACTTGAAGTGTGTTAGTCCCATTACACACACAGAGCTATATTTTCTTCCCAGAAGCACCTATAGGACTTGAAGTGTGTTAGTCCCATTACACACACAGAGCTATATTTTCTTCCCAGAAGCACCTATAGGACTTGAGTGTGTTAGTCCCATTACACACACAGAGCTATATTTTCTTCCCAGAAGCACCTATAGGACTTGAAGTGTGTTAGTCCCATCACACACACAGAGCTATATATTTTGTTCCCAGAAGCACCTATAGGACTTGAAGTGTGTTAGTCCCATTACACACACAGAGCTATATTTTGTTCCCAGAAGCACCTATAGGACTTGAAGTGTGTTAGTCCCATCACACACACAGAGCTATATTTTGTTCCCAGAAGCACCTATAGGACTTGAAGTGTGTTAGTCCCATTACACACACAGAGCTATATTTTGTTCCCAGAAGAACCTATAGGACTTGAAGTGTGTTAGTCCCATCACACACACAGAGCTATATTTTCTTCCCAGAAGCACCTATAGGACTTGAAGTGTGTTAGTCCCATTACACACAAAGAGCTATACTTTGTTCCCAGAAGCACCTATAGGACTTGAAGTGTGTTAGTCCCATTACACACACAGAGCTATATTTTCTTCCCAGAAGCACCTATAGGACTTGAAGTGTGTTTTTGCTCCTCTATTTTCTTTGCAGAAGCACCCACAGGACTTCTAGTGTGTTAGTGGCATCACACAGAGCTCCTCTATTTTCTTTGCAGAAGCACCCATAGGACTTCTAGTGTGTTAGTGGCATCACACAGAGCTCCTCTATTTTCTTTGCAGAAGCACCCACAGGACTTCTAGTGTGTTAGTGGCATCACACAGAGCTCCTCTATTTTCTTTGCAGAAGCACCCATAGGACTTCTAGTGTGTTAGTGGCATCACACAGAGCTCCTCTATTTTCTTTGCAGAAGCACCCATAGGACTTCTAGTGTGTTAGTGGCATCACACAGAGCTCCTATATATTCTTCTCAGCAGCACCCACAGGACTTCTAGTGTGTTAGTGGCATCACACAGAGCTCCTATATTTTCTTTGCAGAAGCACCTATAGGACTTCTAGTGTGTTAGTGGCATCACACAGAGCTCCTCTATTTTCTTTGCAGAAGCACCCACAGGACTTCTAGTGTGTTAGTGGCATCACACAGAGCTCCTCTATTTTCTTTGCAGAAGCACCCATAGGACTTCTAGTGTGTTAGTGGCATCACACAGAGCTCCTCTATTTTCTTTGCAGAAGCACCCACAGGACTTCTAGTGTGTTAGTGGCATCACACAGAGCTCCTCTATTTTCTTGCAAGCACCCACAGGACTTCTAGTGTGTTAGTGGCATCACACAGAGCTCCTCTATTTTCTTTGCAGAAGCACCCATAGGACTTCTAGTGTGTTAGTGGCATCACACAGAGCTCCTATATTATTCTTCTCAGCAGCACCCACAGGACTTCTAGTGTGTTAGTGGCATCACACAGAGCTCCTCTATTTTCTTTGCAGAAGCACCCACAGGACTTCTAGTGTGTTAGTGGCATCACACAGAGCTCCTATATTTTCTTTGCAGAAGCACCCATAGGACTTCTAGTGTGTTAGTGGCATCACACAGAGCTCCTATATTTTCTTCTCAGCAGCACCCACAGGACTTCTAGTGTGTTAGTGGCATCACACAGAGCTCCTATATTTTCTTTGCAGAAGCACCTATAGGACTTCTAGTGTGTTAGTGGCATCACACAGAGCTCCTCTATTTTCTTTGCAGAAGCACCCACAGGACTTCTAGTGTGTTAGTGGCATCACACAGAGCTCCTCTATTTTCTTTTGCAGAAGCACCCATAGGACTTCTAGTGTGTTAGTGGCATCACACAGAGCTCCTATATTTTCTTCTCAGCAGCACCCACAGGACTACCGACTACAATGGCTGGAAGACCGCCAAGGGGAGGCAGAGCGTGCAGAGCCAAGAACACAGGGCAGGCAGGCTCTGTTTCTAGTGGACGTGGCCGTGGACGTGGACGTGGTCGTGCATCGTCATCAGCACGTGGCCATGGGACACGCGCGTCTTTGTTTTCGGCAGCTGGACATGTGGAGCCGCATCATGCTGAAGGCTTGGTAGAATGGATGACCAAGCCCTCCTCATCCTCCTCATCCTCTCTCACCCAGGCTCAGGGTACTGACAGAGCATCATCAGCCACCCCTTCCCTAGACCCACCATGTCCTCCTGAGGAGTCCCCCGAACTCTTTGAGCACAGTGTTGGGTACATGCTCCAGGAGGATGCCCAACGATTCGAAGGCTCGGATGACGATACCCAGCTTGAGGAATCTGGCAGTACAGTTCCACAGCTGCAGCTTACTGCCAGGTTTGCTCTAGTGGTGAAGAGGGAGGGGGATGATGAGGTCACTGACTCCACGTGGGTGCCTCAAGGGAGAGAGGATGAGGAGGAGGACGAGGAGGAGGAGGATGCGGCGGTCACATGTCCAACGAGGCAGGATGCCCCCTGGAGGCCAGGTAGAGGCCAGCACAGCAACTGTACAACACCGCAGAGCTCCGCCTGTGCAGGGCGCTGCCTCTGCACGTTATCAGAAAAGTTCTTTGGTGTGGGCCTTTTTTGAGACGAGTGCAGCAGATCGCACCACTGCTATTTGCAATATTTGTCTCAAGCGTATCTCGCGTGGCCAAAACATCAGCCGCTTGGGCACGACAAGCATGACCAGACATATGGCGACCTGCCATGCAGCTCGTTGGCAGGCACACATAAAAGACCCACACCAAAGAACTAAGCGGACCTCTCCTTGCTCCTCCTCAGCTGGGATCTCCATCCCACTACACCTTCAGTCCTCTCTGAAGCTGCTCTGAGAGGACTGAAGGTGTAGAATTCGGTGTGTCACAACCAAGTACTTGCAGTACACCGACGTCCGAATGCAGCAGGCAAATTTCCCTGCCCAGCTGCTGGACCGTAGAAAGAAGTACACTCCCAGCCATCCACATGCCCAGCGGTTGAATGCTAGCCTTGCTAAATTGCTAGCACTTCAACTGCTGCCTTTTCAGTTGGTAGACTCGGCCCCTTCCGTGAGTTTGTTCAATGTGCGGTTCCTCAGTGGCAGGTTCCCAAACGCCACTTTTTCTCGCGGAAGGCGATTCCGTCTCTCTACCGGCATGTGGAGGGCAATGTCCATGCCTCGCTGGACAGGGCGGTCAGCGGTAAGGTGCATATTACCGCTGACTCATGGTCCAGCAGGCATGGACAGGGACGGTACCTTTCTTTCACGGCCCATTGGGTCACTCTATTGGCAGCTGGGAGGGATGCAGGACAAGGTGCAGTAGTGTTGGAGGTTGTTCCGCCACCACGCCTCCAAAACGCGACTACTGCTACTGGTTGTGACACACCTCTCTCCTCCACCCCTCCTCTTCTTCTTCCTCCAGTGCTCTGTCCTTGGAACCAGCGGTGCTCCGTAGGCGTTACAAGGGGCTACGCAAGTACGCAGGCAAAAAGATGCCATGCCGTGCTTGCGCTGGTGTGTTTGGGGGACAGGAGCCACACTGGGCCAGAGGTTCTGGCAGCTCTGCAGGGGCAGGCCGAGAGGTGGTTGACGCCACGTCAGCTTAAGCCAGGAATGGTCGTTTCTGACAATGGCACCAACCTCCTCTCCGCCCTGCGACAGGGGCAGCTCACCCATGTGCCCTGCATGGCTCAGTCCTCAACCTGGTGGTGCAGCGGTTCTTGGGCAGGTTCCCAGGCTTACAGGATGTCCTGAGGCAGGCCAGGAAAGTCTGTGTGCATTTCCGCCGATCTTATAATGCCAGTGCTCGGCTGACTGAGCTGCAAAAGGAGCTGAACCTGCCCAAGAACCGCCTAATATCTGACATGCCCACCAGGTGGAACTCAACGTGGCCATGCTGCAGCGACTGCACACGCAGCAGAGGGCCATCAATGAGTACCTTTGCGACTACGGCACCAGGACAGGGTCAGGGGAGCTTGGGTTTTTTTTCCCCACGTCAGTGGAGCATGATCAGGGATGAATGCACTGTCCTCTCACCATTTGAGGAGGCCCACGAGGATGGTGAGCAGTGACAGTGCATGCATCAGTGACACTGTCCCTCTTGTCCCACCTGTTGGAGCATACGCTGCGTGGGATAATGGACAGGGCACTTGAGGCAGAACAGAGGCAGGAAGAGGAGGACTTCCTTGCCTCTCAAGGCCCCCTTTATCCGGACAGTGTTCCTTCTGTCCCACCCATCACACAGGAGAGGATGAGGAGGAGGAGGAGGAGGAGGAGGAGGAGGATTGTGTGAGCATGGAGGTGGAGCCTGGCACTCAGCATCAGCAGCAGCAGTCTTTTAGGGATGATGTACAGTCCCAACAAGCCAGTGGACTTGTACGTGGCTGGGAGGAGGTGGCTGGCGATCATGTCATCCTCAGTGACCCAGAAGACTCCGGACCGAATGCCTCAGCTAACCTACGCTGCATGGCCTCCCTGATCCTGCAAAGCCTGCGGAAGGATCCTCGTGTTCTTCGGATCAAGGAGAGGGACCATTACAGGGGCGGGGTAATTACAAATCTTGATCTAATAGTTCACAGCATGCCCATTCCTGCGCCACAAGAGTAACTATGAGGGTCAGGGACAGGAAGGCGTGTCGGGCACTAGATGCACTCCACAGGTCAGTGGTCAGGTGCACTGCCTGTCCACCTGCCTTTCTAATCTCCTTCAGCACCCCAACACAAGACCTGTATAAGGCTGGCACCACAGTTTGGCTAAAGGTCTTTCGTGATGACACACGGTACTGTGGTGCAACAGCCTGCATCAACTGCTTGAAGGGCTCACCTTCTACCATATTGAATGGTGCTCCTCCAACTGCAATGAGCTGGCCGATCAGGCGTGTTATCTTCCTAACCTGTGCCTGAGACATTCCTTTTGTACTGTGAAAGCCACCAAAATCTTCCAGGGTGGCCTGGTGGCTGGTATGGGTTGGATGTGGGGTGGTGGTGCTGGTACTTATGGTGGTGGCTGTGGTGGTGCCACTATTGGTATTGGTTCCTCTTTTGGTGTTTGGAGGGGCCATACTTTTCTCCCCTAACAGCACAGCCTGGTGGTGCACACGCATGTGCTGGTTCATCCCACTGTTGCTGAGATGCCCTATGTCTCGGCCCCGGCTGATGTCCTTGCCACAATGGTTGCATTTGGCCTTCTGACCAACGCCAATTTTGTTGAAATGCAGCCAAACGCTGGAACGGCAGCCAGCACCAATGACACTGCCCGCAGTGCCTGGTGATGGAATCACATCCACTGCAGTGGTTGGACTCTCTTTCTGAGGTTCAGCAGGAGGAGCAGGATGAAGAAGAGAATGTTATCTGAACATGACGGGTATTTTGGGTGCTGCCGCTGTGGTTGCATTGGCCGATGATGCTGGAGGCTTTGAAATAACGTCAGGGGACTTATAAGGGGAGAAAAGTAGTGGGGAGTCAGGGGAGATATATTCTCCTGGGCTGTCGCTGGGGCCAACATGGGTAGATGCCGATGCCGATGGTTGGTAATCCAAGTTCTCCATGTGAAAGCTTGTTTCCATCTCTTTCTCTTCTACATTGCCAGGGGAAGACTGATGATCTTTACAATGTGTTGTAAACTGACTCTCCTCAGGCTCCTGCTTGCTTATTTTGAAGCTCCCTGGAGTGCTGATAGTGATATCATCATCATGAGCTTGTTCAGCCTGGGCCTCCTCACATGTCTCATGCTGCAGCATGCTGTCCAAGATCTCCATCTTTGGCTGCACAAAGGTGTGTGCAATGGGAAGTTTACCTTTGGTCTGCCCTCGTCCTCTTCCATACAAAGAACGAATGGGCATGCTAGTGCTACCAGCAGCAGTGGCAGAGGTGGTAGCGCCACTTTTCCTAGTAGTGCTGCTGGTTGTACAAGGTAAGTCCTCCTGGAACAGCTGGCGACGTGATGTCTGCTGTTTGGCAGGCTCTTTCACTCCTCCTGGTCGCCTCAACTTCATGGGAGGTGAGCTGAGCTCAGGGGGCGCAGACGCCGCAGAGACAGAACATCCCACCTGCTGCTGTTGTACTTGACGCCGGCTCGAAGCTCTCCCTCTCCCAGCAGCAGCACTCTTTCTGCCTTGATCTCCTTGTTTGCTGCTCATTTTGCCTTCCAAGTCAAAAAAATACAAAAAAAAAGATGAGCAGACTAAAACAAAAATCTGGAGTAAAAGAAGAAATCCAATAGCAAAATAAGCTATCAAAGATAATAATCTTGCAGACTCCAACAGATATCAGGGCAAATGAATATCAAAAATCCAAGGATCACAGGTGTTGGCGCTGCCAACGACAGAAAGGGACACTTTTCCACATATATTGGGCATGCCCACTTATAACCCCTTTCTGGGAATCCACCCGACAGCTCCTGATACGGCTATTTGAGATGCCCATAATGTTCACTCCTAAACTCTTCCTGCTAGGCCTGTCCCAACCAAAATTATCCAAGCCTAGCAAGAAACTGCTCAGGCACATATTGACGGCCGCAAGGTGCCTAATAGCCCTTAACTGGAAATCCCCCATCCCACCCTCTCAAGAGGCCCTTGTGACAGACCTAGCCGGGACACGGGCTTTTTGAGAGGACTAACTACGAGCCTCCTGCCCACCGATCATGGGCCCTGGATTTTAAGGGGCACAGGGTGAAGGAGAACATTCAATGCTGTATATATGTATATATATATATAATGTGTGTGTCTCATGCTGTTGGGACATACACTCTGATGCTAGATGTTAATTGAGTTAGTTGATCCCATTGTCCTCTGCACAATGCAGGAGACGCTCCGTCTGTTACTGGTGGTCTCCTGCTATTGTGATGAGATGTCTTGTGGTGGTAATTATGTTAATTTATAATCAACTGTGTTTAGCTCGGTGACCACAAGTCTGGCCTGTAGTGAAATCCTGAGTCACATCGGCTGCTTAAAGGAATTAGCTAATTAGTTTATGTTAAGTTGTTACAAGTGTATTGTTAGAATAATATGAGCAGGAGGGTGGATCTCCTCTTCTACTGTATATAAATGTAATCTTTGTAATAAATCTTCAGTCCATGTTGGCACCAAGCAAGTGTTGTCTCGTTTGGTGCTTGGGAGCGGTTGGAATATCTTATACCTATATCCAGACTGGAAGGAAGTTATATATGACAAATACACTCCAGAGGAGTGTAGGGACGTTCCGTCACATTGTTGGCAAGCAGTGGGATGCTTCCTGCAGTCTGGGACATCCAAACCTCCACCTGGATCCAAGGTCCGGATAGCAGGAGAGGAGGAGAGGTACAGATACCAGCCGCCATGGAAGAGGAATTCAGGAGGAGGTTGCGAGAGATGCAGCTACAGCACAGAGGACCAGTATCAGAGCAGGTCCTGCTGGGATGGTTTGATTCTATTCGCTGCGAACTCTGGAAGGAAGCGCTAGCCCGTGAGCGGCGTCACCAGGGAAAAGTTCTCCCCTCCATCCAGGAAAGGTACTGGTCGCAGTATGGATTGCGGGTGCTGTTTTTGGGAGAGAAACCGCACAAGGAGCAGACAGCTGAATTAAGCAGGCTGGTCTGGGCAGAGATGAAGCTGGATGAAAGTTACAGAGCCCTCCGGTGGCATGTATCCCAAGCATGTCCTTGGATAGCAGATGACAGCCCAACGGAAGGCTTAAGCTACGGCGGCCTGGGACTGTTGTATGTGAAGCTGACAGGGGACTCTAACTTTGGGAGTGATTTGGAGTGGCGGTTGGATGAAATCATGGATTTCAGAAAAGGGCTACTGAACGTCTCGGAAGTGCACTGGGCACTGGAAGATTTGGAGTTTCTGGCCGATCAGGAATGGGAGCTGGAAATTGCCTACAGACGGCTGCTAGACTCTGCTCAGCGCCAGGGCTGGGCTCCCTTTGCCTGGGACTATACGGAACTACCAGTGGACAACTCTGGTCTGGCTGAAGAGTCGGCAATGTGGCAGAGTAACAGTGTGCTTTGCCAACCTGCCCCTACAGCTATGGATGCGGAGGTCTTATGGCGGATGCAGCAAGTGCTGACTGACCTTGATGATCCTGTTTCTGCATGGGATGATCTTGGATGGAGGAATGTGCCTGTCCAGCAGCATGCCAGGGAATCGGCAGTGGAAAATCTGGAAATTGCCACCCCAGAAACTGAAGTGCTGACAACCGGCCAGAGCTCTGCCAACCTCTGCCCAGCACTGATAGCATCTTCTGGGTTCCATGGACAGGAGATGGTGAATCTTTATCCCCAGACACCAGTTGCAGAGACTGGGGATTTGATAGACTTTTCTGCTGAGGAAAAAACAGCCTGATGAGCCTCCATCAGAAGAGCTGGTATTAGGGCCAAACTTCATTGAGCTCTGCCCAGCACCAACAGCAGTATCTGTGGAGTTCCAGGAAGCCCGGGTAGTTGGCCCCTCTCTCCGGCGACAAGCTGATGTAGTGAAGCTGCTACTCCCAGCTGAATCACTGGCAACAGGGCAGAGCACCGCTGGCCTCTGCCTAGCACCTACAGTGTCTCTACAGCTTCAAGAAGCTGGGGCGATCGGTCACACTGTCCAGCAGCAGACGGCGCCCCAGAATGATGACACCAACCCAGCTAAAGTGCTGGCAACCGGACAGAGGGTCCAAGACCTCTGCCCCACACTTGTGGCAGTTCTGGAGGCCCAGGGTGAGGAGGTGGTGGTCACTCCCGAGCAGCAGCTCAGGACCCAAGGAGAGGATGCAATCTGCACTTCACAACTGCAGCTTGAGCTGATATCGGTGGATGGGACTTCAGTCCCCACTTGTATACCCCAGGGATGTTGGGCGGTCGGCCCAGATCCCCAACAGCATGATGGAGTGAGCCCAGTCACCCTGTCTTCTCTCCAGCGGCTGAAAAGACTCCAGGGAGAAGGGCCAGTCCAGGCCTCTCCCCAGCGGCAGATATGTTCTATGAGAGAGGCAGAGGTTGGCTGGGTGAGTGCTCTGTTTGAAACAATTTGTTTGGGGTACTGCGTGGGTACAGGCATTAGAGGACTGGAACTATGGACTAACTTCGGAGTCAACCCGTCTGGGGTCTCCTCCTGTGTTAGTCTCCTGCCGAAAGGGGAGAAATGTGACAGACCTAGCCGGGACACGGGCTTTTTGAGAGGACTAACTACGAGCCTCCTGCCCACCGATCATGGGCCCTGGATTTTAAGGGGCACAGGGTGAAGGAGAACATTCAATGCTGTATATATGTATATATATATATAATGTGTGTGTCTCATGCTGTTGGGACATACACTCTGATGCTAGATGTTAATTGAGTTAGTTGATCCCATTGTCCTCTGCACAATGCAGGAGACGCTCCGTCTGTTACTGGTGGTCTCCTGCTATTGTGATGAGATGTCTTGTGGTGGTAATTATGTTAATTTATAATCAACTGTGTTTAGCTCGGTGACCACAAGTCTGGCCTGTAGTGAAATCCTGAGTCACATCGGCTGCTTAAAGGAATTAGCTAATTAGTTTATGTTAAGTTGTTACAAGTGTATTGTTAGAATAATATGAGCAGGAGGGTGGATCTCCTCTTCTACTGTATATAAATGTAATCTTTGTAATAAATCTTCAGTCCATGTTGGCACCAAGCAAGTGTTGTCTCGTTTGGTGCTTGGGAGCGGTTGGAATATCTTATACCTATATCCAGACTGGAAGGAAGTTATATATGACAAATACACTCCAGAGGAGTGTAGGGACGTTCCGTCACAGCCCTATACTCCAGGGTTAAAGACGTTGAACTCATGGAAAAAATGACGGCCAGATCCGACAAAAACTGGACGAACACAACGAAGTCTGGGAGAGGTGGCATCTGCGGGAGGACTAAGGCAAGCCATTGTGGCAGTTGAGGTGAGAACGTATCTACACCCCCTCTCTTCTTATCCCCCTCCCCATACCCTCCCCCCCATCTTTTCCCAACCTTTTCTTCACCCTCTCTTCTCTTTTTCTTTTCTCCCCCCCTTTCTTTTCCTACCATCTGTAAAGCAGACCAAACCTGCATGTTTTACATAAACGTCACCATAGGAGCTATATGCTAAAGATTTAACCCCCTGCATCTTTGTAGTGGGAACGCTGTTTTAGAAAATAATGTTGCACCTACGGGCACACCCATGGACTGATTACAACGCGCATGAAGCATATATCTTGCCTATGGGAGCTCTTTTCTGCTAAAATGTATGTAAAGTTAAATAACCTGTTTGAATATGTTGATGAATAAAAACGTTAATTGAAAAAAAAAAAAAATCCAAGGATCACGACGATATTTGAGCAGATGCACTGGCACAAATAGTTGACTGTATGATCTGCTCCACAAAGAGAAGTCATATGATCAGGGCGTGCCCTCTGCCCTGCCCTGTAGGCCTCAGCATCACAAGAAAACCTCTGATGTGATTGGTCAACCAACAGTCACATGTTTCTGTAGTAAAGAAATTTGGACCAACAAAGAATTCGTTATTATTCGTAGAGTGTCGATATTCGTTATACTGAATATCGAATTCATTCGAATCATTCGTTATATCCGCTATAATAATTTATTTTGTATTAGTTGAAATTCGATATTATTTGGTAGTTGGAGCCGAAATTCGAATCATTCGTTATATCCGCTATAATAATTTCTTTCGTATTAGTTGAAAATTAGAAATTCGATATATTTGGTAGTTGAATTAGAATAGTTTGGAGCCGAATTTCGAATCACTCGTTATATCCGCTATAATAATTTCTTTAGTATTAGTTGAAATTGAAATTCGATATATTTGGTAGTTGGATTAGAATAATTTGGAGCCGAATTTCGAATCACTCGTTATATCCGCTATAATAATTTCTTTAGTATTAGTTGAATTTGAAATTCGATATATATATATATGAAATTCGATATATATATCGATAAATTCGATATTCGATATATTCGATACGAAACTAATCACACATGTCTACTCTCTACCAGCATGTGAGAGGCAATGTCTTGGCCTTGTTGCATATTACTGCTGATTCATGGTCCAGCAGGCATGGACAGGGACGTTACCTTTCTTTCACGGCGCACTTGGTAACTCTGCTGGCAGCTGGGAAGGATGCAGGACAGGGTTCAGTATTGTTGGAGCTTGTTCCGCCACCACGCCTCCAAAATGATAGTGGTGATTCTGCCACAGCTCTCTCCTCCACCCGCTTCTCTTTTTACCCATGGAGTTGTATGTGGCTGGGAGGAGGTGGTTGAGGATCATGTGATCCTTAGATACCCAGAGGACTCAGGATCAAGCTTCAGCTAGGAATGGTTGTATGCGACAATGGCAACCTCCTCTCTGCCCTCCAACAGGGACACTTGACCCATGTTCCCTGTTTGGCTCACATCCTGGATTTGGGGGTGCAGCGGTTCTTGAGCAGGTACCCAGGCTTACAGGATCTCCTGAGGCAGGCCAGGAAAGTCTGTGGTAATTTCCTGCCGGTCATATAATGCCAGTGCTCGGCTGGCTGACATTCAAAGAGAATGCAACCTGCCAAAGAATCGCCTCATTTGTGACATGCCCACCAGGTGGAACTCAATGTTGGCAATGCTGTAGTGGCTGCACACACAGCAGAGGGCCATCAATGAGTACCTGTGTGAGTATGGCACCAGGATAGGGACAGGGGAGCTTGGCTTTTTTTTGCCACGCCAGTGGCTACTGATCAAGGATGCATGCACTGTCCTGTCACCATTTGAGGAGGCCACGAGGATGGTGAGCAGTGACAGTGCATGCATCAGTGATACTTTCCCTCTTGTCTTCCTGTTGGAGCACACGCTTTGAGGAATAATGGACAGGGCACTTGAGGCAGAACAGCGGGAGGAAGAGGAGGACTTCCTTACCTCTCGAGGCCCTCTTTATCCAGATACTAGTATTCCTGCAGGTCCGTCGATCACACAGGAAGAAGAAGAGGAGGAGGAGGATTGTGTCAGTATGGAGGTGGAGGATAACACTCAGCATCAGCAGCAGTCTTCAAGGGATCGTTTTTAGTCCCCAGAAACCCATGGAGTTGTATGTGGCTGGGAGGAGGTGGTTGAGGATCATGTGATCCTTAGATACCCAGAGGACTCAGGATTAAATGCCTCTGCAAACCTACGCTGCATGGCCTCCCTGATCCTGCAAAAGCCTGCAAAAGGACCCTATGATTTGTGGTATCAAGGAGAGGGATCATTACTGGCTGGCAACCCTTCTTGATCCACGTTACAAGAGTAAGGTTGCAGAACTTATCCAGCCTTCGCAGAGGGAGCAGAGGATGAAACATCTTCGGGAGGCCTTGCAGAAAGGTTTGTGCAATTTTTTTGCAGAGCCTGGGAGGTTACAATTTCCTGGTGCTGGACAACGTGTTGCTGAGGCTTCGTTCAGTCACAGAAAGAGCGGTGGAGAAGGTGCCTTCATGCCTGACCGATGCCTTCAGTCAATTCTACAGTCCTCAGCGCCCAGGTCTGATCGGTTCCAGGCAACCATCGCCAGCGTCTGAATTACATGGTGCAGGAATATCTAGGGGCAAGATCAGACTTGGAGACCTTTCCAACAGAACATCCACTGGGTTACTGGGTCTTGAGGATGGACCACTGGCCAGAGCTTGTTCAACATGCAATTGAGCTACTGGCCTGTCCTGCATCCAGCGTTCTTTCTGAACGCACATTCAGTGATGCTGGAGGCTTTGTAACCGATCACAGAGTGCACCTGTCCACAGACTCTGTAGATCGGCTCACATTCATAAAAATGAATCAGTCTTGGATCACCAGCTACCAAGCACCTAATGCTTATGTAACCGATTGATTTTTCTATGGGTGTAGGATTCCCTTGAAGACTGCATATGCTGAGTGACTATCCTATTATGCTGAGTGACTACCCTAATTCTCCTCAATTTTCATGATTGTAGCTTCTAAGAATATTTTCGCTTCAGGGCACCACCACCACTACCTAAGGCCCAATTTTTCTGCCCCTGTTTAACAGTGGCACGTAATTACAATTTTTGATCAAATATTTAACAGCAGGGCTCGTTCCTGCACTCAACAAGAGTATCTGTGAGGATTTGCAGTGTTGTGACACCACAACCACTGCCTAAGGCCCAATTTTTCTACCCCTGTTTAACAGGGGCGTGTAATTACAATTATTGATTAATTATTTTACAGCAGGGCCCGTTCCAGCGCCCACCAAGAGTAACTGTGAGGGCTTACAGTTTTCTGGTACCACCAACACTTAAGGCCCAATTTTCCGCAGAGTGTATAGGGCAGGCCATATAGTATATACAGGCAGTCCCCTATTTTCAAACATCCGACTTAAGCTGGCCATACACTTATAGATTATCTGCAGATTTTCTATGGCTAGTAGATGGAAAAAGTGGGAGATTCCTCCATCCGCACAGTTTAGCGAACATGGAGAAATCTGTTTCTTTTTCCATCTAACCATAGAAAATCTGCAGATAATCTATAGGTGTATGGCCAGCTTAACAAATGACTCCTACTTACAAACGGGGGGAGACAACAATAAGTGAGAGGAAATCTACCCCTAGGAAGGGAAATTCTCTCCTGTAAGAGTTAATATGTGAAATAATATGTAATATGTGTGTCTACTCACTGATGCTTTATCACCAATCCTTGTTTCCCTAATAACCCAAAATTTTCAAAATCCAATTGTCATTGGGACAGAAAGTGAGGTGAAATCTTCTGAACAGGGGCACAGACAGCAAAACAAATGTTACAGGAGTGATGATAACCCTTCACTATGTTATCCAAAAAGCGTAAAAATAGATTTTTTGGCTGGAGCTACACTTACAAAATGTACCTGTTCCAAATTACAAACAGATTCAGCTTAAGAACAAACCTACAGTCCCTATCTTGTTTGTAACCCGGGGATTGCCTGTATACTGCTGCTGTTCAGAGTATATATGGCCTGGGGGCCTCACACCTTTTTTTTTAAATTTTGGTGTGGGGTTCACCTTAATATCCATACCAGACCCGAAGGTCCTGGTAATGGGCTGGGGGGGGGGGGGCAACATTACATTACATACCAGTACAAATTTCCCCCAGTCCCCTCAAAATAACTCAACACACAGCCATTAATGTCTAAACTGCTGGCAACAAAAGTGAGTACACCCCTAAGTGAAAATGTCCAAATTGGGCCCAATTAGCCATTTTCCCTCCCTGAGGTCATGTGACTCATTAGAGTTACAAGGTCTCGGGTGTTAATGGGGAGCATGTGTTTTAAAGTTGGTGTTATCGCTCTCACTCTCTCATACTGGTGACTGGAAGTTCAATATGGCACCTCATGGCAAAGAACTGAGGATCTGAAAAAAAAATTGTTGCTATACATAAAGATGGCCTAGGCTATAAAAAGATTGCCAAGACCCTGAAACTCAGCTGAAGCATGGTGGCCAAGACCATACAGCAGTTTAACAGGACATGTTCAACTCAGAACAGGCCTTGCCATGGTCGACCAAAGAAGTTGAGTGCACGTGCTCAGCATCATATCCAGAGGTTGTCTTTGGGAAATAGACGTATGAGTGCTGCCAGCATTGCTGCAGATGTTGAAGGGGTTTGGGGTCAGCTTCTTGCCAAAGTTCAAACTGAGCATCAGAATGGGGAAGGAAGGGGATTTAAGTGTCTTTGAACGTGGCATGTTTGTTAGTGGGGTGGCCTGAGTATTTTAAAAACTGCTGAACAACTGGGATTTCACACAACCATCTCTAGGGTTTACAGAGAATGGTCCGAAAAAAAGAAAATATCCAATGACCGGCAATTGTGTGAAGGAAAATGCCTTGATGTCAGAGGTGAGAGGAGAATGGGCAGACTGGTTTGAGATGATAGGGCAACAGTAGCTTAAATAACCACTCAGTACAACCAAGTTATACAGAATACCATCTCTGAATGCTCAAAACATCAAACCTTGAAGCAGATGGCTACAGCAGCAGAAATCCACACAGGGTGCCGCTCCTGTCAGCTAACAGAAAACTGAGGCTACAATTCGCACAGGCTCACCAAAATTGGACAATAGAAGATTGGAAAAATGTTGCCTAGTTTGAGTCTCAATTTCAGCTGTGACATTCAGATGGTAGGGTCAGAGCTTGGTGTAAGCAACATGAAAGCATGGATCTATCCTACCTTATATCAATGGTGCAGGCTGGTGGTGGTGGTGTAATGGTGTGGGGGATATTTTCTTGGCACACTTTGGGCCCCTTAGTACAAATTTAGCATTGTTTAAACACCATGGCCTACAGAGTATTGTTGCTGACCATGTCCATCCTCTTATGACTACAGTGTACCTGTCTTCTGATGGCTACTTCCAGCAGGATAATGCACCATGTCACAAAGCTCAAACTCAATCTCAAACTGTTTCTTGAACATGACAATGAACACTGTACTCCAATGGTCTCCACAGTCGCCAGATCTCAATACAATAGAGCGCCTTTGGGATGTGGTGGAATGGCAATTTGCATCATATATGTACAGCTGACAACTCTGCAGTAGGGATGGGCCCGGTGCTCCCGCATGCTTGGCCAATCACAGCCCCGGAAACTCGAAGAGCCATAATTGGCTACAGGCAGGACGCCTGTAGCCAATTACAGCTCAGGGGCTGTAGTACACGCCCCCCCCCCTATAAAAGGCCGCCACGCCGTCTGCGCCGGTCACATGCTGTTCCGGCGCAGATAGAGCAGGCTAGATCTGTGACACTCTGCTGGATTTAGTTAGTTAGAGAGATTTACTTAGAGAGATTGAGTTAGATAGATTCATTCATTTAGATTGATTTAGAAAGAGGGGCTTGTAGTGTGTTCGTGGCAGGCAGGCAGAGCTCCTATATTTTGTTCCCAGAAGCACCTATAGGACTTGTAGTGTGTTCGTGGCAGGCAGGCAGAGCTCCTATATTTTGTTCCCAGAAGCACCTATAGGACTTGTAGTGTGTTCGTGGCAGGCAGGCAGAGCTCCTATATTTTGTTCCCAGAAGCACCTATAGGACTTGTAGTGTGTTCCTGGCAGGCAGGCAGAGCTCCTATATTTTCTTCCCAGAAGCACCTATAGGACTTGAAGTGTGTTAGTCCCATCACACAGAGATCATATATTTTGTTCCCAGAAGCACCTATAGGACTTGAAGTGTGTTAGTCCCATCACACAGAGATCATATATTTTGTTCCCAGAAGCACCTATAGGACTTGAAGTGTGTTAGTCCCATCACACAGACCTATATTTCCTTCCCAGAAGCACCTATAGGACTTGAAGTGTGTTAGTCCCATCACACAGAGATCATATATTTTGTTCCCAGAAGCACCTATAGGACTTGAAGTGTGTTAGTCCCATCACACAGACCTACATTTTCTTCCCAGAAGCACCTATAGGACTTGTAGTGTGTTCGTGGCAGGCAGGCAGAGCTCCTATATTTTGTTCCCAGAAGCACCTATAGGACTTGTAGTGTGTTCGTGGCAGGCAGGCAGAGCTCCTATATTTTGTTCCCAGAAGCACCTATAGGACTTGTAGTGTGTTCCTGGCAGGCAGGCAGAGCTCCTATATTTTCTTCCCAGAAGCACCTATAGGACTTGAAGTGTGTTAGTCCCATCACACAGAGATCATATATTTTGTTCCCAGAAGCACCTATAGGACTTGAAGTGTGTTAGTCCCATCACACAGAGATCATATATTTTGTTCCCAGAAGCACCTATAGGACTTGAAGTGTGTTAGTCCCATCACACAGACCTATATTTCCTTCCCAGAAGCACCTATAGGACTTGAAGTGTGTTAGTCCCATCACACAGAGATCATATATTTTGTTCCCAGAAGCACCTATAGGACTTGAAGTGTGTTAGTCCCATCACACAGACCTACATTTTCTTCCCAGAAGCACCTATAGGACTTGAAGTGTGTTAGTCCCATCACACAGAGATCATATATTTTGTTCCCAGAAGCACCTATAGGACTTGAAGTGTGTTAGTCCAATCACACAGAGATCATATATTTTGTTCCCAGAAGCACCTATAGGACTTGGAGTGTGTTAGTCCAATCACACAGAGATCATATATTTTGTTCCCAGAAGCACCTATAGGACTTGAAGTGTGTTAGTCCAATCACACAGAGATCATATATTTTGTTCCCAGAAGCACCTATAGGACTTGAAGTGTGTTAGTCCCATCACACAGACCTATATTTTGTTCCCAGAAGCACCTATAGGACTTGAAGTGTGTTAGTCCAATCACACAGAGATCATATATTTTGTTCCCAGAAGCACCTATAGGACTTGAAGTGTGTTAGTCCCATCACACAGAGATCATATATTTTGTTCCCAGAAGCACCTATAGGACTTGAAGTGTGTTAGTCCAATCACACAGAGATCATATATTTTGTTCCCAGAAGCACCTATAGGACTTGAAGTGTGTTAGTCCCATCACACAGACCTATATTTTCTTCCAGAAGCACCTATAGGACTTGAAGTGTGTTAGTCCAATCACACAGAGATCATATATTTTGTTCCAGAAGCACCTATAGGACTTGAAGTGTGTTAGTCCCATCACACAGAGATCATATATTTTGTTCCCAGAAGCACCTATAGGACTTGAAGTGTGTTAGTCCCATCACACAGAGATCATATATTTTGTTCCCAGAAGCACCTATAGGACTTGAAGTGTGTTAGTCCAATCACACAGAGATCATATATTTTGTTCCCAGAAGCACCTATAGGACTTGAAGTGTGTTAGTCCAATCACACAGAGATCATATATTTTGTTCCCAGAAGCACCTATAGGACTTGAAGTGTGTTAGTCCCATCACACAGACCTATATTTTCTTCCCAGAAGCACCTATAGGACTTGAAGTGTGTTAGTCCAATCACACAGAGATCATATATTTTGTTCCCAGAAGCACCTATAGGACTTGAAGTGTGTTAGTCCCATCACACAGAGATCATATATTTTGTTCCCAGAAGCACCTATAGGACTTGAAGTGTGTTAGTCCAATCACACAGAGATCATATTTTTTGTTCCCAGAAGCACCTATAGGACTTGAAGTGTGTTAGTCCCATCACACAGACCTATATTTTCTTCCCAGAAGCACCTATAGGACTTGAAGTGTGTTAGTCCAATCACACAGAGATCATATATTTTGTTCCAGAAGCACCTATAGGACTTGAAGTGTGTTAGTCCCATCACACAGAGATCATATATTTTGTTCCCAGAAGCACCTATAGGACTTGAAGTGTGTTAGTCCCATCACACAGAGATCATATATTTTGTTCCCAGAAGCACCTATAGGACTTGAAGTGTGTTAGTCCAATCACACAGAGATCATATATTTTGTTCCCAGAAGCACCTATAGGACTTGAAGTGTGTTAGTCCAATCACACAGACCTATATTTTCTTCCAGAAGCACCTATAGGACTTGAAGTGTGTTAGTCCCATCACACAGAGATCATATATTTTGTTCCCAGAAGCACCTATAGGACTTGAAGTGTGTTAGTCCCATCACACAGAGATCATATATTTTGTTCCCAGAAGCACCTATAGGACTTGAAGTGTGTTAGTCCAATCACACAGAGATCTTATATTTTGTACCAGAAGCACCTATAGGACTTGAAGTGTGTTAGTCCCATCACACAGACCTATATTTTCTTCCCAGAGGCACCTATAGGACTTGAAGTGTGTTAGTCCCATCACACAGAGATCATATATTTTGTTCCCAGAAGCACCTATAGTACTTGAAGTGTGTTAGTCCCATCACACAGAGATCATATATTTTGATCCCAGAAGCACCTATAGGACTTGAAGTGTGTTAGTCCAATCACACAGAGATCATATATTTTGTTCCCAGAAGCACCTATAGGACTTGAAGTGTGTTAGTCCCATCACACAGACCTATATTTTCTTCCCAGAGGCACCTATAGGACTTGAAGTGTGTTAGTCCCATCACACAGAGATCATATATTTTGTTCCCAGAAGCACCTATAGGACTTGAAGTGTGTTAGTCCCATCACACAGAGATCCTATATTTTGTTCCCAGAAGCACCTATAGGACTTGAAGTGTGTTAGTCCCATCACACAGACCTATATTTTCTTCCCAGAAGCACCTATAGGACTTCTAGTGTGTTAGTGGCATCACACAGATCTCCTATATTTTCTTCTCAGCAGCACCCACAGGACTTCTAGTGTGTTAGTGGCATCACACAGAGCTCCTCTATTTTCTTTGCAGAAGCACCCATAGGACTTCTAGTGTGTTAGTGGCATCACACAGAGCTCCTATATTTTCTTCTCAGCAGCACCCACAGGACTTCTAGTGTGTTAGTGGCATCACACAGAGCTCCTCTATTTTCTTTGCAGAAGCACCCATAGGACTTCTAGTGTGTTAGTGGCATCACACAGAGCTCCTATATTTTCTTCTCAGCAGCACCCACAGGACTTCTAGTGTGTTAGTGGCATCACACAGAGCTCCTCTATTTCTTTGCAGAAGCACCCATAGGACTTCTAGTGTGTTAGTGGCATCACACAGAGCTCCTATATTTTCTTCTCAGCAGCACCCACAGGACTTCTAGTGTGTTAGTGGCATCACACAGAGCTCCTCTATTTTCTTTGCAGAAGCACCCATAGGACTTCTAGTGTGTTAGTGGCATCACACAGAGCTCCTATATTTTCTTCTCAGCAGCACCCACAGGACTTCTAGTGTGTTAGTGGCATCACACAGAGCTCCTATATATTCTTCTCAGCAGCACCCACAGGACTACCGACTACAATGGCTGGAAGACCGCCAAGGGGAGGCAGAGCGTGCAGAGCCAAGAACACAGGGCAGGCAGGCTCTGTTTCTAGTGGACGTGGCCGTGGACGTGGTCGTGCATCGTCATCAGCACGTGGCCATGGGACACGCGCGTCTTTGTTTTCGGCAGCTGGACATGTGGAGCCGCATCATGCTGAAGGCTTGGTAGAATGGATGACCAAGCCCTCCTCATCCTCCTCATCCTCTCTCACCCAGGCTCAGGGTACTGGCAGAGCATCATCAGCCACCCCTTCCCTAGACCCACCATGTCCTCCTGAGGAGTCCCCCGAACTCTTTGAGCACAGTGTTGGGTACATGCTCCAGGAGGATGCCCAACGATTCGAAGGCTCGGATGATGATACCCAGCTTGAGGAATCTGGCAGTACTGTTCCACCAGCTGCAGCTTACTGCCAGGTTTGCTCTAGTGGTGAAGAGGGAGGGGATGATGAGGTCACTGACTCCACGTGGGTGCCTGAAGGGAGAGAGGAGGAGGACGAGGAGGAGGAGGATGCGGCGTCACATGTCCAACGAGGCAGGGTGCCCCTGGAGGCCAGGTAGAGGCCAGCACAGCAACTGTACAACACCGCAGAGCTCCGCCTGTGCAGGGCGCTGCCTCTGCACGTTATCAGAAAAGTTCTTTGGTGTGGGCCTTTTTTGAGACGAGTGCATCAGATCGCACCACTGCTATTTGCAATATTTGTCTCAAGCGTATCTCGCGTGGCCAAAACATCAGCCGCTTGGGCACCACAAGCATGACCAGACATATGGCGACCTGCCATGCAGCTCGTTGGCAGGCACACATAAAAGACCCACACCAAAGAACTAAGCGGACCTCTCCTTGCTCCTCCTCAGCTGGGATCTCCATCCCCACTACACCTTCAGTCCTCTCTGAAAGCTGCTCTGAGAGGACTGAAGGTGTAGAATTAGGTGTGTCACAACCAAGTACTTGCAGTACACCGACGTCCGATTGCAGCAGGCAAATTTCCCTGCCCCAGCTGCTGGACCGTAGAAAGAAGTACACTCCCAGCCATCCACATGCCCAGCGGTTGAATGCTAGCCTGGCTAAATTGCTAGCACTTCAACTGCTGCCTTTTCAGTTGGTAGACTCGGCCCCCTTCCGTGAGTTTGTTCAATGTGCGGTTCCTCAGTGGCAGGTTCCCAAACGCCACTTTTTCTCACGGAAGGCGATTCCGTCTCTCTACCGGCATGTGGAGGGCAATGTCCATGCCTCGCTGGACAGGGCGGTCAGCGGTAAGGTGCATATTACCGCTGACTCATGGTCCAGCAGGCATGGACAGGGACGGTACCTTTCTTTCACGGCCCATTGGGTCACTCTATTGGCAGCTGGGAGGGATGCAGGACAAGGTGCAGTAGTGTTGGAGGTTGTTCCGCCACCACGCCTCCAAAACGCTACTACTGCTACTGGTTGTGACACACCTCTCTCCTCCACCCCCTCCTCTTCTTCTTCCTCCAGTGCTCTGTCCTTGGAACCAGCGGTGCTCCGTAGGCGTACAAGGGGCTACGCAAGTACGCAGGCAAAAAGATGCCATGCCTTGCTTGCGCTGGTGTGTTTTGGGGGACAGGAGCCACACTGGGCCAGAGGTTCTGGCAGCTCTGCAGGGGCAGGCCGAGAGGTGGTTGACGCCACGTCAGCTTAAGCCAGGAATGGTCGTTTCTGACAATGGCACCAACCTCCTCTCCGCCCTGCGACAGGGGCAGCTCACCCATGTGCCCTGCATGGCTCACGTCCTCAACCTGGTGGTGCAGCGGTTCTTGGGCAGGTTCCCAGGCTTACAGGATGTCCTGAGGCAGGCCAGGAAAGTCTGTGTGCATTTCCGCCGATCTTATAATGCCAGTGCTCGGCTGACTGAGCTGCAAAAGGAGCTGAACCTGCCCAAGAACCGCCTAATATGTGACATGCCCACCAGGTGGAACTCAACGTTGGCCATGCTGCAGCGACTGCACACGCAGCAGAGGGCCATCAATGAGTACCTTTGCGACTACGGCACCAGGACAGGGTCAGGGGAGCTTGGTTTTTTTTCCCCACGTCAGTGGAGCATGATCAGGGATGCATGCACTGTCCTCTCACCATTTGAGGAGGCCACGAGGATGGTGAGCAGTGACAGTGCATGCACCAGTGACACTGTCCCTCTTGTCCACCTGTTGGAGCATACGCTGCGTGGGATAATGGACAGGGCACTTGAGGCAGAACAGAGGCAGGAAGAGGAGGACTTCCTTGCCTCTCAAGGCCCCCTTTATCCGGACAGTGTTCCTTCTGTCCCACCCATCACACAGGAAGAGGATGAGGAGGAGGAGGAGGAGGAGGAGGAGGATTGTGTGAGCATGGAGGTGGAGCCTGGCACTCAGCATCAGCAGCAGCAGTCTTTTAGGGATGATGTACAGTCCCAACAAACCAGTGGACTTGTACGTGGCTGGGAGGAGGTGGCTGGCGATCATGTCATCCTCAGTGACCCAGAAGACTCCGAACCGAATGCCTCAGCTAACCTACGCTGCATGGCCTCCCTGATCCTGCAAAGCCTGCGGAAGGATCCTCGTGTTCTTCGGATCAAGGAGAGGGACCATTACTGGCTGGCCACTCTCCTTGATCCGCGGTACAAGGGTAAGGTTGCGGACCTTATCTTGCCGTCGCAGAGGGAGCAGAGGATGAGACATCTCAGGGAGGCCTTGCAGAAAGGTCTGTGCAACGCGTTCCCAGAAACTGGGAGGCTACAAACTCCTGGTCCTGGGCGACGAGTTGCTGAGGCTTCGGTCAGTGGCAGAAGGAGCGGTGGGGAAGGTGGACGTCTGACCGATGCGTTCAGACAATTTTTTAGTCCGCAGCCCCAAGGTATGATCGGTTCCAGCAACCATCGCCAGCGTCTGATATACATGGTGCAGGAATACCTTGGGGCAATGTCAGACTTGGACACCTTTCCCACCGAAAATCCTCTGGCTTACTGGGTCCTGAGGATGGATCACTGGCCAGAGCTTGCACAGTATGCAATTGAGCTACTGGCCTGTCCTGCCTCCAGCGTTCTTTCCGAACGCACATTCAGTGCTGCTGGAGGATTTGTGACTGATCATAGGGTGCGCCTGTCCACCGCCTCGGTTGATCGACTGACCTTCATCAAAATGAATCAGTCTTGGATCACCACCAGCTACCAGGCACCTGAGGCGGATATAACCGAATAATTTTTAATGTCACATCCCTTCAAGACTGCCTATGCTGATGCTGAGTGACTGTCCTCTTATGTTCACTGACTATCCTCTTCCTCCTCCTCAATGATCCATGCCACCACACCAGTGCCTAAGGCACAATTTTTCAGCCCCTGTTTAACAGGGGGGCGGGTACTTACAATTTTTTAAAAAAATGCTTCGCAACACATGTGACTGCTGTGCTCCAAGTACAGTATCTGTGAGGGGTTGCAGTGTTGTGGCACCAGCACCAGTGCCTAAGGCACAATTTTTCAGCCCCTGTTTAACAGGGGCGTGTACTTACAATTTTTTAAAAAAATGCTTCGCAACACATGTGACTGCTGTGCTCCAAGTACAGTATCTGTGAGGGGTTGCAGTGTTGTGGCACCAGCACCAGTGCCTAAGGCACAATTTTTCAGCCCCTGTTTAACAGGGGCGTGTACTTACAATTTTTTAAAAAAATGCTTCGCAACACGTGTGACTGCTGTGCTCCAAGTACAGTATCTGTGAGGGGTTGCAGTGTTGTGGCACCAGCACCAGTGCCTAAGGCACAATTTTTCAGCCCCTGTTTAACAGGGGCGGGTACTTACAATTTTTTAAAAAAATGCCTCGCAACACGTGTGACTGCTGTGCTCCAAGTACAGTATCTGTGAGGGCCGGGTTGCAGTGTTGTGGCACCAGCACCAGTGCCTAAGGCACAATTTTTCAGCCCCTGTTTAACAGGGGCGTGTACTTACAATTTTTTAAAAAAATGCTTCGCAACACGTGTGACTGCTGTGCTCCAAGTACAGTATCTGTGAGGGCCGGGTTGCAGTGTTGTGGCACCAGCACCAGTGCCGAAGGCACAATTTTTTCAGCCCCTGTTTAACAGGGGCGTGTACTTACAATTTTTTAAAAAAATGCTTCGCAACACGTGTGACTGCTGTGCTCCAAGTACAGTCTCTGTGAGGGGTTGCAGTGTTGTGGCACCAGCACCAGTGCCTAAGGCACAATTTTTCAGCCCCTGTTTAACAGGGGCGGGTAATTACAAATCTTGATCTAATAGTTCACAGCAGGGCCCATTCCTGCGCCCACCAAGAGTAACTATGAGGGCCTGCAGTCTTGTGGCAACACCGTCCACCACCACCGCCAAAGGCCCAATTTTTCTGCCCTGTTCATCAGGTGCTTGCAATTACAAATCTTGATCTAATAACTCACAGCAGGGCCCATTCCTGCGCCCACCAAGAGTAACTATGAGGGCCTACAGTCTTGTGGCAACACCGTCCACCACCACCGCCAAAGGCCCAATTTTTCTGCCCTGTTCATCAGGTGCTTGCAATTACAAATCTTGATCTAATAACTCACAGCAGGGCCCATTCCTGCGCCCACCAAGAGTAACTGTGAGAGCCTACAGTCTTGTGGCAACACCGTCCACCACCACCGCCAAAGGCCCAATTTTTCTGCCCTGTTCATCAGGTGCTTGCAATTACAAATCTTGATCTAATAACTCACAGCAGGGCCCATTCCTGCGCCCACCAAGAGTAACTGTGAGAGCTTACAGTCTTGTGGCAAAACCGTCCACCACCACCACCACCACCCCCAATTTTTCTGCCCTGTTCAACAGGTGCATGCAATTACAAATCTTGATCTATTAACTCACAGCAGGGCCCATTCCTGTGCCCACCAGTCTTGTGGCTACACCAACATCTAATAGGGCAAATTTCTGCAGAGTATATACGCCAGGCCCCTACTTTCAAACATCCAACTTACAAACGACTCCTACTTGCAAATGGAAAGAGAAAACAGGAAGTGAGAGGAAATCTACCCCTAGGAAGGGAAATTCTATCCTGTTAGATTTAATTTGGGAAAAAGGTATCTCCTCTCTACTGATACTTTATCACCAATCCTTGTTTCAATTAAAACCCCACTTTTTCCAAAAACATTTGTCATTGGGACGGAAAGTGAGGTGACATGTTCTGAACAGATGTGCAAAGACAGCAAATGTTACAGGGGTGATAACCCCTCCCTATGTTCTCCAAAAAGCTTAAAAATAGATTTTTTTGGGATGGAGCTACACTTCATAATGTACCTGTTCAGATTCTACTTAAGAACAAACCTAAAGCCGCAAGTGGTTTTAAATGGCTTCTTTTTTTCCTTTACAAATGTCATTTTGTGCAAGGACAGTTCTAAACACGGGAAACACATGCCACTTCACAGGCATACTTTAGACACCCCCAGGTACCATATTTAAAGAAAAATTTCACTTTTTTTTTTTTCACTTTATGCATCATTAAAATGACTGCTCCCGAAAAAACGTTAGTTTTTAAAAGTTCTTTTTGCATTGATATATGTTCCCTGGGGCAGGACCCGGGTCCCCAAACCTGTTTTATGACATTAACATGCATATTGGCCGTTGTAATTAGCACTTTTGATTTCGAACGTTCGCGTCCATTATAACGTATAGGGTTCGAAAATTCGCGCGAACTTTCGGTCGGTTCGAAGGTTCTGGTGCGAACCGAACCCGGGGGTGTTCGGCTCATCCCTACTCTGCAGCAACTGCAAGATGATATCATGTCAACATGGACCAAAATCGCTAGGTTTCTGACACCTTATTGAGTCTATGCCACAAAGAATTAGGGCAGTTTTGAAGGCAAAAGGTGTTCCAACCCAATGCTAGCAAGGCGTACCTAAAAAAGTGGCCGGTGGGTGTAATGTTGTATTTATCAATGATTTTTATGAGAACATTGCCCAACAATAGTCCAGTATTCAACTATTTTTAAATTAAGATTCTATTTTCTACAATCTATTTATCACTGTTGTTTCCACCTGTTTTCAAATAATATTTGCCCTTTGAAAATAGAATTAAATGAGATTCACCTATGTATAAATTTCATAAAGCAAGATTCATCCAAAATCTGTTCTTCAATGGGAAAGTGTTTTATTGTACTGTAAAACCAGGTGAACTGGTACTTTTTTTGGAGACCACCGCTTTGCCCCCCATTGGGAGGCAGTAGAACCTAAGCCTGCCCCTTGCCAGCACCCCCTCATGTGTACCAGGGTAATGAAGAGCCTAGTGCTGGCCAGCATTAAGCTAGGGTGTTAATTGGGGGAATCCTCTCAAAGCACCCCCAATGTTAAAGGCCATGTAGCCTGGTATCAACATCGTAGGAGGACAGCACGCTTGCTGCTTCCTTGCTATGGGGACACCAGCCTGCAGGCCTGGTGTGTCAGTCTATTTTTTTTCTTTTTAACCTAAAACATTACATTTATCGCCTCTAGCTCTGAAACTGTACATAAACACCCCTTCAGCACGATGAAAACTATGTGGGCAAATAAACAAAAGGACCTTTCTGTTTTTTAACAAGATTCGCCCAAAACATTCCTATAAAGATTCATCCAAAGGTAAAAAAAAAAAAAATAGGTGCTACTGTATGATCGAGATTCATCCTGGAAAGATCTGAAATAACTTGCTCAGTGAATGTCATGTAATACATAGGATGAATCCTGACAGAAAATGCCAGAGAGTTCTTGTCAAATCTTATTGTATTTACATGGCAAAGTAATTTAACTAGCAAATCATTGATAAACACACGTTCTGTATAGGTCGGCCCTAAGCTACTTCATTTGGTCAAACCCTAAAGTCGGGGCTTTAACTTTAAACAAAGCTATCCATGGCATCTTCTGTACTCTGTATCCTCAAAGACCTGCTTGCCTGCCAAACATTTGTACGGATTCAGGGTTGAGACCTTTACTCCCCACCCCCATGTTATAAAATCCACAACAACCTCATTGAAACGTACACTCTCCTAGGCTTCCACATTGATTACCAGTCTAGCATATTATGAGTTTGCTGTCACCTGACTGCCTGCAGTCATGCAGCAATAACACCAAATTTACTTTAATACACACACTTGGATACTTTTCCTATTTTCAGGATGCTTTACTTGAAAATAAACATTACTTGCAAATATATAGCACATAACTTGAGCAGCAGTTGCAGCTGAACTAAACCTATTGATCTAAATGTTTCCCAAAACATTTATATTAAAGGTATGCTGCAAATGATAACGGTCACAGCTGCTTGTGCTGACCTGTCAAGCCATTAAATGGCTAGTGTCATAACTTGTGCAGCACCTTGGCAATTGCAAATCAAACAGAGGTTAGGATGGCAGCTTCATTGGCTGTAAAGAATAGGGTGGGTGGCCACGTCATCAAGTGCTGGATGTATGACCAGGATGTACTAGGCCGCTGGTACTTGTCAGTTCACCAGAAGGAATGGAAAGCGGCACTAGTACTGGCTCTCTGCTCCATACGAGAGCCCTGCAGTTCTTGCACCTCAACAACAACAGCAGAAGAACGGGGTATGCCTGACCTTGGCTGGCACCACTACTCCATCGTCAGAGCTATCTGTCAGGGTGCCGCTGCTGTCTACAGGTTCATATTCTGAGCCTGAATCTGACAGATGGGTGAGTTCCTCTTCACTTTCTGTCATGCTCAGAAATGTGTAGGTCTCTTCACTAGTGTACCTTCGATTGGACATTTTGGCCTCTAAATTTACTGGTACAACTAGTGAGACTCACAGGAAAAAAGAGAACCTGACTGTCAGCGACTGCTTTAAATGCTGCCAAAAAAACTGTTAGTGTTCGCAGGGATCAGGCTTGACTCTGCAAATGCTGCAGTTATGTGCTTAGTGTTTTGTAAGTGACAGTGATCGATTGATACTGCACTTGAGTGGGCTGGGCTGGGCGGGGGGGGGGGGGGCTAAACGCAGATGCTAGCAGGTATCTAGGCTGATCCCTCTAACGCTACATTTTTGGGAACCCTGAACTATTGGGGACGCTAATATAGTTCTTATCAGATCAAAGATACTACTATACTACTAAGGGAGGTGTATGGTGCATGAGTGGGTGTTAGCGCTACTGGCACTAATCTGACACTGCCTGGGGCAACGCAGACAATAACTGATGCTAAAACTGATACTGCCGGATGACCAGGGGGTTAAACCTTTTATTAGGTAATGTACGGTGGGTGCCCTGACGCTATAAAAAAATAACTATCCAACCAGCATCACCCTTGACACTAATACAGTGATCACTGGTGACAGGGGGTGATCAAGGGGTTAAGCCTTTATTAGGGGGATTTAGGTGGGGTGTCCCTAGACCTATCTGGGCCTACTAATAAGTACCCTAATGCTGATTAGTGTCACAAATTACACCAGTACAGTGATCAAAGAAAAATATGAACACTGCACTGGGTGACACATTGACAGGGAGTGAAGGGGTTAACTGGAGGCGATCAGGGGGTGATCAGGGGGTGAAATGTGTGCCTACATGTACTTTGTCAGTATAGTGTTGGTGCAACTCACATTTGGATGTTCTTTCTCCTCTCTCTGGAACGGAAAAGAATTCCAGAGAAGGAGATGATATCACTTTACACTTACAGGCAGGGGAAGCATTTCCTTTGTCAGAACCGATCAACAGGTCCAGGCCAGAAATCTTTGGCCTGGGCCTGGAGACTGAATAGTTCTGAATCAAATCCAATCATTTCGGCCGCCATAAGGTAAAGTCGTTTTGTCCACCCGTGCCATTCTGCTGCAGTAAAACTGTGGCGGCTGGTCGGGAACCGGTTAATGGGTATATATTATAGCAAAAAGTAAAAAAAATATTTTTTTTTTCAAAATTGTCGCTCTTTGTTTATAGAGCAAAAAATAAAAACCGCAGAGGTGATCAAATACCACCCAAAGGAAGCTATATTTGTGGGAAAAAAAGAACCTCCTCAATTTTGTTTGGGTACAGCTTCGCACAACCGCGCATTGTCAGTTAAAGCAATGCAGTGCCGTATCGCAAAAAATGGCCTGTTCATTAAGGGGGAAAATTCTTCCGGTCCTTAAGTGGTTAACCACTCAAATAGGATTGTCATTCAAACTTCCAACTACATGCTTGAGGCATCCATAATAGCCCTTGACATGTTTCACAACTCCTGGCTTGCTCACAAGGATTCAAGGTGAAATGCGTCATGGATGGTTGTTTTTTTGCTGAAATCAATAAACACAGCAAGAGGAGCTAAGCGTGTAGCCGACAGTTTTTCATATCTTATGAAGGTTACCAAAATGTTACCCTATAAGTGCAATATAATATGGACCCAAGGGCAATGACTGAATGAAGAATTCTTCAAGTGTACTGATATTCCAATGCAAGCAAACTGTGTAGGTAATAGGAACAAGAACAATCTTTCTTGCAGCCTCATACTTCCTTATGATGTTGGTGAATATGGAAAACATATTTGTGCAGAATTAGTAATGACTACTGTATCCATTGTGTCTGAACACAGAAGCCTTTCCAGCCCATCAACAAATTTCATCCAAGCATTTACAAAACTGAAAGATATGTTCAGTGAAAAACACTCAATACAAAATTAGCTGGGTCAATAAAAGAACTATTTAAATAAAACAAAAAAAAAAAAAATGTTGGACAAATGTGAAGAGCATTTATGCAAACCATGATGAATACTGATAATATTTAACTTAACAAGGAACTTAAAGTGGTTGTAAAGGCTGAAGGTTTTTTACCTTCATGCATTCTATGCATAAAGGTAAAAAACCTTCTGTGGGCTGTTTCGCCCCACAGCCCCCCCCCCCCCCCAATTCTCACCTAAGCCCCTTCTTCATCCAGCGATCTCCATGGGAGCCTCGTCTGTCTCGGGTCTCTCTCTCCACATTGGCTAAGACACCAGTGAGCCAATAAGGAGAGAGTGGTGGGTGGGACAGAGCCATGGCTCTATATGTCTTATGGATGCATAGAACGGGGCTCTGGAGCGAGCATGCACCAGTGCCCCCATGGCAAGCAGCTTGCTATGAGGGCACTGATGAAGGGGGAGGAGTCGGGAGTGTAGGCAACTAACCCGAGAAGAAGAAGATCAGGGTTGCTCTGTGCAAAACCACACAGAGCAGGTAAGTATAACATGTGTGTTATTTAAAAAAAAAAAAAAAAAACTTTAATATCAATTTAACTGTATCTGAGCACCACAAACTGAAAACTCTAAGTAATACAATTTGAATACTCAAAGCAAACTTACCTATCCATTCATGTCTCCATGGTTTATTTTGTAGAGAAATCACTTTGAATAAACCCCCTAGCAATTCTAGACACAGCTATTTTGAGTAAGGGCAGATAATTAATGTAGAATTTACGCCCTTGAATCCATCTGCCCTTAGCTCAGGCATGCAGATGGGATGATGTGCTTAGCTGAGAAAGCCCCTCTAGATAAAATAAAATGCCCATGACATAATTTTAATCTAGGCCAGAATCCAGAAACCAAACAGAAGCAATGTAAAAAAAAAAAGTTTAAAATAGGTTAATATAATATATCTTTCTATCTACATACTAACATTAATAGCTATTACAAATTGTTAATTTTGATTAAGAGAGCTAGTTCTGGGCAGGACGAGCACCGTCAAATTAAATAGATCTTCTGGACCTGCATTGGACCAGTGTTCTGTCTATCATATGAGCCGGTCCAGGAGGCTGGGGCTTCGTGTTAAAGAGGCCACTGAGTAAACAGGAGATCCTTGCTCTGTAATCTGACGTGAGGCTGCAGATAGGCACGGATCAGGCTGCATTGATGGGCAATGGTGAGGCTTCAGAAGGGCACTGATCAGGCTGCAATTGTGAGGCTTTAGATGGGTACTGATCAGGCTGCAATAATGAGACTGCAGATGGGCACTGATCAGGCTGCAATGGTGAAGCTACAGATGGGCACTGATCAGGCTGCAAAAATGAGGCTGCAGATGGGCACTAATCAGGCTGCAGATGGGCACTGACCAGGCTGAAAAGGTGAGACTGCAGATGGGCACTGATCAGGCTGCATTGATGGGTAATGGTGAGGCTGCAGATGGGCATTGAAAAAGGCTGCATTGATGGGCAATGACCCTTATTTTGCTTCAAAGTTCTTTATTTACAATGTACGTTTTTTTTCCTGAAACATCCCTCTTAAAATGAAGGTGCATGTTATAAGCCTGTGCGTGTTATACACCAATAAATAAGGTAATTATAATAATTTTTATAAGTAAAAAAATACAGTGTATGTGTATAATATGTGTATAATAAATATATATATATATATTTATTTATATATATATATATATAAACACAGTATCTTACAAAAGTGAGTACACCTCTCACATTTTCAAAAAATCAACATTGATCAAAAAATCTGTTTTTTCATGTGACAAAACTGAAGAAATTACACTTTGCTACAATGTAAAGTAGTGTGTGTATAGCTTGTATAACAGTGTAAATTTGCTGTCCCCTCAAAATAAGTCAACACGTACAGCCATTAATGTCTAAACTGCTGGCAACAAAAGCAAGTACACCCCTAAGTGAAAATGTCTAAATTGGGCCCAAAATCTCAATATTTTGTGTGGCCATCCTTATTTTCCAGCACTGCCTTTTGCTCCCTGTGGCCATGTTGCTTAGCTCCTCCTTTTGCGACACGCCCACGACGCCGTCGGGACTGCCTACTGAGACAAGCAGGGCAGGGAGCCCAAACAGTGCCTGACATATTTCTAACCACCGCCCTCTTAGGGTGCTGTGTAAGTAGATGGGAGCCACAACACATGCACACCATTTCACCAGTTTTTTAGCTTGCAAACACGGAAGAGATAGTAAGGTTGACACCACAACTAAAGATAAGGATGTGTATCCTCTCAAAAATATACATTTACTAAATGGTGCTTATCTTTCTCATTTGTGTGTACACCTTTTATCCTTCACTGTGCTCAACACCAAAGGGCAATTAGTTAGTAAAACATCTCAGCACTAACTAATCAGGAACAACACCTGTCTAAGCAACCGCAAATTAAACACCTAAGGAGACATCAATTAGATGCATGGACTCCTAAAGGATTCTAAAAACACCTATGGTGTTTCTCCCAATTTAATCGCATAACCCAATATGCGTTTTTCCACAAATAAATCGCACAATTAAATGCGTTTTTTTTTTCAGTTTTAAACGCATGGATTTTTTAATGCGTTTTTTTCAGTTTTAAACGCATGGATTTTTTAAGGGTTGGAATGTAAACGTGGTTTTACCTCATTCCTAAACTGTCTTTTATTCACAGCACTATCGCACAAATATCACTTAATCACTGGTACCACAAATAGGAAAAGGATCCACTTATTTATATATTTACATATGGTTTTATGTATTTATTTATTTATGTATACACACTCAGTGCACGGATTTTAAGGAGGTTTTACACATCACTTGAATAGTATCATTGCACAAGCAATTTTTAATCAGATCTACACGATTTTTAAGGTTGATTGAGAGCGCACCCATTTCACATAATTATTAACATTGTGTGTGTATTTTAAAAACCATTTCTTCTACGTGTGAGAACACTAATATATTGTTGCCGTTCTGTCTTTGAATACCCATTCTAGCGCTTAAGTACACATACCTAACACTCTTTATTTAAAATGTATTTTTTTTTCCTGAAACTTCCCTCTTAAAATTAAGGTGCATGTTATAAGCCTGTGCGTGTTATATGCGAATAAATACTGTAATCATTCTTTATAAGTAAAAAATACAGTGTATGTGTATAATATATATATATATATATATATATATACCCCTCACATTTTTGTAAATAGGGTTTAGGTCTAGAGACATGCTTGGCCAGTCCATCACCTTTACCCTCAGCTTCTTTAGCAAGGCAGTGGTCGTCTTGGAGGTGTGTTTGGGGTTGTTATCATGTTGGAATACTGCACTGCAGCCCAGTCTCCAAAGGGAGGGGGTCATGCTCTGCTTCAGAATTTCAGAGTACATGTTGGCATTCATGGTTCCCTCAATGAACTATAGCTCCCCAGTGCTGGCAGCACTCATGCAGCCCCAGACCATGACACTCCCACCACCATGCTTGACTGTAGGTAAGACACACTTGTCTTTGTACTCCTCACCTGGTTGGCGCCACACACGCTTGAGACCATCTGAACCAAATACATTTATCTTGGCCTCATCAGACCACAGGACATGGTTTCAGTAATCCATGTTCTTAGTCTGCTTGTCTTCAGCAAACTGTTTGCAGGCTTTCTTGTGCATCATCCTTAGAATAGGCTTTGGGGCGACAGCCATGCAGCCCAATTTAAATCAAAATGTACGGCGTATGGTCTGATCACTGACAAGTTGACCCCCCACCCCTTTGACCTCTGCAGCAGTGCTGGCAGCACTCATACATCTACCTCCCAAAGACAACCTCTGGATATGATGCTAAGCATGAGCACTCAACTTCTTTGGTCGACTATGGCAAAGCCTGTTCTTAGTGGAACATGTCCTGTTAAACTGCTGTATGGTCTTGGCCACCATGCTGCAGCTCAGTTTCAGGGTCTTGGCAATCTTCTTATAGCCTAGGCCATCTTTATGTAGAGCAACAATTCTTTTTTTCAGATCCTCAGAGAGTTCTTTGCCATGAGGTGCCATTTAGAAATCCCAGTGACCAGTATGAGAGAGTGAGAGCGATAACATCAAATTTAAGACACCTGCTCCCCATTCACACCTGAGACCTTGTAACACTAATGAGTCACGTGACAACGGGGAGGGAAAATGGCTAATTGGGCCCAATTTGGACTTTTTACTTAGGGGTGTACTCACTTTTTTGTTTAGACATTAATGGCTGTGTGTTGAGTTATTTTGAGGGGACAGCAAATTTACACTGTTATACAAGCTGTACACTCACTACTTTACATTGTAGAAAAGTGTAATTTCTTCAGTGTTGTCACATGAAAAGATAGAAGAAAATATTTACAAAAATGTGAGGGTGTACTCACTTTTGTGAGGTACTGTATATAATATTTTCCTAGTATCAGCTGGAGGCTACTTTTAATTTCTTCTTTACGTTTTTTTTTTCAAAGAAAGTTACATAGAAATGATGTGAGAAACCAAAAATGTACACATTTATCTTTTACAGTATTTTGCAGTCAGTGCTATAAAGAACAAGTTGCCTACCTGCCACACAGAACCTAGATCTACTCTAAACTAGAACATTTATACTTGATGAGAGTAATCTGTTTTCCTGGCTGATTCGCACAAACAAAGCAGTTAAATCCCTATTACAAATAGCTAAACCAGGGCACATTAAACTGCTCATTTAACTAGCCCCTAAAACATTTATAAAGGGCGATGTTAAAAATTTACAAAACATTAAAATCTACTATAACCAAGCACATTATCTTGTGAAACCTAGCTCATTCTGAAGCATTTGTTGGTTTCTTGTGCACATTTGCATCTTAGCTGTAAAGGAAGAATAACGTATTTTAACTGATCTTTAACATCTTTTTAAGGAAATGCCCCAGATATCACTGAGATGTTAGCATTGAACAGTCTATGCTTTAGTATTACTTATTTATACAACTTAATAGTTGAATTGCTGTTGCTTGGTTTATTCTCATGTATTAGATAAGAGCTATCCCCTATGTCCAAGTAATGCTTCCCCTCCGGGGGTCGAGTCCCTGTTTATTATTAAACAAAAAGTTAAGGCCATCATCACTAATGTATTGCCCCTAATGGCTCATGTGACACAGGTGGACTGACAGCAGGGTTGAGGGGACAGCACCAAGCCTCAATATTTACTAGCTGTGCATTAATTGCTCAAATGTTGGTGAAATATTTAACAAGGGAGTAAGTGCCTAGGGCAATAGGGAAAGTTGCAACAGTTATGCTTGTCATAATGACAATCAAAATACAGTGAAAAGCCATAATTTAATTTAGGAAACTTACTTTGTGGCATTTGAGGACATAGAAAACTGAACACAATACCAAACTCAACTCAAAACTTAAGTCAAACAGATCAGTCCTTAATTAGCACACAGTTTCCCTCATGGTGTACGGAGCTCCAATGGAGATGATGTGATCCAACAAATATAAAGTACCGTACATTTGAAATTGCTAAAGCAATCTCACATATTCAAAATAAAGAAAAAGTACCTGTAAGAAATTACAAGCCTGAGAGATAGCTTACCTAAAATATAAAAAGGAAAATGTTCTATAACAATAAAATAAATGAGGATAAAATTTACACATAATTATATCACTCAGTATAATTAAATGTAATCAACGTATGAATTGCTGTCAATTGTAGGAAAAATAAATCATTCATGTCAAAGTAAATACTCTGGCAAAAGTTTATCTTGAAACATATTCTGTACCTACACAATTGTACCTTTTGACAAAATATATGACCTGGGTGTGCCACCAAGTGACTTCCAGTTACATCCACTAAAGTTAAGCTGGGTATACTGTACATGTAGAGTTTTTTCTCTCATTCAACCCACGAGTTGAACAAAAAGAGAAACTCACAGATACCCACATCCATACAAATGATGAGGATGCAAGTATCTCTCCCACTGGGCTATTGTCTTCTGACAGCGGAATCTCCTCACTCCCCAATCAGAATATTGAAAATTGAATGCTGGTTTTCCAGTAGGACAGTTATCCTTTTTTAGTCTGCCACTAAGGATCATAGCAAAGCTTACATTATACTGCTTTACTGAATAAGCCTAATTGTTTGGAAATGTTTTTAATTGTTTAGTTGTCATTGGATGCATGTTGTTAAATTTAGTAATAACGCTAAAAGAGAGGGTGGGAAGGTGTGAAAATGATCTGCAACTCAACTAACATGTAACTAACTCCTCAAAAGACTCTAGTTTGGTAGATGATTCCTGCAAATGTAAACTTCAAAATAGCATAATTACCTAATATGCACATCAAAACACTTTACACTTTCTAACTGATATAATTTAGATTTCAATTTGTGTAATCAGCTCAGCTAAAAATGTGATTTCATTTTTTTGCCTCTCATATACTGATTTTTGTACTTGTTTATAGGCATGTGCAGAACAAAAAAATTTGTTTTGTTTCGATTTGTTATTTAAATAGTTTTGTTTAGTTCAATTTGAATTTCAGAAGACGGTTATATTCTTCCTATTTTATTCTATTCTATTGTCTTTTGTCTATTATAGTCTATTCCTTTCTATTTTTGTATATTCTATTCTATTCTAATCTATTCTATTCCTCTATTTCCTATTCTGTTTTATTATATTCTTTTATTTTCTATTCTATTCTGTTCTGCTTTACTCTATTATTTTCTTTTCTTTTCCTTCGTTTTCTATTCTGTTTTATTATATTCTTTTATTTTCTATTCTATTCTGTTCTGTTTTACTCTATTATTTTCTTTTCTTTTCCTTCGTTTTCTATTCTATTTTACTCTATTTGTTTTCAAATTTGGTTTTGAATTTGATTTCTTTTTCAGATTCGATAAAAATTTTGGCTGAATTTAGTTTTGTTATTTCGGACTCATTTAACCACTTGACTACTGGGCACTTAAACCCCCTACCTAACCAGACCAATTTTCAGCTTTTGGTGCTCTCACATTTTGAATTACAATTACTCAGTCATGCAACACTGTACCCAAATTAATTTTTTGTCCTTTTTTTCCGCACAAATAGAGCTTTCTTTTGGTGGTATTTAATCACCGCTGGGTTTTTTATTTTTTGCGCTATAAATCGAAAAAAACAGAAAATTCGGTAAAAAAAAAAAATCTTTGTTTCTATTAAATTTATTGGCGAGTATTGGCGAGTATTGGTGGGTATTGGCGAGTATTGGCGGGTATTGGAAGAGTATTGGCGGGTATTGGCAGAGTATTGGCAGTATTGGCAGAGTATTGGCGAGTGTTGCAGAGTATTGGCAGTGTTGCAGAGTATTGCAGTGTTGGAAGACTATTGCACAGTATTGCACAGTGTTGCAGAGTATTGCACAGTGTTGGCAGACTATTGCAGTGTTGGCAGACTATTGCACAATATTGCAGTGTTGGCAGACTATTGCACAGTATTGCAGTGTCATTGAGCAGCGCTGAGGGCACTACACATCCAGCCCACAGCGCTGCTAACATCTCTCCCCCTCTCCGCTTCTCCCCTCTCACTGTACCAATCGGTACAGAGAGGGGAGGGAGGAACCGGCGTAATGACATGACAGGTTTGTTTACATGTGATCGCTTCATCATTTGACGGAGCGATCACATGGTAAATGGCCGCTATCAGCAGCCGTTTACAGTGATCCGTGATGCGCGGTCACAGATGTTCCTGAGCGCGTGCCCCAGGGGGCGCGGGAGCAAGATTCTGGGAGGAAGTCCTACGGATGTCCACCCAGAATAAGCCGACCGCGCTGTAGTCGTCTTTCAGCTATGGCCCGGTCGGCATGTGGTTAAATTCCTTACTATTTTATAATGAAAATTTTGTACAAATTTTGATTCGGAACTAAACTAATTGCACATGTCTACTTCTTTATTGAACTTTGCTCTGTTGTATTATATAAGCTTGTATACTACACTTTAAAGTTAATGTAGGTAACCTACAGTAGACCAGCTGCGGTGGTACTATTAAGTATATGCAATTATTGATCTTTCATATAAGTTTAACATAAATGGAATTTACTTGTTCAATACATTTTTTATTATTTTTCAAGATTAGGTTTGAAAAGTTTGACAATACAAAGTAGAAAAAATGTACATGCTTACATAAGCAAATGTTACATTGGAAAGTGACCTAACAAAGCATTAAGCAATCAAAACAAGGGTGGACCCGGGCACAGAACAGAATGTAACACAGTGGAATAATACTTGGGTAAAAGGTGTGCCTGCTGTTCTGGGAGCCAAAAAAAAAAGAAAAATGGGAATAGTATACAATACAGTATTACAACACTTTCAATTAAGTCCAAGACACCCCTCATCCCCAGCAAAGGGTGGTAGGGGAAGGGGGGGGGGGAAAGAAAAAAAAAGAGTGGGGGAGGGGTGGGTGGGGAAAGTGAAAGATGGAAAATAAAACAGTTTTACATATTCAGATGTCCTTCTCTTCCACCCTTTGACAAAAGCAGAATCTCTGGATCAGCAGAGGAAAGCTTAAAGGACTCAATCCATGGTTCCCATGTCTTATGAAACCTAGCCATCTTATAATTTTGGTGGGTGGTCAGTTTTTCAAAGATCATCACCTGAGAGACTCAGTGCTTGATGTCAGCAAAGAGAATAGTAAGGGTCCTCCAAGCTCTTGCTATGATTCTCTTTTCTGCCATTAAAATGTGCGTAACAAGACTGAATTGGTTATTGATGCATTACCTGGGTTGTTGATGCAGAAGGGCTTCATAAGGGTCCTTCTGAAAGGATTTACCCATAACTGTGTAAAACATTTGATAGACCCTTATCCAAATGTTTGCCCCTTTTGACAATCCCCCATATATATATAAAGGATTAATCTGACCAACTTTCTCAAAAGCACTGAGGGATAAAGTCAGAACATGATGTAATATTAAAAGTCAGCTACCATTTTTTTTTCTTTTATTAAACTAGAACTTGGCGATCCTGCCATGAAGGTCCTTGTTCAGCTTATGTGGTGACAATATCTTGTTCCTGTATCTCAGTTTTGTTTCTATGTTATCAACCCGATAGTCTTCCGCACAAATGGCAGAGGCATGGTTCAATGTTAACACCATAAGGAAGCATGCACTGAGAAATGACATGCAGCCATCACTGGAGTGCACGCATGGAGATAGCAATTGCCTGCAAAAAGGCTGAAGGAGATCAGGAGCACTGAGATGCAACAAAGGATTAAAAAAAAATTAAAAACAAGAATTTAATTTATAAAAATGTCAGTTGTTTATAATACGCAGTACTTTTGCCAAGTTTGGGTTTACATCTGCCTTTCTTTAGAACTAAAGACAAAACAGTTTTCTTAATTTTGGGTAGAGTAGGAAATTGTTAGTTTTTTGCCATCTGTGTCTCATTTTGGAGATTTATCTTCAATTCCTATCATATAGCCAATACAGAAAGAAAGAGGAAATCCCTAATCCCCCCAAAAGGGGGGATTCTCTGGTTGTCCCTGGGGTCAACAGAACTGCCGTCCTCATTGGAATATTTCCCCTCTATTACTGTTCTGGTGACAACCAAAAATGTGAAATATTCTTTCCCATTGCACCAGTATTAATGAATAATGGCATATTTAAAGTGGGGTGCCCCTTATTTTATTTTTTTTTAAAAGTCAGCAGCTACAAATACTGCAGCTGCTGACTTTTAATAATCGGACACTTACCTGTCCCAGGGTCCATCGATGCGGGGGAACTAAGCCATCCCTCGTTCCCCCGCTCCACTCCCGGCGCCGGCATTCTTACTGTGGGCACCCGACTGTGGCTTCACAGCCGGGCACCCATTGCGCATGCGTGAGCGGTGCTGCGCACTGTGATACGCCGCACAGTCATCTGGGACCTGTCACATGTCCCAGATGACTGACTGCGCCGAGGGGAAGGGATGTCAGTGCCCAGGCACTGAAGGAGGAAGACTACGAGGGACCCCCTAGCAACAGGCATTTAGAGGTGAGTGAATTTTTTTTTTTCCAATTATTTTTTTATTTTTTGGTGGAAACACCACTTTAACTGATTTGCCCCATCATTGACTTTGAGAAATAGTATGGAATAATATCAAATTTGAGGCATTTGTACACCATTGAAGTAATACAAATACATAAACAAATTTAAACTGTTTGTAAACCTAGAAAAAAAAAACACTGTACTGGCTCTTTAATTTGTTTAAATATGGCTTGCTATTTCAGTATTCAGTGTCTCCCTGCCAATGTCTCGTTTTACCTATTTGGTCCTGCCCATGCTGCTACTCCTACAAGTAAACTGACCACGGTAAGCATGGCTGCAGGTCCATGCTAGAGTGGTCAGTTTACATCTTGTGTCATTCCACTAAGGATACAGGCGCACTGTGCTAGAGCGCAGCATGTTTGTAACTTCCATAGTCAGTATACAAGCCGCACCCCCACCACCACCACCACTGTACATGGCTGTGAAGAGTAGAAGTGACGTTATGCCTCCATGCTGGATTGAGTTCCATTGCTATGAAAACGCAGAAGCTTGGCAGCAACGTCACTTCCCTGTATGATGTAATGCCCCCAGCACTGCACATGCCCACCAGCAGGTCTGTGCATCAGTGTAGAAGCTATAGCAATCACGTGACCTGCTCAACTGAACCCGGGGAAATTGGTTGAGGTTTTTTTTTTTTTTTGTTTGTTTTTTAAACATGCTCATAATGCTTAAAAGCGTACATTTTCCTATTATAAAATGTTATTCAAATGAGTAAGGGTTACAAACACTTTAATACATACATATAAACATATTTTTAATATATACTTATTAATGCCATGTCTTTAGATATGTATGCTACAACACCTAAAATAATGTCTGGCAAACCTATGCCTTCAGTTATGTATGGAAACAGTGCTAAAATCAAAGGATAATTATTTATATGAGGTTAAAGGTTTTTTTTGTGAAATATAGAATATGCTACTGCTGATCAATAATTGAGGACAGATAATTATCCCCAAATTATCAGCCCAGACTCAGGCATTTCCTAGAAACTTTTCTTGACACTTACGAATATTTACGCAATGTGCTTTCATCTAGAAAGAACTGCAATTTTAGCTATAAGTTTCATTTAACAAACACATGGGCTCTGCTAATTCCCTACAGAAGATAGGAGCCACGCTGGGCCACCAAAGAGCTTTTTTTTTTGAGAAATAGCACCAGCCTCACATTAATTCAGTATCATCAAGTGCAGTAACAATTTGTTCCTCTGCTGGAGCTAAAGAACACAGATATATTTTTTCTGGAATGTTTACTTAGTATTCCCAAAATCAATAACAATATAAAGAAATCAGTGAAAAATTCAGATTCTTTGACTGGGAATATATATAGGATGCTCAGTGCAGGTGAATCATTTTAAACACAAATGGAAGAAACATCAATAGAGCAAACGTTTCATAGCCTCTATTATCTACTTATGTGAGAAGAAATATGTGCGCGTGTTAGAAAAAAACCCAGTGGAATACTGCCTTAATCTATTACAGAGAAGCACAATTTTCTGTAACTTAATTTGCTAAGTTAATGAACCCAGTAAATTCACTTTGATGTTTTCTTCGGTTAATATGTTAGATCTAATTTATTTGGCAAAAATGGTCAAATTTCTTCTTAATTGAGTTGTTGCAAAACAAAAACAACTATGCATTGTTATGGCAAATGCGATTTCTATGTTTTCAGATAGGTAGCTTGCAATGGGAAAGTTATAACTACTGGCCTCCATGCTTTCATTTTAAGTATTTGGGGGATTCTGTTGACCTCTGATTTCAACTAAGGACATTTAACCTCCGGTTTAAAAAATAGCATGCAAACATCCCTAACTCCCCATATATATATTGGACAGAGAGGGGTGTTGGAGCCAGGGTTCTATATAAGCGGAACCCCCTGGTAAAAACATGAAACCTTCACCTCCATCAATATTTTCCAGGACAAAACACACAAAGCTAACCGAAACTGGGGTTACTCGGTATTATTTTATTTTTTTTGTACTTATTTTGTATCAACAACCAGTAAAGTAATTATTTAACCTTAAAGTAATTGTAAACAATCACCTTGTAAAACAACCCATTCAGTTTAAAATAGAAATGAAAGGCAAAATATTTTTGTATAGATATAAAAAAAAAAATTTATAAATATTATTTTTTTTCCTTTTTTTATAAGTGATCCCATTCCCTCTGTTCTCAGCTGCATAAGAGCTGGGGGGAGGAGAAGCAGCTTAAGGCCCCTTTCACACGTGCGGACCGTATGTCCGTATTTCATCCATCCGTTTTCGGATGAAATACGGACATACATGCATCCCTATGGGATAGCGGGTGTCAACGGATGAACATTATGATCTGATTCTGCAGACGGAGAAAAATCCTATTTTTCTTTCCGTCTGCAGAGCGGATTGGATGAACACGGACAGACGGTCCGCGTTCATTCGATCCCCCATAGAGGAGAGCGGAGATCTGACAGGGCGATCCCTGCACAGTGTACAGGGACCGCCTTGTCATCCGCTGGCTCAGCGGGGATCAACGGAGCGATCCCCGCTGAGCAAGAGGATGTTCACGGGCAGATCATTATGGATGTGTGAAAAGGGCATCCACAACATTGCCCCCAGCTACATCAACAACCTCATCTGCAGAAGATCTCCGCTCCTCCCAGGACCTCCTGTTCTCTAGCTCCCTTGTTACCTCCTCCCATGTTCACCTCCAGGACTTCTCCAGAGCCTCTCCCATCCTCTGTTACAGCCTGCCCCAATATATCTAGTCAGCTCCTACCCTGTTTGGCAATCTTTGAAAACTCACTTATTCAGGGAGTCCCACCTCCACCTAAGAACCGTACCCACCCCACCTTCATCAGATCACCCCCTACAACTATTACTTTTTGTACCATCTCCCCCTCCCTTTAAATTGTAAGCTCCATAAGAATGGCCCTCCTGTTCCTTCTGTATTGAACTGTATTTTACTGTCCCCCTCTACTTTGTAAAGTTTTGTGCAAACTGTTGGCACTATATAAATCCTGTATAATAATAATATAATAATAATAGTGTTATCTTTGTCAATGTCTTAGGATTAGGGGTGGCATTAGAAATGTGGCCATGGGCAACAAGGTTTACAGAAAACTCCTTTATTAGATTATACAATCCCTCCTACTCAGCAAATACACATTATGATATTCACATTACACTTTTAGTTTTCATTCTGGAAAAATGTATTTGTACAAGTGCAACTTTGTTAAATGTTAATCATCAAACAGATAAGGTAGGCATAAAAAACATACATACTTATACAACAATATAATATGAGACTGCATATTTAGCTGCCATGTACAGTAATGCATATGTCTGTCCAGAAATTTTAAAAGCAAGCATCCATATCTCCTTCCATTTATCACTCTCTGTACTTTAAAGAGAAGTTTAGAAACAACTCTACAGCAGGTTCCAGGCTGACCACCTGTAATAACACTTCTATGTTAGGGTCAGTGGTCAACAAACAAGTATGTCTTATTCTAGTGATCTCTGAGCATCTTCCAAGCAGATGTAAACCAAACTACTGTCCCAAATGGCACACAAAAGTGAAAAGAAAAAAGTAAATGTGTCAAATACTGTATTTAACTATTACACTTACATCTGTATCTGAAGCTACTGTTTATATCTGAATTAGCAGTTCGTGAAGATGCAAATTAAGGACTCTGACGGCCGCACTCCAAGAAAAATTCAAAAGCCTTTATTGGTAAAATATGGAATCACACAAAAATAGGTCACAGCAAAGCAAGAAAATAGCTTAGTGCTTACTCATAGCTATGAGTAAGCACTCTTGGTAGTGTGAAATGCATTAGCTATTTTCTTGCTTTGCTGTGACCTATTTTTGTGTGTTTATTTTATGAATTTTTCTTGGAGTGCGGCCGTTCAGAGTCCTTAATTTGCATCTTCATCAGTTTGGGTGGATCATCCTGGAGCGGTGGATCTCTTCATACTACTGAATTTCTGAATTAGCAGTTCCTTTGATCTAAGTTAAACTCATTAAAACCTATTAGGAACTATTAAATGTATATCGTAAATTCTGTATGGAAGAATATCTTGTTGAGTTGTCAAAGAGTAATAATCATACTAGCAAAAGTGTGCCCATTTGTTAAAAGGGCTGCATATAAAAAGGCAGGTCACTTCAGTGGTGGCAAGCAGAGAAGCGTGCATTCTCACAGTGGCAGATATTGGTGCAGTGGCAAGATAGGACAGGTGGGACAATTCTTTGGAGTTGGAGGGGGGAGGGGGGTATGAGTATCATGCACATTTATACTGGGTGCGGTGCAAGAGAAGAGGGGGGTTGTGCTACATCCTGTAGTCTGGAATGAATAGAAGATGAGGGTCAGCAGGGATCATCACAATACTAATCTCGCCCATACAAGTAGCATCAATACTAAGATGCTCCACCTAAGGGTTCTTTCTTAACCCCTGCAAAGCACTGGAAGAGCAACGGAAACTGCAGTGGGAAAGGTAGAGGGGAAGATGTCATTCCAATTGTAGATTTAGCCCAGGGACAGGTGCCAGAGCAGGTCTGCAACAACAGCTTCTCTATGCTCCTCTGCATGGCAAGACTATAACTGTATTATACATAACTGACCATTGTGTATCCTCCTGCCCATACTGTACTCTCCTACCTCCCCTGTAATCTACTGTGCCCTCTTACCCCCCAATAGTGTGCCCTCCTGCCCCCACCTTTACCGTGACCTCCTGCTTCACCCCTTTACTGTGCCCTTCTGTCCACCATTCTATGCCCTCATGCCTCCTCCCCTGTACGGTGCACTCCTTCCCCCCTGTACTGTGCCCTCTTGCCCCCCTATACTGTGTCCTCCTTCCCCCCCATACTGTGCCCTCTTTTTTTCCCTGTACTGTGCCCTCTTGCCTGCCTACTTTGCCCTGCTGACCCCCATACCCAGCCATGCTGATGCCCCGTCTTCCACCCTATTGACCCCTTTCCAATGCCCTGATGATGCCCTGTCCTGTTCCCTGGTGACCCCATGTCCTCTGTCAAAACGGCCCCTGTCCTCTTCCCTACCGACCAATAATAAAATGCCCCTACATCCTACTGATCTCTGTACTCTACCCTACCTACTACTGACTTCTGTACATTGCCCTACATCCTACTGATCTCTGTACTCTACCCTACCTACTACTGACTTCTGTACATTGCCCTACATCCTACTGACCTCTGTACACTGCTCTGCACTGCTCTACCTACTACTAATCTATGTACACTGCAGAAAGTACAGTACTCAGCAGGAAAGTCAGCATCAAATGATACTTCCAGAGTACTTGATTCAAAATGTGTTTGCAGTGTAATTGACGTTTATCCCTGTATTCACTGTAAGGTCTGTTGGGTTGCCACACACGGTACTGTTGCAGATAGACAAATACATCAATTGTTTTACGAATGAGTATTACCTTCTTGGCTGTTTTTCTGTCCTTATTATGATAAATCTTCCTGTATATCCATTATTTTAAAATTAAATTATTACATACAGTATGCAAGCACTGTGAAAATCTACTCCATCTATCTATCTATCTATCTATATCCTGCAAAAAATGTAAAATAAATAATAGGCTAATAATATGCTTCTTGTAGAACCATGCCCATTTTATATAAATGCCCCACCGCTAATTAAATTACCAACTCCTTTGACAATGGCTTGCTGGACACACAGAAAAAAAGGTGACCCTGAAAACTTTTTGAAATTTTGGCAACTATGGTATTGTAATCCTTAAAAGTTGAAAGTAACGGCAGAGGAGAAGCTGCAAAACATGCAGGGAATCCAGAAATGTTTGTAAAGAGATGGCAAACAGACAGGCAGATGAACAATATGAAAGGAGATTTCTCAGGTAAGCTTATATTAAACTGTCAGAAATAACTGCTGTTTGTATTTTTAGCACAATAATGCTATAAAATGGGAATGTATGCTGTGACTATAGAACCCCCTTAACCACTTGAGTATCAGCCAGTAACATATCTTCATTACCAGGCCATTTTTCACTTTTCAGTGATGTTGTGATAGTTTGAGTGACAATCAATCCGTCATGTAACACTGTCTCCAAAGGTGTTAAAAATATATTTTGCTCAGAGCTGCTCCCACCCGTCGAGTGCTCCCATAGCAAGCTGCTATGGGGGAGCTTGTGCTTGCTTACTCCTGAGCACTTCTGTGCGCTCTTAAGACATACAGAGCAAGGCTTGGCCCACCCTCCACTCCCTTGTTACTGGCTCTGATTGACTGATCTGAACCAGCGAGGAGTAAGGGAGCCAAGAGAGCCTCAGCTCTCGTGCACATCGCTGGATCGACATTGGGCTCAGGTATGTATTTAGGGAGGTGCCGGGGGGAAAGCTGCCCAGAGAAGGTTTTTTACCTTACTGCATTTTTGTGAGGTAAAACACCTTCTATGTTAACAATCACTTTATTAACTGTTGTTATTTTTTTTTTTCTTATAAAAAGGAAAAAGACAACACATTTTGAAAAAAAAAAAACTAAAAATAGCCTTTTTGGGATGTAGACACATTATGGTGATACCATTTTTAGCCACAATTTTTTTGGAAATGAAACATGCCACTATTGAGAGGGTAAACATAGCATTTGAGAATGATGCAATAGATAAATTAAAAAGTAACTCCACTTTCGTGAGGAAGAAAAAATAACAAATAATATATACCATATACAATTTCAACACGCTCATATTGTAATTTAATGTAATTAAAAATAACTTTTCCTTTTCAATCTGCAGCACTGTAATATTCTGTAAATACAATGCTATATGGCTACCTGGAGGCATTCTGTACACACTCTGTGTACAGAACATCCCCCAGAAACATTATTTCCTGCTTGTGTGATTGGCCCACTGATTAATTATTATTTAAGGCCCCATGCACACGAGACGCTGTTAAACGCATGTTCAGAGACAGTTGGACACTTTTTTTCAACTGCCCCTGAACGCATGCAATGTTATCCTATGTGTCCATGTACACAGTCTTGTTTTTTTTCACGTTTTTATGCAGTTGCGTTTAACCTTGTTTTTCCAGAAGCAAAAAAATGGGTTCAGACACTTTGCTTTTCCACGTTGCAGACGCAAAACGCAGCTAAACGCGACACCCGCGTTTAGCCGCGTTTGCGTTTATAATATTATAAACGAACCCAATATTTTGGACCAGAAAACTCAGAAATATGATGGTAAAGTAAAAAAATTGGTTTAAAATGTAGTAATTACTTTAGTTCATAGAGCATATATACTCACTGATGCAATGCCATAAAAAAGTTTTTTTTTTAGGTAGCTTAGACAATGAGGAATGCCTTCACTTCTTTGTCCCAACCCTTCATCCAATTTCTAATCTAATCAGTGACTCCACCTAGTCTGACCAAAGCATAGCAATGTCTGTCTTTTTTTCACAAAGAAAAATTTGCATACCAATGTCTAGTCAGCCCCAACCACCTACCATGTTTGTGAAATATCCAAGGGACATTCGCTGTGCCATCAATGTATGGGTCCAATATCGACAAGCTCTGACTCTGGACCTCTCACGCAATTTGTGACAACGTTGCTGCCTCATCAAGAGCAACATCAGGAGCATTTCCTGACATATATTCAATGTGGGATCCCTTTACAAAAAAAACCCACAGAAAGAGAGGCAAATGCAAGTGTACAACTGCTCTCTCTGCTGCTGCTGCTCACTCTGATCAAAATGGCAGAAATAGTTAATAATACATGCTTTCTGAGATTGGGGAGAGTCTATATGATATCTTTACAAACGCTTATAGACGCTAAACGCGGCATGAAAACGTGGCAAAACGCACGTTTTTAAACACAGAGTTTGCATCGGCGTCTCTGGTGCATGAGGCCTGACACGTTGGTGTTAAAATTTTTCACTTGGATGTTATAAGTTACACGGAGTACATAGAGCTGGATAAAACAAAAACTGTCTGTCTTCATTTCAGGCTGCAAAGCAACAAAATGTGATTAATTTAAAGGGGTGATTATTTTCTATACCCACTATCTTTCCTATTAGCCTTCAAAAAGGCTTTATTGGGTTCAGGGCTACATTCAGGATTTGCGGACTTCATGTTGGGTTCAGTGACTGTCTTGAACTGTACCCGGACAGGTTCAATCATACCTAATTGTGAGAATAGGCTGATTAAACTCAAGCAGTGGATGTGTTTACAATGTGTTGTGCCAGTCCAAAACTGTATTTTTAGGGCATGGCAGCTTACTTTTAATTAAAAGCAAGTCAAAGTTCATACAGATAGCTCTTCCCACGCAGAGGGTTCTCACCATAACTTCAAAAACATAACATTCAGCCTCCTGGCTCTCTTGTGGCAGCTTCACTGCTCCGAGTACCTCTTCAGGGTCTTCCTAACCATCAAACACCTTTTGGTCTACCTGTCCATCAAACACATCCCAGTAGTATGCGCAAACGCTGACCTTTAGTGCTCTGTCTTTCCGTGCAGCTCCCTATGTGCGCTTGTCCCTCCTGGACTTCCTCTCAGGTTTGGGCCTTCCTCTGTCCCTACCTGACCTTGATGCATGGCAGCATCTCACACGGCTCCCCTTAGACACACTGACCTCTCTCGGGAGAGTGGGCTCTGAGCTCTAACACTGGTTCTATTATGAAGCCAGCACACACCCGAACAATCAGTCTGCTTGCTTCTGCCAAAATCTGGGATGAACCACCCTTTTACAGATTAGCACAGGGTCCCCCTGCTACACTAGTATATTGGTCACTTTTCTAAGCTGTTTTAGCTACGAGATGTCTCTTGTGGAAGACGGGCTAGGTTTTGCTGGCAGATCAGTAACACGCAGACCACTGGAAGCTGACTTAAATGAGCAGACAGTGGGGCAGAGCTGGGAAATCTAGCATGGGTACTTTACTTCTGGAGTCTCCAGGGATATATAAGATTCCAGTGTAGGTTTCAGCTAGACAGCGCCCAGACATAGAATTTTAGGTGAACTTTTCCTTTACATTATTCTCCTCTACTTGACCATGTGTCTCCTTATGTCCAATATCAATTTACATTATTAAATATATCAGTTCCCACAGAACTATGTCTTCTATTACGTAAAATTTCTGTAAATATGAGTAAAAGTTATCTCTATTTTCTTTGAACATTTCCATAGAAGCAAGCTGCAAACTGTGTCAGGTGTTGCTAATTACAATTTTCTGCTATGTGCATTTATATATTGGCTTTGAACTGTGATTATTCATGTCATGTAAACCAGTGACAATCTCTCATAATTTATCTTCTGTTACTATGATAAGCAAATCATTCTTAAGAAATTAGCTATTAGCGAGTAATTATCTCCTCTGAAAATGAGCATAGTGTGTAATGCCAGTTAGTATTTCAATTCCGTTATAAAAATGCGACTCCATTTCGTTCTTCATGTTTTTTCCCATTTTCTGATTTCAAGTATAATAGCTGTAATATGTAGACTGTTCAATAAAGTGAACTTGTAAGGTCAACAGTCTTAGCATTAAAATCAATTTGTTTGCTTGGATTGTACATAAATTCAAAGAGCCATGAAGTATAAACAGAATACAAGACTCCTTGGATGCATTCCAATATAATTATAGCTTTTCACCCTTGTGACTCTCTATGTGAGTAGCTTACAGCTATTTGCTTGCCCTTCGATAGCAGTACTTTTGTAAAAAGACAGTATCTGATTGAAATGCAAAAGAAAACCCACCACAAACCTGGAAGGGATTTTAACCAGCCTCAGAAATCATAAGAGCCGAATGTAATAACTGAATTTGTAGCATTCAGTAACTGTGAAGACTGAGCTGTATGTCTGCTGGATTTTATACTGCTGTATCCCTGAAGGTTTTTCTCATAGGTATGCCAAAATTCTAACTATAAAACAAACCCTGGAACATTATCCATCATACTTAATTCCAGCATTTCATAAACTGCAAAGCATTTACGCAGCTGTGAATTGCATGTCTATACGTACAGTAATAAGCTAGAATTTGCATATAAGAACAGCAGGCAGCAAATAAGTTTGTTTTGGGCATTTTTAGATGTTGAAATTCAGCCTTATCTAATATTTCAGTTTTAATGTATGTACAAAAGATATAGTTTTTCCCATAAATGTGATCATTAAAAGAAAGCTTTCATGTTTCATTAGAGGAGGATGGATAATGGCTCACTGCTTGGATTGCCATAGCAAGTCCAAATTATAAAAAAATGAATGAAAATGTTGAACCTCATCCTCGCTAGATGCAGCCTGTCTATGTTTTAAAAACTGTTCAGCATTGTAATATTTATCCTTATACTCTCAGAGAAGCTTGGACACATTAGAAAGACAAAAATTCACATTTTACTCACTAGCTTCTTAGCCTTCTCCAACGGGGATATAGAATCTATCCTCTCAACACACACATACTGTATTTCTGAGGTCTTCATCTTACCACCATGGTTCCTATTTGTATTCAACCAGACCAAAAACACGAGTTTTCAATTGATATAGCATGTAACTAAAAGATTTTACATATTATCTTCAGAAAAAAGACATTTGAATATTTTCTACTCCAGAGGTAGGCAACATTTGAGAGATAGAGATCTATCTGAGCAACATGGAAGGGATGAAAGATCACTGTGGTGCAGCAATCTTTTTTTTTTTTTTTTTTTCCAATAAAATTAACTAGCAAGGCCCCAATAAAAAAGTTATGAAAATATAAACAAATGTCGCTGTAACATTTTTTTATATACTTACCTATTTTCAGCCTGCCCCAGACCGCTCATGTGATCTTACCTGTATCAGCCAGTGGGGGCTGCAAAGGAGCTAAAACCTGGAGTGGTGACATCACCCGTAGGTTCCCCTGTCCCAGCTGTTGTTGGTACTCCCTTCTCTCCATACACACACCACTGGCTCACACAGATGAGATAATGTGACCAGATTGAAGTGGACTGAAAATAGGTTAGTCAGCATGGGTGTTAGGAGGGGGAGGGGCATTTTTAAGATGAGCATTTTAAGTTAGGTTGAAGCTGGAATTCTACTTTAACTACTTTACGACCAGCTAACGTACATTTACGATGCCAGTTTAAATTGGTATACCGAGATGATTCCTGCAGCTACAGACATCATCCCGGTATTGTTTTTTTTAGGGCAGGCGTTGCTGTTTTTTGTAAATTTTTTTGTTTTTTGTAATGCTTTTACTGGCAGACGGAAGTGGTACCCCCTCCTGTCGGCTCTCTGCACTGATGGTCAGTGGTGAGTTGGTGAGCAGTGGCAGCTAATTAACCCCTTTGTGATGCATTAGTGACCAGTGTCAGTGGTAATTACCCCTTTATGCTGCACTAGTGGTCAGTGGCAGTGATTAATAATCCCTCCATGCTGCAGAATTAAGCCGTTAATTAACACTTACCCTGGTGCCACTAATGCAGCACAAAGGAGTTACTTAACTGCCACTGGTCACTAATGCATGAGTGACAGTGGCAGCATATTAACACCTTCATGCTGCACATTACTATGCCATTATTAACCCCTTCAGCATCCCCCCACTGAAACAAAGATTACCCTTGTTGTTACTTGCATTTGTGATGCTCTCTCTTTCTCTCCCACCCCCAGCCTCTGAATGACAGCAAGTCAGAGGCTGGGACTATAAATAATCTCATCACTCCGCCTGACAGAATGTATGCCTTCTACACTAGTGCCAAGTGCAGGAGTGCACTCAGCATCCCTACAGTTCTGTATGTGTGATCTGATCTGGGCAGTGTCTCACTTTCGGCTCAGCTGCTACAGTAGCTCTGCTGTGACAGGTGGCAAGCTCGATCAGAAGCTGGCAGCATGTCAGGTCGCGTTTTACCTGTCCGATTGTAATTCCCATTCTACACAGCATCATTAATGTAGGATTGACCATCAGTGAGCATAATTTTTACAGCAACCCAAACACAAAAATCATAAGCTGTTCCCATATCACTTCCAACGTCTATTCAAAAAAAGGTAATTTTTTTACTTATACAGGTACGGAGAGAAATAGCTAAGCTTTTTTTAAATATTACAAACATGTCATTCTCATCTGCTCAGTGAAGTGGTTTTGCACAGAGCAACCCCAATCCTCTTTTTCTCCGGTTCCTGTGCCAGCACTCCTGGCCCCTCCTTTCTGCCGAGTGCCCCCAGAGTAAGTAGCTTGCAATGGGGCACCCAAGTAGGCTCGGGCTGAGCCGTGGATCTGCGTGTCCATACAAACACAGGACCATGGCTCTCCTCATTGGCTCACTGACCATGACTGACAGCAGTGGGAGCCATTGGCCAATGAGGAGAGATAGTCCCCGGAGAGCCAATGCTCTCATGCACATCACTGAATCTAGATGGGGCTCAGAAAAATATTAGGGTGGGCTGCTGCACACAGAAAGTTTTTTATCTTCATGCGTAGGATGCATGAAGGTAAAAAACCTTGAGCCTTTAGAACCACTGTAACTGACTGTTAAAGCGGTTCTTCAGTCATATTTAAAAAATGAAAAGTCAGCAGCTACAAATTTGTAGCTGCAGACATTTAATAAACAGCACTTACTTGTCCCGGGATCACGCGCTATCCTCACCCAGCAAGTTTCTTCACTGTGCTTCGGTCCCCAGCACCGGTATACTAACTGTGGGCAACCAGCTGTGACTGCGCATGTGCAAGTAGCACTGTGCTATCTGAATGGTCCTGCAGCTTTCTGGGAGCTATGATGTGTCCTAGAAGGCTGCAGTGGAAGGAGGGATGGTTGGACATCTTCTCAGATCGCTGTGTCGCCCAGACCAGAAATCGGGGTACTGGCACCTTCTCACCATTAGTCCTTTTGTTTCTGAGAGACCAGCCATCACCTATAGATGAGCAAAATCCATCAGGGATAGCTCCACAGTGAGTTCAAGGGCACCAATTGGAGCAACCCCTGTAAAAACTTTGGTACTTTTAAATGTGTAGGTTGCCATTATTGTCAGTTCATGAGGGTTGAGAAACAGGAGAGATTGCCTGATATGCCAACTGCCAAACCTCAAGAGTTATTTATCTACTGACCTGTGAGTGCGGCTGTTTTTATGTAGGTGAAGCAATACAGGAGTTTTGGAAAAGGGCATATTGTCACATTTTGAACATGAAAACCTGTAATCCCGATTTACCGTGGGGTCACCATGTGGCAACCACACACAAGGGAACGTTTCCTAAAATTCAATTTCTAATTTTGGATCGGATACACCCTACCCTGTGTGGAGGGGATTAGCGTAAGATCCTACTCCAATAGGAGTTGAAGTGGATCTACAGTTCGGATGTAACATCTCCTCCTGGCCTAAAAGATGCCACAAGTTTTAAACCTTTCTTAGAGGGTTTTGACAAATAGTATCCATCCATATGTGGTCTGGTATCAATAGGATTTTCTTCTTTCACCCACCGTTCCCCCTTTTTTTGATATTATTCCTATACATGTTTATGGTTTAATACAATTTAACATTCTACCATTGTAATATAACCCAATAGATAGTTACCCTTTGCCACAGTTTGATGCTTTTTTTACATATTTCCTCATGATTTTGTATAATTTGATATTTTGTGTGTTATTTGATTGTTTTGGTTGTATTTGGGTGTGTTGTTTTTTGCTGTTGTGCATATTTACTGATTACATACTTACTTCTAGAATGGTGCTGTTCCGCATACTTCACACACCTGAAGAAAGAATGTAATTTCTAAAAAACACTTTGGGTGATTTCTATCTGACCAGTGACCTTCATATTGTCAACATATTGTGAAACATTTTCTTATGCTGTCTTGTTGTTTACACTACTATACAAGCAGCAACTCTTCTTTTATCCTATATTGTTTGTTCCGATAAAGTTTGTATTGACTTATATACTAAAAATATTTTTCACATTGTTATTTCGAGTATTATGGGCTATAAAGTCACCTAGGGTCTTCATGTTTTGCATCTAAATTATCTGTTTGAGATGATGGCCGGATTATTTCCTGGATTTTCCTCGATTTGGACTGGAAGTGTGGGAGCAAGCACCTGTCAAAACCAGGTACCCACCCCTCCCCCCAAAAAATAAATAAAGTGCCAAATGTGAGGGAGGAGGTGGGGAGACAGAAGTTTGGAACTTCTCCTTTTGCGTGAAGTTTCACTTTAGCTGGCTATAGGTGGATCAAATTTACATTGCATTTGTTTCTATTTATGTTCATTAGAATTCAATCATTAGATGAACATCTGTCGAATGGGAGTGTTGGAAAACTTTTGTCGATCAGCGACTACAGCCAATTGGCTGCAGCTACTGTTCTCTGTATTCTGACAGCAGAGCAGCCTGGTGGCTGCACAAAAAAAAGATTTGACTTATCTAGGACCAGCTTAACTGTATCCAATCCAATACTCTCCACGTCATTGACCCAGAGAATGTCTGAAGCCAATGAAGTCAACACTCCTGAACTGTATACTAGTTTCAGGTCTCTGACTGAAAACTGAAGCTATTGAATCAGCATGACAAATAGGCAAAGGTCAGCAATAGCAGCCTACACCTTTTCTCTAAGTACAGATTTCTTTTAACAGAAGTACCAATAATCTTAACACATACATTTTTCTGTTTCCCCAATGTTAGGCTCAGATTTATCAGTAGAAACATTGGGCCTCTGCTTATAGGTCTATAGGTGGCAAAAAAGGCAGCTTTCTCCTGTATAGGTATTGGCCACTCATTGTCTACTTGTTGTCATCAGAAATGCAGTTATCTGATTTAGACCTAGGGGGTCAGTATCAACAGACCCCCCCCCCACCAAAATACAAATGCAGGGGATATATACATGCTGCAGCCTTGACGCTTTGCAAACTCCTTATTACCGCCTGTCAAATGCTCTATGAAAAGTGATCCACCAGAAACCACTCGTAAGAGGTCTGCCACAAGTGTTAATGAGCCATTAAAGCAGTAAAAACTCTCAAAATTTTTTTTTCATTTATTGCAGCTTACCAATTCTTAAATATGGTGGCTGCATTTGTTTGTTTGTTTTTTTTCATTTACTTTTTTCTCTTTACTTTTACCTGATGATACAGCCAGTAAAACACTTTCTATCATAAACTGGCTATACACTGTTAATAAATTCACCCATCTACACAAACTAGGTAAACCAGGTTAAGGGCTCGGAATGGCTTGCAACATTGCAACATTAATGGCTTAAAGAATTTTTTGTTAAAGCAGTCCTACCATTTTTCTCACACAATGCACAATTTCTGGTTACACAGTTTCCTTTAAAATGATACACAATGAAAAATGCCCAGTATTGTAGAGGATGGCTTACAAAATATTGCTGACATGATAAGTGCATAGGAAAGGAGCATTTCCTGAGAACATTGCATCTGGCATGTGGGCAATCACTGTGGTATTTAATTATGTAAGTACGTATGTTTCTGGCATCAGGATAAAGGGAAAAGCATCTAAAAACATGGATTAGCAGGTTGAATCTGTTTGTGTTACACAGTACAGGGGCAGGTGTATAGGCCCAAGATTATGGCATGTAAGAGCAGCTCACTAAAAGGTACCTGTCAGAATAGATATACTAACATTATTAAATTAAAGATCTGGTGAACACATGCTTATCTTTTATAGAATGACAGACAAATTCCATCACTAAACTTAGTCATTGGTATTTGCAGCTCCCATAATTATGTCCTGATCTATTCCCTTAAACTGAATGTAAAGGGTATTTTATAAAATAATAAACATGTTATATTTACCTGCTCTGTGCAATGGTTTTGCACAGAGCAGCTCAGATCCTCTTCCCCAAATCCCCCTCTTCTCAGGTCGCTGCCGGAGCTCCTGGCCCCTCCTCCTCTCGGTGTGCCACCATAGGAAGTCACTTCCTGATGGGGCACACCTGCAGGTTCAATCCCTGCAGGTTCAATCCCTAGCAACGTGTTCATAGACACAGACAGTGTGGCTCAGCCCAGCCCTTCCCGTTCCCTCGTCACATGATTTGATTGACAGAAGCAGGAGCTAATGGCTCCCGCTGCTCTCAATCTGCCCCGTGAGGAGGGATAGAGAGTAGAGAACCTCTAATCCCAGATACAGAGCTAGATGGAGATCAGGCAGAGAATACATCAAGGTAAAAAAAAAACTTCTGCCTTTAGAATCACTTTAACTGTTCAAATATTGCAACTTTCAGTTAACTTAATAACTGCAATAAACCAGTAAATTCAGTAAGAGACAGTTTTTTATTTAAAATGTACTAACAAGTATTTTTATCATTATTCTCCGACAGCACGTCTAATGTGCACATTCTGGTAGGTACTCATCATACATTATAGTCTTTATGTAGTCACCCTAATTCTGCTAATTCTTAATAGACGCCGCTATTCATTTAAATAATATTATTTTGGACTTGTTTTTGAACAATGCATTGGCATTTTTACAATTTCATTAATTACATTGATGACAGGGCAATGTTTAAAAATAGGATTACATTTTTCACTTTCAATTTTTCTTTCTTTTTCACGTTTAATCTTAATATTAATCTTTTCAAATTCAGCAATTGTTTATTTTGCAGTTGCTGTCTAGCCATGGTCAGAGTTCTGAAAAGAAGTTGACATTCTAAGTTCACAGTCTAAGGTGAAGGCTTCAGCGCTGATGACATTCTGTGTACTTATACAATACAACAAAGAAACCCATCCAAAGTCATTTAGAAACAGGTGGCCACTACATAGGGCCACCCAGATTATTTGAAGTCAGACATTTATGGCACATTAAAGGAACCCGTTTGGATAAGTGACAGGTGCCAATAGGATTAGGGTCAGTATGATGCATACTGTATACTGTGTTTGTATTTTTGTCCTAATGTGTTAAAGAGATGAGGAACTTGACAAGTAATATAAGACCTTCGTCTCTTCTGATCCCTGTGCTGCACCATCCTGAGCATGTTCCATCAGTAAAGATTAATTATCAGGGTTTAAGAGGAAAATCAGGTTCTGAGCTTCTAACATAGAGAGATTAGGAAAACTAGCATCCAAGCTGATTCACCCTCTAAAGAGGTTGTCATCCAGTGTCCACTCTCCAAGATGAAGTGCATAGCAGCAGGTGTGATGTCTGGCACCCCAGAAGACAAGTAAATATGGCTCCCACAGAATGGTCCAGCTGTGAGATACATCAGCATCTAAGTTATGCTGGAAATAATGACAACATTGCAAGTGGCACTGTTTACTTCACTGAAGCAGTAGGGAATAATTCTGAAAGAAGGGTGTTTTAATCTGGCTCTTTCGAGAACCTCTCCTGTGTGCCCTTCTATTGCTATGTGATAAACCTGCCACCCACAGGACAAACAGAGAGCAGCAGGTGTGTTTTATAATCCCATAGCTTTCACAAAGGCACACTAGTGAAAGCCGATTAATATGGAACCAGGCTGTGGTGGTCGGTCATTGATAATTAACTAGTAGAGCTCTTTTTACCTTATGCCTCTCTCCAGCAGTTATGTTTTATGTAATGCTTAAAAATCTGATGATGTCCTCAGAAAAGTATTTAAAGCTAAGACACATGTGCAAGTTAAAAGTTAAAAATAAATTAAATTAGATTTCAATAACATTTTCTGTGGGTACTGGTTGGCAAATGCTCTTTGTCCTGTAGATGCATCTGTAGATACAGAGTAATTCTACAATCAATGACTACTGGTATTGGTATAAAAAAGAAAACGCTAGGAGAAAAAAAAAAGTGACACTACTGAAAGTCAATGACTAATGTTTTGTAATATAACATGATAAAAGCTTCATTTGTATTTGAAATATAGGCATTTGTGATGGAAGACTCACAGGTTGACTATAATATAGTGATTATAAGCAGAACATATAATATATAAACTGAATTTATTTTATTTATTTCTAAAGGTCAGATTTCTTCCATACCGCTTATATTCAGGTCTCTGGATAGCCTATGAAAGACATTTCTAAAGGAAATCGAACAATGTACACTTAAAACAAATCCAATATAAGCTTACTTGAAAAGTCTCCTTTCATGTTGTGAGTGCTGCTTGTCTGCTATCTCTTTCCACAACTTCCTGGATTCTCAGCATGCTTTGCAGCTTCTCCTTTGTTCATTCCTTTGCATTCAATTTCTAAGGACTATATATCCCATGGTACGCTGCTGCCTGCAAGCAGCAATCCCTATGCTGACCTCTTGAAGCTCCTCCCCTCAGCTCCTTTGTAGATCAGAAGGGAAGCTCTGTGAAATGTTTGACTCAGCAGTACCTACGCAACATGGAGATAAATGTATGATTTTACATTTTGACCGTTGATATACTTTAAAGTGGTTCTAATGGCTCAAGGTTTTTTACCTTCTTCTATGCATGAAGGTAAAAAAAACCTTCTTTGTGCATCAGACCCCCCCCCTCCCAAAAAAAAACAAACTTACCTGAGCTCCCTCTTGATCCAGCGATGTGCACAAGCACCTCGGCTTTCTGGGGAATCTCCCTCCTTATTTACTGGGTCAATGAGGAGAAAGGGGGCAGGGCTGATCTGCAGTTACATATGTGAATGGACATGCAGAGCTATGGCTCGGGGATGAGCCTGCTTGGGTGCCACCATTGCAAGGGCCAAGAGCACGAGTGATGGATCCAAAAAGAAGAGGATTGGGGCTGCTCTGTGCAAAACCATTGCAGAACAGGTGAGTATGACATGTTTGTTATTAAAAAACAAAACAAAAAGAAAGCCTTTTATATCACTTTAAGCTTGCAGTTCACATGATCCTACATATCCTTCCTACAAAACATACCTGCATGTCAGCCAGGGTCAGAGTATTTTCCATTTTGATTAATATACTTCTGGCTTGTACATGTCACTATTCATAGTTGTAACATGTAATACTTTCTATTATAGGTATAAACTATTTGTAATTGCTGTTGCTATTGTAAGACCATTCGGGCCACTCGGGCACTGCCCGAGGGCCCCGGGCCACTAGGGGGCCCCATCAGGGTTGCCAGCCTCAGTAAAACCAGGGACAGTATGTAAAAATCTGTTTTTTTTTTTTACATCTGTCTCTGAAATGTCCCTTACCGACATCCTTTTGGTCTAAAAATCCAGAGATTATAGCTGCCCCACCTCTCCAGTACCTTCTCAGCCAATAGAAACATGTCTGTGTATACTGCGTGATTGTATACTGTGTGTGTGTATACTGTGTGGCCCCATTATCTCTGATTGACTGGGGGCCCCATAATCTCCTATTGCCCGGGGGCCCCATGAGTTGTCAGTCCGCCCCTGAATATACTCATGGGTAGCTGAGCTTTTTTACAAAGCACTGCATATCTACTGCATAACTGCTCTGCCCCCCAGACAACAGGACACAACACCCATACATTTAGATGATATAGTAATCAACTGTTTAATTTATATTTTTTTCAGTTAGAGCACTTTCATACTGCCAGCACCGGGCGTCGGTGGTAAAGACCCGCTAGTTTAAGTGGTGCTTTACCAATGTTTTTGCTGCGCTTTTCAGATGCTAGCGAAGCGAATTTAACCCCCGCTAGTGGCCAAATAAAGGGTTAAAAGTGCCCGCAAAGCGATGCTGCCGAGGCGCTTTGCAGGCGCTTCTGCGGCACTGCCAAGGCGCTTTGCAGGTGCGTATTGATTTCAATAAGCAGGGGCACTTTAGGAGCGGTGTATACACCGCTCCTAAAGTGCCTCAAAGAAGCTGCTTGCAGGACTTTTTATTTACGTCCTGCAAGCGCAGCGCCCCAGTGTGAAAGCCCTCAGGCTCTCACACTGCGATTGCAGATAAGCCTTTTTTCAGGCTCTTTACAGGCATTTTTTTCTTAGCGCTAAAGCGCCTGAAAAACTCCTCCAGTGTGAAAGGGGTCTTAAAGTATATGTAAAGTTTCAGATTTTATTGAAATTATAACCAGTGATCCTGCTGTGAATATTTGTGCTCAGACACTCTCTGTATTAAGATGACAACAGTCAATCCCTATTTCCTAGTTGCTCTCCTGTAATATCACCCAGTCACATACTTCATACTGGCATGCATTTCACAGGCACTGCAGGAAATTTTGTGACCAAGCAGCCACTGCATTCAATTAGATGCAGCCACTGTTCTAGTATTTAACAGCTGATGGGGCCGACTGTCAAACTTCAAAAGCAGCAGTGGGATATTCGTCCATCCGTGCAGTATACAGTGGGTGGAGGAATCTTTAGTTTTGTTCTGTGATAACTATCAGTGTGTGGCCAGGTTAAAGCTGAGTTCTACCCAAAAGTGGAAGTTCTTTAAGGACTCCTCACCCCCTTACATGCCACCTATGGCATGTATTTTTTTTTGGGGGGGGTACCTAGTTTTGACAGGTAACCAGCTCTCACTTCGGCTTGGGCCACCTAGGCGACTCGAGCGGAGGTTCTCCTCTCCCCCCCCTGCAATATTCTGGGACATGTCACAGGTCCCAGAAGATTGCCCAGGCCATTGAAAAGGCGCAGCATGTCTCGCGCATGCACAGTGCGCATCTGGCTGTGAAGTCCCAAGTGGTCACACTTGTGATGCCAGCGCCGGAGAGAAACAAGGGAGAGAACCGAGGGTTTGGGCGACCGCATTGCTGGATTGTGGGGCAGGTGAGTGTGGGTTTATTAAAAGTCAGCAGCTACACTTTTTGTAGCTTCTGACTTTTAATAAACACAAAACCGAGAAACTAAACGCCAGGAGGCGGAGATGGGCATTTCAATCACGTGACCACTGTGATTGGCTTTCTCAGTGGTCACATGATGGAAAGCTTCCAATTGCAAATATTAATCAGGTGCTTACCATGACATTTTAGTTACTGTGCTGGAAGCACGCAGTGAGCATGCTCTCAGCACAGAACACAGTTCTCTATGGATGCATATATGTGACCACTCAGTGTTAAAGCTCACCTGACCAGAGGCCACATATATGCATACAGCATGTGAGAACATATTAATGTATGAGTATCTGTGAGTAAGCAGGCTTCAGCAGTTGATATATTTTTTTGTGTATATTAGGGTGATATAAAAACATTTGGACCCTCATTCATTGGTGTGGTGTTCTTTCTCTTTGAAAATTCTTGGATTTTGTCTGAGGTACCTCTAAGATACCTTTTTGTGAATGGGAGCTGCCTAGCCTCGGTCATTGTACCCCTCAATATATTCTACTTCACACTACAAGAAAAAAAATACTTTGGATGCAGTACCTCCAACCCATTCTCTGTCCATTATAACTGTAAAAGACAATCACTACAAGAAAGTGTAAAATTACAAATTTCTCACCCCCTGCTCAATATTGAAAATATGTATGTAGTGTTTATTTACATGTTATTGTTGCTAAATGTGTAGTTCTACTATGACAGGTAATGCAGGAAATATGACATGAATGGTGTTTCACTCAACACTACCAACACTGATGTGGGTCAGTCAGAAAAATTCTACTGCCTTTTAGCATAAAGACATTCCCAATTCCAAGTATATTCTGGTTGTTTCCCCTTTGCTTATTGATATGAGTTGGTGAATAATGTGTTTCTTTCTACCCCCTTTTTTTATCAAAACCCATGGCCAATTCAGATCCCTAGTCTTAGGGTCCTGCTGTCTTGGGGTCCTTCTTCTGATGTCCGCGTTATCCCCTGCATGATGTGGACACATCCTATTGGCTATCCTGGGCAGTGGTCCTCCAATGACTGAAAAAAAAAAGTGTACAGGTGATGTCGTCATTGTGAGGGGACTGTTATATAGGAGCCAGTGTGAGGGGGCACATCTTCAGCACTGGACTACCAGTCCCCAACACCCACAAATGGTGCCAGTGAGGGACCTAGAGCTGCCCAGAGATGAGTTTTCAAGAGGTACTGCACACAATAAAAATCAACTAATTAAGTATACTGTTCACAGCTAGAGTAAAGAGTTCCCCTGCTCTAAAATGGTTTAACTTTATCATTTTTTTTATTTTGCAGTAAACGTCTGATGCAACATAGTTATCTTGGAATGAGGACCAGAAGCTCTAGACACATAGGCTCTATCCTCTGTATACATATTACCTTTATCTAAGACCTTTATCTAAAAAGGCCTTTCTTCTTATGCCTCGTACACACGATCGGAATTCTCGTCGAAAAAAACTCTGACGGTTTTTCCAACGGAATTCCGACGGAATTCCGCTCAAGCTGTGTTGCCTACACCTGATCACACCAAATTCCGACGGTCAATAACACAGCGGAATAACACACGTTCGACAGCACTATAAAAGGGAAGGGAAGTTTAATGCGTCTGAGCATGCGTCGAATTGTTTCCGAGCATGCGTCGGAATTTTGCGTGTCGGAATTGCCTACACACAATCGGAAACTCCGATAGAAAGGTTTTCCGTCGGAAAAACTGAGAACAGGTTCTCAATTCAAAGTCCGTCGGAAATTCCGACAGAAAAAGACCGTTGACCATACACACAGTCGGAAAATCCGATGAAAGGCTCCCATCCGACTGTTTCCATTGGAAATTCCGACCGTGTGTACGCCGCATTAGAGTACACTTTAATAGATTTAAATTGGTCATGAGGGGTAACTTCACATATTAACAGTGTTTCATGTTATTTATTAAAACAGAAAGGAGAGATGCATGGCATTTGTCATACCTAATGGAACATTTTAACCGGTTTATGAGATGAGCCTAAGCAAATTAAAATAGCCCGACTTTAAACCAGGGCAAATGTATTTGCGTGTCATCACTTCTAGCACATATCTAAAAAATATGCAGTTTATTCATAATTTTAGCATGTCAGTCAGTGATTGAGATCATTCCTTTCTGCCCCTGGACCAACTATGTATCCAGAGCCACTGGTTTATAACACAGAAACAACCTGCAGCGTACAGTACCAACAGGAAAGAGGTTATGCTAAGGCTGGCCATATATTATACAATTTTCTTCTACAACTTTCCTTTAGACTTACCAAAACCATATAATGTGAGGTTAAATCTAAACTATTTCAATTTGTATGCAATCAGGCAGACCCTTGCACTACATAGATGAAGGTAAATCTAAAGGAAATTGAATAACAAAATTGTATAGTTACATAGTTACATAGTTAGTTAGGTTAAAAAAAGACACAAGTCCATCCAGTTCAACCACAAAAAAAAAAAAAATGATATCATACATTCCCATATACCCAATTCTATACCCACAGTTGATCCAGAGGAAGGCGAAAAACCCCAGCAGAGCATGATCCAATTTGCTAAAGCAGGGGGAAAATTCCTTCCTGATCCCCCAAGAGGCAATCAGATTTTCCCCAGATCAACTTTACCTATAAATGTTAGTACCCAGAAATAATCCAGGCTTTTCTTAAAGCAATCTACTGAGCTGGCCAGAACCACCTCTGCAGGGAGTCTATTCCACATTTTCACAGCTCTTACTGTGAAGAAACCTTTCCGTATATGCAGATGAAATCGCTTTTCCTCCAGACATAAAGAGTGCCCCCTTGTGCTCTTTGTTGACTGTAAAGTGAATAACTCAACACCAAATTCACTATATGGACCCCTTATATATTTATACATGTTGATCATACCCCCCCTCAATCTCCTCTTATCAAGAGTGAATAAATTCAGTTCCATTAATCTTTCCTCATAGCTGAGCTCCTCCATGCCTCTTATCAGTTTGGTTGCCCTTCTCTGCAGTTTTTGTGGTTCCCCAATATCTTTTTTGAGAACTTGTGCCCAAAACTGAACTGCATATTCCAGATGAGGTCTTACTAATGATTTGAACAGGGGCAAAATGATATCTCTCTCTCTCTCTGGAGTCCATACCTCTCTTAATACAAGAAAGGACTTTGCTCGCTTTGGAAACCGCAGCTTGGCATTGCATGTTATTATTGAGCTTATGATCTACCAAAACCCCCAGATCCTTCTCCACTACGGATTCCCCCAGTTGTACTCCCCCTAGTATGTATGATGCATGCATATTCTTAGCCCCCAAGTGCATAACTTTACATTTATCAACATTAAACCTCATCTGCCACATAGTCGCCCAATTAGACAGAGCATTGAGGTCGGCTTGTAAATTGGAGACATCCTGCAAGGGTGTTATTCCACTGCATAGCTTGGTGTCATCTGCAAAGACGGAAATGTTACTTTTGATCCCAGACCCAATATAATTTATAAAGATATTAAAAAGCAAGGGTCCCAGTACTGAACCTTGGGGTACACCACTGATAACCTTAGACCAGGGGTCTCCAAACTGTGGCCCGAGGGCCAGATGTGGCCCTTTGCTAGCCTTTATGCGGCCCTTGGGACACCATTCCTCCCACTGACACCAACAATGGGGCCCTATTTCTTCCACCAATACCAGTGATGGGATACTCTATTCCTCTTACTAATAGGGGCACTAATCCTACTACTATTGACCACCAACCCCAAGGCCATATTTATTCTCACTCATGCCGGGCCTGTGACATTTTCTACCCCTGCTGGCCACAATCCGGCCCTCCTCAAGTCTGAAGGACAATAAACTGGCCCTTTGTTTAAAAAGTTTGGAGACCCCTGCCTTAGACCATTCAGTAAGAATCATTAACCACTACTCTCTGAATTCTGTCTTTTAGACAGTTTTCTATCCATACAAACTGATATTTCCAAGCCTGTAGACCTTACCTTACACATGAGCTGTGTGTGGGGAACTGTATCGAATGCTTTTGCAAAATACAAGTATACCACGCCCACTGCCACTCCTCTGTCCAAGGTTTTACTTACCTCCTCATAAAAATAAATCAGGTTTGTCTGACAACTTCTGTCTTTCATGAATTTATGCTGTCTGTTGCTTAAAATATATTTTCCCTGCAAGAACTCGTCTATGTGGTCTTTTATTAATCTCTCCAGTATCTTCCCAAATATAGAAGTTAAACTAACAGGTCTATAGTTACTTGGTAAAGACTTTGTTCCCTTTTTAAATATAGGCACCACATTGGCCCTGAGCCAATCCAGTGGTACTATTCCCATCATTAATGAGTCCCTAAAAATTAGATACAATGACTTTGAAATTACAGAGCTTAATTATTTTAGGATCCGTGAGTGGATGCCATCAGGTCCAGGTGCTTTATCCACCTTTATTCTGTCTAAATATTTCTGGACCATATCACTTTTGAGCCATTGTGGATTTGGGGCTGTGTCACTACCACCCCCATTATGGACATGAGCTCCCCCATGCTCCTTTGTATACACAGAGCTGAAGAAATTATTTAATAAATTATATGTATGGACAGCCTAAGATGCTAATATGGGAAACAAAGAGCCCCTATGATATGCAAACTTAGAATTCGAGGTTTATCAGTATGCTACACATGTAAACATTACACAAATGTAGTATGTTTGTACTCAGAAGACTTTGTTGATTATATTTTGAGATTCTTATTCTTATCTTATTCTTATGCCCTAGCACTGGGAAAAATGAATCAGGTAAGTTAGTGTAGTGGACAGTGTAGGGATCAGGTAGGTCAGTGTAATGGTCAGGTAGGTTAGTGTACTGGACAGGTAGGTCAGTGTAGTAGTCAGGTAGGCCAGTGTAGTGGTCATGTAGGTCAGTGTAGTGGTCATGTAGGTCAGTACTACTGTATTAGTGCAAGGGACTCGGGGGGGGGGAGCCTTCTGTGATTGGCCTATACATCACTTGCGAGTGCAATTCTTTGATTTTATTGTTACTATGTTTCATCCACTGTGCTGTGTGTGTGTGTGTGTGTTTTTTTTTTGCTTTTTGTGCCTTTTCCTGGATTTGTTTTTTTTAGTTTGGTAACAGGATTTCTTTAGCAATTTGCATGTTTGCAAGCATGGAGCATCTGAAGTGTTGATTGAAATGTTTTTTAGCAAGTTGTGGAGTCCCTGCATTGGAATGTTTTTACAGTGAAACTCCAGTTAAAACTTTTTTTTTCTATTGTTGAATACTGGGATGGGATACTTCAGGATTTGTATTGCCATTTGTTGGGTCAATTAATGCTCAAATTCAGCCCTGGACACTATTGTCTCAGAAAGTGAGAGCAAACCTAAAATTTCACAGCTGTCACTCATAGAGTACTAGAGAGGAAATGTCCAATTAGGCATCACATAACCTGCTGGCTAGCGCGAACAGTTCGACCCAACAAAAGTTTGGCCCAAACATTGGCTGTTCGCCCCGCAATGTACTGCGCGTTGCACAGTGCATTCTAAGCCCTGATTGGCTGAAGCAATAAAGGCTTTGCCCAATCAGGGCACAGAGCACTGTCAGACCCATTATTGGAGAAAGTCATGATGAATTTGCCCAATAATGGCTCATTGCTCATAGACTCAGCCCACACTATAAAAGGTTCCTTCCCAGAGAAGCCATTTTCAATGTGATGTTGGAGTGGAGATAGAAAGAACAGGGCTCTGTTCATTGCTACTAGCGAGTTAGCGTACTGTAATGTGCTACTGTGATTTAATTGTGAGTTTAGAGTGTCAGTGCAGGGTAAATATAGTTCGTGCAGCATCAGTGTAGTGCATCCATGCAGTTTTACTGTAGTGTCAGTGTAGTGTGTCAGGGCAGTTTTACTGCAGCATATTTTAGTGCATCGGTGCAGCTTTACTGCAGTATATTGAAGTGCGTCAGTGCAGTTTTACTGCAGTATATTGTAGTGCATCAGTGGAGTGTGCTGTGCTGTATACAGTGCTGTATACCCCCCCTTTTTTGCATGTTATTTTATTTGTTTTCTTGTCCCATACCTGCCCCCTTTTTTGAAATTGTGAGCCGCAGGTTTTCTGACTGTTGTTCCCCCTTTTTTATTTTTTTTAATAGTTATTTGAACACAGCGTCCGCCACTTGCTCCTTGACGATACACAGGCATTACTTGATTCTGATGTTGGTTCTGAGGTTGAGGAAGGTAGGAACATGAGCCTACAGAGAGGAGAGATGACTGATAAACAACAAATTGGCAGTCATGTTCCTCCAGCCGCAGCTTTTGTCAGTGATGATGAGGATGAGGTCACTGACGCAACTTGGGTGCCAGAAATAGCAGAGAAGGAAAGTAAGGGTGAGGCACAACCCCAATGAGGCAGGATGTCCTCCAGAGGCAGCCATCATGGAAGAGTAGAGAGCAGCCATCCTATTCCATCAGATTGTGGAGCTCCCAGCCCACTTCCCACAGCTCAGCTGTCTGTGCCTTTTTAGCACATGTGCAGCTGATCGCACTGTTGCAATTTGCAAACTTTGCCTCAGGCAGATCAAGCATGGCAAAAACACCAGCCATTTGGGTACCACATGCTCGACAAGGCATTTAACCTCTTACCACTCAGCCCCTTGGCAAGTGCACCTGAAATTCACACAAAAGGGACACAATTCTTCTCCTCCTCACTCCTTTACCATTCAGGACTACTCCCGCTATATCTCATGACCTCTCAGCAGCCTCCACTGACAGGGATGATGGTATAGTGAGGGATGTCACAGGTCCTTACAGTTGTAGAGTATAGCAGGCAAATTTCTCTGCCCCAGCTGCTGCAGCAAAAAAAAAAAATACAGTCACTGCCACCCACATGCCCAGCGTCTAAATTCTAGATTGTCTAAATTACTGGGTTTACAACTCCTGCCTTCCATCTGGTGGATTATGTCCCTTCTGTGAATTTGCAGAATGTGCTGTACCACAATGGCAGGTTCCCAGTCACTATTTCTTTGCACGTAAGGCCATTCTAGCTCTGTACCATCATGTGGAAGGCAATGTTGTGGCATCGTTGGGCAAGGGAGTCAGCCGCAAGGTCCATGTTACTGCTGACACGTCGTTCAGCAAGCATGGTCAGGGATGATATATTTCTGTCACAGCACGTTGGGTAACTCTTCTTGCAACTAGGAAGGATGCAGGATAGGGCTCAGTGCTGGAGCTTGTTTTGCCGCCATGTCGCCATACAGCTGGTGGTGATGATGCAAAATTTTTCAGCTCCACCCTCTCCTCTTCCTCTATGCCCTCCTATGCTGAATTGTCCAATGAACCACCAGCACACACCAAAAAGTTCAAGGGGCTATTCAACAAGTCAGGCTAAAAGATGCCATGCAGTGCTTCAGCTGGTCTGTCTAGGGGACAGGAGCCACACTGGAGCAGAGATTCTTTCAGCTCTGTAGGGGCAGGCCCAGAGGGAATTCACGCCGCCAGCTTGAGGCAGGAATGGTGGTGTACGATAATGGCACTAGCCTCCTGTCCGCTCTTAGACAGGGACATTTGACACATGTGCCATGCCTGGCACACCAATTTTGTGGTGCAGCGTTTCATAAACAGGCATGCAGGGTTTTAAGATCTTCTAAGGCAGGTCAGAATAGTCAGTAGCTATTTCGGGTGGTCATGCACAGCCAGTGTTCGGTTGGCTGAAATTCAGCGGGAATTGCACCTGCTCGTAAACCGCCTGATTTGAGACATGCCCACCAGGTGAAACTCAACTTTGGCAATTCTGCAGTGGCTGCACATGCAGCAGAGTGCCATCAACGAGTACCCATGTGAGCATTGCACAACGACAGGCTCAGGCTGGCTCGGCTTTTTTCCGCCACGCCAATGGCTGCTGAAAAAGGATGCATGCACTGTACTGTCACCATTTGAGGTGACGACAAGGACGGCGAACTGTGACAATGCATGCATTAGTGACACATTCCCTCTTGTGTTCCTGCTGGAACATACTCTGCGTGGCATTATGTACAGGGCACTTGAGGCAGAGCAGTGGGAGGAAGAGGAGGCCTTCCTTTTCTCTCAAGGCCTGCTTTATTTTGTGGTGTCTTTGTGGTTACGTGGTTATTGTGTGAATTTAGGTGCGGTAGATAAATTATTCTATCCGCAGCTAAAAGCTGAATTCTATCCACCTGTGTGAAAGGGGCCTAACAGTAAAAAATGTTTTAACACTGATCACTGTATTGGTGTCACTGGTCCCCAAAAAGTGTCTTTCGGGATGTGGAATCTCTACAAGACTGTCTAGGCTGCCTAGCTTTGTATGGATTTTTTATATGGAAGATATTTTTTGGTATAGGTTTCCTGGGCAGAAATTAACACCCAAGGACCTAATTTTTACACACCTGTTTGACAGGTGCATATAATTATTTTTTTTTTACAGCAAGGCCAATTCTCGCTTTCATTAAGGCCCCTTTCACACGGGCGGTCCGTTCAGGTCCGCCTGTCAGTTTTTTTGGACATAGACCTCTATGGAGGGAAGGATGTCAGCGGTGACATGTCCGCTGACATCCGACACGCTCCGATCCGAAAAGGTGTGACGCAGGAAAGAGCAATTTTTCCATCTGTCTGCGGATCGGATCGGGTGACGACGGACTTGAGTACTTCTATAGGTGTGAAGGTACCACCAACACCCAAAGCCCAATTTTTTAGCACCTGTTACTTCTATCCAAAGTCTGTGAAACAGACACCAAAGAGATATCCATGAAATCTCTAATCTTGTTCCGGGAGCACTGAATTGTGGCCTCATCAAATAAAGAAAGCTTGCAGGGAAAATTTTTTTTTTTTTTTTTTTATGAAAAGAATTGAAGCCACTTTACAGGCAGACTAAGGGGACCCCCCAGGCAATATATTTAAAGGAATTTTCATGTTTATTGTTTCAATTTAAGCATTATTAAATCACTGCTCATTTAAAAATTATCTTTTTAAAAAGCTTTTTTTTAATTGATACATGTCTGCCAGGGCAGTTCCCAGACCCTCATACCCTTGTTATGCCGAAGAACTTATTGGGCATAAACATATAACATATAAACATATAAGCCTTCAAAATGGGAACAATTTTTCTGGTTCCCGGTCCATAGACTTTAATAGGGTTCATTCTTCGGCTCCGAACGTTTGTGATGTTTGAAAAATCTGCCCCGCGAACCAAACCGGAGGGGTTCGGACCATCTCTCCTGCTGACTATTGTTGAAAGTGGCATTTCCCTTAACTTTAGAGATTTCCAATTTCCAAAAAATTAAGTGTAGGTGTGTGTGGCGGTGGTGGTGGGGTCTCCACAGTGAGAACACAAAAATGAATAAAAGCCTGACAGAGGTGTTAACTTTTACATGCCTTATTCAAAGCTAGAAAAATTACATTAAAATTCACAAATTGTTAAATTTTATGCAAACAAAATACATGTGCACTATCAAATTAAATGTTGTAAGATGTAAGGGCGAAAAGTTACAATAGCTTTATTTGCTTGGCAGCTGTACTGAAAATGAATTGTAAATGAATTGTATTCTCAGGAACATATAGCCACCTATGGTCAGAATTATACTCATTATACTTACTTTATCCACCTGCAAAGAGGAGAATATATATATAGATTCAGGGTATTACATAAACCATTTAGGCTCTAAGTAAGTATTTATACCAGTCATAATTAATAAGAACAGAGGGGTCTCATCTACCAAAGTGCAGCGCTGTTGTAAATATATACCAATAAAATAAATAATAAATTATATATATATATATATTATAAAAAGTATCCAGCATGCTGGAAAATAAATATGGCTATTCTTAATATTTCATTGTTATAAAATTTCCAAGTTAAGAACATATACTATAGTTTCCCTTCATTAACGATCTGTCAAAATAAGTAATAATTAAATGTAAAACCACCAATAAAATGTTCCAAAATATCTCAATTAATAAATCAATCTGACTCTAGTGCTAATGAAGAAAAAAAGTGCTCAGCAATGTACACACAAATTCCATCCAAGTGATTCACCCTTTGTGCTCATATTCCTCTCATCTCTGTTGTTGACCTATAACATTTTTTATGTTTATTTTGATCAAATATGCATTCCCCTTTATGGATCATAACCACAATGTTTCCTTAGACCACTTTCACACTGAGGCGATTTTCAGGCGCTTTCACGCTAAAAACAGCGCCTAAAAAGCTCAGGAAAACGTATGTCCATTAAAATCAATGAACGCTTTCACACTGGGGCAGTGTGCTGGCAGGGCTGTGAAAAACTCCCCTCCCCATTGAAATGAATGGAAAGCTCTTCAAAAGCACCTGAAAAGCTCTTCAAAAGCGCTTAGTGTTTTTACTGGCAGTTTAGAAGCGCTTCAGTGTGAAAGTGGCCTTATTCTCCTTACTCTCTCCCAGCGCCCCCCACGATGGCCGCCGGCTACCCACGATCGTTCAGAGGAATGACAGAGTGGCGGTTTGTCTATGGAAACAGGGCAGACCATCATTCTTTTAGACAGGGAGAGAGAGATCTTGTGTTCCTGCTAATCAGGAACACGGATGCCTCTCTTCCTGCAGCCTGTCCATCCCCACACAGTAAGAAAGCACACCCAGGGAACACACTTAATACTTCGATTGCCCCTGATGTTAACCCCTTCCCTGTCAGTGTCATTTATACAGTAAGACCTCTTTCACATGGGCTTCCAAGACTCCAGGCACAGCGATCACTTGCAGTTGTACATTGCGATTAGCAGCATTTACGTGTGGTTTAATTTAGCTGCGGTGGAAAATTCTTGCCATTTCTGATGTGCTTCCTGTTTTTTTTTTTCTTTCCTTGTTGCCGCTGCTATCTGCAGGTGAAAGAGTACACTCCGATTACCTGAAGTTATGTGCAGATAGCTGCGCTAAATCGGTCCTGGAAGCAGTCAAGTTTATTTTTTCTAACCACACAAAACCCCATGTAACTAAACTGTTGCTAAACGCAGTGTGTGGATGGGGCCATAGGAAAGCATTGTGTGAATTTAGGTGCGGTAGATAACTTTATCTATCCGCAGCTAAAAGCTGAATTCTATCCACCCGTGTGAAAGGGGCCTAACAGTGCATTTTTTTTTTAACACTGATCACTGTATTGGTGACACTGGTCCCCAAAAGGTGTCACTTAGTGTCCGATTTGACTGCTGCAATGTCGCAGTCCTGTTCAAAAATCGTTGATCGCCGCAATTACTAGTAAAAATAAAAAATGCCATAAATCTATCCCATAGTTTGTAGAAACAATAACTTTTGCGCAAACCAATTAATATATGCTAATTGGGATTTTTTTTTTTTTTTTTTACCAAAAACATGTAGCAGAATACAAATTGGCCAAAATTGACGAAGAAATTTTATTTTTTACATATTTTTATTGGGTATATTTTATAGCAGAAATTAAAAAGGATTATTTTTTTTTTAATTGTCGCTTTCTTTATAGTGCAAAAAAATAAAAACCACAGAGGTGATAAAATACCACCAAAAGAAAGCTCTATTTGTGGGGAAAAAGGACGTAAATTTTGTTTGCGTGCATCGTCGCACAATTGTTAGTTAAAGCGACGCAGTGGCGAATCGCAAAAAGTGCTCTGGTCAAGAATCTTCTGGGGCTAAAGTGAATAACAGGAACACATGAGAGTGTCTCTAAATTTTGTTTGGGTACAGTGACGCCCGACCACGCAACTGTCAGTTAAAATAACTGCCATATTGCAAAAAATGGCCTGGTCATTAAGAGGGTAAAACCTTCTGGGGCTGAAGTGGTTAAAGAATAATTCCAGAAATATATATTTTCCCATAGTCACATCCAGTTGCATTGGTAACACAGGTCACTCGCTCAACATGGGCACCATTTAGAGCAGTGGTCATCAACCCTGTCCTCAGGGCCCACTAATAAGCCAGGTTTGCAAGATAACTCAAATACTTCACAAGTGATATCATTTGCTGCTCAGTGATTGCAGTATTCTAGTCTGCATCTCCCCAAGGTAATACATAAAACCTGGCCTGTTAGTGGGCCCTGAGGACAGGGTTGATGACCACTGATTTAGAGAACACTTTGAATCTTCTGAATGCAAAGCATTCTCTGATTGGATGGGGTGAAGATCATGACATCACTGCCCCACCTCTCCACCTCATCCAATCAGAGAAGTCTAGGTTTTCACTGAGATGATACACAGGGATCTTTGAGTGGCACCTGCGCTGAGCGGCCAGCCTCCTGTGTTCACAATGCAGCAGGGCAGCTGCTCGGCACAGGACCTAGAAGCTTTTGGAGCTCACTTTTAGTAATGGTGCTTACTACTACTGTGATTTCAAGCTTCTAAATGGATCCCACAGATATGGTATATGCATACTTATATTGGTCCAAGCTGGATCAATTTAACTGTGTAAAAATATCCATACCTGGAATTGTACTTTAAATCTGCAGATTTCATTAAAATAATACCGAATACGCCTCAATAAAGGACGTAGTTGTGGCTCCTGTTTTGAGGAATGGAAGAGATCAGCAACGCTGAGATGCATCAAAGGGTAAAAACAGTATTTTATGAAAAAAAAAAGGCAATTTATGACTCAATAGGGCAATAGTAAAGTAAATGTTATCAAGTCTACAGCTAACTTATGGTGGTACGTACGTAATCTAATAAACTTACAAGTAGCAGTAAGCCTTTTACGCAATATAATTGACAGGAAATAGAATAAGTATTTCACAGAGAGGGGTTATTATTAGAAATATTTTATTATCATTGACACCATTTTTTTGTAGACGAACAATCCAAATAAAACATTTCCCCCGATGATAAGCAGCACATCTTGTATAAAAAGAATGCTGCACTGTCTGGCTGGTAATATGTGCTAATCTATTCTAAGAAAAGAGAAAGCTTCTCATGGGAACATTTGTATAGGTTTAGTTTAGATCAGAGTGCAGGTGGCTGTACAAAGCAGTTGCTAAAGGGTATGTGTTTATACAGTTGCTGTTGGGGAATGGAATTGATTGGTTATATAACTATTAAAACAAACAACTGTGCTTTTATCTTTTGTGACTATTGTTTTTAAGAGATCCAAAAGTGGTTTTAATTAGTCCTGATTTATTCATTGTTTTATTCCATTCTCGCCCACAAAATACTCAAATGTTTACAGAATAGATTCTGGTGGAATAGCGGAAGGAGCTAAGAGGATGTTTAAAATACAGAATTATTAGTTCATGAATTTAATGTGAAAATGTTGCTCGATTAATTCATATTTTCCTGAAGGAGGAGAATGCTCAGTAAAGCTGTGTTCACATCAAATACCCAGTAAAGCCTCGTACACATTATCTGATTGTTGGACGACGAGCGTCTGATTTTTGTCAAAAGGTCGTGTGCAGGATTTTGTCTAGCATACTAACTATCCACAAATTGTCATTTGACAAACACGAACTTAGTGACGTTACTATGAGAGTATAAAGCGGAAGTTCATTTCTCAAGCGCCACCCTTTGGGCCCCTTCTGCTAATTAGAAGTTTGGTGTGCATTGATTCGCGATTTTCAGATTGTACAAAAAAAATGCCTTTTAAAATACTTTTGGCATAACTACATCCAAAGCAGCTTCATTATTATCCCATTAACCACTTAAAGACCGAGCCTCTTTTTCAGACTCTGTGTTTACAAGTTAAAAACAATTTTTTTTTTTCTAGAAAATTACTTAGAACCCCCGAACATTATAAATCTTTTTTCTAACACCCTAGAGAATAAAATGTCAGTCATTGCAATACTTTTTGTCACACCTTATTTGCGCAGCGGTCTTACAAGCGCACTTTTAAAAAAAAAAATAAGACAGCAGTAAAGTTAGCCCAATTTTTTTTATATTGTGAATGATAATGTTAAGCTGAGTAAATTGATACCCAACATGTCACGCTTCAAAATTGCGCCCGCTCGTGGAATGGCGTCAAACTTTTACCCTTAAAAATCTCCATAGGTGACGTTCAAAAAATTCTTCAGGTTGCATGTTTTGAGTTACAGAGGAGCTCTAGGGCTAGAATTATTGCTCTGGCTCTAACAATCGTGGTGATACCTCATATGTGTGGTTTGACCACCGTTTTCATATGCAGGCCCTACTCAGGTATGCGTTCGCTTCTACGCGCAAGCTCGTCGGGACGGGGCACTTTTTTTTTTTTTATAATTTCTTTTACTTGCTTTTATTTATTTTTTTACACTGTTAAAAAAAAAAAATGGGTCACTTTTATTCCTATTACAAGGAATGTAAACATCCCTTGTAATAGAAAAAAGCATGACAGGTCCTCTTAACCACTTCAGCACCGGGCGATTTTACCCCCTTCCTTACCAGAGCACTTTTTGCGATTTGGCACTGCGTCGCTTTAACTGACAATTGCGCAGTCGTGCGACATTGCACCCAAACAAAATTTACGTCATTTTTTTCCCACAAATAGAGCTTTCTTTTGGTGGTATTTGATCACCTCTGCGGTTTTTATTTTTTGCGCTATAAACAAAAGAAGAGCGACAATTTGGAAAAAAAAACACAATATTTTTTTACTTTTTGCTATAATAAATATCCCATTTTTTTAAAAAAAAAAAATCATTTTTTTTCCTCAGTTTAGGCCGATACGTATTCTTCTACATATTTTTGGTAAAAAAAAAATCGCAATAAGCGTATATAGATCGGTTTGCGCAAAAGTTATAGCGTTTATAAAATAGGGGATAGATTTATTGCGTTTTTTTTTTTACTAGTAATGGCGGCGATCTGCGATTTTTTTTTTCATGACTGCGACATTGCGGCGGACACTTCGGACACTTTATTTTTTTTTTTCCATAAAGATTTTTATTAAGAATTTTCAACATAACAAAATAATCAAAGCAGTACTGCCGTGTACAAAATAAACATATATGCATCACTTGTCGTGTCATGTAATAAGCAGAACAGTCACAATAACTTTGACCAACATAAGCACATAGTTCCAAAAACATTACATCACTTGGTCCTGTACCTAGAGTCCCTGGGTATGTCAGCCATTCGGCCCATCCTGACTGTACAGTTTGGCAGGGATAATTCCGCATCTAGGGGCCCTCCCTGGGTCAGGGGGGCGATATGATTCAGGGGGACGAGGTGTCAGGGAAGTATGCCATTACAGTGGCCTCCGTATCGGTGGCATCTGGGCCTGCATACAGACTAGGAATGCGAGGGATATACTTGTTTGGTGACCTGCGTCGCTTCCACTCGTGGCAATCGGAGTTTTTTCATTATCCTATTGTGAAGACCCGGGAAGCGACAACGTTTATGGTCGACACTCTTTACTGAAGCGTTGAGTGTGCAAGACCATTGCCTACAGTACAGAAGGATATTAGATGCAGGGTAGAGTAAGATAGTCTGGGAGGACATGGGTGGAGGAAGAAAAAGTAAAAAGAAAGAAGAGGGGGGGAGAGGTGAGAATGGGTAGTGAAGGTTGGGAAGAAGGGGGGGGGGGGATACAGGAAGGACTGGGGAAGGCACCGTTTCAGAGTCTACCGAGGAGGGGGTGGGGTCACCACCAACTACCCTCCTCTGGGTGTACCAAGCTATTTACGTGCTGTCTTGCCCTAAGGGGGGTTACCGTGGATCAGGTCTTGGCAGCCTTGTGTCTGGCGATAGTCAAGCCAGGGTGACCAGATTGCAGAATATGTATCGATCCTATCATGGGCCGTGCTAATCAGCTCCTCCATCATCGCTATCTGGTTCATCCTGGTTACCCATTCTTTTAATGACGGGGGAGATTTGGACCTCCAGTGTACAGGGATACACAACCTAGCTGCATTGATCATATGCAGTGCGATTGACTTTTGGTATTTCCTGCGCGGAATTTTGGATATGTGCAGAAGGTATTGGGCCGGGGAGAATTCTAACGGTAGGGAGGAGACTTCCAATATAATTGCATGAATTTTACGCCAGTACGGTAGGATTAGCGGGCAGGACCACCAGATGTGGAGGAGCGAGCCTAGGTCACTCTCACATCTCCAGCACCGGTCGGAGACAGTCTGTATGTACTTGTGGATAATTTCCGGGGTCCTGTACCATCTTGATTTAATTTTGAACCCATTTTCCTGCGTGTGGGTATTCATGGAACCTTTGTGGATATAGAGGTGGACTCGGTCCCACGTCTTACTATCAATCTCTATGCCCAGCTCCGACTCCCAGTAAGTATGGTCTGACTCTAGAGAGGCATACGGTGCTCCGAACATTGAGGCATATATCTCCGAGATCAAGTGGTTCTGGGGTGCGGAGCTAGAGCACAGAGATTCCAGCAATGTGGGGGTTCTGGCAAAGTTCTCTCTGTTGGAGGCGTTATCTAAGAAATGTTTTAGCTGCAGATAAGCCCAAAATGGGAATGATTTCGTAGTCGAGCGCGCCGCTAGTTCCCCCTGTCTGAGGAACCTACCCCTGGAGAAAAAGTGTTTGGCCAACATTTCTGTGTGTGGCCATTCCGCTTGGAGGAATCTACTCTCCAATCCCGGAGGGAAGGCTGGGTTGCCTTTCACAGGTGTAATCGGGCAGACTTGCGAGGAAAGTGCATGGGCTTTGCATGCCCTGTCAAATTCGCCCAGAGTCGCCCCTATCAGCGGGTGGGATTGAGCTTCCTGTGGCACGTGTGCTTTCGGTAGCCATGGAGAGTACCGCAAATCAGCTCCCGCAATCAGTTTTTCCAAGCGCACCCAACTTTTACACTTAACATGTAATTTCCAATCAACTACCCGGCTTAGATGAACCGCCCAGTAGTATCTCTGTAGGTCTGGGAGCCCAATCCCTCCCCCCGATTTCGGGAGAACCAATTTAGCCCACCCTATGCGAGCTGCCTTGGCCCCCCAGATAAAGTGTCTGCACATGCGTTTATATATAGTAAAGAAAGAGGGCGGGAGGCGTATCGGGATTGTCTGTAGTTTATATAATAGACGGGGCAGCACCGTCATTTTTAATATAGAGGCCCGACCGAACCAGGAGATAGTAGGGGCGTCCCACTTTAGCAAGTCTTGTTGAATGAGCTTCAGTTCTTTGAGGAAATTACTGTCATAGAGGTCTTTGAGCTTACTCGGAAGTTGGATTCCCAGATAGGTTATCGCATCTGATTTCCAAGTAAATGGGAAGTTATCCTGGCAGCTTTTGACCGTTGTGGGGGGTAAGGATACGTTCAGAGCGTACGACTTTGAAAAATTTATTTTCAGGTTTGAAATATTCCTGAAATGCTCTAGCACTGGCATTAAGTTGGGCAGGGACGTCAGCGGAGACGAGAGAAAGAGCAGGATATCATCCGCAAAAGCGGCAATCTTGTACTCCCTCTGGTGCACCTCTATTCCCTTTATGTCTGGGTGCGCTCTAATGCATCTGAGGAGGGGTTCCAGCGTGAGAATGTACAGCAGGGGGGACAGGGGGCATCCCTGTCTGGTCCCATTATGGATGGGGAAGGCGTCCGACAGGTGGCCGTTGACCCGGACTCTGGCTCCTGGTCCGGTATACAGCGCCTTGATCAGCGCTCGCATTCTGCTTCCTAGGCCCAGGGTTCCCAGGACCGCTTCCATATAGTCCCAGGCCACTCTGTCGAACGCCTTCTCCGCGTCCATAGCAAGAAAGCACCCCTCTTTTCCCGTGGACGTGAGCCAATGATGCAAATTGAGGGCCTTGATGGTATTGTCCCTGGCCTCACGTCCAGGGACAAAACCTACCTGGTCCAGTCCCACCCACGCCGGCACATAGAAAGATAGTCGCGTGGCCAGGATTTTAGCGAACAATTTAACATCAACATTTAGGAGCGATATGGGTCGGTAGTTTGCTACGTCAGTCGGGTCTTTGTTGTCTTTGGGGATAACTGTGATGTAAGCCTCAAGTAGGCTGTTAGACTTAGCTGGTGTGTGCGCCAACGTGTTGAAGGCTTTCAAGAATCGGGGTGCTAGGATTTCCGCAAAGCTTTTATAGTACTGTACGGAAAAGCCGTCAGGGCCCGGACTCTTGCCCGGTTTCATGGCCTTCAATGCCCTCTCCCATTCCTCCATGGAAAGCGGTTCCTCCAGCGCCTGCCAGTCAGTGGTGGGCAATGGTCGGGGGCTATACTTGTGCAGAAAGTCTCTCATGAGCTCCCGTCTGGTCTCTGTCGGGATGGGCCTACCTTCATTATGCTCTATATCGTAAAGGTTGCTATAAAATGTACTGAATTGTTTAGCAATATCCTCATTTTTAGAGTGGGCCACACCTAGGGGATCTACGATATGGTGGACTGTGTTCGCTAGGGTACGTTTCTGAGTGAATCTGGCTAGCAGTCTGCCGGGTTTGTTACCCTGTTCATAGAAAAGCTTCTGGGATAGAACCTGTCTCCTCCGAGCCCGTTTAGAAAGTTCCTCTAGTAGTGCCACCCTAGTTTCTGCTAGTTCCCGGGCTACACCAATTGCCAGAGAGCGTTTATGTTGGGCTTCTAGAAGGGTTATTTTGTCAGTCAAATCTTTCAACAGGGCCTGGTGTGCCTTCTTTCTCCTCGCCGCAATAGCTAACAGCTTGCCCCTGATGACACATTTATGTGCTTCCCACTGGGTCATAGGGGACACATCCGGGGTGTCATTCTGTTGGAAGTATTCCGTCATGGATTCTGTAATGCTCGTCAAATCTCCTAAGTCCGTGAGGATAGAGGCGTCCAGTCTCCAGGTCCTGGTCTTTGTCTCCCGCTGCGGGAACTGTAAGGTCAGGGTCACTGGGTGGTGGTCCGAGATATACATGTTCTCTATCGTGGCGTCTTGCAGGTAGGACAAGTCCGTCTGGGAAATGAACAGGTAGTCAAGCCTAGAGTATCTGTTGTGCGGGGGTGAGAAAAACGTAAAGTCTTTCTCCTGGGGGTGGAGCGTTCTCCAAGAGTCATGTAGTGTAAGGGATGACAGCGCAATCTTGGCTTGACGCAGGGCTGCAAAGGGTATGGATGAGGTACCCGATGAAGTGTCTAGGAGCGGGTTAAGAGTCATGTTGATGTCCCCCCCTAGGATCAAAAGGCCCGTTTTGAACAGGGTTAGTCGGGATAGGGTCTCTTTTAGAAAGGACACCTGTCTGGTGTTTGGGCAGTAGATGTTAGCAAATGTAATCGGCCTGTCTTTCCAAGTCCCTTTCAGGAATATATACCTGCCCTCTGGGTCAAGGACTTGGTCCGTGAGCTGGAATGTGAATGACTTTGCCATTACCACCGAGACCCCTTTGGTTTTGGAGTCGGGGCAGGTCGCATGAAACACCACTGGGTATCTGCTATTGGTTAGTCGGGGTACGGAGCTCGATTTAAAATGCGTTTCTTGAAGAAACATTACCTGGGCTCTAAGGCGATGTGCCTCGTCCAAGACACTGCTCCGCTTCTCCGGTGTGTTAAGACCCTTTGCATTCAGGGAGTATACTTTGAGGGACAGGGGCATGGTTGTTTGCTTTACTGAGGACATGGTTACTAAGGTATCCTTGTTTGTCTGTGCCTCCCCCAATCCGTCCGGGGGCGTGGGGCTTGCGTTCGGGGGGGGGGGGGAGGGTGAGCTGGGTTTGGGAAGGGAGGTGGTATAAGATGTAGGTAAAAGGAGCAGAGGGGCAGTGAGCTGCCCCGAAAGAAGGGAAAAAGGGGAGAGAGGGACAAACGAGAGGGAGAAGAAGAGAGCGAGCTTCCACTGAATAGGGGCAAATAATATAAGTGTCACCCCTAAAGGTGTCACCAGGTATTTACCGGAGGTAGAGACAGACCAGCTGGTCTACCTGGAGGGGTTCCTAGAAAGATACAGGAACAGGGTAGGGGCCTGCCGGCTGATTTCAAGGTGGGTTCCTGCCTCCTTGTGGTGGGAGTGTAACCTTACACCGAAACTTAGGAAATATCTATTGTCAGCCATCCAGGAATCCAGGCTTAAATGCCTGCATGAACGTGTAAAACCTGTGCTCAATTGTGTGGGGAGAGCCTAAAGCAGCTCTCCCTAAGCCGCGATGGGGAGTCTCCTCAGCCCACCACCCCTTTACTGACTAACATATCACAAGGGGAGATAAAGCTGTACATGTATCTAACGAAACCTTTGTTATACATCATATAAACATTAAACATAAAACACATCAAGTTATAACCAGATACAGCCCTCAAGCCCGGCAACTAAGGCACTGCTAGGTTGGTTATGGCTGAAAAACCGTCTCGCGTAACAATACGCCCGGGAGCAACGCCTTGGGCAGGTGGGGGTCCCGGCCCCCTGCAGCGCCCTTAAGGTGGCACCACCGGGGACCGGTCCCCCCAGCACCCAAGCCGCCGCCCCAACTAAGGCCCTCCCGCAACCCAGATACCAGGAGGGTCAACAACGAGGGGATGTCCCCTCCCGTCGATCCCGGGACCTCGTCTTCCCACGCACCACTGCTACCGCGGGGCATTAGTAAGAGGAAGCTCGTCTAAAGGCTTTGTTTCCTTTAAGCAGCAGGTTAAGGCCCAGAACAAGGTAAGATATCCCTCTCTGCCAAAGGTACTATAAAACATTAAGCTGAGACATTTCCCTCAGTCATTCTATCCCTTATGCACAGACACCATTTTGTAAGAGAGGGGGGGGGGGGGGGACCACCCACCAGTCCCTGGGCCACATATGTTTACCCTCAGGTCAGGGAATATTTACTCCCCACGTCTCCAATGAAGCAATATGGAGGCGCGGGGAGTCGCCGCGGGGGTCCGTGTAGGGACGGACCGCCGTGGAGAAACCAACTGCTGGTGCCCCATCCCGATCAGACAGCTGTGGTCGTGTACTCTTGCATCTGCGATGTGCCCCCAGATAAACCTAGCATGTCCCTTCATGCAGTGCCCATAGGTAGACCAGCTAGGTGACCATTACTTGGTCAGACATCCGACAAAGATAACACAAAAAGAGGCAAAAAAGAGTACCTGTATACCAAGGGTGTGCCAGAAAAATAATAATAGAGACAAAAAAGGAAACAAAAAAAAAGAAAAAGATGCAGGGCTTCCGGGACCAAAAGGTGGGGGTGGGAAGCTGGTGCCTCTTCCCGTGTGGCTGTAGAGACGTGGTCCACCTCTTGCTTCTGCAGGTAGGTTCTTGCCCGGCGTAGGGTCTGTTGAAAAGTCCACTTGAGGTCACCTGTCTCCTTATTCAGCAAGGATTCACTTCTGCAGGGGTTTGGGGGTGCCCTCACCACTTGTAGCAATGAGTGACGTCCAGCACAGTTTGCAAGTAGCAATGTGGGGCCCCAAATGACTGTCTCTGTGGGCAAGCGTAAGGTAGGTTACTACCAGTAGGTGGCTTCCCGCAAACCGCAGGAAGCATGTCGTGGGTTGTGCAAAGGGATAGATGCCTTCCGTGTCTTCAGCTTGAACTTCTCCGTTGTGCTGTATCAGTGATCGGTTTTGCGTCGCGCGTAAGATGGCGATGCTCGTGGGCTTTCATCTGTCTCCATGTCGCCCCTGCGTCTTGGCGAGGAGTCAGCCGAGGACCTACGCCTGCGTTGCCTGCTCCTCTGGGATCTCGGAGTCTCGCCCGGCTGTGTGGGAATCCAGGGCTCCTGCTGCAAGAATGCTCCGTACCATTCCTCCGGCCTCAGGTCTGCTGGCGTTCTCAGCTGGGCCGTGCGGTTGCCATTTGTCGCCTGCAGGCAAAATGGAAACTTCCATCTGTAGGGGATGTGTCTGTCTCTCAGTGCCTGCAGTAAGGGCCGGAGGTCTCTTCTATGCTGCAGTGTTATGGCGGAGAGATTCTGAAACAGTTGGATACGTGCCCCCTCGTGCTCTAGATTGCCATGATTGCGGGCCAGGCGCAGTATTTCTTCTTTCTGTGCAAAGCTGACTAGGCAGCATACTGCGTCTCTGGGTGGGTCAGTGTCTCTCCCTCTGGGCCGCAGGGCTCTATGGCAGCGTTCCATCTCCACTGGGGAGTCGGGTGGTCTGCCCAGGAGGGTGTTAAAGATAGCCCAGATTGCCGCTTGGAGCTGGGGGCCTTCTACAGTTTCGGGGATCCCCCTGACCCGCAAGTTCCGCCTGCGCCCCCTATTATCAAGGTCCTCCATGTGCCTGTGCATGTCCATAAGGTGCTGGCTATGTACGTTAATGACTTGTTGTACCTGATGCAGTGCCGCTCCGTGTGTCATGGCCGCCGCCTCCACGTGTTCCACTCTTGCTGCGACCGCTTTCATGTCACTTCTTAGGTCTGAGATGGCTGCTGTTAGTGTGTTCTTGATGTCAGCAGCCACACTCTGCAGGTCCGCCAGGCATAGGAAGGGCGATGAGTGTGTGGGGGAAGAGCCTGACTGTGATAGCAGCGGTGCGGGCGCCGCCGCGCCTCCTGTATAACTACAGTCCCCGGCTTGCGATGCGGCCTGTGGCTCCGTCTGGCAGGTCCGGAACATGGCCGGAATATTCCTGCTAAGTTGTGTCGCGGGGTCCATCTGCGAGCGGGTGGCCGAGTGACTCTTAGCCGTCATCTTGTGGGGCCAACTGGAGGTTTTAGGCTGCTGCTAGGGCTTCTTTGTCTCCCTGGATGGCGGAGCTCTCTCTCTAAGCGGCCATCTCGGTCCGGTGCTAGGCCACGCCCCCACTTCGGACACTTTTGACACATTTTTGGGACCATTCACATTTACACAGCGATCATTGCTATAAAATTGCAGTGTTACTGTGTAAATGTGACTGGCAGGGAAGGGGTTAACACTAGGGGCGCTGCAGGGGTTAATATGTTCCCTATGTGAGTGATTCTAACTGTGGGGGGAGGGGACTCACAAGGGGAGGAGACCGATCGGTGTTCCTCCATACTGGGAACACACCATCGGTCTCCTCCCCAGTGATAGGACGTGGTTTACACACACAGCTCCACGGTTCTGCTGTTTTCCCGGGCAATCGCGGGTGCCTGGCGGACATCGCGGCCGCCGGGCGCGCGCACTGGGTCCCGAGTAGCGCCCCCTAGGCGTCCGGGAATGGTAGGACGTCATATGACGTCCACCCAGGATGGTAGATCGACCTTGTGGACGTCAAATTACAATGGCTGGGTAATGAAGTGGTTAAATATGAGATCTGGGGTCAAAAAGTCCTCAGATCTCATATTTGGACTTAAATGCAATAATAAAAAAAAAAAAATGAACAACAAAAAAAGTGTGCCTTTAAGACATATGGGCAGAAGTGACATTTTGACGTCACTTCCACCCTCGTCTCCATACCCAGCCACGGACAGGTCCCGATTACCTCCGTCGCTGCCGACGGCTCCAGTAAGCGACGGAGGGCGCGGAAGAACGGCGGGGAGGGGTTGCTCCTCTTGCGCCGCCGATAACGGTGATCTTGCGACAAATCCGCCGCAGAGACCACCATTATCGTTAACAGGACCGCTCACTGAAAGGATGGATACCTTGGTTATGGCAGCAGCTGCTGCCATTACTGAGATATCCATCTTCAACGTATGCCAACGTATATGTACAAGAAGATGAGAATTGTGACATTTCATCAATTACCGCGTCAGGAATTCTAGATTATGAACAGTGGTTTAAGACCGAACACTTCCCAATCGTTCCTTGATTCCGAGCATGCATGTTTGTACTTTTGACTTTTGTATGACGGATTTCTGTACTGACCATCCAAAAATCAGACATTGAGTTCACATCAGACAAAAATTTAATAGCCTGCACATTCAGCTTTTGTCTGATGTAAAAGTCAAATTGTCTGTCAAATACACCGTTCTAACGATCCGAAAATCCGCAGACAGCTCGTCTTCAGACTTTTCCCTTCTGATTTATGTACCGTGTGTACAAGGCCTTACTGTGGAGGGGGGGGGGGGGGTGATTTACTAAAGCTAGAGTGTGCAAAATCTGGTGCAGCTGTGCATAGAAACCAATCAGCTTCCAGGTTTTCACACTTCATCTGAACTTGCATGATTTCAAAGCCGCATTTCAGTCCAAGTTCAGGGGAGACTTGAAAGACATCCGTGTGGGTTCAGGCACAGATGTCTATTAAAATCCCCCCCCCCCCCCCACCCTGGAGTTCAGGAGAGGAGCTTTTGGGCAGAAAAAACTCCTTGACGCATCTAAACACACATAAACACACGTAAACACAAGATGTGTTTAGCGCTTGAGCATTCATTCATTTTAGTTGCCAGAATAAATTTATAAATCAATATTCTGCCCAATTAAATAATTGACCACCCAAAAGTTTGAGCCGCTTGAAACCATCTAAAAGTGCTTGCATTTGGCATGATTTTAATGTTGCTTTTCTCCTGCCTCAGAAGAGCTTGGCTAATGTCCAGTGTACATGAGGCCTTAAAGTGAACAGATCGGCCGATGTATGTCCCTACTTTGAGGACGAATATCGTTGTTATGGCAGCAGCTAGCTACCAGAACCCCAGTATCCCCGTGTGCGGCTGGCGGTCCAGTAAAGGTAAAGATAAAAGAGGTCTCTGCGGCAGATTCACCACAAGATCAAGATCACTTTTATCTGTGGTGGGAGAGGGCCCTCCCGCCGCGATCCGGTGCCCCCGCCACGATCCGGAGCTGTCGGCAGTGGCGGAGGCGATCGGATCCTTCCTGTGGCTGTGCATGGAGACGTGTGAGGGGAAGATGGCCCCCACCCTTCTCCATGACACTGCAGGGCGGAAGCGACGTCAAAACGTCACTTCCTCCCATATCTCTTAAAGGGACATTTTATTTTTTTCCTTTTTTTAAATGACACATTTTTTTTTATTTTTTATTGCATTTTAGTGTAAATATCAGATCTGAGGTCTTTTTGACCCCAGATCTCATATTGAAGAGGTCCTGTCATGCTTTTTTTCTATTACAAGGGATGTTTACATTCCTTGTAATAGGAATAAAAGTGACACAATTTTTATTTATTTTTTAAAACAATGTAAAAATAAATAAGAAAAAAAAGAAATTTGTCCCACCGAGCTCGCGTGCAGAAGAGAACGCATATGTGAGTAGCACCCACATATGAAAACAATGTTCAAACCACACATGTGAGGTATTGCCGCGATCGGTAGAGCGAGAGCAATAATTCTAGCTCTAGACCTCCTCTGTAACACAAAACATGCAAGATTTTTTAAAATGTCGCCTATGGAGATTTTTAAAGGGTAAAAGTTTGTCGCCATTCCCAGAGCGGACGCAATTTTGACATGTTGGGTATCAATTTACTTGGCGTAACATTATCTTTCACAATATAAAAAAAATTGGGCTAACTTTCCTGTTGTCTAATTTTTTTATTCAAAAAAGTGTATTTTTTCAAAGAAAAAGTGCGCTTGTAAGACCGCTGCACAAATACGGTGTGACAGAAAGTATTGCAACGACTGCCATTTTTTTCTCTAGGGTGTTAGAACTTTTTTTTATAATGTTTGGAGGTTCTACGTAATTTTCTAGCAAAAAAAAAATGTTTTTAACTTGTAAACACCAAATCTCAAAAAGAGGCCGGTCTTAAAGTGGTTAAAGTGGCTGTAAAGGCTGAATGGTTTTAACTTTAATGCATTCTCTGTATTAATTTAAAAAACTTATTATGTGCAGATTGCCTGCAGTCCCCCCCCGCCCCCCAAATACTGAGCCAGATCTCTATCCAGCTCGGTGCCCGAGAGCAATTCGCTCTGTCTGATTTCTTACTTCTGGGACATGAAGGCAGCAATGGTCGCAATGGCAGCCACTGGCTCTTGCTGCTGTCAATCACAGCCTATGAGGAGAGAGAGAGTGGGGGGATGGGGCCAAGCCACGCTGTGTGTGTCAATGAACTTGGTTAAGGATCAATCCTGCACGAGTGAGAGCAGGTAAGTATGATGTGTTTGTTATTTTAAAAAAATAAATCTTTTACAATCACTTTAACTGGGCAAAGTAAATACACAATTTTAGTAGACCAATCCAATCATCAAACGTGAGCATTTTCAGATGATTTTGACACAATGTTTCGTAAGCGGCTGCATGTTTTTATGTGTTTTCAAGCTTCAGGTTTTTTGTTTTCGCCAATGAAAGCTCTTGAGCCATGTCTGCTAAGCCAATCACTTTTTGGCCCTATACAGCGTTTTATTATGGAAAGAAGAAAGAAATGGCTGCACATCCAGAACTTTCGATTACCTTTTATTTTGCTTCACAAAGATAACACCAGAGACACCAAACTGTGGTCACGTAGATGTGTTTCACACATACATCTTGTGCTTAATCATGACCAAAAACACACAATCTCACCTGAAAAATGTTCATGTATTGTTTATCACAACAGGCAGCATCACAGCGTGAATGGGCACCATTGAATGTAATGGGAATCTTTATGTTGAACTTCGTCACCCTTTGGGAAAAGCACAACACATTGCTCAGCTGTAAATGGCAGCTTAATATTTTTTAGTGTTCAATAATTTCATATAAAGGAATATTCGTGTGAATACAATGCAAGTACATGACAGTTATAGAGGGTAATAACAGTATTGTAATTAACAATAGGTCTCCAAAAATCATGTGCATGCCAGAAGGATATAACATAATAAAGTATGAGGTTGTGCATGTAAACATTACACACAGTTTAACATTAGAGTAATGAAACCAATGTAAAACAAGGAACAAAAGGAGAAAAGGAAGAATGGAAGGCGTTGGGCAAAGTAAGAGGAAGTTTAGTATTATTTCTTTTTTTTAAAGATTGGATATTGGAGCACCTACATCTGTGAAATACAATTGTTAAAGTACTATTTTGAAGGAATTAGTCTATGAAAGAAAAACTCTGCCTGGTCATGAGCTCGACATCGATTGGTGAGTTGGATGTGAAGACTTGACCATCGAAACCACTGATTTTATGATCATTTTAATTCCTGTGGGGGAGAGAGAGCCAACCTTGATTCAGCTTAAAAACAGTCAGCTAATACCAAGCCAGGGAATGCCCAGAGGCTATGTCTTGAAAACCAACTCTTTTTTTGCAAAACCAATAACATTTTTTTACAAAAATAAAAAACAGCCAGAAAAATGTGACCTAGCTCATTGTTAGTTCTTCTAATGATCATCCAAGGGTCTACAGCTATCAGTACAACAACCAATACAGAAAAGATTATTTTATGTTGACATTCATTAAAACGCTACATGTGCCAATGTGCTTTACAATGAAGTCACCATGCATTAATACACATTTTCAAGAGCGTCTGTAAATTTCAATGGAACCCTCTGTGTGTGTTGCTGTGCACAATGTACTTTATTAGCATACAGGCGTGAACCTACCCAAAAGCTGGATTCACATCATTGTGTATGCTTTTATGCATTTTTACATTGACTATATCAAACGTGCATTTTAACATGCACGTTTAACGTGCATTTTTAGCTCCCCGCTAAAAACACTGCCTGTGGAAAGGAATCCTTGCCACTCTAATGCCCCATACACACGGTCGGAAATTCCGACCACAAAATCCGTCAGATTTTTTCCGACGGATTTTGTCCGACACTGGTGTTGCATACACACGGTCGGACAAAGTTGTCTGAAAATCCGATCATTCTGAACGTGGTGACGTTCGTTGCGTATGACGGAACTACGTAGAGGCTAGTAGCCAATAGCTTTGGTCTAGTAATTTGATCTGAGCATGCGTGGCACTTTGTCCGTCGGAATTCGCTACACACGATCGGAAAAAGTCAGATCGGACTTTTCTGTCGGAAAATTTGAGAGCAGGATCTCAATTTTTTTCGGACGGAAAAAGTCAGATTTTCCAACAACATTTTCCGTCGGAAATTCCGACCAAGTGTACGGGGCATTACAGTAAAGAACCATCTATGCAGTTTAAGGTTAAACCTCTTTTCTTCTAATTTTAATGAGTGGCCATGTGTCTTATTATACTCCCTTCCACGGAAATGTTTTATCCCTATTGTGGGGTCACCAGTATGGTGTCTGTAAATTTAAATCATACCCCCTCTCAAGCGTCTCTTCTCTAGAGAGAATAATTTCAGTGCTCGTAACCTTTCTTCATAACTAATATCCTCTAGTCCCTTTACTAGCTTTGTTGCCCTTCTCTGTACTCGCTCCGTTTCCAGTACATCCATCTTGAGGACTGGTGCCCAGAACTGGACAGCATACTCCAGGTGAGGCTGGACCAGCGTTTTGTAGAGTTAGAGAATTATCGTTTTATCTCTGGAATTAATCACCTTTTTAATGCATGCCAATATTCTGTTTGCTTTGTAAGCAGCTTGGCATTGCATGCCATTGCTGAGCCTATCATCTACTAGGACCCCCAGGTCCTTTTCCATCCTTGATTACCCCAGAGGTTCCCCCCCTCACCCCCTCCAGTGAGTAGATTGCATTCATATTTTTGCCACCCAAATGCATTATTTTACATTTTTACACATTAACCCTCATTTGCCATGTAGTTGCCCACCCCATTCAATTGTTCAGATCTTCTTGCAAGGTTTCCACATCCTACAGAGAAGTTATTGCCCTGCTTAGCTTAGTGATACAGAGATTGAACTGTTTACCCCATCCTCCAGGTTGATTATGAACAAATTAAATAGGATTGGTCCCAGCACAGAACCCTGGGGGACCCCACATTCCACCCCTGACCATTCTGGGTACTCCCCATTTATCACCACCCTCTGAACTCGCCCTTGTAGCCAGTTTTCAATCCATGTACTCACCCTACGCCAACAGACCTTACTTTGTACAGTAAACGTTTATGGGTAACTGTGTCAAATGTTTTTGCAAAATCCAGATACACCACGTCTACGGGCCTTCCTTTATCTAGATGGCAGCTCACCTCCTCATAGAAGGTTAATAGATTGGTTTGGCAAGAACAATTATTCATGAATCCATGCTGATTACTGCTAATGATACTGTTTTCATTACTAAAATCTTGTATCTAGTCCCTTATCATCCCCTCCAAGAGCTTGCATATTATTGATGTTAGGCTCACTGGTCCAACTGGTCTAATTGTTACTCTACATAAAGATGGCCTAGGCTATAAGAAGATTGCCAAGACCCTGAAACTGAGCACGGTGGCCAAGATCATACAGTGGTTTAACAGGACAGGTTCCACTCAGAATAGACCTTGCCATGGTCGACCAAAGAAGTTGAGTGCACTTGCTCAGCGTCATATCCAGAGGTTGTCTTTGGGAAATAGACGTATGAGTGCTGCCAGCAGTGCTGCAGAGGTTGAAGGGGTGGGGGGTCAGTCTGTCAGTGCTCAGACCATACGCCGCACACTGCATCAAATTGTTCTGCATGGCTGTCGTCCCAGAAGGAAGCCTCTTCTAAAGATGATGCACAAGAAAGCCTGCAAACAGTTTGCTGAAGGTAAGCAGACTAAGGACAGGGATTACTGGAATCTGATGAGACCAAGATAAACTTGTTTGGTTCAGATCGTGTCAAGTGTGTTTGGAAGCAACCAGGTGAGGAGTACAAAGAAAAGTGTGTCTTGCCTACAGTCAAGCATGGTGGTGGGAGTGTCATGGTCCGGGGCTGCATGAGTGTTGCCGGCATTGGGGAGCTATAGTACATTGAAGGAATCATGAATACCAACGTATTATACCATATACTACCATGTAGTGTGACATACTGAAGCAGAGCATGATCCCCTCCCTTTGGAACCTGGGCCTCAGGGCAGTATTCCAACATGAGAACGATGTTTATTTTCACATGAGCACTATATATTTACTGTGCATTTGAGTTTCCACTCCCTTATATATTTTTTTATTTATTATTTACTGGCACTTCACCATTGGTCAATATTTGTGTGTTTCTATGTTATATATACATTTGGTATCCAATTATTGGGTGTATAGTGCATATTACATAGCACAGCACTTTTCAATTCATTTATTTTACAATTTGTTCTGATTTTAGCTGCTGTTTCTTATATTGATCCTATTACCCTTTACATATTTTTATATTTGTGATGAGATCATATTTATAGCGCAGCATAGTATTTACACATGTAATTAAAAAGGCAGACTACATAGTGCTCTTCTTTGAAGCCCAATGAGAGGGTAAAATGCATACAGGAGGGAGTAGCCGAGCCTGTGACGTCACGCAGCCGCTGCTGTCCTTGTGTAGTGGTGAGCGAGCAGCTGTAGTATTGATACAGGAATTTTTTACTCATGTATCTTGTAAATGTATTTTTAATGGAGCATTTTAATAAATATGTTGAAATGGAGAGCATTATATAGTCTGCCTTTTGTATTACATGTGGTTCACCGAACAAGGAGACGTGTTAATAGAGCTGGATCCCAGGAGGGGAGGAAGGAGATCGTAGCAGAGTATATCACAGGAAAGATTGTATACAGTGCCTATTTAACTCATCTTTGAGGTGAGCAGGTCTTTCAGCCGGTGGTGGTGTGCACTTGTTTGTGTCAAATAAGTTGATTGGGGATTGAGGAGCACAACGGTGGATCAGACACATTTTTGGACTTTGTTTTGTGATAAGTTTTAGTGGATTTTGATTTTACACAAAGTATTTTCTCCAAGCACGGTATATATATAAAAATACAGTAGCGCAACACTATATGAGTTATTTATATACATATATGTAGCAGGAGGCGCTCTGTCACCCGTGGCCCCGCACCTCCCGCCATTCCTGCCGGCAGCCGCCAGGCTAGAGGCTGACACAGGCAGAGGGGATAACGCGCCTGTCAGTCCCGGCGGGGGATTTATCCCCCTCCCTCTTTCTTCCTGTGTGTAGCGCTGTTCTCACACACAGGCATCCGCCTGCTCTTTCTCCTGCCTCTCTATTGGCAGAGAAGGAGAGACAATCACGAGGGAGAAAAGCAAGGAACCATGGGATATGAAGTCCCATCACCAAACAGCCCCACTGACATTTAAAGCGGCGGTACTAAAAATCACATTGGCTCTGCAAACCAGAGGGCTGGCTAAGGACTCCATTTAGGAAGGCTGAGGGGAGTTCTCCATGAGGCAAAGAGAGAGACAGATGTGACCTGAGGGGCTGCTGTTGCCCACAGAGGCGATCCAAACAGCCACAGTTCCAGGTGTCGGTGTGTTGATCTTGCCACAGCTCCAGAGGTCGGTGTGTTGATCCTGCCAGGATCCAGGAGTGGGACGATGATGGATATCCGAGAGGGATCCCAGGTGCATCTACAGGCGTTTCTGAGCGAGTTTACCATTCCGGTTACAAGGTTACCAGTTGGGCCTTTTGGGAAACCTGACGCTTGATCCTTTGGCCGCAGGACAGGTGAGCGGGCATTTGCCCATCTTTAAAGAAATGATAGTCAGGCAACATTGCCTTACCAGTGCCCATATTTGTAGAAACACTTGTACCCTGCTGAACAGTCACTACATTCCGCTTTGCCTACCGGGATACTGCTAACATCCCACATTCCACTTTACCTACCAGGATATTGCTAGCATCCTACATTTCACTTTTGCCTACCAGGATACTTTCAAGTACCCCTTTGTTTATCCTTCTCAACAGGACACCAAGTGCATCAACGCCAGGCTAGCCGAAGATCCTGGATATCTCCATTGTGAGGACCCTTTCAGTTACTCTTTCAGTATGACTAATTTAGTGCTTCCAGTGACCACTTTAACCACTTAAGGACCAAGCCTCTTTCTGAGATTTGTTGTTTACAAGTTAAAAACATTTTTTTTTGCTAGAAAATTACTTAGAACCCCCAAACATTATATATATATTTTTCCTAACACACTAGAGTATAAAATGGCGGGTGTTGCAATACTTTCTGTCACACCGCATTTTCGCAGCAGTCTTACAAGCGCACTTTTTTTTAAAAAAAATAAACTTTTTTTAATTAAAAAATAAGACAACAGTAAAGTTAGCCCAATTCTTTTTTATATTGTGAAAGATAATGTTACGCCCGCTCGTGGAATGGCGACAAACTTTTACCCTTAAAAATCTCCATAGGTGAAGTTTAAAAAAATTCTACAGGATGCGATACCTCACATGTGTGGATTTAACACGGTTTTCATATGCGGGCGCTACTAACGTATGCGGTCGCTTCCACACGCAAGCTCGGCAGGACAAAAAAAAAAATGTTTTCCTTTTTATTATTTATTTTACCTTTTATTTTTTCACTGTTCTTTAACCACTTTGCGACTGCCGGCTGTCAAATGATGGCCAGGCGGCGCAGCTCTCGTTGTGGGAGGGCGTCATATGACGTCCTCCCCTTCTGTGCACTCCAGGGAGCGCGCGCGCGTGCCGCCGGGAGCGCGCGCGCGCTCTCGCCGTATCACTGGGCACCCGATGCGCGTGTGCCCAGCGGCCGCGATGTCCGCTGGACACCCGCGATTGCCCGGTAACACAGCGGGACCGTGGATCTGTGTGTGTAAACACACAGATCAACGGTCCTGTCAGAGGAGAGGAGCCGATGGTGTGTTCTCTGTACAGAGAAACACTGATCGGTCTCCTCCCCTTGTGAGTCCCCTCCCCCCACAGTAAGAATCACTCTTAGGGAACATAATTAACCCCTCCCCGCCCCCTAGTGGTTAACCCCTTCACTGCCAGTGTCATTTATACAGGAATCAATGCATTTAAATAGCATTGATTGCTGTATAAATGACAATGGTGCCAAAAATGTGCCAAAAATGTGTCAAAAATGTCCGATGTGTCCGCCATAATGTCGCAGTCACAATAAAAATCGCTGATCACCGCCATTACTAGTAAAAAAAAAAATATTAATAAAAATGCTATAAAACTATCCCCTATTTTGTAAACGCTATAACTTTTGCGCAAACTAATCAATGATCGCTAATTGCGATTTTTTTTTTTTACCAAAAATATGTAGAAGAATACGTATCGGCCTAAACTGAGGAAAAAAAATGTTGTTTTATATATTTTTTGGGGATATTTAGTATAGCAAAAAGTAAAAAATATATATTTTTTTTTTAATTTGTCGCTCTTCTTTTGTTTATTGCGCAAAAAATAAAAACCGCAGAGGTGATCAAATACCACCAAAAGAAAGCTCTATTTGTGGGGAAAAAATGATAACAATTTCATTTGGGTACAGTGTCGTATGTCCGCGCAATTGTCATTCAAAGTGCGTCAGCGCTGAAAGCTGAAAAATGGCTTAGTCAGGAAGGGGGTGAAAATGCACTGTAGTGAGGTGGTTAAAAAAAAAATGTCACTTTTATTCCTATTACAAGGAATGTAAACATCCCTTGTAATAGAAAGAAAGCATGACAGGACCTCTTAAATATGAGATCTGGAGTCAAAAAGGCCTCAGATTTCATGTTTACACTAAAATGCAATAATAATAAAAAAATAATAATTTTTGTCATTTGAAAAAAAAAAAAAAAAAAAATGGCCCGTTTTAAGAGCTATAGTGTAGTGATCTAATATAATCGTTCCTTCCTCGTAGATGGTATATGGTTATTAAAAGTATTGTCTCCGCAGCAAAACCCGATTCTCCCAGAGAGAGATTTTATTGACTTCCAAAACAGAACATTCTTGCAAAACAGAACATTCTTACGGAGACGGGTGGGGGCCATCTTCCCCTCACTCATCTCCATAACAAGCCAGGAGAAAGATCCGATCGTTTAAAAGGCTTTTGAGGTGTAGAATAGACTTGAATCCCCAATCTATATTCTTGCATAATGAATTTGTCTTAGAATGCCTAAATAGTTATGGAAACATATATATATAAATATGTATATATATAATATATATATATATGTTACATCTCTCTTCCCCAGCCTCTAAAATATCCCCATCTCCATCACACACACACACCACTTGCATAAGATTTACACATCAAAGGGTAACAGATACCAAGGTGTAGAATAGACTTGAATCCCCAATCTATATTCTTGCATAATGAATTTGTCTTAGAAGGTTTTCATTTTCTTAAAGATGCTTTTGCACAAACACCAGCAAATCCCGAAATTCTACTTCCATCTTTATAGTAAGAAGAACCATCCATGTACCAGCTCTCACTTTCAAGTTCAAAAGGCTGAAAAAAACTGCTATTGCTGTACTTTGTAATTTGCTGTAGGCCGACTCCTCATTTCCATCCTTAATAGAGCAGTTGCTTGAATCATTCAGTCCATAATTCCACCTGAATGGTATACCAATTTATATACCAATCTATAATTCATATATCCATATAATCCATATATAATCCCCCACTTTCAGATAGAATCAGCTTGACATCAGCGTTTATCAGATCTTCTATCCAGACAAAGCAGCAGTGGAAAATCTTGCCAGTAAAGTTAGGTCTTTTTTCATCCATATGTCAATAATATTAATGACTGATTCAACAAAGTTTCAAATCATGACTGGAGTGATGAATTTCACTCACCCCTCTTATAAATTTAGGAAAACCACCCAACATACTATAATTTATGCTATGCCAAGCCATTGTGCAGCATCTCACCTTAGATATCAAATATATTGATCAATATGCAATATGTAATATGCAACATGTAATGTAACATGAAAAATTATTTTCGGTTTAAACGTTTCGCTCTGGTTTTAAGATAAAGTTCAAGAAATAAAACATAATAAAATAAAAAAAATAAAAATAAAAATAAAAATGGAAAAGGGTGAAAAATAAAAATAAAAATAAAAAATAGGGCTTGATGAATAAAAATGGGAAAGGGTGAAAAATAAAAAATAAAATATAGGGAAAAGTCCATTGTCCAAGTCAAAAAGTCAAAAAAAAAAAGTAAATTGCTTGATGAATATTGAGAGAGTCCATGATATTGTTTATTCAGTGTTTCTCCCCCACTAGCCAGAAATTTCAGCTTGCAGTTCACATGCTATGCGGATGCAGTATCTTCAATATATCTGAAAGACAAACAAACTCTCCAACAAAACTAATTAGCAAGATCCTTAAACATTCTTTGAAGTTAAAACAAAGGACTATTTACACATCCACAGGTTGAAACTAAAACCACCCCTCTGCTAGAGAAATGTCACTTGTATTCAAAAACAGATCTGGATAATGTAATCTGTTTAGCTGTCCCAGCAATGTGTAATGTTCCATTTTCATTTTATCGTACTCAATCTTCATTTGATAGAATGTTTGTATTTGCATTTTGCTGCAGATTGCTGAATCCACGATTCGATGCATATCTGCATTCCTGAGATCTCTTCTCTAATTCCATAATTCTTAATTTCAATCTCTCATTTTCCTCTGATAATTCATTACAACGTTTAGACTTCTCAAGCAGAGCTTCCCCAATGGTGACTGCATGCAATTTTAAATTTACAGTCTCAGATTCTGATTGGTTTTGTAACCTCTGACAAACCTTGTTGCTATTATCAACTGCACTCTGTAACTGGGTAATTTCCTCAACCTTATCCTTCAACGAACTTTCCATTGTTAAACAGCAAGATAACAAGCCCTGTACAATACAACCTTTTCTTTTACTTTCTGAAATTTTGCTCTCAAAAACAGTTTTTTCTAAAAATTCATTCATCATAGTCCATGTCTGCTTATATTTTTCTGGCACTTCATAAGGACCGCCATGACGCTTAATACATTTTAACACCCATCTGTTAACTTTATCAGAACTGACACTAGCTTCACACTGAGTAAGCATTTTTACTATATTATTAATAATTTAAAAAGAGAAATATTTTACTCACCGCATTAATTACTCCTTCAGCTTCCAGCTCAGGTCTTCTGGTACACGATGCAGTCCTTTTCTTCGTTTCCAGTCTCCAGAGAATAATTCTGGGGTTCCAAACTTGTTTGATTTTGTAGATCAGACTCTCTTATGTCACAACCAGACGTTAGAGTCACAGCACAGGTCTTGGGTCTCCATCAGACTTCTGTCCAACTCACGGATTGTTATCACCGACTTCTGTTACGACTTCTGCTACTAAGTCCTGAAAATGCTCTTCTGGTCGCTTGAACGGCACCAATGTAGTGATCTAATATAATCGTTCCTTCCTCGTAGATGGTATATGGTTATTAAAAGTATTGTCTCCGCAGCAAAACCCGATTCTCCCAGAGAGAGATTTTATTGACTTCCAAAACAGAACATTCTTACAGACGATAAAATCCAACAGAGTACACGACAAAGAATATCTTCTCCTAGACCCGTCTTTCTCTAGACTAGCTGACAACCTGCCTGTCTTCTCATATATTGATCTGACACTGGGGGGGGGGTCAACCAAATGTTTACCATGAAATACCCCCCTCAATTCTAATTACCATATATATATAAATATGTATATATATAATATATATATATATGTATCATATATATATATATTAGATATAATATACTACAATACGGAGACGGGTGGGGGCCATCTTCCCCTCACTCATCTCCATAACAAGCCAGGAGAAAGATCCGATCGTCTCCATCACTACCAACGGCTCCAGTAAGCAGCGGAGGGCACCAGAGCGCGGTGGGAGGGGTTGCCCTCTCCCGCCTCCGATAAAAGTGGTCTTGCAGTGAATCTGCTGCAGAGACCACTTTTATCTGAAAATGGACCGTCCGCTGAAGAAGAGGATACCAGGGTTATGGCAGAGATATTCCTCCTTAAAGTAGCGACGTAAACCTATGGTGGGCGGTCCGTAAGTGGTTAAAGGGGAACTCTCACATTAACTGTTAGAGTGATAATTTGCATTTGTGGCCTATTGCCTCACATGTTCATTGCCTGGGTCTCTGATTTCAGGATTTCAGGGAAACAGACTGACTGTTGTTAAGTCAGATCAGTTCCCCTTTATGCCTGAGTGCATAGGCTATCCTAGTTGGACTTTGCTATTTTGAAGTCTGCATTTTGGTTTTGATTAACACTATTAAAGACCATAGTTTGCCATTCTTGACTATTGAGTTAACAAATCACTGTTTGATTGTGGAAAGTCTCCCAATAGGCAAACTTCCTGTTCACTACACTACCCACTACAGGGTGGAGTACTTGTCTGTATGTTCTAAATAAGAGGCCCCAGACAGTCTCAGGGCTATACTTGCTGGACACTTACATTTTAAGATGGCTCCTTGACAACTGAGGCTCTAGTGGTATCTCTAGAATTGAGGTCAGGAGAACAATGGGAAGGTTCCTTTGGTAATTTCCATCCCAGTCAACCACTTACCACCTCCATGTGGGAGAAAAAACATGCTCTCTAGGCCCAACAGTAGGGCTCCATGGCAGTCAGTATTTTCAAAGTTGATGAAGAATGAAAAAAAAAAACTACATCCCTACACATATTCAGTATAGACTTTTATTTTACTTCTAGATCTCATTTGAAAAAGAAGAATTAAATAATTCTGATGTGCAAAACCAGTTGCAATATTCTATAATATACTTTTCACATAATCATCTTTAGAAACAACTTGGAAAGGTAGCACTTGTAATTTAATTTCAGCAATGCACTGAGGTCATATGTCTTTTGAGTGGGATAATTAGAGGTAATTATGCCATATTAGCCCTTCAATTTAAAATACCCATGTGCTACATAGTAACTTGGCTCTAGGGTTGGACAGCACTTAACCAACTTTTAAATGTCAATGATCATTTATGAAAGATTTAAGTTATGTACATTAAATGAAGAATATTGGATGGATCACAGTTTCAGTGCTGCTTTTTTTAAATGCTATGTGTTATTTTATTTATTTTTTCAAACAGGCTCCAAACAATAAGTAGTCACAATGGGATTTCGCCAGAGCAGTAATTGCGTACTTCCTTTTAGCGTGGGTATGTGTAATTTTATATTTGCTGCCTACACTTTTAGATATATAACAAAATGCCATTGCTGAATCAAAGCAAAATAACACAGGCTGGGAAGAGACAGAGTCACATAACATGAATGCAGCTTTTAGCCAAGACATTTTTGAAAAGGTTATTTTCTTGGCACAGCTTGGAGACAATAGATTGCTTTAAATAGTCAGGTCCTATAATGCACTATAATAGTTATTTAACAATGATGAATTTGCCAGTGCCTTTTTCCTTTTCAGCCATTTATACTGTCATAGAAACTTTGCTGTACAGGCTGACAGTGTCCCACACACAATACGTGGCCCATACACAAAAAGTAAGCAGATCCTCTTAGGTTTCACAAGGTCGCAAGTCTTAAATAAAGCTCACAATCTCATGAAACACACCTTTTATATATTTCATATTTAATTGAAAGAAGATATACAGTATTACTTTTTCAATTCCAATACATAGCATCCTTTATACGAATGCAGTGGTAAAATCCCTATGAATTCATGTGAATAAGAGGATTAAACTAGCTTATTTATAAAAAAAAATGTATCTGTGCCTTGACAGACTGGGAAACATGTCAACTAGTGAGTGTGCTTGTAGCTTTAAAGTAAACTTACATTTTTATTTATTTTTTAATTATTTACCTTAAAGCCCAACTCCAGGCTCCCCTCCTCTGGAGGCCTCCTGCTGTATTTTATGAAGTGTTTCATACTTTACTTCTTCATATGTTTTCAGGTTGGTCACATGATGTGTAGGATTTTATTTGGATATTTAGACTGGGTTGTCCTCAATGATGCAGAGAGAGATGCTAACCTGATAACATCAGCACCACTCAGTCAGTGTGATGATGCCCTGCACTCACAGGATAACCTTGGTATTCTGGGATGATTGAAGCTGGGAGTCATTCAAACCTGAAAGACTGAGGATATCTTGTGGCATAAGGGAAAGACCATGGAGGTGAGAACTGCAGCAAGAGTTAAAGTTTTATTTTAAAAGCCAGTGCACAGTGAGCCGTCCTCGCATGCCAAGGTGCTAGGTGTAATCCTGGACCTTCAACTCTCCCTTTGACCCAACATTCAATCAGTGTCCAAAGCTTACCACCTAAACCTCAATAACATCTCTAAAATATGCCCCTTCCTAGCCAACGATACCTGCAAAACTCCTTGTTCACTCCCTGGTCATCTCTTGCCTCGACTACTGCAACTCCCTCCTCATTGGCTTACCTTAAAATAGACTTTCCCCCTTTCAGTCCATCATGAATGCTGCTGCCAGACTCATTCCCCTTACCAACCACTCAGTGTCTGCTAATCCCTCCACTGGCTGCCACTCACCTAATAAATTAAATTCAAAATACTAACAACAACTTACAAAGCCATCCACATCTCTGTACATCTCTAACCTAGTCCCAAAATACCAACCTAATTGTTCTCTTGGTTCCTCCCAAGACCTCCTGCTCTCTAGATCCCTTGTCACCTCCTCCCACGCTCGGCTCCAGGACTTCTCCCGAGCTCCCCCATCCTCTGGAACTCCCTACCTCAACCAGTCTGACTATCTTCCAGTTTGTCCACTTTTAGACGGTCCCTGAAAATCCTCCTCGTCAGAGAAGCCTATCCCGCCACCACCTATCAACTATACTTTTATTTTCTCCATCAGCTCATCCAACACAGTTATTTCCTTTTGTATCACTTGACCCTCCCTCTTATATTACAAGCTCTAACAAGCAGGACCCTCTGATTCCTACTGTAATAAATTGTATTGTAATTGTAAAGTGCTGCCTGAACTTTTGGCGCTATATAAATCATGTAAAATAATAATAATGTCTATACATACATACTAAACATGTATTGACAGGCAAAAGTGGAGTGCATTCACTATTATTGTGTAGAATTTTTTTTTTTATACTTTATAGTCCAGTTTGTCTTCTGGATTTTGGTTGCCACCTGAAAGTATCATACAGCTAATACCCCATGTAAAGACCTTACACTTCTTACAAAACAAACCTTAATTGAGGCCATACATACTGAAGGAAAGACAAAGGGTCTGCATATACTCATGATATGCATAATCAATGTTATGTCTCTGCAACCTATAACCTATTCAAACGTTCTTTTCCCTCTTAGAAGCAGAGAGAGGCAGGTACCCTAAAATTCTGTTGCTCCATGACTTGCCCTGCTTACCCACCGGTAACATAGCCAGAGCTGGGGAAAAGATATTTTAGGGTAGCATACAAATCTGAATCCTAAGGGAACTGCCACCTTTACCTTCTAAAGATTAGGAGATTCGAGTAGGAATTAGATAATTATATATAGGTAAAGTGGAAACGACTTTGATATCTCAATCATAATAAACATCAAAGAATGCCACCAGATTCCATATTTCCATACAAACTTTAATATTGTCAGTTTTCATCATTGAGGGAAAGAGTTAAGTAAAATAGTGAAAAATTCAGCATACAATTATCTCTGTTACTTCATACAGAGAAAAAGGTAAATGAGCACATTTTTTTACATTTACAATTTCTTTCTCAGTTTGTTCCCTCTGTATCTCTACTTTCCCCATTGCTAGGAGAGAATAATTATGGGCTGTCATTTTGTATGCACTGATATAAAAATGTTCAGCTACTTCGCTCACACATTCATGTTCATTGTAATTATACAGCAGCCCCGATTTGTGTCTGCACTGTAATCAGGAAGAAAGACTATTTCTTGGATTATGTAATGTAAACTGAATTCCATCAGAATCTAGCGAGTACTCTGTGCACTTCCAAATATACATTTGTTGTTGCTGTTCTTATTATAATTAATAAAATGCTGATTAATTAGCTCTTTTATGTAAGTCCACTGGAGTGGCTTCAATGAGCCCCTGCCCTCCTGTTCCCTTAGGTCTCAGAGTGCAGTGTGGCATTGGGGATTTGCACGTCTTACATATTTACAAGCTCCGTTTTTGCTACTATTGCCAGGAGAAACATGCAACCCTATAAGTGCTGGTTCTGAAAGGCATTTACAAGCCATTTGGCTGCACCAGAAAAAAAAAGTGCAATTTTGAATCTTGTTTAACTTAAAATGCATGTGGAGACTGTTCAAAGCAGAACTAGAGTATGGATCACCATATGCTCTGGAAAAAGACAAAATTTGTTGATAAGTTGGAGTTTAGTGCAATTAGTGTGAAAACTGGAGTGTGAATGTGAGGAGTGTGGAGTATTTTCTGTTAAAGTTTTTGTAAACTAGACATGTGCGCCGTCAATAAATTTGTTTCGTTCCGTTGCGTATTAGAATTAATTAGTATTTTGTAATTCGTGTCCGAAATTCAATTTGGATTCGTACAAAATACGAATTTTCGTTAGGTTTGTTAACTTTTCGTAACAATTACGATTGTTCGTTATGATGAATTTATCATTATGAGGGGCTCCCACCATCCCTGTGCTGACTTCCTATGTTTTTAACTTTTTTTACTTTTAGGTTCGTTAACTTTCGTAACAATTAGAAATGTTTGTTATGATGAATTTATTATGAGGGGCTCCCACCATCCCTGTGCTGTGGTGACTTCCTGTGTTTTTTAACTTCATCATAACGAATAATCGTAATTAACGAACATTCTTATTTTGTCCGATTCTGAATCTCCCATCGACTACCAGTACCAGTCTCCCACTCCCATATTAAAAAAGGTAATTTTCCCAACCCTCACTCAGCAGCAGACGAAAACCTCTGATTGGTCAACAAAACACTAGTCACGTTTCCTTTGTAACAGAATTTGGATCCAAAATTCATAAACTAAATTTTGTATTTCGTACAAAATTCGGAAGCCTAGAAATTCTTAGTTCGGATCCTCCCGAATGTACGAATTTATGGAAATTTATAAGAAATTTTCGATTCGTACGAAACTAATCGCACATGTCTATTGTAAACCCTTTTTTTCTTTTAATAACAAACATGTTATATTTACCTGCTCTGTGCAATGGTTTTGCACAGAGCAGTCCCAATTCTCGGGTCCCCACTGATGCACCTGACTCCTCCCCCCCGGCCGAGTGCCCACCATAGCAAGTGGGTTGCTATGAGGGCACTTGTGCAGGCTCGCTCCCAAGCCACGCTCTGTGTGTACATTGACACACAGAGTGTGGCTCAGCTCTGTCCCCACTCTCTCTGTGTATAAGGGGCCTCTTGGGGGGGGGGGGGGGTGCTGCACTCAGAAGGTTTTTTACCTTAATGCAGAAAATGCATTAAAGTAAAAAACCTTCCGCCTTTAGAACCACTTTAAGGGTCTGTAATTAACTTATAAGGAGATATTAGGCTTTATTTGCTATACTGTTTTATTGAATACTTTGCTCGTATTTTTTATATAACCTGGAACATGATTGAACATGTATTTTGGGTTATTTTCTATACATGTTAAGGTTGTTTTTAGTTATATTTCTGGCACACTTTAATCCAGAGCTGCAGCTGACCAGATTGTTCATAAACAAACCATATTTGATCTCCATAAATTGATGTCATCACAATTGCATGATTGGAAGCCACACTGATGGCGTCCACGATAATGCATCTATGAACTAGGTGCATGCTCCTAGTTTGAAAAAGGAACACAGATTAATATTTTCGGTGCATGAGGAACCATGCTAAAAATAGTGACCTATAGTTTGCCACCAACCTAGACTAAGAAATATTCTTACATACTGGAAATATTTTCTTATCAACGAATACAATTTTCTCTAATCATAAAAGTTTTTCTCCAATGATTTGGTACTACCAGCCCTCATGATGCATCGGATCACCTTGGCAATGAACATTTTGTGCAGCTCTACTCTATTTTAACTGACAAACATTTCCCCTGGGTGTTGAATACAGTTAATAAAGGTGTAAATGTCATTATTGAGTCTGGGCACTAAAAAACACATTAAATGTCATTAGAGCTATGTGAAGGCTGCACGGACTAAAAAAGTTAAATTAAAATTACAGTGGGAAATTTGTGTGCATAAGGTTTTTACCAGATATTCTCTCAGCGAGAACTCAGTAGGGTTGTATTTGCTGATACAACAGTAGCTAAATGTTTGCTTAATCAATAGCCACGGGCATCCATGCTTGATTCACATTGACAATGAATTAACAGTAAAGAATGTTGAGCTATTTCAAGTGAAAAGTGATACACTTACTTTTTGTCACATTCGGCTCAGTGCAGACCTTCTGCAGGCTTGCCATTTTTAAGATACACATGTAAAAGAGATTGATAGAGTGTACATAATTTTATTAACCAATAAGGGCTCACTCGCACATGTCCATTGAGTTGCATAGACTACCACAGGCTTAAAGAAGAACTCCACGTATTACAACACTTTAAAAAAATGCGCTGACTTATATGGGGTTATGTCCAACAAGGTGCATGCCCTGTGGACTTATCTCTTTTATTTACTATTTACATGTTTGCTGAGCTCTAGGAATACAGCTAGCTATCACTATACTTCCAGTGCTGGACCTTCATGGCTCGGATCCTGCAGCCGCAGAGTCTGCCTGCTCTGCCCACCCTCCCCCACTCTTGCACAGGAGGCTTGGTATTATGTTAATCCATTCACAAAATACAAAGTATTCTGAAAATGGACAGCGGAGGGGAAAGGCAGGCAGTGTGTCCCTTTCTGCAGTCAGAGTTCTGGAGTATAATGATAGCTGTACTCCTGATGCTCAGTAAAAAATGTAAACAGGAAATACAAAAGACAGGTCCACAAGGAGGCATACACCTCCTTAGACTTAAACCCTTATAAACCAGGATATTTTTTTAAAATAAAAGTAATTCCTGGAGTTCTGTTTTAACACAAGGAAACATAAAAAACAAATGTTTACACCATACAGGTGCATTGCGATGCATTGTTTTGAAACCCCTGTTTCAATTTTTTTAATATTATTATTATACAAGATTTATATAGTACAGTTTGCAAACAGTACAGTTACAAAACAATTCAATACAGGAGGAATCAGAGGGCTCCACTCGTTAGAGCTTACAATCAAAACAATCTTTACACTTTGTAATTATATTTGTACATGTGGGTAGCAGCAATTGCTCATTTCAACAAAAGCTTGCTTCTTGCTCTGTACTCATACGTAATAGTTGCACTTTAAAATCTTCTTCATAATCCTATGGGGGTGATATACTAAGGGCTCTTTCACACGGGGCGGATCCATATTGATCCGCCCCGTGAAGATCCGCTGCTCAGCGGGGATCGTACAGCTGTTCCCCGCTGAGCCGGCTGATGACAGGGCGGTCCCTGCATGCTGTGCAGGGACCGCCCTGTCAGTTCTCCGCTCTCCTCTATTGGGTATTGGATGAACACGGACCGTCTGTCCGTGTTCATCCGATCCGCTCTGCAGACGGATGAAAAAATAGGGTTTTCCTCCGTCTGCAGAATCGGACAATTGCGGAGGCGGACAATAGCGGGTGTCAGCGGATGCTCATCCGCTGACACCCGCTATCCCATAGACATGCATGTATGTTCGTTTTTCATCCAAAAACGGATGGATGAAAAACGGACATACGGTCCGCATGTGTGAAAGGGGCCTAAGAAGAAGGCACTGCACCAGTTCATACTTCAATTGGTGCGCTGGAAAAGTAATTAACTGAACGTGCGAACAGGTGCCCATTGAAGCACAAATAACGATAATAAATACCTGCATATGTAAACTGCAACTGGCGCTAGGGTAACTGTAGTTTTCTCATTGATAATAGCGCACACCCAATACAATTGGTTAATTTCATCTCATTGGATGTGTCTTGTTAGGCAATTAGTAGGTGTACTCAGTTAATTAACCCTTTTGATGCTAATCTCATCCCTATCACTTCTAATATATCTTTGAAATGTGTTTTTTTTTCTTTTTTTACCTAAATCTTTCAATACATTACAAAGAACAGAGAAGTGTTTCTAAACCCAATAAATGAATATTTTCAGATCTTGATCTTTAAATGTGACCATACACCCCTAACAATTTGCCTGATGTTGGAGGTTTAAAGAACTGGCATTTCCTATTGTGTGGAAGTTTGCCTGCCTCTTTCTTCCTCATGTACACTCATATTGGCCAATAGAAATGTATGTGAGCAGGGGGAAGCATTAGCACTAAGAACACGTTTTAGATCCATCACAATAACCTGGGATTCAACTGCAGCGTCTATTATGTGTTTCTAAATTCCTGTTTTTTACCTGAGGGCAGCTATTTTTAACCTACTGACAGATGCTTTAAAGTGAATCTATGGCTGGGATATAGACATTCCAAGTATTTTCATATTCTTAACAAAGGAGTAAATGAGCTTTAAAACAAACATATACCGCCCTCTTTAGCTGCAGGCATTGTGATTCAATTCATCTTCAGAGTTCACAGCAGAAGTATAAGCAGCTCAGCTCCCCCTGCTCCACCTCCCAGCAGTGACATAGCAGCCTTTCACTCTTATAATCTCCTGTGTAATCAAAGAGCAAGTGTTCTTGAGGAGAGGTATCAGGGTCAGCTGGTCATCTAATGCCGCGTACACACAAACGGACTTTCAATTCCACTCAAGCTTGGCTAGCATACACACGGTCACACAAAAGTTTGCTGAACTTTCGACCGTCAAGAATGCAGTGATGTACAACACTACGACGAGCTGAGAAAATTAAGTTCAATGCTTCCGAGCATGCGTCAAATTGTTTCTTTTCCGACCGAAAAATTAAGAACCTGCTCTCAAATTTTTTGCTGGAGGGAATTCGGGCAGCAAAAGTCTGATGGAGCATAAAACATGGTCGCATTTTCTGACCAAAAGCTCTCATCGGTCTTTTGCTGGCCGAATTTCCGATCGTGTGTACGCGGCATAAGAATGAGAGGCACAGATTGAAATTTAATTTTCAAAGTTTAACTGAACAAGCTGAAGATAAATCTCATGATCAGGATTCATGCTGATTGGTTACTGATATCAGTGACAGTGTGAGCAGCTATGCATACTTTGTGTTTCCAGGTTAGGGGTCAGATTAATGTTTTCAGGACTTGGGGAACTGTACCTGAGAATATCTACAGATTGTAGGTGTCCAAAAGATAAACACAATGCTGGCACGAACATTTTCTCAAACACAATAACACAATAGGGCATTTTTACTAGAAGTAGGTAGTGTAACTGTGGATGTGTACAGCTATATCAGCAAGGTAGGTATGTTGGCCATATGGAATTTTGCTATAAGGCAGGAACTAAACTGCGGTATACAGGTGCAAACAAGAGGAACAAATGTGATTACTACTTGATATGCATTTTCATGCATATATGGTTTTTATTGTAAAATAATGGAATGAACAAATGTTTATCCTTGTCTTAAGCACATGAATACCAGATCAAAGCAGATCAGCATTATACTGGGTTGCAGTGAATTCGTTAAATATGTGAAAAGCTTGTGGAGTTGACATTCCATAGATTTATATTTTTTAATTTTAAATTAAAATGTAGCTATAGCCATTAGCCAAAACATGTTTATATTAGTTTTAGATATAGTACAGAAAATGGCTACAGCCTTATTAGTGTGTTATTTCAATTTGTTTTCCCCTGGGAAGATTTCCTCCCACTTCTGATTCCAGAGACAGAACAGGAAATGAGAGGAAATGTTTCCAAAAGTAAAGCTGGCCATGGATTACTCATGACTAGAGGATTCATCAACCTTCGGTCCTCGAACTTATAATAAAGACACAAAACTGCGTGACGTGGATTTAAATGGCCACAGCAGCCATTTTATTAACAAATGAATAAATAACAGAAATAGAACAATTTCAAAAATATCAATTAAAAAATATCAATTAAAGCGGAGGTTCACACAAAAATGGAACCTCCGCTTTTCGGAACCCCCCCCCCCCCCCTCCGGTGTCACATTTGGCACCTTTCAGGGGGGGGGGGTGGGGCAGGTATTTGCACCCACTTCCGGGCATAGACTCCCAAAAGAGTCTACGCCTCCCCCCTCCCCGCTGTCTCCTGGGAAACACACAGGTCCCAGGAGATAGCAGGGACAAGTTAGGACGCGCAGCACGACTCGCGCATGCGCAGTAGGGAACCGGGAAGTGAAGCCGCAACGCTTCACTTCCTGATTCCCTCACCGAGGATGGTGGCGGCAGCTGCCGAGAGCCAAGCGATTGATCAGCTGCCGACATCGCTGGACCCTGGGACAGGTAAGTGTCCATTTATTAAAATTCAGCAGCTGCAGTATTTGTAGCTGCTGGCTTTTAATATAATTTTTTTAGGTGGACCTCCTCTTTAAACAATGCAACCAGGAGAGGGTCTTTGGCTGTCCCTAAGGCACACTTTATGACTATAATCGACCATATCTTCGAATACGTTGCGACCTACACATTTTAGACTTTCCCCCAGGGGACCTAGCACCTGGGAGAAGCACCAACAACCAACCAGGTGGGAGTGCCATATCCTAGATGGGCCCCCAATTCTTTAACAATCTGATTATTCACTGACCCCGCCAAAGACCCCCTGACAGGCCACGTGAGCCTGAGTGACACTTCACTCAAGCGAGTTCCTCCACACCTAAAGTGCCCTCTGCACTCCCTCCTATAAGCCTAAAAAACAGATATCCATGCCCATGGCATTCAGGTGAATGCCATTGTCCTATCTCCCTGTTCACTTTAATCCTGGTTTTATTCAAGCGCTCAACAGAGCGAGCATGACGCCAATCCTGAGGCACAATGTCCGACCACACTATGAAAATACAGGGGAATTCAAGCATTAAGTACAATATGTCAAATTTAGCATCACTTACAAGGCCCTAACCCCCATGTAATTTCCCCCCACGTGGAGTACCAGAACATCAGGGGGCCTGTCAGCTCTAGAATAATGGAATTCAGGAAGAACGCGACCCAACATCATGCCCCTAATACCCAACCATTTTGAGACAGCCTCGCGGAAGGCCAAGTTGTCTCCCTTCAGGCCGTGCATACCCCAGAAAATGTAAGAGTCTCCCAAAATCAACACAAGGCCCTGAGGAAATCCTGCAACAAGAAAAACAAAATAGAAAAGAAAAAAAACATAGAGTCCAAAGAAAAACACAAAAACAAGAAAAGTACAACAAACAACATTACAGCATATGTGGGCGGACATCAATTCTGACTCTCACCTTCCTATACGTCTCACCACCTGCTGGCTCAAACCCCAGTGAGCTGCCTCTGTGGCTGTCTCCACTCAAAAGGAATGATTATTAAACTGGGAAGCTGTTCTGCCCGCCTCAACCAAACAGCTCTTGAAAATAGCCACAAACTGAAAACGTGACAAGGATGATCCATCCACATGATGCAACAAAGGCCCCTGTACAGACGCCCTGACCTGCACATAACGCTGTACAGCGATAACTGGACACATTGTCTTGGGAAACACTTTAAACAATGTCACAGACACAGCTTTTCCTAACTGGTCAGTTTTCCATCTGCTGATGTGGAGCTGGACACTATCGTCAGCGACATATATATACGAAAACATCAACCCACCTACACCGTCTTTGTTCTTGCTCACCAACTCCCCAATTCATAACGCTCCAAAAAAAAAAAAAAAGCTGCCGTAAATAGCTGCACCTCATAAGGGGAGGTGCAATCCTGGGCATTATCCCAACCAGCTCCTGGAGCATCTCAAATGACACCGGGTGCCTTGTATCCGGTACCACACGCCCACGCCAAAACCCTTTCATGGCCTGTTGTACCATAAAGTCTTTGGTAACATCATGCAGGTCCTGCAGCTAGAAAAGGAAAGCTAAAGCAGCCAACCTCCTGTTCATTTTGAATACAGATGTGCCCAATGTGAACTCTGTCCCAATAAAATACAACAGCAATGAAAGTCTGCCCTGATCCGAAAAAGCAACCACCAATGGAACTTACCAATCTGGACCATTCCCTCGAAACTGACGAGTACGCTGCCCAGGTACCCTCACTCCTAGAGCGTTGCACAAGGGCACCAGCTATTCCAATGTCAGTCTCCACAGATGTTCGAAACAAGTAACCGCCCGCTGCTCTGCTGCCGGTGCCAGCCTCCGGAACCTGTCCCACTGAAAATGAGACAAAGCATCAGCAATGGAATTCTCTACCCCTGGTTCATGCACAGCTTTCACAAAACAGTTTACATTTTAACAATGAAGAACAAGGTAATGCAGAAAGCATACCACAGATGGAGATGAGGCAGACAGACTAGACACAACCCCCACCACACCCATGTTATCACAATGAAAGAAAACCCGGCGATCCTGAAACATAGATCCCAAAATATCTACAGCCACCACAATCGGGAAAAGCTCTAACAACACCAGCTTGCACAAAAATCCTGCTGCGCACCATGTCCCCTGACAATATGCCCTAAACCAAAGCTGCCTGCAGCATCCTTATATGGGTCAATGTCAAAAGCTGACACCACCGAGGCCATCCGCAAGGACCTCCCATTGTAAGAGGTCAAAAAAATGTCCCACACCTGCAGATCAGCCTTGTGCTCGCCCGAAAGTCTAATGTAGTGATCGCAGGTATACGACATCACAATTAAGTCAGGCTCAATCGCATCATTCATCAAAGCTCCTTTTCGGATACGACAAATGATGTATCAACCCAAATTTGTTGGGTTCCTTTTTAGGGACCATCCCCAAAGGTGACACATGCAACAAAGGGATGGGTGGTTGATCGAAAAGGGCTGGCCATCCTGCCCATTTCAACCTTTTTAGCCAACTTAGCAGATACAACCTGCAGAAACTGAAACATGGAGTTTAAATTCTTGGGCACAGAAGGGCAAGACATAGGTAAAGAACATGGGTTGCGAAAGGCATTGGCAAAGCCATTGGCATGAAAAACTGCCGCCGCCCTCCTGGGATATTTACGAGGTTCCTGCCTTTTTGAAGTGGACTCACTGGGGTGTGTCTTCCCTTTCTTAAAGCATCTGACCTAACTGTGGGAGCCCCCGCAGCCAGAGCACTCATGGCGGAAATGATAGGCCGTGCCAAAACGACACATTCCCTCATTGAAATCTCAACAGTAGCCTTTTTTATGTGCGGCCGACTGTCCAGCAGCACCTGAAACGCAGTGCCCCCTCCTGAAAAGGCTGTCTTTGAGTCTATGAGCTTCACCAATCATATCCAAGTAGCAAAAAAGCAGAGAACAGTTCTCCAGCTCTTTTTCACCAAGGACTCTCACTTAAATAGCGAGGCCTGAAGCCAATTGGAAAAAGTCTGAGGGATAAGCCACCAGCAACGCTTCTCCTCCTCCTCCTTCTTGCTCTCGTCTCATCTCCTTTTTCTTTGTTAAACTTTTCCAAGGGCAAGAGGCTATAGAGACTATATCCACATATTCACCCCGCCAGATCTTTTCCCTGACTTCAGGCTTAAGATGAACCCCTAAAGGACCCTTAAAGCATACATAGACCTCGCATTTTGCAGAATCTGCCTGGTGAACCCCAATGTCCCCTGACTCCTTGGTCTTGCGTGACTCTGAGCCACTAGCCTTCTCTGTATGGGACGCAGACTCAACAACCATCGCATAAAGATAGAGTAGACTCGGTACCCAAGGCTACATCCTTCCCCCCCCCCGGGCCAACAAATCCCAAAATCCTGCCAAAAATTCTGCGAAGCCCAACACACCCCCAGGGGTCCCGACCAGCAGACCTACATTAACCCTGCCAGGGGCTCCAACCCGATCCCCTGCACAAACCCCCATGCACTGAGCTAAAGAGGCAGGTAAAGAGTGGGACTTACCAGGCTGCCTTCACGCTGAACAGCGATGGGCCGCACGTCCGGATCCCAGTTGGCTCCATAGAGCAGGGCACACATCCACTGACTGCCTGTCGCCATCATCACTGGAGACCTCGCCAGATTCGCTGGACGACTCCTGTGGAGATTCTGCCGTAGGCACCTCGCTTGCCGGAGACTCTGGTCCAGGGCATGCCGATGCATGTTCGCCCACCGCAGGCACATCAGACAGTGGTTGGAAGCATCGGGATCCCCGTGCACGCCCAGCCATAGAAGGGGGCCCCTGACCCTTTAAGGGGTAGAGCTACTCTCCCATGTAGCCATTACTCTTCCTGCAGACCTGGAAGGCTGCATCGACACAGTAGAAGCAGCAGAAGGCACCAAACCTCTTCTGCTGCCTGAAGCCATTCTCTTCCCCTGCCGAGCCTCTCTCCCAGCCACAGGGGAGTGGGCCGACTGCTCCCATATCCCCTAAGAGCTGCAGTAGAAGGGAAACATGCTGCCTCTGCTCCCAGCGACCTCCAGATCTCACAGGTCCCACCAATGAAGGGGAATCCTCCCAGACCCCTTTCTGGTGCTGGTGCTGGAGGAATGCAGCCAAGCAGGAGACACTGGAAGGTCCCTGATGGGGATCCCATGTGGACGCCGGACCCGGGGGTCTCAGGCACTCCACAGGGGAACAGCAGCAAAGTATTCACGTCACATGAACATTCCGGAATGACTACCCATCAACCCCTGCACTGGACCACCCTTGCGGCTTCACCCTGATCATCTGACCCTCAGCCACCAATTAGGTAAGCTACGCCCCTACCACACTACAGAGTTCTTTAACCCTGCTCTGACCTGTTCCTCCCTTAGTCATGACGACCCTCCATCTATTCTCTCTTCTCCGGGTCACACTTTTTCTTAACTGATTTCTCCTGTCACACAAGCAAGGTGGATAAAGGATCATATGCCTTGCATAAAGGTACATATTTCTTCTGTAGTGGTATGTCAGTCATGCAAATGCTTCTTTCTATGTGTTATATCTACAACAGATCCTAGTATATATTTTTACACCACTCTGGCCCCGCTTTGATGAATCTCCTTGTGTGCCTTTTGCTTGGCGGCCTATCTAATCTACAGCTCCCGGACAGGACATATCCGGTGGTGCATCTCCATGGCACCTGCCAATTAGTGTATTTTTGGTTCCTGTTTCAATTAAGACTCATTATTGGTGTATATTTTTGGATTCTATTTTCTCCTGAAGAAGTAAACATTGCTTCATGAAACACTTCAAGACTAATGTCACTAATATACTTGCCTACTCGTTTGTTGTGAAAACTTTGTATTTATGTTGAACATACACCAATGTTTAAATGTTTTATTTTTTCAATGTAGTGCTATATGTATTTTGCACCTTGCTTTTAACTTGAATATGAAATAAAGATGTATCATTTTACATGATATGGTATTAATTTTCTGGCGCAAGTCTAAAAAATTCCCATGGCATTCTCTGTATTCACAAAAAGGTGGAAAAGCCCAGGCTTACACTGACAGCAGGAATGAAATTGTGCGAGTTCAGCTGAACTCGCACGATTTCATTCCCGCATGTCAGTCCTGACTTTGGGGGGCGATTTCAGAGACATCTGTGCGGGTTGCTGCACAGATGTCAATGGAAATTGCACCCCAAAGTCGCCAAAAGTAGTACAGAAACTACTTTTGGGAATCGGTGCGGCGCCAAAACGCATACCAAATTGCTCCAATGTGAACCACCAAAAATATCATCAGAAGCGTCCGAGACAGCACTTCACCCAATGACATCATTCCCACTAAACTCCTGAAAGAATGTTCCGACATCTTGACTCCCACTATAACACATCTCGTAAATCAGTCGTTCAAAGAAGGGATTGTTCCGACCGCCCTCAAGCAAGGCATAATCAAACCCCTTCTAAAGAAACCCAACCTCGACCCCAAAGACCCTAACTACCGCAGACCAGTAACAAGCCTGAACACCATCTCCAAAATGATGGACAAAGCAGTAGTACAACAGCTACAATGCCATCTGGACTCACACAAACTCTTGGACCCACTTCAATCAGGCTTCCGCCCAGGCCATGGCACAGAAACGGCACTTCTCAAAATATGAGACGATGCCCTGGAAGCAGCAGATAATGGAGAATCATGTCTCCTGGTACTTCTGGACCTCAGTGCAGCATTTGACACAGTGGACCACAATACTCTGCTAATACGCCTCAAAGAAGTAGCAGGAGTCACAGATTCTGATCTACCATGGTTCGCATCCTTCTTAGGTAATCGTACACAGACAGTAAAACTAGGAGCCTTCACCTCTGAAACCCGGGAAATTTCGTATGGAGTCCCTCAAGGATCACCCCTGTCTCCCGTGCTCTTCAACATCTACATCCGTCCTCTCCTCAAAATCATCAGGAAAACTAACCTATGCTTCAACTCATATGCAGATGATACTCAACTCTACTATCGCATCACCGGACAAAATGACCAATACCAGGAACTAGAAAAATGCCTCACATTGATAGATGACTGGATGACCACGAGCTCCCTCAAACTCAATGGATCCAAAACAGAGCTTCTTCTCCTCAACGCAAACAGAAATACAAAAATGAAGACCCCTTGGACACCACCCACCATCCTTGGACAGACCATCTCCCCAAGCACCAAAGCCAAGAGTCTCAGAGTCATCTTTGACTCAGAAATGTCGATGGATGCACAAATAGGATCAGTAGTCAGCGGATCTCACCATCTTCTCCGCCTGCTACGTAGACTTATCCCCTTCATTCCAGAAAAAGAGAAAGAAGTAGTAGTAGTAGTTGGAACAATCATCAATTCCCGACTCCACTACGCAAACTCCCTCTACATAGGACTACACAAATACCAGATTGCACGCCTACAAGTAGTTCAAAACACGGCAGCAAGACTAGTCACAGGAAAAAACCCTGGGAATCCATCTCCCCATCCCTTAGGACACTACACTGGCTAACTGTAAAAGATCGGATCACATTCAAGACCCTCTGCCTCACCCACAAATGCACACAAGGAAACGCTCCTCAATACCCATTTGGCACCTTTCAGGGGGGAGGGGGTGCAGATACCTGTCTAAGACAGGTATCTGCACCCGCTTCCGGGCATAAACTCCCACGGGGTTTATGCCACTTCCTGTCCCGACGCGCTGTCTGCCGGGACACACACGTGTCCCGGCAGACAGCACTGACGATTCTCATTGCGCTGCGCGACTCGCGGGAAGTGAAGCTGCAAAGGTGACGCTTCCTAATTCCCTCACCGAGAATGGCGCCGGCAGATAAGTGTCCATTTATTAAAAGTCAGCAGCTGCAGTATTTGTAGCTGCTGGCTTTTAAAAAAAAAAAATTCAGGTACAGTCCCGCTTTAAGCCAACGATCATAAACAAGGAATCAGGAATCTGAGATATTGGGGGTTATTTACGAAAGGCAAATCCACTTTGCACTACAAGTGCAAACTACAAGTGCAAAGTGCACTTGAAATTGCACTGAAAGTGCACTTGGAAGTGCAGTCGCCTTTAGATCCGAGGGGGACATGCAAGGAAAATAAAACACAGCATTTTAGCTTGCACATGATTGGATGATAAAATCAGCAGCGATTCCCCTCATTTCAGATCTACCCCTCAGATTTACAGCAACTGCACTTCCAAGTGCACTTTCAGTGCAATTTCAAGTGCACTTTGCACTTGTAGTGCAAAGTGGATTTGCCTTTCGTAAATAACCCCCATTGTATTCTAGCAGCAGAACCGGCAGGTGTCAGAATACTGTGATCATCAAATGCAGCCGCTGATTAGGAAAAGTTTTCTAGCATGTAATTTCAATAGAAGTCGATCAAACAATTGACATTTGTTTCTGCTTCTGCTAAACAGGCCAAATTTTGTTCAGTGTATAGCAGGGACATGCACTCAGAGGAGGCAGGGCCCCACCTGCCATGAACAAAAAAAAAAAGAAAAAATCGAGCTTTGAAGGGTAAGTAGCCTAAGTCCTACCCCACCACTGGTAAAAATGTAGGGCTCCTATATACTATGGTTCCAGAGATATGGGGCTCCTTGCGCAGCCTGTCAGAAGCTAAATACAGAGCGGCCACTTTAACCACTTGCCTACTGGGCACTTAAACCCCCCTCCTGCTGTCACTCTTTGAACGACAATTGCGCGGTTATACAACACTGTACCCAAATGAAAATTTATTATAATTTTTTTACCACAAATAGAGCTTTCTTTTGGTGGCATTTGATCACCTCTGTGTTTTTTTTTTTGTTTTGTTAAAAAAATGAAAAAAGACCGAAAATTATGAAAAAAATACAAAACAGTTTTATATTTTGTTGTAAAATTTTGAAAACCGGTAATTTTTCTCCTTCATTAATGTATGCTAATGAGGCTGCACTGATTGGCACCGATAGGCTGCATTAATGGGCACTGATAAGGTGGCACTGATGGGCACTGATAGGCGGCACTGGTGGGCACTGATGAGGTGCCACTGGTGAACACTGATAGGTGGAACTGGTGGGCACTGAGAGGTGGCACGGGGCACTGATGGGCGGCACTAAAGAGCATTGATAGGTGGCACTGAAAGCACTAATAGGTAGCACTGATAGGTGGCACTCATGGGCATTGATAGGTGTCACTGATTGGTGGCACTGATATACACTGGTGGGCACAGATTGGTGGCACTGATATGCACTGTGGGCACTGGCAGGTGGCACTGGCAGGTGGCACTGGTGGGCACAGATGAAATGGCTGTGCCTCTTCCTCTTCGGGACCGATGTCCTTTACACAGAAGCCTGTGATCTGCTTTTTTTCTCCTCACACTGTCAGCGTGAGAAAAAACGGACGGAAATCAGTCCATTAAGTCCATTTGTCCATTAAGCCACCTGATTGAGTACAGATTTTGAAAATATAGTAAATTACACAAATAATTATTATATATTGTTTTTAGGGTATTACTTACTTATTATAATTAACCCGTTGCTACAAAGGTCAATTCTGACACTTCTCTCCTACATGTAAAAATCTAAATTTTTTTGCTAGAAAATCCACTCTACACTCCACTATGATTGAAAATACATAGTACACTTATTAACAGGCTCTAACTACCACACCAGTCATATCACAATGATAGTTATACACATCATCATAGTGAAGAGAAGCATCATAGAATTGCTACCACCAGGGGATGTAGATAACAGGGGTAGAGAAAGGAAGTAGGATGACTGGCGGGACCACACAGGGAACCACATGAGAATGCAGATTCAAGCCACAAGGACCAAATTCTATTAAATTTAGCAGGACATCCCCTACTGCTATAGGCAGCCTTGTATAAGGGTAATGCAGAGTTCACTAGCGTTTTCCATCGGCCAGAGTGGGAGCCTGATCCTTTCATTTAAGAACAATTGCCTTTCTGTAATAAAAAAGTAATAGACTGCGTTCTGGTTGCAATGTGATTAGCTAGAGACTCTACCAGGTCCAATAGACAGATCCCCATATATTTAGGAGCCACAAAAGTTGTAAATTCAGCTACATATTGCATTATTCTGGACCAGTATATTGAGATTACAAGGTACGACCAGAACACATGTACAAAATCTGCAGGGGTATGAGAGCATCTACAGCAGGAGGCAGAGTACTGGGCTGAGATTTCATGCAGCATTGCTCATGTAAGATAAACATGGTGCACCATTTTGTGTTATATGATCTTATCCCTTTGCTAAGATTAAATGTTGGAAGGGGTAATCCAATAGTCCTCCCAGTCCTCATTATTTTGAGCTGTAGGGCTGCAGGGCCTTATAAATGGTTGAGTGGGGTTTAGAAAGGGATTCAGATTTCAGGAGAGACACCGGCCCTGTAATAGTAAGGATTATAGTAAACCAAATTTAGAGTTGTAGGCATGATAAGCCTGAAAATAGCAAAAAAAAAAGTATCAATTGGGAAGAAAATATTTGCTTTGCAGCAAATAAAATGTTAACATGACATTGCATTCAAACATATCTCCCAGGGACTTAATTCCTTTGGATACCTGGCTCCCAGAGGCTAGGGTGGTGTGGTAGGTTAGGGTTTCTCCATAAAAGGGTAAATGGTGATCTCCTATTTGATGGTGCTTTGTATTCCATGCCCTAACCATAGCTTTCATGGTACATGTAAGGGAATAGGGTGTCTGACATCCCTTATACAATATTTACAACCCCATGCCTCATACAACCCAGGGCAGCAGCTTCCACATCTACCGCATCATTATTTTGGGGGCTTTGTAAGCCAATTATTGATGTGTGTCAGCTGAGCAAACAAGAAGTATTGATAAAAATTGTGCAGTACTACTCAACCTATGGGGTTTATTATTCCAAAGAAAGGAAGTCACATGGGTGTCTAGCTGCTTAAAAGGGGATAATGGAAGCCACATGATAGGGCCAAATGTAGTTGTCAGACTATTTGATGGTATCCACATAAGGAGGTCTATTGGGTGTGAGATTCAAGTTAAATCCAATCTGGTCTATAATTAATAGAGTAAATCTGTGATAATTGGATCAGTTGTGCCAATTTGTAATATCTCAGAAGATGTGGCACGCCCAACCTCCTCCATGTCTCATCCTACAAAAACACATACGGTATATGCTTGGAGAAGTCACTGGTACTCTATATCATATATCACATACTATTGTAACAAAAACTTGGTTTCAAACTCCACTTACAGATATGTACGGTATTCAAAAGTCATGTATTCAGTAGTCTAGCAATAACACTCACGTAATCTAAAAGCATAATACCTTTTATTGAAAATTACAAAAAAAAACACAATCTAAAAATGTTCCAATTTAATCTAAAATTGACACTGATTCTTTGTCCATGCAGGGGAAAAAATGGTTTACTTTGATGCAGACCTTCCCAGGTGTATGCACAGTATTTTCTCTTCACTCGTGTGTTTGCTACAAGTCATCTGTGTTGTGGCTTACATAGGGCAATGGACTCCCCATGTGACATCACTGACTGGTCCACTGCTGTCACAGAGTGAGTCATATGCCTCTTTATACTCATAAGTACAAAGTATTTCTTTCAGATTGCAACATTGAATGAAGTGGCTGAGATGTGAAGAAAAAGTAATATTTGCTTCTGGAAATTGTAAGATTATAGCATACCAGTTGTTTTACTCTGATTGGGCAAAGCACAGGTTTGATTTAAATCCCCTACCTCAAAACGTTGGTCCTTATCAATAAATATGATCTAACCTTACCTCTAACCTAAACCCTAATCCTTTCATATCTCGTAAGCAGAATACTTACCTAATCCATCTTCTAAAGCATTGCTGCCACAGGATTACAGTTACATGCTGGACTTCTGATTTGCATAGAAAAGTGCCAATGTACTGACTGCATCCAGGCTCAGACGTCCATCCGTAACTGCACCTATCCATGTGTGTGGCTACATGTAAACAGCAGCAGTCACTGACAGCCTGCCAGTAGTTTAAATAGGCTGGACAGCTGCTGTTAATCATATGCCCCGGTCATTCCAGCTGTTTCTTGTCTGTGGAATCTGGTGGTCACAGGTAACCGGCCTTGTGAATGTGGCTTTAATGTATCCATCTCAGTAAGATTATTAACATAGATATAATTAAAAATAAAAGCAAAATATTCCACCCCCTCTCCTGCCTGGTGCTCCAGTGAGCACTGGAGGGGCAAAGCACAGAGGGGTGACTGACAGTCACTTCTCTGTACTCAGAGGCGACCCAAGAACTGAGCAATCAGCAGTCACGTGAACGCTCAATTCTCAGGCTTAAAGCCTATTTTTTTTTGCACTTCAAAGTATAGTGGTAGCTAGAGATGGACATATGTATTCCATATTTCTATGGAGTGCAAGGACCTGTTATGTTTCTCAAAAACCTCTCAAAGAGGTGCCCATATAGTATTTGATTGATATTATTTGATTACCTTGTGGAACGGGCCTGTTACTAAAACTCATGCATGAAACTGGGAGTATCGGTTTTATCGGGACATCAATGGCCACCTAATGTCTGGTTTTCAGTCCTACCGAATAAATGTCTAATGTGGTTTCTCCATTATTATTAAAGGTATTAGCATAAGTTTATAATATTACTATTATGAATATTATATTAAATAGGTGCTGATAAAGACACTGCTCGACTGTAAGATTTGAGAGCTGCTAAGCACTGGCTTTTCACAGTATCCTTTTAGAGTTTTGGTCATAAACTGCAGTTCGCACTAAAAAGTGATAAACATCAGTTTCCACCCTGATTGTACAAGTCACAGAACCTCAGAGACAAACATATTATCTTCTCCCCTCATGAATCTAATGTAGAGCAGTTATTTTGAACAATAGTATACTTATCTCATTTAGCAGCAGGATAATTGTTTCCATGTTTAAAGAAATGTTCTCCTGAGTGCTCCCTTTGTTGCTACAGTAGATGCTGATGGTGTCTGCAATAGAAAAAGATAGATTGCTATGAACACTCTGAACATCATATGATACTGAACTTCGAAACTGTTCAATTTAAAATATGTAAGTAGATGAAATCACTGGTGTTTTTATGCTACATGCCAAGCTGCTAAATGTCTGCGATTTCCAAGAAGGGTCCTAGCAATTAAATATTTGCCCAAAAAATACCCTTGACATTTCCTCCTTGTTTTAAACGATTCTTATTATCTGTTACTGATAATCTGTCCCCTATAATGTCATGTGTTTGCCCCAGTTACAGCTGAATGAAGGCAGCAGATCTGTCTGTATGAGGCAGATGCACTAACAGGCCAATCAGAGTCTCTGCCTAACACAGATCCCATACTGTACCTCCCAACTTTAGAACTTGACAAGGAGGGACACCACGGAATAGAGATTATACATATTGTGGTGAAAATTGGGTTTGGAAAGTTAGGCCTGGGTTACAGTGTGGTCAAAGATTAAAGTTTTACGTCACTGCAATATGCAAACACTAAAGTGATGGTGCACACATGGTAAAATTCTGTTCTGTGGCACAGGAGTGTTTCAACAGAATGAAAGGCCTGAAGTAAAAATTAAGGTTTATAGTATCAGTTTTCATACTTTCTAAACAAAGGGCCAATTTACTGCCCTTTGGATTTAAGAGGGAGGGAGGCAGATCGTGGCCAGAGGGAGTATAGAAGTCCATGCATTAGTGGAAGTAAACAATGAGGTTGATTTACTAAAACTAGAGAGTGCAAAATTTGGTGGAGCTCTGCATAGAAACCAATCAGCTTCCATTTTTTTTTGTCAAAGCTTTATTGAACAAGCTGAAGATAGAAGCTGATTGACTACCATGCACATCTGCACTAGATTTTCCACTCTCCAGTTTTAGTAAATCAACCCCAATGCCTCAAGCTTGGTGGTTGGTGGGAATAAAATAGCTACATAGCACCTGTGGTCAATAGGAAGAGGAACAGTGCCTCATAATTGCTATTAGTTGGAGGAATACTGCTCCATCATTACTATTATTTGGAGGAATAGTGCCTCACGAGTGGTATTATTTGGAGGAATAGTGCCCCATAAGTGGTATTATTGGAGGAATGATGCTCCATCATTGGTATTAGTTGGAGGAATAGTGCCCTATCATTGGTATTAGTTGGAGAAATATTGCCCCAACAATGGTATTAGTTGGAGGAATAGTGCTCCATTATTGGTAACAATAGAGTGACAATGCCCCATTGCTGGTGTCAGTGGCAGGTATTATGCCCCACTGTTTCTGTCCAGTGGGAGGAATAGTGCCTCGTAGCAGTGCGTGTAATAGTGCCCAAAGGGCAGGATAATGGTAAGTAAAGCGCTGCATCCTGCCAACAGGTGGTAGTTTGAAGACCACTGGTCTAAAGCATGGTGGTCAGTTTGAGGACAGACTAAATATTTATGTGTTTTAAAGGGTTGCAGTAACAGTGTTTAAGTGGTTAGCACTTCTGCCTGGCAGCAGTAGGCTGTCAGTTTGAACTTCAGGCACCACCTGCCTGAAGTTTGGATGTTTTCCCTGTGCCTGTGTGGGTTTACTCTGGCACTCCTATTTCCTCCCACACTCCAAAGACATGCTGGTAGGTTAACTGACTCCTGTCTGAATTGGACCTAGTATGTGTATGTATGAATGTGAGTTAGGGACCTTAGATTGTAAGCTCCTTAACCACTTCCCGGCCGGTGCACGACGATGTACGTCGACAGAATGGCACGGACAGGCATAAGGGCTTACAGGTAGGTCCCTTTAAGAATGCCGCCATGACACTGCCTGCGCGCACGCCGTCGGGACCATGAGTCTGGTCGCGAGTCCCACGGACTTGTTAGCCGCAGGGATACCCGCGGTCGTCTCACAGAGAGGCTGAATGGGGAGATGCGGAAGTAAACAGCATCTCTCCTGTCTGCCTAGCAACAAGTGACACTGATCTCTGCTCCCTGTGATTGGAGCAGAGATCAGTGTTCACTAACACACAGCCATGTCCCCCACAGTTAGTAACACGCCCCTAGGACACACTTAACCCCTACACTGCCACCCCCTGGTTAACCCCTTCACTGCCAGTGTCATTTACACAGGAATCAGTGCATTTGTATAGCACTGATTGCTGTATAAATGACAATGGTCCCAAAAATGTGTCAAAAATGTCCGATGTGTCCGCCATAATGTCGCAGTCACAATAAAAATCGCTGATCGCCGCCATTACTAGTAAAAAAAAATATTAATAAAAATGCCATAAAACTATCCCCTATTTTGTAAACGCTATAACCTTTGCGCAAACCAATCAATAATCGCTTATTGCTATTTTTTTACCAAAAATATGTAGAAGAATACGTATCGGCCTAAACTGAGGAAAAAAACATTTTTTAATATATTTTTGGGGGATATTTATTATAGCAAAAAGTAAAAAATAATGCGTTTTTTTCAAAATTTTCGCTCTTTTTTTTGTTTATAGCGCAAAAAATTTAAAATGCAGGGGTGATCAAATACTACCAAAAGAAAGCTCTATTTATGGGAAAAAAAAGGACGTCAATTTTGTTTGGGAGCCACGTTGCATGACCGCGCAATTGTCAGTTAAAGCGATGCCATGCAGAATCGCAAAAAGTGGTCTGGTCTTAAGCCAGCAAAATGGTCCGGTCTGAAAGTGGTTAAAGGGCAGGGACTTCTGTGAATGTACAATATATAAGTATATGTAGAGCGCTGCTTAAATTGTCAAACCTATATAAATACCTGTAATGAACAAATAAAAGCGATAAGCCTTTCAACCTCTACATCCCACGCACAAATTAACAGTGTGATATTCTAATAACCGAAGTTTATGTCAACCAGATATAGTACAATGGAAATTAAATGGAATGGTTTAAATAATTGAGCTCCAGCAAACTTTAGCATATGTTGTCCATATTCAGAAGCAAAACACTTCAGCACATATTCTTAAGCTGGACTTAGATGGCCCAGGTGGCTGATCAAAAAAAAAAAAATCCTCCTTTTACACAAACTAGGTAAATTCATCCATTCACACAAACAATGTGGCTAAAGGAATCCCCGCTGGGACACTGTATTCTGACAGCGGGACTCCTCAGCTGTCAGAATACATTGATTAGCAACTGCAGCCTCTGATCAACAAAAATTTTCCAACATTTCTGTTCGCCAAAATGTGATCTATTGATTGATTTTTGTCCAACAGGGACGGCCATAATTGGATTGAAATGTAGCCATTTAATTGCCTTAGTAGGTTGTTGGGTCCTTTAAGTGACACTAAACTCAAACAAATGAAACCGATCCTAATAATTACTAAAATGTTTCTGTGCCTTTTGTTTAGGTCTAAAATCATTATTTATAAATAAATTACTTGAGCAACCTGGCAGCCACCAATACTTTTGGTGGTGGCAATGATATGTGGCTCATAGAGCCTATTCACTGCTGTCACCTCACTGCACATGCTCCCCTCCTTTTATCGAAGGTCTTAAAAAGTTGAGGCGATGTCACAGGAAATGCCACCAGTCCAGGCCATGACACAGTGAAAAAGCAATGAAAAAAAATAATTTGACAGCACTATAAACAAGTTAAAAAAAGGTATTTATTACTTTTATGCGAATGCGTTTTCCATGTAAATTTATGGCTGGTGGTGTGCTCTATCATTTATATGTGGGGGTACTATCAGGGTTTAGAATGACTTTAGGATCAGCTATAAAATGTGAGACCACAGCATGCACTTATGAATAAAATGTTGTGGTGCATTCCTATAAGTGGAAGCAGATCATTTCACCCAACAGTTCTGGTATGGATAAATATAACTGGGCATTCCCGCACTGGGCACCAGCAGCAAGATGGTTGTGGGGTCTTCAGGACAAGAAGATGTTGCTCAAATCCTGGGACAATCCTGCAGGATCTGGGTTGGTTTAGGAGTGTGAAATCTATCCCTTCACCACAGTTGCAATCAGAAAGCATCTGAAAAGGATCAGGCTGATGGAGAACGAAAGAAGCCACCATCACTTGTATCTGTTTCAGCACTTGCACTGCTGTTCTTGAACAGCAAGCAGCAGGGGGAATGGCAAGTTGTAAATTGTCTTTAGATCTGCTTTAACACAATAAACTGTGGAAAGCTGAAAATTGCTATATCATACAGTGCTATATTCACAGTTATTGCACGAAACTGCCTATATATTGCAAAAAAGTTATACAACGCTTAATAATCTTATGATAAAACATCAACTTTAATGTGCAGGCAAATTCACTTCTCAGCTCAGACCCATCCAAAGAATTCATAATAGTCTAGCAGTTGATATTTTGAAACAGTTCTAATAAAGAAAGAGAAAGATGAATGCACTCACACCTGACAGCACAGTTAAATGTGGATGTATCCAACAATGCTGCAAAGCTAGTCCATTTTAGCAACATTGATCACTATTAGAGATTAGGAAAACTCCTGTGGCTAAACGCAACAAATTTAAGATAATGGGCCACTAGTTCAATTCTCAGCAGTCACATTCCTTTATTTTTTATTTCAAGGGCATAACATAATTTATAATTTAGCATAGCATATTACTTTAAATGGGCTCAGAGATATTAAACCACTAGCTGTTGCTAATATCTATTTACTGTAATAATGCTGTCTGCAAAGGTAAATTAAATCTGTAAAAGTTAAAAATTTGTGCAAAACACAGACTGAAATGTCATTTTGCAGAAAAATAAGTTCAACCATATTTGATGCTTATTGAAAAAGTCCACTATATCCCAAGGATGAAGTGCCAAGTCAAATTTAAATAACATTTAGACCCATCAAACCAACTGAAACACAGGACTTTCCCTTCTATGAGAAAGGGTGAAAGTCTTGTACCAAGAGGACTGTTTAGGTGCTAAATTCAACAAGACCATGCATTTTCAGTTTACTGTCAGAGTATTTAGGTGATTGGTTGATTTTAATTGCTGCACTGTTTTTTTTACACCATTTTCCCCAAAAAGCTCAGTGTTTACAGTATACACAGTGGGCTTCAGACCTACTTTTCTTCATAATGGGCCGCACATACAAAAGTATGTAAACTAAGCACTGCCTGTATTTACTAAGAGCAACCTATGAAATTATCCTTTAAATGACTACCTCTCACAAATCCCCCCAAGATGTTATGCTCACCTATCCACAGTCCTGACAGATCTGCTGGAAACTCTTATGACAAGTATTCTATGCATGCACAGGCAAAATCCAATTTATTCCTGTAAAGAGGCTTTCTATCATGCGACCCAACCACAGTCTCTCCATACAGTGGTGGGGGGAGTCATTAGTCAACTTAATGTGAATAGATCCCCGGGACCACATAGATTACACCCAAGAGTCCTTAAAGAACTTAGCAATGTTATAGCCAGACCACTATTCCTAATTTTTTGAGCAGCTTACTTACTGGAATGGTACCAGTTGACTGGGAAAAACTAACATGATACCAATATTCAAAATAGGGTCAATATATATATATATATCTGCAAACTACAGACCAGTCAGCCTGACATCAATAGTATATAAACAATTGGAGGGGATGATAAGGGACCATATCCAAGAATTTGCTGATGAAAAAGGTATCATTAGTAGTTACCAGCATAGATTTTTGAAAGAGTGTTCTATTGTTCTTAAATCTATGCTGGAAAGTGCAAGTTGTATAGTAAATTGAAGATATGTAAAATCCAATTAGCTGCTTTGGGGCAGTTTTTATTTTAGACAATATTAAAGCCATTTGTGGAGATATTTGCAGAAATGAAAAAAGTTGCTTCCTATCATTCTAGCCTAACATGACGCTGAAAGGCCACTGACTGCTTCTAAAGTTATTACAGGCTGAGGACCTGGCAATTATTTTGATTTACTATCAATATGAAACTTTGCAAATTATCTACCTTTTATAATGTTGAAAAATGTACACATTTGCATTGTAAAACAAAATGTACAATGGCAACTAAATAGTCATATATAGAAATAAATGCAAAGGACGGCTTTCTTTTTTTTCCTCCTAGGCATTTTTCCACTTCTCTTCCAATGGTGCCCAAACCATTTTTGAAAAGCATACTGCTGTGCTTTATACATGCGCTTTAGTCTTTTTATAGCCGTACTGCTGCTTTTAAATAAGTTATTACTGTACTGTACTACACTGTAAGCAGCTACCTCTGCGGGTTACTATTTTCGATACACTGTCTAGGAGACACTGCTCTAGAAACAGCTGGACATCTGTCGGGAAAAAGCATATATCCAGCAAGGCCCTGTTTTTTAGGCTCTGTGGCCACAAACTTGGCATTGCATACAATGCCACTTGATCCAATAACAGACCCTTCCCCAAACACACGTACACACACATACACACACAGGCTAACACACTACAGCTGGTCATAAATGGATGAAGTCTGCAAAATTGAAACTGTGGGGGGCCTTGTCAGCACCCTCCTGCCCGATACTCGATCTGAAAATCTATTGGGCAGCAATGCTCGATGCAGTCTCAATGGTTAGGCAAATTTCCTTATGAGCTGATTGGTTGTGTGCTATAAAAAGTTGGACAGATTTTTTTGCAACATATTCTGACATGCTATTGCATTGCAATGAGCTGTCATGCATACAGTTATTAGAGTGTAAAGTTAAATAAAGTTTATATTAAAAACCAAGCACTGCCATGCATTACAACAACGCCAGAACATGCGTGTTACGCGCACCTTAACATGCACCCGGTGGTGTGAATGAGCCCTTAAACTCACGCATGTATGAAAATAAATATACAAAGAATTACAGGCCTAGATGCAGCGTTGTGAAATCTATCCTCTAGTACCTTTAGAAGCTCCTCTACCAAGATCTTAAAGCGGTTGTAAACCGCTGAAGATTAAAAAAATAAATAAAAATAAAACCTGTAAGACAAAGGCATAACGTGCTAGTATGCATCGCATACTAGCACATTATTAAAAATACTTACCTTAGAATGAAGCCCTTCAGCGGCGCCGGCACAATGCTGAGATGGCTGACATCTTCGCCTGTGTTTCTTCCAGGTTTGCGGGCTCCAGCACTGTGAGTGGCCGGAGCCTCGATTACGTCACACCCGCACATGTGCGCGGGAGCTGCCATTTCCGACACTGGATTATGTCATTGGCTGCATGCACTCTGAATATCTCCTAAACTGTGAAAGTTTAGGAGATATTCACAGTACCTAAAGGTAAGCCTTATTATAGGTTTACCTGTAGGTACAAGTGGTGTACCAGAGTTTACAACCACATTAAGGATGCCTGTGTAGCTTCCTGGAAGGATGGAAAGCATAATCTAGTAGTGCCATTTGAGGGAGAGTGTGTGCAACACTGATGGTGTTCAGATCCATTGAATAAATGTGCATTTTTCTTCTAAATATTTGTAAAATATTTAGTAATCTAGATACATTGTTAGCTTCAGGATTCAATTATTATTATTATTATACAGGATTTATATAGCGCCAACAGTTTGCGCAGCGCTTTACAACACGAGGGCAGCTACAATACAATTCAATAAAAGAGGAATCAGAGGGCCCTGCTCAATGGCCTTGATATAATGAAAAGTAAACTATGATCTACAAAATACATTTAGTACTTTCAGCACATATGTTTGGTGTTTTTATAGTGTAAGTAAAATAAACGTATAGTTTATTTATTAATCACATTTTTCCTTTTCATTCCAATTATTTTCCAGGATGTATAACCAACTGATTTAGAACTAGTATAACATTATCAGGCCAGTTGCTGTATATCTTAAAGATAGGGCAATACTGCCACATAGTGGAAAAATCTTTAACTGCACAGTTGGACAACATGGCAATATATATATATATATATATATATATATATATATGTGTGTGTGTGTGTGTGTGTGTGTGTGTATATATATATATAAGGATTGCAATTTAGGTTCTGCCACATAATATAAAAATCAGCACAGCATTTTTGATTTTAATAAAACAAGTGCATTGCATTTTTATTTTCTTGTCCTTCTCTAGCATATTTGTGCACAATTAAAACTCAAAAAAAATTATGGTAACAGTAATCCCTGACTGTTATCAGATTAATCCATGGCCTAATCAACACAATCATGCCCTATTCAGGCAAAATTATACTTAAGTGACCACTTACCACCCGCTCGATTATTTAATGCAGCGATTAAGATTGCCACCAGGTCTGTGCTTCAGACAAACATGCAGAGAATGTTTGCATAAAGTCCAAAGAGTTCTCACCATTCAGTCTCAGTAGTTGTCCTCCATCAATCCTATAGAAAGTACAGTCAGTGCTGTGCAAGTTCTTAATGAGCCATCTCAAGTCTCAGGGCCACTGAAGATGAATCTGTTGTGTAAATTGATAGGTCAAGACGTTAACGAATAAACGGTAAAGTGCTTATTTTTTGAACAGATGAAGTAGTTATACATTATAGAAGCTCATGATGTTAAGATTATATGTAGTAAAGTGCAAATGTCAGTTACCAGCAACATGCAAACTAAGATGATTAAGGGGGACCTTCACAAAATATTCTCTGATTTTAATGTTTTTTTGGGCTGCTGCTTCAGGGAGTGATCAAAAAATAGTCAAGTTAGATAGAAAATATATTTTGAAATGTGTCCAGCTAATATTTTAGTGATAAAAAAAACGAAACGAGTTAGCCCCAATGACTTTGTAAAATGGGCCAAAAGAATATACATTTTGGATTTTTTTTGTTTTGTAATTTGACAAAGGACATAATAGACTCACATTCATTTCATAAATTGCAAAAGTAGTACTTTATTAAAACTAACAGCTTGATTTCAGAATGGCTGAAAAAGCATAATTCACATACATCTATAAAAATTTTGCTAAATAAACATGGCGAATTTGTGTGAGGTAAGTGTATCTATTGACGCTAATTATCAGTTTACACCAACCTATTAAGATTCACTTAGTTGTAGTCAGATGAGTTAAGCAATAGTGTGTAATTGGATTTTACAAGTGTCTTTATTTTGCATATCGCATTGCTGTTTGTGCTGTCTTTTTTAATTAGTCCATGGATATATTTGCTGACTTTACTCCGATTTAACAAACATAAGAATGTGAACTTTTGTCACAAATATGATCACAATACTTCTAAAAAAAAATCACTTAACCAATTTACTTAACGGGGATTGTTGAATTTAAAATGCAAAAAAGGACTTGTAAAATTAGAAAATTAGGAAAAATAAAAATAGTGGACCCTGCAAAAGGCATCTCAGGGTTAGATTCTTCATATAATTGGCAGATTTCTGAGTATTCACTCATCTCTGTACACAAAGCTTATTCCAAACAACACTTATAATGGTTCATGTAGACGTGTGTTTTTCTTTAGCATTTGTCATGTATTTAAAATGCATATCAAACATAGGTTAACAGACTGGTGTTGGCCACAATGAAGCACTGCAGATTACAGTGCAATAGCTGTGTTTGACCTGCTTTGTATTGCTTTTCTTTAGATACAGCGTGTCCAATTGAGGTGCTTTTGAATTGCAGACAAAGCAGGTCAAACACAACTTTATTTTTGCTGCGTTTTGCATTGACATATGTGTGTTTAAGCGGCACTGCCTTCTAATGGTTAAGAAAACCCATCTACATGATCTCTAAATGTTACTAAAATCTTAAGAAAGTGTCTGCTGACTTCCCGCATTTACAGGGAATGTGGCATTTTAGAGCTATAGTAATCTACGTTTAAAAGCATCAAAAGTGTCTTGGTAGGCAGCCTGTCTGGGTGACTTTTTGACTATTGCCCCACTCACTGGTTTATTCAGTACTCTGTTAACTTGTATATCTCTTTACCTACAAAGTATCTAAATTCTGAGCTACAAACATTTTTCATATCGATATGGCTTTATTTATAGGCAGGAAATTTGGAGAAATATGTATTCTTTTTTTTTAACAAATTTTATTGAGTTTTTGCAAAAGTATACAGGGTATTCAAGCATTGCAAGTCATATCAAGGAGACATAACCCAATAGAGAAAAAAAAATGTATACATACATAGAAAAAATAAACCCACATGAATTAAAAATACTGTTGATGATTATATGAACCAAAAGGTGTATATAATTCATACATGCCACATAGGGCCAGGTGCATTCAGCTAGTAATGCTTAGTGCAGGTTCAGGGGACACAGGTTGACGAGGACTGGAGTCATCTGTCCCAGACCCTCTATTGATGTAGATTATCTTTTTGTATGTAAGGGTATTATTAATTTCAGCAATCCAGGCAGCCATTGAAGGAGCTGTAACCTGGATCCAATTCCGGGCTATAATCTTTCTAGCTATAAACAAGGTTTCATGTAGGAATCTGAGAGTGTGTTTGTCTATATCATGGGTCTTCAAACTATGGCCCTCCAGTTGTTCAGGAACTACAATTCCCATCATGCCTAGTCATGTCTGTGAATGTCAGAGTTTTACAATGCCTCATGGGATGTGTAGTTTTGCAACAGCTGGAGGGCCGTAGTTTGAGGATCCCTGGTCTATATCAATGTCAGGGAAGATTTCCAACAGGCATTGCTTAGGATCGAGGGACACCAGGGAGCTCATCTGATCATGTAGGAACTGGACAATCTGCGATCAGTATCCTCAAATACAAGGGCAGTGCCAGAGGAGGTGGCCAAAGGTGCCAACTGATATCAAGCATCTGAGACACATTGAGTTACGTGAAGGACAGAATTTGACTAAGCGGTGTGGAGTTAAGTAGGCCCTGTGTGTTATGTAGATTTGTGTAAGCCTGTCCGACATTTTGGGAGAGACAAGTGTGCAGGTCTCCAGAGCCTCCCCCCCCAGTCCTCATCATCCAACTCCCCAGCATCTTCAACCCATTTGGTCTTAGCATTGTAGGCAAGTTTAGTGGCAGCTGGAGTAATGAGCATGTTATAAAAAATGGATATGTGTTGACGTGGCGCATTGTTACAGATTATAGAAGTGCATCCAGGATGGTAGGTCGGGGTAGGAGCACGTGAACTGGGTATATAGGGCATGGCGCACCAGGAGATAACGAAAGAACATACAGTGGTGTGAAAAAGTGTTTGCCCCCTTCCTCATTTCTTGTTCCTTTGCATGTTTGTCACACTTAAGTGTTTCGGAACATCAAACCAATTTAAACAATAGTCAAGGACAACACAAGTAAACACAAAATGCAATTTGTAAATGAAGGTGTTTATTATTAAAGGTGAAAAAAAATCCAAACCATCATGGCCCTGTGTGAAAAAGTGATTGCCCCCTAAACCTAATAACTGGTTGGGCCACCCTTAGCAGCAACAACTGCAACCAAGCGTTTGCGATAACGTGCAATGAGGCTTTTACAGCGTCCTGGAGGAATTTTGGCCCACTCATCTTTGCAGAATTGTCCTAATTCAGTTACATTAGAGGGTTTTCGAGCATGAACGGCCTTTTTAAGGTCATACCACAACATCTCAATAGGATTCAGGTCAGGACTTTGGCTAGGCCACTCCAAAGTCTTCATTTTGTTTTTCTTCAGCCATTCGGTGGTGGACTTGCTGGTGTGTTTAGGATCATTGTCCTGCTGCAGAACCCAAGTTTGTTTCAGCTTGAGTACACGAACAGATGGTCGGACATTCTCCTTCAGGATCTCTTGGTAGACAGCAGAATTCATAGTTCCTTTTATCACGGCAAGTCTTCCAGGTCCTGAAGCAGCAAAACAGCCCCAGACCATCACACTACCACCACCATATTTTACTGTTGGTATAATGTTCTTTTTCTGAAATGCAGTGTTCCTTCTACGCCAGATATACTTGGACACACACCTTCCAAAGAGTTCCACTTTTGTCTCATCGGTCCACAGAATGTTGTCCCAAAAGTCTTGGGGATCATCAAGATGTGTTGTGGAGAAATTGAGACGTGGTTTGATGTTCTTTTTGCTCTGCAGTGGTTTTCTCCTTGGAAGTCTGCCATGCAGGCCATTTTTGCCCAGTCTTTTCCTGATGGTGGAGGCATGAACGCTGACCTTAACTGAGGCAAGTGAGGCCTGCAGTTCCTTGGACGTTGTTGTGGGGTCTTTTGTGACCTCTTGGATGAGTCGTCGCTGCGCTCTTGGGGTAATTTTGGGTGGCCGGCCACTCCTGGGAAGGTTCACCACTGTTCCATGTCTTCGCCATTTGTGGATAATGGCTCTCACTGTGGTTCGCTGGATTCCCAAAGCTTTGGAAATGGCTTTATAACCCTTTCCAGACTGATAGATCTCAATTACTTTCTTTCTCAATTGTTCCTGAATTTCTTTGGGTCTCGGCATGATGTGTAGCTTTTAAGGATCTTCTGGTGGACCTTACTGTGTCAAGCAGCTCCTATTTAAGTGATGCCTTGATTGTGAACAGGTGTGGCAATAATCAGGCCTGGGTGTGGCTAGAGAAATTGAACTCAGGTGTGGACAACCACAGTTATAGTATGTTTTAACAAGGGGGGCAATCACTTTTTCACACAGGGCCATGATAGTTTCATAGTTTCATAGTTAGTAAGGTTGAATAAAGACATCAGTCCATCCAGTTCAACCTGAGCGAGTGTCTACAATTGTCCCCATCCCTGTACATTGCACACTCACATCAGTCCCTACCCTCAAGGAGCCCACAATCTAAGGTCCCCATTCATATACTAGGGCCAATTTTTTTGGACAGAAGCCAATTAACCTACCTGCATGTCTTTGGATTGTGGGAGGAAACCGGAGTACCCGGAGGAAACCCACGCAGGCACAGGGAGAACATGCAAACTCCAGGCAGGAAGTGTCGTGGTTGGGATTCGAACCAGCGACCCTTCTTACTGCTAGGTGAGAGTGCTAACCACTACACCACTGTGCCGCCCTAAAGGTTTGGATTTTTTTTCACCTTTAATAATAAACACCTTCATTTACAAATTGCATGTTGTGTTTACTTGTGTTGTCCTTGACTATTGTTTAAATTGGTTTGATGTTCCGAAACACTTAAGTGTGACAAGCATGCAAAGGAACAGGAAATGAGGAAGGGGGCAAACACTTTTTCACACCACTGTATTGTTGAGGAGGTTAAATTCTGCCTTTAATTGATTAAATGTTTTGAGTGTTCCATTTGTAAGAACGTGGGACAACAGATATAGGCCCCTGGATATCCATATAGTAGGATCAGGTATCTGAAGAATTTCCGGGAGAAGTCTGTTGTACCACAATGGAGTATTAATGTGAAACCCAGTTGTTCCCATATTGGACATTGACAGATCCCTTGGGAGCTCCAATGAGCCATGCAAACCAGACAGCAGGTCGCAGAATGGATGTGGAGCCCAGGAGTCCACTGAGCGGCATGCCAAGGCAAGGCATCTACATTTGTCAGTCTTGTTAATATGATAAAAATGCAAGAGCTGTGCCGCCAAGTAAAAAGATCTGAAGTCTGGGGACTGCCAGGCCACCTAGGGAAGTTGGGATCTGGAGAACCTTCCAGGATAATTTATGTCTACTAAGACCCCATACGAAAGACTGTAGCAAAGTGTCCATAATTTTGAAGTATCTAAGCGGAATATAGACCATAGCGTGCCACAGTACATAAAGAATTTTGGGCAATAGTATCATTTTGACTAGTCCCACGCAGCTCATAACTCCCAGTGGCAATTTGGCCCACGTCTGTGTTTTGGCTTTAATCAGTGGGAGAAGAGGTTCCACATTTAGCGAGAGATATATTCAGCTACATCCCTAGAAACCAGGACCCCCAGGTGTTTAAAAGTGCTAACTCTCAGCAAGGACATATTGGCCTGGTCTTCAGGTGAGGGAAACATATCCAAGGGGAGGATCTAGGACTTATCCCAGTTTATTTTAAGGCCTGAGAATCTACCAAAATTGTCTATGATCTGTAGTGCAGTTGAAAGGGAGGGGCCAGAGTCAGCCAGGTAGAGGATCATGTCATCTGCATATAGTCCCACCCTTTTAACCACAGGTGTTAACCCTCTAATCAGGGTGGTCCCTAAGTGTCACCACTAAGGGTTCTACAGCCAGTGTCAGACATTAAACCATTTGCCACCACCCTAGCCTGCGGTGTATCATAAAGTATGGTGAGCCATTTGACGAAGTTGGGTCCGAATCCATAGCAGCAAAGACATTGCCACAGGTACTGCCATTCTACCAAGTCAAATGCCTTGGCCGCATCAAGGGAAACTACTACTCTAGAGCCAATTTGTTAATGGGAAGCCTGTAGGTTCATGAAGAGGCGTTTGGTATTGAATGCCATGTTTTTTGCCAGCATGAAGCCAGTTTGATCTGAGTGTATCAATGAGAGAATTACTTTGTTTAGGCGTAGAGCCAGGATTTTGGCCAAAATTTTGATGTCTGCTTGTAGTAGGGAAATAGGCCTATAAGATTCTGCACTATGGGGGTCCTTACCCGGTTTAGGGATAAGGGCTATGATCGCCTCTCACATAGATTCAGGAAGGGTTGTGGCTTTAAATATGGCCTGGTAGAGGGCCAGAAGTCTAGGGACTAGGAATTCGACAGGCAGGCCATCTGAACCCGGGGCTTTAGCCTTTGCAAATTGGGCTAGGGCAAAGGTAACTTCATCTGCTGAGATCGGGGCCTCCAACAAATCAACCTGTTTGGCAGATAGTTTGGGGAGATCCAGTGTCTCAAAAAGGGTTAGGAGATCCTGAGGGTGATAATGCACTTTGGATGTGTAGACTTTCCGGAAAGAAATCCACATTCCCAGGCGATAATCGCGGGGTATGTGATGTCCCCTGTCGTGGCTGAGTACAATGTAATAACCACTGGGGGTCTGGAGTACAGATGCACCAGATAGGCCAGTAATTTACCCGGGCACTCGCCTTGCTCGAAGATCTTTTGTTTGCTAAAAAAAAAAACGGATTTTGTCCGACGGATTTAGTCCGACACTGGTGTTGCATACACACGGTGTCACGTACCTGGTGGTGCGAGCCCGAGATTGCAGGGAGAGGCCTCCCTTGCGTCTCCCACTCCTGGTCCCCTGGTGTGGGAACAGGAGAGCCAGGAGTGAGGAGGAGCACGGGTGCCTGGCAGGATCTACAGACCGGTGGGAAGGAAGCAGGTTAGCTGAGCTGGCAGGATCTTGGTAAGCAGGCTCACAGGTAAACTGGATAGCAGAGCTGACAGAGTCTCTGGAAAGCAGGCTAACAGGTAAACTGGATAGCAGAGCTGGCAGGATCTTTGGAAAGCAGGCTCACAGGTAAACTGGATAGCAGAGCTGGCAGGATCTCTGGAAAGCAGGCTCACAGGTAAACTGGATAGCAGAGCTGGCAGGATCTCTGGAAAGCAGGCTCACAGGTAAACTGGATAGCAGAGCTGGCAGGATCTCTGGAAAGCAGGCTCACAGGTAAACTGGATAGCAGAGCTGGCAGGATCTCTGGAAAGCAGGCTCACAGGTAAACTGGATAGCAGAGCTGGCAGGATCTCTGGAAAGCAGGCTCACAGGTAAACTGGATAGCAGAGCTGGCAGGATCTCTGGAAAGCAGGCTCACAGGTAAACTGGATAGCAGAGCTGGCAGGATCTCTGGAAAGCAGGCTCACAGGTAAACTGGATAGCAGAGCTGGCAGGATCTCTGGAAAGCAGGCTCACAGGTAAACTGGATAGCAGAGCTGGCAGGATCTCTGGAAAGCAGGCTCACAGGTAAACTGGATAGCAGAGCTGACTGGATCTCTGGAAAGCAGGCTCACAGGTAAACTGGATAGCAGAGCTGGCAGGAACTGAACAACGGCTTGGAAAGCAGGCTCACAGGTAACTGGATAGCAGAGCTGGCAGGAACTGGACAACGGCTTGGCAAGCAGGTTCACAGGTAAGCTTGGATAGCAGGGCTGACAGGAACTGAACAACGGCTTGGCAGACAGGCTCACAGGTAAGCTTGGACAGCAGAGCTGGCAGGAACTGGACAACGGCTTGGCAAGCAGGTTCACAGGTAAGCTTGGATAGCAGGGCTGACAGGAACTGAACAACGGCTTGGCAGACAGGCTCACAGGTAAGCTTGGACAGCAGAGCTGGCAGGAACTGAACAACGGCTTGGCAAGCAGGTTCACAGGTAAGCTTGGATAGCAGGGCTGACAGGAACTGAACAACGGCTTGGCAGACAGGTTCACAGGTAAGCTTGGACAGCAGAGCTGGCAGGAACTGAACAACGGCTTGGCAGACAGGTTCACAGGTAAGCTTGGATAGCAGAGCTGACAGGAACTGAACAACGGCTTGGCAGACAGGTTCACAGGTAAGCTTGGATAGCAGAGCTGACAGGAACTGAACACAGGAAACGGAACCACTGAATGGACTGGAAGCCAACAGGTGATCAGGCTTGTACAGGGGTCAGACTGCAGACTGGATAGAGACTTAGCAAGGAACCAAAGTTCATCAAAGAAGCCAGGTAGAGGATCTGAACTAGAAGCGAGGTACAATGGATCAGGCAGGAGGATGGTCAAAGGAAGCCGGGGTCGGGTACAGGCAGAAAGCTGGATAGTCTATGGCAAGCCGAGTCAAAGGAACAGGTATAACAGGATCAGGTTTCTTTTACTACACCACAACGCTGTAGAGCAGACAGCAAAGACCGTCTGCACTGGTCAGGCTTAAATAGGCCGGCTGGTGCTAACTAGGGCGCGCGCCCGTCTCCCTGTGCGCGGTTGTGCACGTGCCCGCGCCCGGGCGCGCATGCGCATGCGCAATGGAATCTGAGAGCCGGGGCGGCCCGGGTTTAGATTTCTGGCAGGATCTTCATGACATTGCCCCCCTCCTAGGGGCAACCTCCAGGTGCCCCTCTGGGCAAATCTCTCAGGATGTGCTCTTTTGAAGGCTTGAACTAGACTCTTAGCGTGGATATTACACTCGGGCTCCCAAGAATTCTCTTCAGGACCATATCCCTTCCATTTGATCAAGAACTGATTCTGATTCCTCCTTTTTCTAACATTTAGTATGGCCTCTACCTCATATTCTTCCTCGCCATCTACCAAGACTGGGTCCGGGGGTACAGTCCTTCTGTTGGAAAAAGGGTTGGGAGTGGAGGGTTTCAACAGAGAAACATGAAAGACTGGATGGACCTTGAGGGAATCAGGAAGTTCCAACTCATAGGCTACTTCGTTAATCTTTCGTTTGACTGGAAAGGGACCTAAGAACTTAGGGCCCAGTTTTTTCGAGGGACAAGCCATCCTCAGATTCAAGGTAGAGAGCCATACTGTGTCACCTGGTACCAGTACCAATTCTCCACGCCTCTTTCGGTCAAAGACTGTCTTGTTATGTTCCTGGGTCCGGGCCATGGTGTCCTGCAGGAGTTGGTTATTGGAAGCAAAGAAGTCAATCTTTTTCTGAACTGCGGGCACAGTACATTCAGGAAGAGAATTGGGCAGGAATGAAGGATGAAAGCCATAGTTGGCGAAGAAAGGCGTCTGTTGGGTGGCCGAGTGGATAGCATTGTTATATGCAAACTCGGCAACTGGTAACAGGGAGATCCAATCGTCTTGGGAGAAGGAAGAAAAGCATCGTAGGTATTGTTCCAGGGTCTGATTGGTTCTTTCGGTCTGCCCATTGGTTTGAGGGTGATAAGCGGAAGAAAACGATAGCTCAATGTTGAGGGCCTTGCAGAGTGATTTCCAGAACCGAGAGGTGAATTGTACCCCTCGGTCGGACACTATGTTGGCCGGTACCCCATGGAGTCTGATGACCTCTCGGATGAACACTTGTGCGGTTTCTGAGGCCGAAGGGGTGCCCTTCATGGGGACAAAGTGTGCCATCTTTGACAGACGATCAACTATCACGAAGATCGTAGTGTGGTCCTCTGCTGGGGGTAGTTCCACAATGAAGTCTATGGACAGCATTTTCCAGGGACGATCTGGGACTGGCAATGGCTTGAGTAGGCCCCAGGCTTTGGTTCTGTAACTTTTGCTCCGAATACACACAGTGCATGTTTCCACAAACTTCCTACAGTCTTCCCTTAACTGAGGCCACCAGAAGGTACGTTGTACCAATTCAGTGGTTTTGGTGACACCGAAGTGTCCGGCAAGCTTATGATCATGGCACAATTCCAGGACGGTTACCCGCAGACCCTCGGGAATGAAAATCTTATCCCCATGCCACAATAGCCCATCCTTGGCCTGCAACCCAGGACCGGGAGTGGGTATGAGGCCACTGGAAGCCCGCCTGAGCTGGGACAGCAGGTCTTCTTGTAGCAGGAGAAAGTTTCCAGGGGCAAGGATAGTGTCTGGAGGGGAACCATCCTGGGATTTGTGATACATACGAGACAGAGCGTCCGGCTTCGCGTTTTTGGAACCCGGACGATATGTCACGTGAAAGGTAAAACGAGAGAAAAATAAGGCCCAACGGGCCTGTCGAGGTTTCAACCTCTTGGCAGTCTTCAAGTACTCTAGATTCTTGTGATCTGTGAAGATCAAGATTGGATGAGTAGCCCCTTCTAGCAGGTAGCGCCATTCCTCGAGGGTGGTCTTTATGGCCAGTAATTCCCGATCCCCCACATCGTAGTTCTTCTCGGCTGGGGACAGTTTCCGTGAGAAGAATGCCACGGGGTGTAGCAGGGCTTTGATGCCCTGTCTCTGGGACAGGATGGCCCCTACAGCTATCTCCGAGGCATCCACTTCTAGAACAAAGGGTAGAGAAGGGTCTGGATGCTTCAGGATAGGGGCTGAGGTAAAGAGCCCCTTGAGGGCCTCGAAGGCCCCTTGGGCCTCAGGAGACCAATGAAAACGGGTACCTTGTTTGGTGAGTTGAGTAATGGGTGCCACTATGGCCGAGAATCCCTTGATGAATTTGCGATAAAAATTGGCAAAGCCAATGAATCGCTGGATCCCCTTTTTATCTGCGGGAACTGGCCAGTCCAGGATGGCTGAGATTTTCTGGGGGTCCATCCGGATGCCTCTACTGGAAATGATCAAACCTAGGAAGGGTATGCTTTCTACCTCAAAGAGGCATTTTTCTGCCTTGGCATAGAGGCCATGTTGCCGGAGACGGCCCAAAACACTTTTAACATGTCCACGATGCAGCTCTAGGGAGGAAGAGAAAATTAGTATGTCATCAAGATAAACAACAGCAAAAACATCAAGGAAGTCCCGAAGCACATCATTTATGAAAGACTGGAAGGTAGCAGGGGCGTTGCAGAGTCCGAACGGCATCACCAGGTACTCGAAGTGCCCAAATCGAGACCGAAATGCCGTCTTCCATTCGTCCCCATCCTTAATACGAATTAAGTTGTACGCCCCTCTGAGGTCCAGTTTGGAAAAGATGGAGGCTGTGCCAAGCCTCTGAAACAGTTCAGGTACCAGGGGGAGCGGGTAGCGATTTTTGACTGTGACCTCGTTTAGGGCACGATAGTCCACACAGGGTCTGAGAGAACGGTCCTTCTTCTCTACGAAAAATATTCCTGCACCTGCAGGAGATGTAGACGGGCGGATAAACCCTTTGTTCAGGTTATCATCAATATAGTCCTTTAATTTCCCCTGCTCCACTTCTGTTAACGGAAAAACCCTACCGAAGGGAATCTTGGCCCCGGGAAGGAGTTCAATGGGACAGTCATAGGGCCTGTGGGGTGGCAGCACATCTGCCCTTCGTTTGCTGAACACATCCAGGTATGCATGGTAGACTTCAGGGATGGACTGACGTAGACCTGCCTCGTTTTCGAGGCAGAGCAAAGCAGAGGGTCCTGCGGGGGCCAAGGAGCCGCAGGACCTTTGGCAGTAGGGAGAAGAAAAGGCCACCTCTCCTGTGGACCAGTTGATGACCGGGTTGTGTGCTTGCAGCCAGGGGATCCCTAGAATGACTGGGAACAAGGGAGAAGAAATTATGTCCAGACATAACAGTTCTTGATGTGACTCTGAGATCACTGTATGCAATGGGGCAGTCTCCTGAGTCACTGGGCCAGATTTAATGGTGGACCCATCCGCCAGGTGGACGGACAGGCCCTGTTCCCTTGGACGGAGAGGAATTCGATGCCGGGCAGCAAAAGCAGAGTCCATAAAGCAACTACAGGCACCAGAGTCAATAATTGCGGTGGTCTTTAGGGTCCTTCCTGAGAACTGGAAGGAAACAGAAAGGGCAAGATGAGATGAAACCCCGGTCACAGGATCCACATAACTGGAGAGAATAGTGGGGAACTTACGGAGTTTAGCCGGGCAGTTCCGGACATAGTGACCAGGCTCTCCGCAATACAGGCACAGATTGTTGCTGCGGCGTCTCTGGCGTTCTGCTGGAGTGAGAGAAGGCCGCAGGAGTCCAAGTTGCATGGGTTCAGATGCAGAAGAGGCATGAACAGGTTTAACAGGGGGAGCAGTGCGGAAGTGACTTGGGCCCCTGGGAAGCATCCAGGTAGGTCTTGGGGACCCCAAGGTTCGTTCGGCCCTACGCTCCTGTAGGCGCCGGTCAATTTGGATGCTTAGGTCTATGAGGGAGTTCAGGGTCTGAGGTACCCCCACTCTGGCGAGCTCGTCCTTGAGTGCGTCTGAGAGTCCCATGCGGAATTGGTGACGGAGAGCAGCATCGTTCCAGTCGGTGTCGGCACCCCAACGCCTGAACTCAGCCACATAGTCCTCTGCTGGTCTTCGACCCTGTTGGAGAGAACGTAAGGCGGCCTCCGCAGTGGTTGAGAGTTGGGGGTCCTCATAAAGCTGCGCCATGGCGTCAAAAAAGGTGGAGAGACTGGTCAATGCTGCATCCTTTTGTTCCACGAGACGGTGGGCCCAGATTTGGGGATCCCCAGTTAGTAGGGCTACCACAAAACCCACCTTGGTGGTCTCCAGAGAAAAGGTCCTAGGTTGCAGGGCAAAATGGAGTTCACAGGAGTTACGGAAAGTTCTGAAGCTACCACGGGCACCTGTAAATTTCTCTGGAGTGGGTACCTTGGGCTCAGGTGGTAGCATCACTATAGTCTGGGTAGGTGCAGGCCCCGTTGGGGGTATTGCTGGGTGAGGAGTTCCTTGGGTACTGGATGGACCAGACAAAGCCAGTACCCGTTCCTCCAGGCGGGTATACCCTTGCTGGAGGTTCTTCACCGCCTCGGTCAGACCCGCCAGGTGTTGGCATAGCCCCTCCATGGCGGGGGCTCCCTGCTCGGGCTCAGACATGGCTGTCTGCTACTGTCACGTACCTGGTGGTGCGAGCCCGAGATTGCAGGGAGAGGCCTCCCTTGCGTCTCCCACTCCTGGTCCCCTGGTGTGGGAACAGGAGAGCCAGGAGTGAGGAGGAGCACGGGTGCCTGGCAGGATCTACAGACCGGTGGGAAGGAAGCAGGTTAGCTGAGCTGGCAGGATCTTGGTAAGCAGGCTCACAGGTAAACTGGATAGCAGAGCTGACAGAGTCTCTGGAAAGCAGGCTCACAGGTAAACTGGATAGCAGAGCTGGCAGGATCTTGGAAAGCAGGCTCACAGGTAAACTGGATAGCAGAGCTGGCAGGATCTCTGGAAAGCAGGCTCACAGGTAAACTGGATAGCAGAGCTGGCAGGATCTCTGGAAAGCAGGCTCACAGGTAAACTGGATAGCAGAGCTGGCAGGATCTCTGGAAAGCAGGCTCACAGGTAAACTGGATAGCAGAGCTGGCAGGATCTCTGGAAAGCAGGCTCACAGGTAAACTGGATAGCAGAGCTGGCAGGATCTCTGGAAAGCAGGCTCACAGGTAAACTGGATAGCAGAGCTGGCAGGATCTCTGGAAAGCAGGCTCACAGGTAAACTGGATAGCAGAGCTGGCAGGATCTCTGGAAAGCAGGCTCACAGGTAAACTGGATAGCAGAGCTGGCAGGATCTCTGGAAAGCAGGCTCACAGGTAAACTGGATAGCAGAGCTGGCAGGATCTCTGGAAAGCAGGCTCACAGGTAAACTGGATAGCAGAGCTGGCTGGATCTCTGGAAAGCAGGCTCACAGGTAAACTGGATAGCAGAGCTGGCAGGAACTGAACAACGGCTTGGCAGACAGGCTCACAGGTAAGCTTGGACAGCAGAGCTGGCAGGAACTGGACAACGGCTTGGCAAGCAGGTTCACAGGTAAGCTTGGATAGCAGGGCTGACAGGAACTGAACAACGGCTTGGCAGACAGGTTCACAGGTAAGCTTGGATAGCAGAGCTGACAGGAACTGAACAACGGCTTGGCAGACAGGTTCACAGGTAAGCTTGGATAGCAGAGCTGACAGGAACTGAACAACGGCTTGGCAGACAGGTTCACAGGTAAGCTTGGACAGCAGAGCTGGCAGGAACTGGACAACGGCTTGGCAGACAGGTTCACAGGTAAGCTTGGATAGCAGAGCTGACAGGAACTGAACAACGGCTTGGCAGACAGGTTCACAGGTAAGCTTGGATAGCAGAGCTGACAGGAACTGAACACAGGAAACGGAACCACTGAATGGACTGGAAGCCAACAGGTGATCAGGCTTGTACAGGGGTCAGACTGCAGACTGGATAGAGACTTAGCAAGGAACCAAAGTTCATCAAAGAAGCCAGGTAGAGGATCTGAACTAGAAGCGAGGTACAATGGATCAGGCAGGAGGATGGTCAAAGGAAGCCGGGGTCGGGTACAGGCAGAAAGCTGGATAGTCTATGGCAAGCCGGGTCAAAGGAACAGGTATAACAGGATCAGGTTTCTTTTACTACACCACAACGCTGTAGAGCAGACAGCAAAGACCGTCTGCACTGGTCAGGCTTAAATAGGCCGGCTGGTGCTAACTAGGGCGCGCGCCCGTCTCCCTGTGCGCGGTTGTACACACGATCGGAATTGGTGTGATCGGACTTTGTTGTCGAAAATTTTTTCCAGCAGGAGATAGAACTTTGTCCGTCGGACAATCCCCGATGGTGCCTACACACGGTTGGAATTTCCGACAACATTGTCCGATAGGACAGAATCCATCGGAAAATCCGACCGTGTGTATGCGCATGCGCAATGGAATCTGAGAGCCGGGACGGCCCGGGTTTAGATTTCTGGCAGGATCTTCATGACAGGTATCCACCAAATTAAAACTAGTCATCAGGCGATTGAACCTGGTGTCACGGTCTGGCATGGCAGACTTCTGCCTCAAGGACATTTGGTTCAGACATGGGTTTGCAACCATATTGAAGTCTCCCAGCCAGACAACTGGTATAGATGGAGACCTGGCCATAAACGAAACGCCCTCATTAAGGATAGTGGAATTATAGGGTGGAGGGACATACCAAGCCAATATTAGTAATAAATCACCCTCCATCTTAGCAAGTAAGAAAATATATCTGCCCTGGGGGTCTGTTACCACTGTCTGAATCTTGAAGGCCACGAGCACAGAGACACCCCTGGAGTAGGATGTTTCATAGTTTCATAGTTTCATAGTTAGTAAGGTTGAATAAAGACACCAGTCCATCCAGTTCAACCTGAGCGAGTGTCTACAACTGTCCCTATCCCTGTACATTGCACACTCACATCGGCCCCTACCCTTAAGGAGCCCACAATCCAAGGTCCCCATATACTAGGGCCAATTTTTTATTAATTTTTTTGGACAGAAGCCAATTAACCTACCTGCATGTCTTTGGATTGTGGGAGGAAACCGGAGTACCCGGAGGAAACCCACGCAGGCACAGGGAGAACATGCAAACTCCAGGCAGGTAGTGTTGTGGTTGGGAGATGTATGTGTGGCATGAAATGCCCATCCAATCCAGGGACGCCACAACGCCTGCTGCATGGACCCCTCTATGTGGGTCTCAAGCAGAACTAAAATGTCTGTGTGTTGTGTCTTGAGAAAGGACAGAGCAGCTGTGCATTTCAGCTTATCGCGTAGACCATGTACATTCCATGTGAGAAACCTCAACCCAGCCATAGTGCATGCATTAGGTAAGATAGAGGCACCCTGGTCCTGGGCAGCCCATTAGTAGGCATTGCCATATAGGTACATAATAAAATACACCAGATATGTAACATAACAGTAAGTGCACATGCAATATGGTTAGACATAGCACATAGTTGTGGAAAACGGTCATTAGTAAAAAAAGAAGAAAATAACACCCCAACCCTCCCAGCTCTACACATACCCCAACTTGTGTAAGCATAAGTCCCAAAACAAAAACCAAAAACAAAAAAACATAGGATCCCAAAGTAAGCACCAGCTCGGTGTCTGAGGCTCCAGGGCCACCGACTGGGGTATTAATCTTGTAAGGGAAGCGTCCCAGTAGGGGAGGGCGAAAATGCTCTGAAAAATACTGCGTGCAGTTGGGCGCCAGAGGGGCTATTACCCGTGGTAGGTGAATGAGATGTGAATCTAACCCCAGAGCTGTTCCATGTCCACCGGAGGTGAATAAACATATTATATTTCTGTATGTAAAATATGTTGTTGTAACCCAGGCATTAAGCTGCCCAAAAGTGTTGGCAGGTGGGGCACACTGGAACAATGGAAAAGTAGCATAGGCAACATAAAAGTGACTGAAGGAGAATAAAAAAACAAGTCCAGTGTCCCCAGTAGACTGGAAACAAGGGTGCAGGGGCTGTGGGCAGCATCATATAGGTAGGTAGGAGAGTTTCATAGCAGGTGCCTGTGCAGTACTTACGGCTCAAGCAGGATTTAATTGATTGAGCCACTCAACGGCAGCTCCCGGTTCTTTAAAAAAATGGACGCGATCCTCACCGACCACACGGAGCTGAGCGGGAATAGCATGGAGTACTTTAGGTGGCGGGCTCGCAGACACCGATCAATCTCGGTGAACTGACTACTAGGAATGAGCCGAACACCCCCCCGTTCGGCTCGCACCAGAACCCGCGAACGGACCTAAAGTCTGCGCAAGCTTTAGAACCCTATTAGTTTTAATGGATGCGAACGTTCGAAATTAAAAGTGCTAATTTTAAAGGCTAATATGCATGTTAATGTCATAAAAAGTGTTTGGGGACCTGGGTCCTGCCCCAGGGGACATGTATCAATGCAAAAAGAAGTTTTAAAAACGGCCGTTTTTTCAGGAGCAGTGATTTTAATAATGCTTAAATTGAAACAATAAAAGTGTAATATTACTTTAAATTTCGTACCTGGGGGGTGTCTATAGTATGCATGTAAAGGGACACATGTTTCCCGTGTTTAGAACTGTCTCTGCAAAAAAGTGCCATTTTTGCAGGAAAAAAGCTATTTAAAAGCACTCGCGGCTAATGTAAATTGACGGCTCCTGTAACACAGAGAACTGTCATTCATTAATAAAAAACAAAAAAAAAAGCGTAGGGGTCCCCCCAAATTCAATAACCAGGCCCTTCAGGTCTGGGATGGATATTAAGGGGAACCCCAGCCAAAAAAAAAAAAAAATGGCGTAGGGTCCCCCTCAAAATCCATACCAGACCCTTGAGGTCTGGTATGGATTTTAAGGGGAACCCTAGCCAAAAAAAATTGCGTGGGGTCCCCCTCAAAATCCATACCAGACCCTTATCCGAGCACGCAACCTGGCAGGCCGCAGGAAAAGAGGGGGGATGAGAGCGCCCCCCCCCTCCCGCCTGAACCGTACCAGGCCACATACCCTCAACATTGGGAGGATGCTTTGGGGGTCTAAGACCCCTAAAGCACCTTGTCCCCATGTTGATGAGGACAAGGGCCTCTTCCCCACAACCCTGGCCATTGGTTGTGGGGGTCTGCGGGCGGGGGGCTTATCGGAATCTGGAAGCCCCCTTTAACAAGGGGACCCCCAGATCCCGGCCCCCCCCTGTGTGAAATGGTAAGGGGGTACAAAAGTACCCCTACCATTTCACCAAAAAAGTGGCAAAAATGGTAAAAATGACAGGAGACCGTCTTTGACAATTCCTTTATTAAAATCTTCTTTCTTCATCCTTCGGTTTCTTCATCTTCTCCTTCCGTCATCTTATTCCATCTTCTTTCATCTTCTTCTTCCTCCGATCCGCTTCTTCTTGCGCTGGTCTTCTCGTCCTTCTCGTCCGGCATCTTCTTCCGTCGGCGTCGGTGTCTCTGTCTCTTCTTGGGCCGCTCCGCGCTATGGGAGGCTCCCGCTGTGTGAGGCTCCGCTCCGTCTGACAGGTCTTTTATAACGGAGGGCACCTGGTGACCCCGCCCCCCTCTGACGTCATGGGGAAAGCCATCATGGAATTCCCCATGACGTCCCCGTGCGTCAGAGAGGGTGGGGTCACCAGGTGCCCTCCGTTATAAAAGACCTGTCAGACGGAGCAGAGCCTCACACAGCGGGAGCCTCCCATTCCGCGGAGCGGCCCAAGAAGAGACACAGACACCGACACACAGACGCCGACGCCGACGGAAGCATCCTCCCAATGTTGAGGGCATGTGGCCTGGTACGGTTCAGGCGGGAGGGGGGCCCGCTCTCGTCCCCCCCTCTTTTCCTGCGGCCTGCCAGGTTGCGTGCTCGGATAAGGGTCTGGTATGGATTTTGAGGGGGACCCCACGCCATTTTTTTTGGCTAGGGTTCCCCTTAAAATCTATACCAGACCTCAAGGGTCTGGTATGGATTTTGAGGGGGACCCTACGCCATTTTTTTTTTTGGCTGGGGTTCCCCTTAATATCCATCCCAGACCTGAAGGGCCTGGTTATTGAATTAGGGGGGACCCCTACGCTTTTTTATTTGTTTTTTTATTAATGAATGACAGTTCTCTGTGTTACAGGAGCCATCAATTCATTAGCCGCGAGTGCTTTTAAATAGCTTTTTTTTCCTGCAAAAATGACACTTTTTTGCAGGGAAAGTTCTAAGCACAGAAAACCTGCCCCCTTCACAGGCCACCTATAAACACCCCCCAGATGTGATACTGCAATGCTGTTCTAACAGCACGCACACACATATCCCCAGAAATAGAGCACATATTGTCAGCAGCACACTGACACGCTGACACTGACTGAAACATAATATGCGGGGCCGCCGGCGCGGCGGCCTCTTATACCGTGGGGCGTGTACTAAAGCCCCTGAGCTATAATTGGCTCTCCTCGCTGCCGGCGCTGTGATTGGCCAAGCATGCTGGGTCACAGTGCATGCTTGGCCAATCATCAGCCAGCATTGCACTGCGACTAGCGCAATGCATTGCGGGGCCGGTCGCATCACACGAATTTGATGCGAGCGGCCCCAATAGTTCTGGGCTCGCCGAGCGAGCGAACGCCCGGTGCTCGATTCGAACATGGGTTCGAATCGAACACCGGGCCCATCCCTACTGACTACGTCTCCGCTGCACCTCCGCTGAAAAGTCGGGGAATGCCAAGATCTGATGGTTATGCAGGAGGATATTACCCTTCTCCCAAGCTAGTCGCAGAATAGCATCACGTTTCCTGTAGTTGAGAAACATGGCAATAAAGACACGTGGAGGTGCTCCATGAGGTTTTTTTTTGTAGGCATTCGGTGAGCTCGTTCCACAATGAATGATTGCGAGAAGGCCTCCCTGACATAGGTGTTGATGAGCAGAACTTCCAGGAATGT